>OV277348.1:16799860-17399860 GCA_922984085.1 Sicus ferrugineus
ACATAAAGTTTTAATACACCCTCAACCATCAACATCAGCAGCAGCATCATCAACATTAGCAGCATCATCATCATCATCAGCGGTAGCAGCATCTTGAACTCACCCTCATCTTCAACTCAAACTCAGTCATCAACATCAACAGTAGCAGCAGCAACATTAATACCAGCACAAGTGCGTTGTCCCAACTGCAATGAAAACCTTTTGCAGAAAGACTGGAACTATCACCTGAGAACCAACAAACATAAGAAGTATTGATGGGTCACAATAAATGAGCACCTCAATGTCATTAAGTCCACCTTCAAAGAAAGGATTGAAACGTTTATTTATACAAACGATAATGAGGGTTTATTCATCCCAGAGATTTTCTTAGAAAAGGCTAAGGAATCAATTTTGAGGGCTCTGGAAAATTTGTTGGTAAAACACTCATCATATAAATTTAACATTGAAATTTATGCTGAGTACATGAAAATTACCAACGAAGAAGAAGACATAATTGTTGAGGTGAAATCGTTCCAAACTAGAACGACACTAGTTGAACAAGCTGAGGAGTTGCTAAAAATTTATAAAGACATGTGTGAACAAGTGTGCAAACAAATGTCTGAGTTCCAAGAGAGGGACAGTGGCTGGTCTCTTGTGAGGATTTATTACCTGGAGATCAACGTCAACCAATACCGGCCACTGAAGGGATCTTCATATATCCCACTGCTGAGGGTCCTTCAGAATAAACATGCGTGCGTAAACGTTAAAAATAACGACACATACTGCTTTAAATGGGCCATAATATCGGCTATATATCCCTCAGCACATCACAGTGATAGAGCTTCCAGCTATCATATTGAAAACATTGAAGCTGAGAATATAATTCTGCAAAATGGAGTGATGTTGAACTTTGCTGAATTGACGTTCCCGCTGCCTCTTTCACAAGTCTCCCGATTCGAGGAATTAAATTGAGACGTGAGTGTCAACGTGTTTGGTTACGACGAGTAGGTCGGTGGCATCGTGGGACCCTATTACTCCACTTCGGTGGAGAAGTCCTCCCACATAAACCTTCTGCTGATTCAGGAGGAGGAGCGGTTCCACTATGTATGGATTAAAAATATATCAAGGTACTTAAATTAAACTAATGACTAATAATTTTCATAACACTAATTTTGTGTTTTCCCTCTTTTCTTTTCAGATTATTGATGAGTCAGCAGACCAACAACCAACAGGGCGTGTATTTATGCAACAGCTGCCTACAGTACTTGCACAATGCGAGCACATTACAACTCCACAAAGAGTCTGTAAGAAGGTGGTGACAGTGATGCCTAAGGAGGAGGAGGCATCACTTAGTTTTATTCACTTAGAACGTAAGTTAGATATACCATTTGTTATATATGCAGATTTTGAATGCATATTGTTACGTAAATTTAGATTTACGGGTACGACTCTCTCTTAGGTTCGATCTCTGGATTGTGAATAATCTATTACTTGACGCTATGCTCGCAAGGTGTCTGTTCAAGAACCAAATTCGAACTAACTCTCTGAGACCCCCCGCGTATATTTATATAGCAGTTGATACTGCTGCGGAAGGTTCTGGAATTATGTAGCAAATTCTCGATCTATCTATTTGATCTATCCCGCGCTAGATGTCGTTGTGAAAGATCGTGGAAAGTTCTGGAATTATCTAGCAAATTGTCGATCTAACTATTTCATCTATCCTGCGCTAGATGTCGTCTTGAAGGTTCTGGAATTATCTAGCAAATTGTCGTTCTAACTCGCGCTAGATGTCGCCGTACAAAGATGTGAAAGGTTGTGAAACTAGCTATCTATGCACGATTTTAATGGTTTCCAGTGCTTTCGCGAAAGTTTCATTGTAAATTCGTCACACTGTCCTCCACTTAAGTCTGTTCGTCCCGATCAGACTCCAAATTCCTTGAATTTGAAATTTTACCTCGTCTCTGCCGATGATTGTATGCGATACACAACATCGTTCAGTCGCTTTAAGACTTTATTTGGACCTTCCCACGATGTTTGCAACTTTGGAGACATACCCTTTTTCCGTTGCGGATTGTACAGCAGCACTAAGTCGCCTTCTTGAAATCCTTCTGAATTCATAGCTCGGTCGTAACGATCCTTCATTTTATTGCTCATTAGCTGTATTCGCTGCCTCACATGTTGATGTATTTCATCCATTTCGGACTGAAGCAATTCCCAATAGCTGCCTCCAGTTTCAGTAAGTTGATTGCTCTTTCCATATTTCAAATCTGACGGGAGTCTCAAATCTGTACCAAAAATAATCCTCGCAGGTGGATGGCCGGTAGTGTCATGGACTGCTGATCGGTAAGCCAATAAAAACATTTGAATGTGCTTGTCCCAATTGCGCTGACATTTGCCCAGTACTTTCCGTAAATGTTCTTCTAATGTACGGTTAAAACTTTCCACCATGCCATCCGATTGTGGATGTAAAGCTGTCGTTCGAGTTTTCTTGATACCCAACAATGAGCACATTTCTTGAAATATAGTAGACTCAAAGTTCCTCCCTTGATCTGAATGCAACTCAATTGGTATTCCAAATCGCGTGACCCAATTCTGCACAAAAGCTTCGGCCACAGTTTTAGCCTCCTGATTTGGTATAGCATATACTTCTGGCCACTTGCTGAAATAGTCCATGATCACCAACACATATTTGTTCCCAGAGTCGCTAGTAGGAAATGGACCGGCTACATCCATCGCAACGCGTTCAAATGGTGCTCCCGCATTGTACTGCTGCAACCTTCCTCTGCTTCTAACTTTCGGACCCTTAGCTGCCATGCATTGCGCGCAGTGTTTAATCCATTCAGCAACTGATTCTTGGTAATTCACCCAGTAAAACCGTTGTTTAATCTTTTCCAGAGTTTTCGTGATGCCAAGATGCCCTCCACTTGGTCCATTGTGAAACTCTTCTCATACAGCTGCTATTCTAGACTTTGGTAGGACAACCAAATCGCGAGTGTGTTTACCATCTTCACTTTCCCGTGAACGATGCAGAACTCCGTTTATCAACTTCAAGCTATTCCATTGCGCCCAATACTCCTTGGCCAACGGACTTTCTGATGCTATTTCTTCCTTGGTTGGTCTTTTATCTGTTTCTTTCGCTTTCATGACCTTAACCAAGTCCGCATCCTTCAGTTGGCTTTTCCTTACAGCGCTGGATTCCCATTCATCATCAGGTTGCAGATTTGTTAATCGGATGTCGACTATACCTTCGCTTCTTTCAGCCTTGGAGCAATGCTTACACTCCAATGCACATGGGCGTCGAGATAGTGCATCGGCGTTTCCATGTTGCCCACCTTTCCGATGCTGTATTTCACAGTCGTAATTTTGCAACCTTTCTATCCATCGCGCGATCTGTCCTTCCGAATTTTTAAACTGGAGTAACCATCTGAGTGCTGCATGATCTGTTCTTAGATGGAAATGCTGTCCATACAGGTATTTGTGAAAATGTTTCACGCATTCGACCACTGCCAAGAGTTCCCGCCTCTTGGCCTTTGACGAAGAAAAACTGCAAATTTGTGTGGAAAGAGAAGGAAGAGAATGCCTTTCAGCAGTTGAAGGAATTGCTTTGTACAGCTCCAATGTTGGCGTACTCTCACAGGTTATCGATGGTCAGGAAAAAGCAATTGGGTACTATAGCAGAGTCCTTGGAAAACCGGAAAGGAACTGTTGCGTTACGAGGCGGGAACTCTTGGCAGTGGTCGAATGCGTGAAACATTTTCACAAATACCTGTATGGACAGCATTTCCATCTAAGAACAGATCATGCAGCACTCAGATGGTTACTCCAGTTTAAAAATCCGGAAGGACAGATCGCGCGATGGATAGAAAGGTTGCAGAATTACGACTGTGAAATACAGCATCGGAAAGGTGGGCAACATGGAAACGCCGATGCACTATCTCGACGCCCATGTGCATTGGAGTGTAAGCATTGCTCCAAGGCTGAAAGAAGCGAAGTATGGTCGCTATTAAATTGACTCGGGGTCGTGTAGTTTACAACAAACCTGTTTTTTTATGATTTGTTGTTTATGGTAAGACCACGGAGAATGTAGATAAGAGAAAAGACAACATTTTTAAACGCTTCCAGCGGATATTTAAGTTGTTATCATTATCTAGACTGAAACCCAACACTTTTGAAATATTTGTCTTTATTTTATTATTTGATGTTTTATGTGTGGAATAACGACCGAACTTGTCGACACTAATTTTCAATTATGCTTACAACTCTATTATACATCATATTTATCCAGCTGATTGTGATGACAATAAAAGTCTCAATCTATCTACTAACTCATTCGGATCATCCCAAAAAATACAATTCCTTTAAAGGTTTTGTGATTGGCTTAAGTGACTCTAATTGACTTTCGTTAGTTTTAAGTTCCGAAATTTCTGTTTCAAAATACGTCTGGTTTTTATCAGGTCTTTTAATATTTTTTCATTCATTCTTATAATCAGTTATATCAGCTATCAGATCAGGTGTATCAGCTATAGGATGGGGTTATCAGCTATCAGATCATCTCAGGTGTATCAGCAGATTAGATCAGGTGTATCAGCAGATTAGATCAGATCAAGTATATCAGTTATCAGATCAGTTCACAGACTGTTTGCATACTAGTATGAAAGTATCGGGAGTGCTTTTATTTATAGTTGGATGTAAATATCAAAGCCTGTTCTATACCGTCCTTTATCAATCGGATCATCTTTGCTGATTACCAGAAATCCATATTTATCTTTCCAACATTCTCTACATATATTTAAAAACTTTCCAAAAGTCACGTCTGTTCCCACATGATCATTGTATATGTGTTTCAAATAAATTTCATCTTGTTTGAATATAATAATCATGTTAGCATTATCACCTACTAAATGCTTAAGGATTCGTGTATATATTTGACATAAATAAAAACAATCGATGTATTTGTGTCGACCCATACAAAAGTATTCGCGAATGTTGTTTTGCTTCTCACAAGCAACATCATCGAATATCATAATGGAGTTGGTTTTTGCTTCATTTAGTTTGAGGACTTGTTCGTTCTCCGAAAATGTAAATAATCCAATATTTTGATTTGGATTTATTAATTGCTTTAAATATTCATATTTTGGTTGATACAATGACTTTGAGTATAAGTATATATTTGCGAATTTTAGTCCATTCGGACTTTCTATTAAACTTAACATAACGTTGGTCTTTCCACAATTCGAAGGTCCGACAATAAGACATCTTATTGAATTTGGTAACAGGAAACTGTGTTTTGATTTTGAAGCATTATTAGTTACTATATCCATATTCTTTATTATTATATTTCTGTCTTGTTTAATGAAACGCGTTTTAATAATTAATATAAATATATAATAACCACACATTTATATAAATTTTCATTCAGTACGAGTAGATGAAAAGATATAAAATGGGTATAATTTATAAGACACATATCAGTTCTAAACAATCAGTAACCGGAAGAGGTTTATTAAATAGTGTTACAAATTCTCTGCCAATTGAACTTCATTTACCGAATTATCAATTTTGTGGTCCAGGAACTAAACTAACAGAACGCTTGGCAAGAGGCGATAAGGGAATTAATCCACTGGACGCCGTATGCAAAGAGCACGATATTGCTTATGATAAAACTCGAGACTTGAATAAGCGTCACGAAGCAGATAAAATATTAGCTGAAAGGGCGTGGCAGAGAGTAAAATCAAAAGACAGCAAATTCAGTGAGCGAATAAACGCATACTTAGTGACAAACGCGATGAAAACTAAAGTAAAATTCGGAATGGGGAGCACGATGAATAAAACTCTTAAGAAAATTAAGAGAAAAGTTAAAAAGAAATGTAGCAAGAAAATATTTACTCAAGCGGTTAAAAACGCATTGAAAATTATTAAACAACGAAAACCAGAAGATCTTCCCAGTGCTATAAAAATCGCACAAAAGGTTGTAAAAAACTCTTTCGGACGGAAGAAGTCGATGGTTAACATTCCACGCGTTATACCCGGTCCTAAGTTGGAGGGTTTCTACCACTAGTATCCATTTTAACTGCTCTGGGAGCTGGGAGGCTTAGCATCTGAAGGAGCTTCAATCGCAAAAGCCATTAATGATACAAAGCCGCACGACAGCAATTGGAAGAAGCGAATCGACATAATAAGACCATGGAAGCCATCGCCATGGGAAGAGGCTTATACTTGAAACCATACAGAAAAGGATTGGGTTTATATTATAGTCCACAACCAAAAACTTTTAAAGAATCTACCCAAAAGAGCCCTTACAGACGTCGACTTGATGAAACATGCAATGAATCTACCACATTTCAGAGGTATTCTTATGCGAGACAGTCTCTCTAAACGACCTCGTCAACAAAAATATGGAATCGTTATTCTGGATACATGAAAGCTCCCCGGTACTCATTCGGTAGCACATTATAAAGACAAGAACTGTACAGAATATTTTGATAGCTTTGGATACTTGCAACCACCACATGGAATAATAAATTATTTGGGAGAAGGAGTACGTTACAACTACACTCAACATCAAGACTATAATTCACACAACTGTGGTCATCTATACCTAAAATTTCTTTACATGTTAAATAATAAATAAATAAATATAGGTTTTAAAAATATAATAGTATATGCTTTTTATTAAACCTTTTAATATAAATAAACAATTATTTATATGGTGTGTTGAATTTGGACGATGTTGAAAATATGTTGATGGTGGTGAAGATGAATTTCTCAAGTATTTTTTATATACTTTTAAGAGTACTTTACTTATGTAAACAACATATTCCACGCTGCTTATGTAGTCGTTATATTAATACTACATTTAAGTTCCAGATATTCAGCCTTTGTGTAACTTTGGTCAGGTGCAGTCAACGTTAAAAAAATTTTTTAAATAATTTACAATAAATTCAATAAAATAATATGTCTTACATCAACAACTAACTCTGCCTTCGCTGCCACGATCCGCATACAGTGCTGAAACTCGAATCCATTAAGCACACCCATATCCCCTTGCCACCATTTTTTGCTGGTCACCCAATTCTCACTTACCATAAGGCACGTCGCTCCCCTACGTGCTTCCTTACCATCTCCTGCAACCAACCGTCAGTCGCCATCTGACTCAAGCAACAGGGCTACCACCCTCGAAAAAAATCCCACAAAAAATTCCTAAAAAATTAAAAAAAAAACAAAAAAAAATAATCCTAAAAAAATAATAAAAAGATTATCAAAAATAAAAAAGAAAAGATTTTTAAAAAATCCTCGATCTGGCCAATCTGTCTACCAAAATCCTCGATCTGGCAACTCTGTCCACCAAAATCCTCGATCTGGCCTCCAAAATCCTCGATTCTCGATCTGGCCACTCTGTCCACCGAAATCCTCGATCTGGCCACTCTGTGAGGATTAATTCTCGATCTGGCAACTCCGTGAGGTTGTTGTTGTTGTTGTGAGGATTAATCCTCATTCCCCTCATGAGGATGTATGCTTTTACCTGTTGTTCTTGTGAGCCAGAACCGGCATATATATACTACTTCTGTCCATCCGTCAGTCTGTCCGTCTATCTGTCTCCGTCCGTCTGTCCGCCCAGCCGTCTGTCTGTCCGCCCAGCCGTCTGTCTGTCCGTCCGTCCGTCTGTCTGTCCGCCCAGCCGTCTGTCTGTCCGTCCGTCTGTCTGTCCGCCCAGCCGTCTGTCTGTCCGCCCAGCCGTCTGTCTGTCCGCCCAGCCGTCTGTCTGTCCGCCCAGCCGTCTGTCTGTCCGCCCAGCCGTCTGTCTGTCCGCCCAGGCGTCTGTCTGTCCGTTCGTCCGCCAGCCGCCAGCTTCCAGCCTTCAATACTCTTTCTCACTCTTACATACACTACGCCCACTGTCTCGCTCCGCACATACAGCGCTCCTTAGGAGGAGACTCCTCCGAAATACAAAGGAGTCCAGAATATTCCGCCATATTCCTACTACTATCGTCTATTCCAACTCTCCTCAAGGATGATGAGATCTTCACTCACTCGGTTGATAAGGCAAACTTATTAGCCAAAAGGTTTGCTGGAAACTGCTCTCTTCATGCATTTTCGAACACGGGCTGTTAAAAGAGTACTTGCTAACGTGTTGAGAAAGTGCGCCTCAACACAGGCTCGCCCATTGCGCAACCTCTTTAATTTATCTTTTACTCCAGGAGTTTTTCCTACTTCCTGGAAGATTGCCAATGTGATTGCCAAAGGTGGGGCTACGAATCCTGCAAATTACCGGCCCATAGCAATCTGCTCAGTGTTCTCCAAAGTCATGGCCAAGTCATCATTGACATCAAACCCCATCTACTCGTTTGCTGATGACAGCAGATTTTGTCATTCATATTCATTCTCCAGGCGTCCTTCTGTTCTGGAGATCACTAGAAAACGCAGAATTATGAATTACACACTCCAATCTGAACTCAACAAAATCCAGGAGTGGGGTCGAGCGAATCGGGTCGATTTTAATGCGCGGAAGACCCAACGCTGTTTGTTGACCCACAAACGTCTGGCGGGTGACAACTTCCTACCTCTAAATATGGGGGGTGTGGTAATTAATCAGTCGGAGGCTCTTGATGTTCTGGACCCACTAACCTGTCATCCCTTCGGAACCAACAAATGCTTTGCATGGATAGGAGGCATCCCCTGAGCTTGGTTCCATCTGGCTTAAGTGGACGTAATGAACCACTTACAAGATGTTTGTCGCTATGTAATTCTGCGGCAAGTCACATCGATTTCTGCTTAATAGGGATCGTTTTAAAAATTATATATTTGCATTTTTATGGTATATAAATAATTTATAATTAATTTAAGATTACAATGATCTCTATTTTTACATTCACTGTAAATTATTCTAATTCAGCCTGTAAGATAAATTTACTCTGTAGATGGTGTTAACATAAATAAATAAAAAATTAAATGAACAAATACGAGCTACACTCACCAAACATCTTGTTCAGCATTCGAAATCATGTGTTGAGAAAATGGTCCTGTCAAGAAGACTAGGATAAAAGTGCTGATAGACATTCAACTTCTTTATGAGAACCAACTAAAGTCACTGCGAAGATACTTTCACGAAGCCGCAGATTCATCTGAGATCTTAGGAACAATATAAATGTGACAAACGGAGTTGCCAGATTAAGGATAAATCCTCACGGAATTGCCAGATCGACGATTAATACTCACGGAGTTGCCATATATAGGAATTTTGTCATGGGATTTTTCGTGGAGATTTTTTTAGGGATTTGGGGACTTATTGTGGTGATATTTTAGTGGGGATTTGGCGACTTTTCGTGGTTTTTTTCCGAGATTTTCAGGTGGCAACCCTGTCAGCTAGAGCTGAAGACTGGAAGCTGAGGGCAGGCGGTTGGTTTGCGGAGGTTGGCGGAGGTTTTTGGTGGTGCGGAGAGGGGTGGAAGTGATTGTGCTGCCTGGAAGGGCGGGGTACGGCCAAGTGGTGGAATGTTCTGGTGAACAGCCAGTGGCAAGGTTAGAGTGATGGCTCGAAGGACAGAAGGACGGGCGGAAGAATGTTCTGGTGAAGAACATGTGTTAAGGGAGAGAGTGAAGGTTGGGCGATTGGGGTGAGTCATGGTGTGCTCGATGGATTCGAGTTTCAGGACTGTATGCGGATCGTGAAAGCGAAGGCAGAGTTAGTGTTGTTGTTGTTGTTGAAAGAAGCTGCCTCAGAAAATTTCATGTAAACAATTGGCGGGCTCGCCTTCCAGTTGTTGTTGCAGTTGTTTATTTCTTGGGAACTGCGAACTGCGGCTTGGGACTGCATGCATTGGGATCGAACTGCGATTTAGCTTAAAGTTGCTTACGGAAGCAAATTTGACTCTGATTTTTTAAATATGACAGTCTATCCAGAAGCGAAAAATAAAAATATTCAAAGAATATGATAAAATAAAACGAAATTGAGCAACATGATTCTTGTAAATCACGGAATTAGTTTTATTGTAGTTAGGCTGCGAAATATAAAAGTTTAAAAAGAATAAAATCATACGAAGTTAATAACATGAACGTTAATAACAACAACAAAAGCGAGGCGTCACAAGGAAATGTGAATAGATACTTTCAGTTCTCTCTTTTACTGTTTGTACTCTTTTTATTTATTTTATTCTCTAATGTTTTTCTTCTATTTCTAGTTGGATTGAATATTACTAATGGAAATTCTCCAATATTTGTCCGAAGCAGAGGATATATGCTGGGACTGAGAAGATGTTACCAAAGATGTTAGAAGTTTTGCTAAGCTGGGGAAACGGCGATCGTTCTCGGGAGGGAGTTCAGCTCCTCCTCCTTTCTACACTCCAAATAGGCGAGTATCTTCGACGGGGAGGATTTCGAGAGCCAAACTCTCCCGTCTGCTTCACTGTTAATAAAATATAATATTTTACCAAAGCCTAAGTATAGTGATTATTATGATATGAAATATTAAATAATGAATAACAACAAAGACATTTTAATTTTTATTTCATTCTTTTCTTATTGAAATTTTCATAATTCGAAAACTAATTTTCAAGAAACGGCTGCGATTGGGGAAAGTGAACTTGCACTTCCAGTCGAAAGTTTTTTTCACGACCTAGTCTAGAAATTTGACTTGAATTTGGAAGGAATTAAATTAATCTAAACATTTTTAAAGAATTTATGAATAGTAATATGCCGTTTAACTTGTTGTGGAAAGTTATGATGTGTAAAAAACGTTGAAGAAAGTAGGTTTGTCCTGTTTTTTCGTATATTTTTCTGAAATTTTTTTCTGTTTTTGATTTTTAAATATTTAGGGTTAATTTAAAGGATATGAGTCATATATAATGATCATGACTTTTGAAAAATTGTTAAATATAAAACAGGCATGACTTTTGGAAAATTTTTAAATATATTAAGACAATATTGGAAAGATTAATATGGATTTCTGATAATCAACAAAGACGATCTGATTGATGAAGGGCTTTGTTATTTACATCCAACTATAAATGAGAGCACTCGTTACTTTCATACTAGTTTCCAAACAGCTTTTGCACTGATCTGATCTGATAGTTGATACACCTGATATTAATAACTGTCTGTTACATCTGATTGAAGACACTCTTGGTGCTGAAAGGTGAATATTAAACTATTAAAGGAATTTTTAAAAACTAGACGAGAACTGAAAGAAAAATTTAGAAATCTAAGGTTAAGAAGAGCAGATTTAGAAAATCAATTAAACGAGACTTTTAAACCGGTTAAAGTACCTTTAAAGGAATTAGTAGATATTTATAAAATAAACGATACAACTGAAGCAAATGTTAACAAGTATGACGCAGAATCTATGCATGATGAGATATCAAACAAACTTAAAACTAGTACCCCAGTTAATAAAGTAAAGAGAGAGATCGATTTGACAGTCGAGACTTTTACCAAGAGTAATGATGATGATAATGATGATGATGGTGGTACAGCAGATCTACGAGTTTACAAAACAATTCTAATCAATACTAGTGTTCACAAACGTAACTATAATAAACGTAACGCAAAAGTAATTAAAATAATATTAATAAAACGAATCAGCTCCACCAAAGTGGCTTTTCTCTCTCGTACGCTGCTGTGGAGAACTCAAATCAAAAGAACTCCAACGAGAAAAATATTCCCAGCAGATTCTACACCATAAAAAATGTTCGCAGAACAAAACAAAATTTGGGTATCGCATATTAATGGAGCTGGAAGATTGCGTTTTTTCCTACCACAAAAATTCAACGATATATGTGATGCGACCATAGCAGAATTCAGCAACGGCAACTATTATTTAATAAACCCGTTGGAAGAAGATGGAGAAGATTTTCGCTTGGAGGTTCAGATCGTCTTTCCTCAATCGCAATCCCTACTCGAAACATATTTTACAAATTGCCAAAAGATTTTAATAAAAAATTAAAACAATAAAATAATTTTATAAATATGTATTTTATTTATATACTATAATCTGGTATAAAATGATATCAATTTATTTATTCTTCAAACAATTAAATTGATATTGCAGCAAACACTGGTCCGTCTACAGTTTCACTTGAAGACCAGCAACATGTAGTATAATGACATCCATGTCGTAATTCAATCGCAAAGGCATTCTTATAGTGGCTTAGTTATATATAGTTGGTTAAAAAGTAATCAAAATTATGCTCCTCCAGTTTATTTTCCCTGTGAGTTACTAAAAACTCATGAACTCGTGTTAATAAAATCGACTTATTTATGTAATTCATGTTGTTTAATTAATAGTTAATTGTTGACTGACTTTTCTTTGTTGTATCACATAATTTTATAAAGTAAAAAAAACTCGCACGTTACTTACGGTTGTATAAATTTTTCCAAGAATTAATTAAGCTAATTCCAAGAATTAAGAAAACCGTAAGATATAAAATTTATGTATGCACACTCATGTAATCCTAAATTGACAAAGAAATCTATGCATGCGTACATTTCATCATATTCTTTGAAGTTTTTACATTAATTCAATTAAATTTTGAAAATGTTTCCAATTCCTGGCAAATTCAAGTCAAGCCACAAATCGAAACCAAGCAATAAGAAACAACAACAAGAACAACAACGTGACCGTCAAATTTCTATAAACATAGTCATGGATGCAAAGCCACAGTTCCAAGCGAAATTGAAATAATGAAGAAATCCGTATTCTAATTTTTGTTTTTCCCTTCTGGAGATTGCTGGTGTACAATAAACAACAACAACAACAATAACAACAAGGCGAGCTTCATATTCGAACCCCAACAATAAGCAACAACAACAGCGCGAGTTTCATATTTCTTAAAATAACAGCTCCGCGCTTCAGACCGTGGATGCGAGCCACAGCTCGAACCGCTCCTTTAATGTTTACATTAAATTTCACTACACTTCTGAGGCAGCGTTTAAAAAGTCGTCCGCCCGCCAGACCACCATTGTTGCCACCTGACTTGACCACTTGGGTTGTCACCTGACTCGACCACCTGGGTTGCCTCCTTCAAAAATATCCCAAGAAAAAAAAAATATATAATAAAAAAATAAAAAGAAATAACAAAATTTAAAATCTCGATCTGGCCACTCTGTCTACCAAAATCTTCGATCTGGCAACTTCGTCCACAAAATCCTCGATTTAGCAACTTCGTCCACAAAATCCTCGATCTGGCAACTCCGTTTGTCAAAGACTCGGTCTGGCCACTCTGTCTACCAAATGCTCCACGTGTGGAGCTATGATTTAGCTGTTGTTGTTGTGGTCCAGAACCGTCTTTTATATAATAGTGTTGTAAAAAATATATAATAAAAAAATATATAATAAAAATAATATATAATAAAAAAAAATATATTTTAAAAAAATAAAAAGAAATAAAAAAATTTAAAATCTCGATCTGGCCACTCTGTCTACCAAAATCTTCGATCTGGCAACTTCGTCCACAAAATCCTCGATTTAACAACTTCGTCCACAAAATCCTCGATCTGGCAACTCCGTTTGTCAAAGACTCGATCTGGCCACTCTGTCTACCAAATGCTCCACGTGTGGAGCTATGATTTAGCTGTTGTTGTTGTGGTCCAGAACCGTCTTTTATATAATAGTGTTGTCAAACAGATGCTTAACCAAGGCGGTATCTATGCTGAAACGGCGGGACTGATGATCGGGATACAGGATGAAGTTATCGCTACGAGGAACTCTACGAAATATATTGCGAAATATGTAAACGCTCATGAGGAGATAGGCCGAAGATGCGGAAAAGTGGGAGAAACCATCTACCATATTACATCCGCTTGTCTGCTACTCACAAAAAGTGATTACTTGAAGCGCCTTAATAACGTTGGTAAGATATTACATATAGAACTACTCAAAAGATGTGGCCTTAGTCGATATTGAAGCAAAGGGAACATAATAGATGACCGGACTTAACAATAGTCAGTAAAATAACGAGAGAGGTTTACACCTAATTCTGTTTTTACGCGGTCTTTTTTACACGGTTTTGATTTAACACGGTTTGAACATAAACAAATTTTAAATTTTTTTACACGATTTTATTCCATTTAGCACGATTCAAAATCTTTTGGGCTTAATTTTTTTTTCGTTAAATTTAATTTTTGCGAAAAAAGACCGTGTAAAAACAGAATTAGGTGTACTTTATTGACGTTGCAATACCGTTGGGCAGAAACCTAGAAAGGACATACTCGGAAAAAATTATTAAGTATTCGAAGTTAGCAGGAGAAATAACGATACAGTGGAAACTGGAATCGGTTAAAGTAGCCCCTATTGTATTTATATATATTTGTGAACAATATCTACCCTATATCTAGGGTTCACAAAAGTTTAAGAATTAATCTCAAGTGCCTGAACTTAAATCTAAGAACTAGAGACAAAATTATTAAGATTGTGATAATTGATACATGTCATGTTGTTAGAAAATTCTTACAGTAGCTATTATTAATTTTACATGGACCAAGAGTATCTTAAAGTAATATTGTAAATATCATTAATTGAGAAATAACTGGTAAAAGTGTTGTCTTCGGCTTGGTTGAAGTCTAAATACCCTACACCCGAGTAAGTAAAAAAATTATAATTTCGCCACTTAACTTTTGTGTAAGTAGGCGGATCACGTCTATTTTTGGCCAACATTTTGCTAATGTCTCTAGATAGTGCTGGATAGAATCACGTATTAATATTTTGAACCGTTTATGGGCTATTGACAACTTTTTTATAAGTGAGTGGACCACGCCCATTTTTGGTATAAAAATTGGTAATACCTGTAGATACGTCGTGATAAAGTTACGTGTTAAGATATTAATCTTATAACGTTTACGAGATATTGATAACTTTTCTATGAGTGGGCGTGGCATGCCCAATTTTTGCAATAATTTTAGTAATGGCGTATAGTAAATAGTAATTACGAAATAAAATTATACCTTAATATCTCGCATGGTTTGCCTTTACATTCCGTATGTAAAGTAGATATGGTTGTAACCCGATCTCGGGATCGGATTTTCAATCCCAAACTGCCCCACATAACAGAGAATACTTGTGCCAAATTTCATTGCGATATCTCTTTTGCTGTCCCGTAGTCGTGATTTCAATAGACAGACAGACAGTACTCTGCACCCGAAAAAAAATTTTTATAACGGCGCTATGTGTTCCAGTATAGACTTATACCTCAATATCTTGCACAGTTTATGAGATATTCACCTTATAAAATTTTCTAAAACGAGGTGCCTTTACATTCCCTATGTAAAGTAAGCGTGGTTGTTATATCCGATCCCATTTTCAATTCCACACTGCCCTACATAACAAAGATTATTTGTGCGAAATTTCATTGTGATATCTTTTTTCGTTCTCCCGTAATCGTGATTTCAACAGACAGACAGACAGACAGACAGATAGACGGACAGGGCTAATCGATTCAGGAGGTGATGCTAAGCAAGAATATATATACTTTTCTATATCTATCTCGTCTCCTTCTCTGCGTTACAAACAAAGAAGAACAAAGTGAATATCACTTTAAATAATAATAATTCAATAATAATAATAAAAATAATAATAATAATAATATTATTATTATTATTATTATAGGAGGTAAAAATGCGTACCGCATCTCAGAGCTGTCGTCACAAACCCTGGTATGTGCCGCTTTCAAGCACTAAAAGATCCCCCTCTTGACGGAACCTGACTCCACCCTGGAACCGCTTTCGCATTACTTCAGGGTAGGGTTCCCATTAGATCCTACCGGACCTCCCTCGTAGTGCCTGCGTCCAGGCCCCGCTTTTCCAATGCAGCAATTCAAAGAGATCGATCAAGTGAATCTCCGTCCACTTTTTTCTCCGAAGAATTCTTTCTACAAACACTGCAACCGCATTCCATGACTGCTGATTTGATAACAGTTTCGAAACTATATCTTCCGGTTCTATAGGACCAACTTCTACTTCTAAGGCCCTTCTGTACGAGATCCAACGCGCGCACTTGAAAAAAGTGTGCTCAACGTCATCAACATTCTCGCAGTATAAACATTTTGAGCTTGACACTTTCCCCATTGTATTCAGGTATTTTCTAAAGTGTCAAGTGCCATGTCCAATCAAAAACTGCGTCAGAAAAAAAGTTGACCTCACCATGATCTCTCTCAATCCATTTCGTCAGGTGTGGTATCAGCCTCGCAGTCCACCTTCCTCTAGACTCAGTTTCCCACCTTCGCTGCCATCTGCCCATTATGTTGCGCCTTGCCTCTTCTCTAGCCCGGGATTTGCAGGTTTATCGTAAGCCATTGTTCCTGTCGCTCAGCAGCCAGCAAGTCTATTGGCGCTGTAGAGGCAACCACCAGCACCCAATAAAAAGCACTCTTAGAGAACGATACGTGGCAGCTGGTAAAACTTCCTCAAGGTCAGAAACCAATCAAAAACAGATGGGTATTTGCCGTTAAGCAAAACAGCGACGGAAATGTGGGACGTTTCAAAGCCAGATTGGTGGCTAAAGGGTGTTCACAAATTTATGGTTTGAATTATGAGGAAACTTTTTCGCCGGTTGCTCGATACGAAACAATTCGTATGATATTTGCTATCTCCGCTGAATATGGTTTATACTTACATCAAATGGATGTTTTTAGTGCCTGTCTTAATAGTGAATTAACTGAAGAAATTTATATGAATCAGCCCGAGGAATTTGTTGTTGACGAATATCCTAATCACGTTTTAAAATTAAAGAAACCCATATATGGGTTAAAACAGTCGGGGAGGCAGTGGAATTTGAAACTTGATGGAATTTTCAGAGAAATTGGTTTCCAGCAGTGTGACAGCGAACCTTGTGTGTATGTGAAACATCACAACAATATCTTTAACGTAATCGCGATTTATGTGGATTATTATTATTATTCGCTGGAAGGAGCTTTGCGACGGGGTAGAGCAGGACCCATGGGGTAAAGGCTATAAGCTGGTGATGGGTAAGCTCTGCTCGCCCGCACCAGACTTGGAACAGAGAAAAGTTCTGAACATCATAGATGCCCTGTTTCCGACCCATCCCGATGTATCTGACGCTCGTGCGTTTGCTGGGGAGGAGGACATTCCATTGTTTGGGGTGGATGAGCTAATTACGGCAGAGCGCAGCATGAAGTCTGGTAAGGCTCCAGGCCCCGACGGTGTACCGGCGGAGGCCATCAAAGCCGTTGCCCGTAACCGTCCGGATCTCTTGCTTAACATGTACAACGTGTGTCTTAGGGCGAGTGTATTTCCAGCTTGCTGGAAAAAGGCGCGTTTGGCTTTGATCCCAAAGGGCAAAGGTGATGCCAATTCTCCATCATCGTATCGACCACTGTGCATGTTAAACACGGCGGGAAAGATGATGGAGGCCTTGCTTAAAATGCGGCTGGGGGCTGCCATTGAGCAGGCTGGTGGTCTCTCCAACCGACAGCATGGCTTTAGAAAGGGGCACTCTGCGATTGATGCAATCAGCGAAGTGACCCAAGCTGTGAAACGGGCCGAAACTGCATGCCACCAGGCAAGGTCGATAGTGCTCCTCGTGACCCTCGATGTGAGGAACGCGTTTAACTCGGCAGGGTGGAGTGACATGTTTCACGCGCTCGAGCAGACCTTCAGAGTACCAGCATATCTCTCGGCTATACTGAGGGACTATCTGAACGACCGCTGGCTTCTCTACGTGACGACACAGGGAACGGGTCAAAGGTGGGTGACTGCTGGAGTGGCACAGGGATCGGTGCTTGGGCCTGAGCTGTGGAATGTCATGTACGATGGCCTGCTGCGCCTGGAAATGCCGGCTGACGCTTTCCTTGTTGCGTTTGCCGATGATGTCGCCGCCGTCATAACAGCACGCAGTCCTGAACTGGCCCAAATTGTGCGTAATCAAGTGATGCGCAGGGTTAGCGGGTGGATGGGCGACCACGGTCTCCAGTTGGCTGTAGCCAAAACGGAGATCGTGATTCTTACGAAGAGGCGAGTCCCCACTTCGTTGACTATGATGGTTGGAGCCCAACCGGTGAAAACAAGCAGGTTCGCGAGATATTTAGGAGTAAAATTGGACAACCGACTCACATATTGGGACCATATTCGCGGGGTCTGTGACGGGGTTGCCCAGAAGACGGCGGCGCTGAGCCGGTTAATGGCGAATGTAGGTGGGGCGAGGCAGCATACGAGGAGGCTCCTGCTCGTCTCCGTACAGTCAGCCCTACTCTATGGTGCGGAAATATGGGCGGACGCCCTTCGAGTTAAGAAATATAAGACAAGGATGGCCGCCGTCCAGCGTCGCGGGGCATTGCGGGTTAGCTCGGCGTACCGTACTGTGTCCGCAGATGCAGCACTTGTCGTGGCCGGCTGTATTCCAATAGAGCTGCTTGCTCAGGAGCGGAAAGAAATCTATCTGCAAAGCTCTACAATAGGACGGGCGGCCGCCGCGGAGCAAGCGCGTGAGGGCGCACTTGTTTCTTGGCAACGAAGATGGGACGCTAGTACTAGGGGACAGTGGACTCGGAGAATCATACGCGATGTGCGCGAGTGGTATGGGCGACGACATGGTGAGGTGAGTTTTTATCTGACACAGTTCCTTACTGGACATGGATACTTCCGTAAGTATCTGCACAGGATGGGAAAGGTGGGCTCACCGTGCTGCGTGCTGTGTGACTGCGAGGAGGACAATGTCTGGCATACCTTCTTCGCCTGCGAGTTTTTTGCCGAAGAGCGGAGGCTGACTGAGAACTCAGTGGGTATCGGTTACACGGCAAACATCACTGCGGAAAACATCATAGCCGTGATGTTACGGTCAGAGCACGACTGGGACCTGGTGGCGAAGTACGTCGAAGTTATACTCCGCCGCAAGCGTAGTATGGGGTGCCTCCAGTAGGTACGCTTGACCCGTGCTGCGTCCACTGCGGCGAAGATGGCACAGCTTCCAAGCTGTGAAAAGCGGGGCCTGGACGCAGGCACTACGAGGGAGGTCCGGTGGGATCTGATGGGAGCCCCACCCCGAAGTAATGCGAAAGCGGTTCCGGGGTGGAGTCGGGTTCCGTCAAAGAGGGGGACGTTTTAGTGCTTGAAAGCGGCACATACAGGGGTTTGTGACGACAGCCCTGAGATGCGGTACGCATTTTTACCTCCTCTCCTGCGAAAAAAAAAAAAAAAAAAATAATAATAATAATAATAATAATAATAATAATAATAATAATAATAGTAATAATAATAATAATAATAATAATAATAATAACAATAATAATAATAATAATAATAATAATAATCATAATAATAATAATAACCCTCGGGGGGTGTTGTATCCTAGAGGGCGCCTCCCCTGGTGGCGGATAGGGGAATGCTTAGCAGATATGTCGGGTAGGTGGGAAATAAAATACCACCCGCAGACCAAACAACAACACAAAAATCCTTCATCCTAAACTGGGAACCAGGCAGCATGAAGGTAGGTGTCTGTACTTCATGTTAGAAGCGGCCTTAAAAATAACCTGCCAGTAGGTATAAAATGGGCAAGAGCAAAATGCAGAACACAAATCAAATGAATATTTTGGGGACTACGGATAACCCCACCGCGTCGGGATCGCATTTTAACTCCCGCGCATTAGGCTTGGTACCTGGATCAAATGTGATAAGTGAGCCACAGAACAACAACAATAGTAACAATAATCAGCCTGTAAGTGAACAGCATGCACACACTGATGTAGCTCTCACCGCAGCTGGCAGACCTCGACAGCGCAAAAAATGGACAAACGAAATAAACGAGAACCTGTTACGCGCATACTACATTGCAACCGACCAGGGAAGAAACCTCACAGGATACCGAACGCAGCTTCGCACAATTTTCGTAGCACAACATCCCGACTACGACGTACCAGAGCAACGTTTGGCGGATCAAATCCGTGCAATCCATAAAAATAATTTAATACCAGAGATAAGGCGTAAACTCATTAGGGATGCTATGATAGTTCAACCAACCGACCATTCCACAGCTCGAGAACCATATGCAATATCCAGTAATAGCAACGGTGCGGAAGGAAATTACGTGAATCAAAGAAATGAACAACTTATAAGGCAAACAGAAACAATGAATGACCAACTTAGTGACATAGACAGTATCTTCGAACAACAATATGAGGTATATGCGTATATAAATCCTCTTATGAGACCTGTAATACCAAGGATCAATTCAAGGAAACTTAGCTCAGTTTTAAAATATGTCAATAGTGAAATTATAGCCAGAAAAGTCACTCAAATTGAGAAATTGGAAGACCTGCACACGCTGATCTACTCAGCAGCTGTAACAGTCTCAATAAAGATGGGATATAAAATAAAATACATGTGCAATAGCAGAACTAATAGAGAATATAGAAACAGAACGATTCAAAGAATTGAACTGAAAATTAAAAACCTAAGAAGTGACTTGGGAAAAATGAATAGCTTTATAGAGGGCAATAATAGCAAACGGCTAAAAAATAAAATACAAAAATTATGCAAAAAGCACAATAAACACACAAAATATGAGGTTAATAGCTCTTATTAAATGTACAAATAGCAAGACAGAGAAAGTACAAATTATCTAAATAAAAGACGTAAATTTAAAAGAAATGAGAAAAACTTCTACAGAAGTCTCAAGAAGGGCAAATCATTAAATACCCGAAAAGATAATTACCCTAATAAAGAGGAAACCGACGCGTACTAGTCGTCAATATGGTCAAGCCAAGTGAACCATAACTCTGAAGCGCAGTGGATCATCGAGGAGAAAAACAAATACCAGCAGATCCCAGAAATGTCAGCAAACCACTTCGCATGTGAACAAGTTAAAGAAATTATATCGAAGTCCCACAACTGGAAAGCACCAGGCCCAGATAAAGTGCAGAAGTTCTGGTTTAAAAGGTTCCCTGCAATGCATCAAAGACTCACAGAATTATTGAATGGTTGTATCCAAGACCCAAGAAAATTTCCGGGAACCCTCATGAAAGGTGTTACATATCTATTGCCAAAAGCAAAAGGATTCAACGGGAACCCTGCGAACTGGCGACCGATTACCTGCCTACCCACTATTTATAAAATTATGACAGCGTGTTTAAAGCTCATAATAAACAATCATCTAACGCAAAATAATATCATCTGTGAAGAACAAAAAGGATGCAGCAAATATGCTAAAGGGTGTAAAGAACAATTGACCATTGATCAAATCATATTAGAGCAGACGGTCAAGCAATCTAGGAATTTAAATGCATGCTACATAGACTACCAAAAAGCATTTGATAGTGTACCACATAGCTGGTTAATAGAGGTTCTTGGGACCTATAAAATAAACTCAAATATAATTGAATTCCTGAAATACAATATCAGACAATGGCGAACTAGCATCCAAATACATACAGAAACGGGTATGATAAAAACCTCAGATATAGACATAAGATGTGGGATTTTCCAAGGTGACTGTCTGTGCGCACTGTGGTTCTGTATGGCACTCAACCCTCTTAGCAATCTCCTAAAGAACACAAAGTATGGATACAAAATTAAAGGAGTGTCTAACCAAGAAGTATTGAGTCATTTATTGTACATAGATGACTTAAAAATATACGCATCGACGCGTCAGAGCTTAGATCACCTAATAGAAATCGTTGCAGTATTCAGTGAAGATATTGCTATGAAATTTGGACTGGAGAAGTACAAACGAATATCCATCTATAAAGGGAAAATATCAAGAACTGAAGATCACGAGAGAGCCGCACAGAATATTGAAAAAATGGAAGAAAATGACGTGTATAAATACTTAGGCATGGTCCAGAATAACCGCATAGAAACGAGAACAGTAAAGAACAACCTAACCAGAGAACTTAAGTCACGTATGCACAAAATAGCTAAGGCGAACCTTAATGGAAAAAATTTAATCAAAGCCATAAATACATACGCAGTGCCCGTCCTCTCATACAGTTTCGGCATTATAAAATGGACAGAAACTGAAATTCAATCATTACAACGAACAATCAGAACTATACTGACACATTATAAATTACATCATCCCAAATCATGCTGTGAGAGAATGGTAGCATCAAGGAAAGATGGTGGAAGAGGGCTGATTGATCTCCAAACGCTACATGATAATCAAATAGAGTCCCTCCGTGGCTACTTCCAACAAAAGTCAAATAGATCTCGACTTATAAAAATAATAACTGAAGCTGATAGAAACTTAACTTAATTCAATCTGAATGGAAGCTACAACCGACAAGCAGTAGACAAGACTACAAGGGAACAGAACTGGTCAATAAAACCTATTCACGGTCGCCACTATAGAGCCATCAATGCTGAGAATGTTGATAAATGTACGTCAAACAAATGGCTACTGAATGGCAATTTGTTTGCTGAGACCGAGGCCTTTATGATTGCTATACAAGATCAAGTAATCCCAACGAAAAACTACATGAGAAACGTTGTAAAAGATATAAATGTTACAAACGACACTTGTAGAAGATGCATGAAGCAAACCGAAACAATTGAGCATATAATATCAGGATGCACGAATCTAGCCCCTACTGAGTATACACGAAGACACAACTACGTTGTAAAAATTATACAAAAATATAAACTTCAATACAAAATATAAACTTCAATGTGATGAACGACCTTACTATAGGTATAATCCGCAATCAGTTGTTGAAAACGAAAACGTAAAAATCTACTACGATAGAACAATATACTCGGAACACACGAGACTCCATAACCGCCCCGACATCACGATCCTTGATAAAAGAGAACGTAAAGGTATCTTCATTGACGTCGCAATCCCGGCTACAAAGAATATAAGCCGTACATATATTGAAAAAATTAGCAGATACAGTGAGCTAGCAGTGGAAACCAAGCGAAACTGGAACCTAAAGGAAATCAAGATCATCCCAATAGTAGTGAGCGCTGAGGGTGTGGCCGAAAAGAATCTCTGTAGAAATATTGACATACTTGGACTCCGGAGAAATCTTATTGACACTGTGCAGAAGTCTGTGATCATCGATACCTGCCACATCACTAGAAAATTTTTGAATTAATTCTGTACATATTAATTAAATAGAATGTGATATATTTTGTTTTAAGCTAAGGCTCTCAAAATGTATTAATGTACCCAAAAAGGAGAAATCTAAATATAGATGACGATAATAATAATAATACTAATAATAATAGTAATAATAATAATAATTATTTTTTTTTGCGGGTGAGGAGGTAAAAAATGCCTGACGAATCTCGGCGCTGTCGTCACACACATCGGTATGTGCGGCTTGCGCGCACTAAAAAACATCCACCCCATGACTCCGGGACCTTGTTTCCATCCCGGGACCACTTTCGTATTACGTCAGGGTGGGGTTCCTATAGTGTCCTTACAGGACGTCCATCGTTGCACCTGCGTTCAGGTCCCGCTTTTTTGAGCGTAACACTAGCTCAATATATTTGGCTATGTGTTGCCAATTATCCTCGCTCCTTAACCTAGCGTTGATTATATTGTCTGCAGTGATGGGGCCAACGAGCGCTTCTACTGACTTTCTCTGTATTTTCCATCAGCTGCAGATGAAGAAAGTCTGCTCTGCATCGTCAACTTCGCAGTCAGCATATATACATTCGGGTCCATCGGGTATTTGCAGAAATACCCATTTCCAGAGAGCATCTGCGTGAGGTAATAGTTAACCTCTCCAAAGTTTCTGTTTATCCATCCGGAGAGTTCAGAAATGACTTTGGCGGTCCATCTTCCGCGCGTGTCAGAGTTCCATCGCGCCTACCAAAGTTGTACAGTTCGCAACTTGGCTTCCTCTAGTGTGAACCTGGGGTTGTGTTCTTTCTTAAGCTCTCAGAGCCTCTTGGTCAGTAGGTCTATAGGTCTCGATGGTCAGTAGGTCTATTGGGGGGCAGCTACTAATCACTAAAATGGCCGCTTCCGATACTGTGCGATACGAACAAGCTATTCGCAACACGGCGGTTCGCTGCACCGCGGCTAGAACTTCCTGCGGTTTTTTGCTCTAAGTGCATCAGCCCATATTTCGCTTCCATAGAGCAGGACGGACAGCGTCACTGACATCAGAATTTTTCTCTTCTTTTGTGTTGGGGTGCAGGTGTTATCCATCAGTCTGCTGGTTGATGCTGTTATCTGAGCAGCTTTTTTTGCCGCGTAGTGGATTTCCGCCCAATATGACAATCTAGGGTCAAGTCTTACCCCTGGGTAGTTAACAGACTTCTGCGTTTTTATTACATTATTGCAGGCTCTTATATTTATAGCTCTTATATTTATATCGAGTTTATAGCTCGATGTGCCGTTTGGTTAGTAAGAGCAACTCGGTCTTCTCAGTAGCCAGGCTGAGGCCGTGGGAATTTAGCCAGGCTCGTGTTCTCAACATGATCCGATTCAATTTTTTCTGGGCATCGGTTAGGTTTCGGGCAGTGATGATGGCCGCTATGTCGTCCGCATATCCGACCAGGAATGTATCGTCCGGCATCTGTGTGTTTAGGATCTCGTCGTAGCTAGCGTTCCATAATTCCGGACCGAGGATAGACACCTAGGCTACCCCTGAAGAAATGTTTTTGCTTTGTAGGCCTAAAGTCTACAGCCTACAGTCTCTCGTAAAAGAGTTTACGATTGCTCAGATAGCTGCGCATTATATTTCTCAGGTGTGGAGGTATCTGGAACCTGTTCTCATAGGCGTCTATAATATCAGCCCATCTTGCGCTATTAAAAGCGTGGGCGTTAGGTCCAGTGTTACAAGAAGGACGATGCGCCTGGAGTAGTGAATTCCGGGCTGCTCCGCAGCAACACTGTTTATGACATCTTCGATTGCTCCTAAAGTTGACCTTCCCGATCTGAAGCCATGTTGTTTGTTGGAGAAACCCCTAGTGTCTGTGATGGCTTTTGCGAGCCTGGGTTTAAGCAGTCCCTCTAATAGCTTTTCCGCTGTATCTAGTATGCATAGCAGTCGGTACTTTGATGGAGAGTCTTGATTTCCTTTTCCCTTGCTGATGAGGACAAGCCTTTGTCGCTTCCATACTTCCCTGAAATATTATTTTCTCAAACAAACGTTAAACATGTTTAGGAGAGCAGGAGCGCGTGTGTTAACAGCTTCAGGACCTCTCTTGGGACGCCGTCCAGGCCAGGGGCCTGTTTTTTTCAGTGAACAAGCTGCTATCCTGAGATCGTCTTCTGGGAAAGGAGGCGGGGCTTCGTTCGCGGGCATCTCGGTTTCGAGAGAACTAGGTTATGTGTCGGAAAATGTATCTTCACGATGTCAGTCATCTCGCTTGCTTCTAGCATAGGCGGTTGAGTTCTTGCACCAAGCTTTTTCATCACTTTTTTGTAGCCAAGTCCCCAGGGATTATTGTTTAAATCCCTTTGAAGGTCTTCCCCTTTTTCCTTTTTGCTATTGACTATGGCGAGCTTCAGGTTCTTCTTCAGCTTTTTAGAGTTTTCTCTTTCAGCTATGGCGGCGTGGAAAGGACTGGCTCTGGAGTATTTTCTTCTGCTGTGGATGCAGGCGGACCGAAGCCGTGAGATTTCGTCTCTCCACCAGTAAGCGCTTTTTTTGTTTCCTCCGCTTTTGACTGTTGGCATTGCCTTATTGCAGGTCCGCGTTATGATTCGCATTGTCCACCTCACCTTACGTCTAGCATCCCCGGTGTTCACTGCCCTTTGTGGGTTTGCATCGAGCTCCGCGATAAAGGTTTCAGCGTTTAGTTTTGAGGCGTTCCAGATGCGAGTACACTACCTTCCTCCGGGTTGGACAGTGACATGCGGCGCTTTAATGCGATATGTGTAATCTTCCAGGAGTTTCCACGATAAGATACGGCGAGCCATTTCTTCGGATACCCGGATGATGTCCGGCGTGTTCCTTTCGCAGTCTAATCTCCTAAAAGTAGGCACAGTTCCTATATTAGCAACAAAAAGCCACAGCCTAGCAGCCATTTCTACCACTCGTCTGCCTCGGGAGTTTGTAGTTGGCGATCCCCATTCAATATCCTTAGAATTAAAGTCACCGGCTATGACACAATTACCTCCGATTTCTAGCGCCTTGTCTTCGATCGCATTTACTTTTCCTTGGAACTCTTCTATGTTGTCACTTGAGGTAAGGTAGCTGCTTATCAGGGTATAGTGTCCATTTTGAATCCAGACGAAGCCGTTACCTTTACCAGAGCATTTAGTGAAAAACTTAAAGCCTGTTGGGAGCCAGATGGCTGCGGTTCCAGAAGTGTCTTCGTACCATCTGTCACTGTCTTTCCCTCTATACTGCTCGCTGATGATGACGATGTCAGCTTCTTGCTCCAGGATGAGCTGGTCCATTAACGCGTCGGCAGTAGTGCTTATATGCATGTTTGCTTTTAGCACTTTCATTACGTTTTGACATTACTGTATACCTCGCATTTGCTAGAGCCTGGAATATGGTCCACGGCTTCGTGTCCTACGTCACTGCAAAGGCAACATTTTGGAGGTTTGGTGCATTCCTTTAGTTTATGACCTGGTTCAGCACACCGGATACATAGGCCCTGTCCCTTTCTGTCTCGCACGGTGAAACACCACGCTTGGTGGCCGGGTCCGAAGCATCGCTTGCTGTCTAGTAGAAGTTTCATTCTACAGTTTATCCATACGACTAAAATGCGATCCCTTTTTATAAGTCTTTGAGCATCCTCTGTCGGCAGAGTAATGAACGCCCTCACTTGCTCTATTATTTGGCGCTGTGATGTTCATCTTTATCAGTACCGGGGTAACTGTGAGGGTTTTTCCTACAGCCTGTAGTACTTCTTTTCGCGTGGTAAACGAGTCCAAATCTCGTATTTCAACTGTGGGCTTTGGCTGCAGGTCAGTTATTGCCGCTATCTGTTGTAGGGTTTCCTTCAGTGTCTCGCTGAAGTTTGGCTCTACCCTGAGAAACCCTAATCTGGGAACCAGACAGCATGAAGGTGGGCGTCTGAATTTCGTGTAAGAAGCGGCCTAAAGCGAAACCTGCCAGTAGGTTTAAAATGGACCATTGCATAATATGAATACTACTTGCAATAATCAAGAATTACATTTGAGGAGGTCGGATAACCCCACCGCGTCGGGATCGCATATTAACTCCCGCGGACTGGATTTTTTACCTGGGTCTAGTGTGACAAATGAGCCACAGAACGCAGCATACAATAGACCAACTAGCCAGTCAACAAGTGACCAGCGACCAGACTCCGATGCAGCTCTCACAACAGCTGGAGCACCCACACAGCGTAGGAAATGGACGAGAATCTTAAACGAATCCTTATTACGCATTTACTATACGATACCGGAAAATGAGACCAATATGACGATGTATCGAGCACGCCTACGCACAGCCTTTGTAAGTCTACATCCCGACTGGAATGTAAGTGAACAACGACTTGCGGACCAAATCAGGGTCATACACAGAAACACCTTAATACTTGAAATAATAATGAATACAATTAGAGAAGAAGTCCGATTATCTATGAGAGCATATAATGAATCTACCAGTACAACCGAAGAGGGAGGTGCCAACAGAGCAACCCTGACCGGAGATCTGCCTACCCAAATTACGTCCAATACCAATGAACAAATAACTCGGTCAGTTAGATCGCGAACTGCTGAGAGTGACCATGAACAAAATATCCGTAACAGGTTTTATGAGAATATCTCGCTGTTTGACAAAAGCAATCCAATAGGTAGTCCACCAATTGCCAAGATGAACCCATCAGTCAAAATGAGTCGCATAATACAACAACTAAATACAAATATCCTTCCTGATGCGATGATTAATGCGACGAACCTTGAAGAATTTCAAACAATCATATATTGCGCGTTACAAACAGTTACTGCACTATTAGGAAAAGGGCCAAGGTTGACAGAAGGATGTGACAGGCGAAGAAAGAAGCAGAAGAAAGAGTGCCTACTAAGCCTAGAAAAGAAACTACAGGAACTGCGAAGTCAAATACCTATCCTTACCGAATTCCTAAAAAGTAGTAACACATCGAGAAGATTGAAGGCCAAAGTGAACAAAATATGCCGACAACACCCGTCCCATTACAGATCAGACGATCAGATCTTCACTCACTCGGTTGATAAGGCAAACTTATTAGCCAAAATGTTTGCTGAAAACTGCTCTCTTCCTGAGAGTAGCCAACCACTACCCGTGGTCGACGGTGTGTCTCATATTATGCCTGAGATGCACTTTCGAACGCGGGCTGTTAAAAGAGTGCTTGTAAACCTCAACGTCAATAAATCCTCGGGACCGGATGGCATTTCAGCCCACGTGTTGAGAAAGTGCGCCTCAACATTGGCTCGCCCATTGCGCAATCTGTTTAACTTATCGTTCACTTCAGGAGTTTTTCCTAGTTCCTGGAAGATTGCCAATGTGCAGCCAGTTCCCAAAAAAGGTGAGGCTACGAATCCTGCCAATTACCGGCCCATAGCAATCTGTTCAATGCTCTCCAAAGTTATGGAGAGCGTCATAAATTTTAACCTGATGAGGTATCTAGAGAGCAACCAATTGGTCAGCGATCGCCAGTACGGTTTCCGTGCTCACCGCTCCACAGGCGATTTGATGGCGTTCCTCACTGAGCGGTGGAACAGTTGTGTTCACCAATTCGGTGAGAGTAAGGTTGTTGCTTTGGATATCTCCAAGGCATTTGACCGAGTGTGGCATAAAGCACTTGTGTCTAAACTGGCTGCTTATGGTGTCGGTGATACATTCACTCGATGGATATCGAGTTTCCTCAGCGGCCGTTCTATTCGGGTTGTGATAGACGGCTTTGCTTCCGAAGAGCACTCCATAAATGCTGGAGTTCCGCAGGGTTCGGTCCTGTCTCCAACACTTTTTCTCATTTTTATCAATGACCTTCTGTCATTGACATCAACCCGTCTACTCGTTTGCTGATGACAGCAGCATTTGTCATTCATATTCATTCTCCAGGCGTCCTTCTCTTCTGGAGATCAATAGAAAACGCAGAATTATGAATGACACACTCCAATCTGACCTCAACAAAATCCAGGAGTGGGGTCAAGCGAATCGGGTCGATTTTAATGCGCGGAAGACCCAATGCTGTTTGTTGACCCACAAGCGTCTGGCGGGCGAAAACTTTCCACCTTTAAATATGGGTGGTGTGGATATTAATGAGTCGGAGGCTCTTGATGTTCTGGGCATGTCAATCCAATGTGATCTTCGCTGGAACGATCACATCTTTGACGTGTCGAAAGAAGCAGCCAAGTGCTTAGGCTTTTTAAAGCGGTGCAAGAAATACTTCACTTCAACCGACCTTCGTTGTATCTACACCACTTATATCCGTCCGAAAATGGAGTACAACTCGCATATTTGGTCTGGAGCTTCGAAAACATATCTTCAGCTTCTGGACCGTATACAAGGTCGTGCGATAAAACTTATAGGGGACAGTAGGGTATCCAGCTCTATTGAAACCTTGGGATGTCGTCGGGATGTGGGGTGTGTAACCTTATTTTACCGTTACTTTAATGGTAACTGTTCCTCTGAAGTAGCCAGCCTGATCCCTTCGGTTCAGGTATTCAACAGATCTACTCGGCTTTCCAGAGCGGTGCACCCCTTTTACGTTTCGATCCCGTTCCATCGCACTACCCACTACCGCGATAATTCGTTTTTCGGTCGCGCAGTTAAATTGTGGAATAGTCTCCCTGCGCATGTTTTCCCACCCACTTATAACGTCGATGCTTTTAAAAGAGGTGTAAATCGACACTACTCCCACTTTTCCCCTTCCCACTAACCTTTACCCTTCTAAACCAACGAATGCTTTGCATGGATAGGGGGCATCCCCTGAGCTTGGTTCTATCTGCCATAAAAAAAAAAAAAAAAAAAAAAAAAAAAGATACGAAAAGAATGACATGAAACCTACGAGTGTACTAGATACGCTAAAGCAGAATATATCTGTGATCAAAGCCAGGAGGAGGAAATATATTGTTGCTGAGCAAAGAAAACAGAGCAATACTCTGTTTGTAAAGAATGAAAAAATTTTTTATCGGCAGCTTGATAGACGCGAAACGAATCTTCCTATGGACAGTTCGCTACCAACCATAAAAGACACAGAAGAGTTTTGGAGTTCGATTTGGTCCAAACCATTAACCCACAACATAAATGCTCTTTTATTTTATATTTCAATTCTATTGATTGAAGATCAGAGGGATAGATTTCGGTCCATTCCGGAAATGCAGTCATGCACCATTACGACCGCAAATCTTTTATCGGTACTGGCTAGAATTCAGAACTGGAGGGCGCCGGGCCCTGACAAAATACAAAATTTCTGGTTCAAAAGATTTGATAGCACACATTGTCAGTTGCTACAACTTATAAACGAAGTCATTCAACATCCGAATAACTTACCGTCGTCCCTAGCGCAAGGAATCACATATCTATTTCCAAAGAGCATGTCAATGGAAAGGGACCCATCCGAAGGCCGACCGAAATCATGTTTATCAACCCTACATAAAATATTGACGGCATGCATAAATAACTGCATTTATTTATGCATTGTAGAGTAGACTACAAGGGTTGCATTAGAGGATCTAGGGATTGCAAGGAGCAACTAACAGTCGACCAAGTCATATTAGGACAAGCAACACAAAACCAGAGAAATTTACATGTAGCATACATAGATTATCAAAAGGCCTCCGATAACATACCACACTCGTGGCTTATTGAACCCCTACGAATACATAAATTTAACCCCCTCATAGTAAATTTCCTATGATTAATAATGAAATTGTGGAAAACTACAATTGAAATAAAGAGCCAGGAAGAACACCGTAAAACTGGGACTATCCATATAAGACGTGGAATTTTCCAGGCCGATTCCTTAAGCTTAAGATAATTAATCATCTTTTATATATGGACGACCTCAAGATCTATACATCGACGAGAAAACATCTTGATCTCACGCTCGGTATTGTCAAATTGTACAGTGGCGACATACAAATGAAATTTGGTACCGATAAGTGCAAGAGAATTGCAATCAACCGAGGCCGGATACAACCAGGAGAAGCAGAGGATCTTTATGGTATAATGGAAATGAGACAAGATGAACTGTACAAATACCTAGGCCTGGCACAGAGTAGACGGATCGAACACTGCAAAGTGAAGAAAAATTTAATAAACGCAGTGGTTGGAAGAGTGCCAAATCAAAGCTCAATGGCAAAAACCTTATAAAAGCAATTAACACCTATGCCATTTCCTTGCTGCGCGTACAGTTTTGGTGTCATAAAATGGTCCGCGACAGAGCTACAGGGGATACAAAGGAAAATACGAACTACACTAACCAAACACCTCATTCACCATCCGAAATCCTGTGTTGAGAGAATGGTCCTACCAAGAAAACTAGGAGGAAGAGGGCTAATAGACATTCAATATTAAATTTCGTTTTCATCTGAGATCCTAGGAGCAATAAAAATAGCTGATGATGCACTCACTCCGCTAAACCTCCGTAACCCTGAAATGGAGAGTGCTGCCTCAGGCAGAACTGACAGATTAAATCAATGGTCGTCCAAAATCTTGCATGGGAAATACTACCATATGCTTCATAACCAACACGTTGACTTAGAATTGTCAAACAGATGGCTGACCAAAGGTAGTATCTATGCTGAAACGGAAGGACTGATGTTCGGAACACAGGATGAAGTTATCGCTACGAGGAACTATATTAAATATATTGCGAAGGATATAAACGCTCATGAGGACATATGCCGACGATGTGGAAAAGTGGGAGACACCATCCACCACATTATATCCGCATGGTTGCTACTCGCACAAAGTGACTATTTGAAGCGCTATAATAATGTTGCTGAAATAATACACATAGAACTCCTTAGAGTATACCTCGTATACCCGCAGCCGAGCTTACTCTCACGAGAGAGGCGCATCTCATGACCGGCAGACTGACAGGAGAGAGACTGGAGTGCTCACTCCTGACACCCTACCGATCGATGAGGGAGCAACTCTGGCGAGCGGCAGTTGGCGTTAACAATAATAATAATAACAACCCTCGGTGGGGTGTTGCATCCCTAGAGAACGTATGCCCAGGTGGTGGATAGGACGCAAGCTGGTTACCAGTTTAGGGTGCAGATTTTGCTGTTGTTTGATCCGCGGGTGGCATTTTATTTCCCACCTACCCGAAATATCTGCCGGAAGACTCGGCAGTGGGAAATAAAATGCCACCCGCGGATCAAACAACAGCAAAACCTGCACCCTAAACTGGTAACCAGCTTGCGTGTAGGTGGGCGTTACGAGGAAGCGGCCCTGTAATTCCACCTGCTCGGAAGGTACAAAATAAACCCTTGATACAAATTATGTTAAATGGAAAACAAACTTTAAATAGTCGAGCGGGTATATACGCTCAAATGTCGGCAGAGACCATGGCTGCCGGCAAGGGCTTGGCTCCGCAAGGATATGAATCGCCAGTGGAACAATAATACGTAAGCAATAACTACAGGTGAACAGCAGGTGCGGTCTGACGTAGCTCTAACCCTAGCTGTAAGACTGAAGCAGCGTCGAAAATGGACAAATGAAATAAACGAAGACTTATAGCGCATTTACTAAATAATCACCCAACAGGAAAAATATATGACAAGATATCGCGCAGAACTCCGCAGAGCAATCGTTACGATTCAACCGGAATTTTACGTCTCAGAGCAGAATTTATATTACCAGATTAGGGCAACACATATAAATAATTTCATTCCAGCCCGCAGAGATACTATAAAGCAATTAACAATAGTACCACCCAGTAGACAGAGTAGCTAACAATATCGAGGAAAACCACTAAATATTTATAGAAGATATTATCTCGGATGTTAGATATATCTTCGAACAGCAATATGATGTCTTCAAGGATATTGGCATCTTAGAGAGGCCTACACTTCCGAGACTCAATCCTAGCCACAACTTAGTAAAATAATAAGGTACGTCAACGATGAAATAGTTGCAAAAATGGGGTACAAGATTCGACAGAGATCGAGCAGATATGCAGATCTGATGAGAATTGATAGTAAAATTAAAAACTTACAGAAGGACTTGGGAAGACTCAACAATTTTATAAATGGTAATCGATGACGAAGACTCCGAAACAATATTTATCGAATTTCGAAACCCATATGAGAAATTCGCGATTTGAAACTAACAATTCAAACTCTACTCTAATTCGAGATACGGTAAGACAGAAACTCTCTATCCAAATATCCAAATAGCAGAACAAAGGAATTACAAAATCTTAAACCAGAGACACAACAATAATAAAATTTTCAAGACCAATGAAAAACGGTTCTATCCATCATTAAGAATGAATGCAAACATCCATGATAACGATATTTCTAGAAGGGAAAGTGTCGAAGACTGCTGGTCATCGATATGTTCCTGCGAAGTGAATCATAATAAAAATGCGAAATGGATTACCAACGAGAGAGACCAATATCGACCTCTGGAAGATATATCGCACGATTACTTATCGAATGAGCAAGTAAAAGAGGTCATAGCGAGAACCCACAGTTAAAAACAACAGGTATGGACAAAGTACACAAATTTTGGTACAAACGATTACCTGCGATCCATAAAAGACTTACGACAATTTTAAATAGGTGTACCCAAAATCCAGGAGAATCTCCAGACAAGCTAATTAATGGCATAACATACTGTTACGTAAATTTAGATTTACGGGTACGACTCTCTCTTAGGTTCGATCTCTGGATTGTAAATAATCTAATAAAACTCAAAAGTTTTGCTGTTCTTAATTTCACAGATTTTATTCTTCTATTATTGCACTTATTAACACTTATTACTTGACGCTAGCTCACAAGGTGTCGATGTGTTCTGTTCAATAACCAAATACGAACTAACTCTCTGAGACGCCCTGCGTCTATTTATATGGCAGTTGATACTGCTGCGGAAGGTTCTAGAATTATGTAGCAAATTCTCGATCTATCTATTTGATCTTTCCCCCGCTAGATGTCGTTGTGAAAGATCGTGGAATTTTCTAGCAAATTGTCGATCTATCTCGCGCTAGATGTCGCCGTACAAAGATGTGAAAGGTTGTGAAACTAGCTATGCGCGATTTGAATGGTTTCCAGTGCTTTCGCGAAAGTTTCATTGTAAATTCGTCACAATACTATTAACAAAGGAAGAAGGCTACAGGCGCAGTCCTGCGAATAGGAGACTAGTTACATGTCTTCAAACTATTTATAAGTTTGTGACTGCCTCTTTGAATCTACTCAGATGTAATCAGTTTGTGAGGAACTCATCGAAAGTGGGTTCCCACAAAAGATAATAATAATAATAACGACAACAGCGGCACATCGTCACCATGTGAGGGACCCACTACCGGTGGTGGGTCCCGACAACTTAACTTTTAGCAGCGACAACAACCACGACAGATGCAGCGCCATCTTCCGGCGGCAAGGACCAACGTTAGAAATCAGAGCCCACCGACACCAACAACTAGGCATGGGAAAAATCCCGCAAGCAACAACGCTCTGAGTGGATTATGAGAGGGTCATAAGCGGCATGACGTGCCATCACGCCAACTCGTCACAATTTAGCAAGCGCACTGATAACGGGATCCCACGAGAGGGAGACGGCCGGGCGCCGTGTGGCGGAGCCACTCACACCGCCGCCGCTGGAAGTCCAGCGGGTGGCTGTTTAAGGGACCGACGCGCAGAAGTCGGTCTCTGTTCTCTAGCCCTCGCGCGACCAAGCAGTGAAAACCCCTGTGAATACCAATGTAACCAAGTGAACAAAAATTAATAGCGTGCATAAACGTAAAAAAAACAGTGAAGACGTGTTACAACAGTTCGGATACCATTCGAAGGACACCTTGGCGATAATCAACAAACGACAGAGTGAGGCTTTAATGTATATATATATGTCCCCGTATCATCAAAACTTATATCGTCCACCCTGTATCCCGTGTGGTTTCTAAACCGACGGGCTCCCATCCTTGATTCCCCATACACCATATGTCTTCCCCTTGATTCCGACTTACGACGGAACGCGTGTAGTTGGCTAACTGACGGTACGTCTTCTCCCCGTGAGAAACGCGGGTGGAATCGAAATCGACGATATAAGTTATCATAAGCCCAAAGACAAAGTAGAAAACAAGTATTTTCAAAACAAAGTAGAAAACAAGTATTAGCGATTAGTAGTAGACAAGTATTAGCGAGTAAGTAATAGAAAACAAGTATTAGCGATTAAGTAATCGCTAACATAGTGCAACCTATTTTATGTAAATAAAGGATAATAGAAAAACCCACGTGTTACATAATCGGAAGAGACTGGGAGTTTACGAGTAGGTTATACTATTGTCGTCGTAAATTATTGTGACCCGAACCTCTGGATACGCGACGGCTACTCCACGCCGCGAAAAAAGGTTCGTCACAATTGGCGCCCGAACAGGGACCCTTGGGGTTAAAATTCAGCGACGACAATAGCAGCAGAAATCCCACGCGTTAAGGACCGGAAGTTCGAGAAAGCAAGCAGAAGCGGCACCGGTTAAAGCTATTGTTACGAAAAGCCAAGCAGCGCACGCAGTGAACAAGCAACCGAGACACACACCGCACAGAGGTTAATGACGAAACAGACTAAGCAAATAAACATCAGAGAAACACACCGACAAGATCGTTACCAAAGTCCAGCGGAGAACCTCAACGCAAGCCAAGACACACAACGCTCGCAAGCAAAGACACGCACCGCAAGAGAACTCACCAAGTCGCATTCAACAGAGCCGCGAACCAGAAAAATTACGAGGCAGTGGGGCTGTCCGTAAAATCCCGCAAGAAATAAATAATAACTAAACAAATATTCAATAAAATAATTAATAAATAAAAATTAATTGAATTAAATTGAATTGAAATTTATTGAGCTTATTTTTTATAAATTTTATTTATTGAATTGAAATTTATTGAGATTATTTATTTTTTTTCAACAACATTATAAGTTTACAAAAATTGAAATTACAATTGTGGGCAAAAATTAAAGACTATAATGTATTATCAAAAAAACATATATGTACAGCAGTATCAAACTTATTAATAAGAAGAGAACATTGAAGAAAACAATAACATGAACATTAAACGCTCTTGCTCCCGGAGCTGACATGGATTGAGATATATAGATCTCCTAACCTGAGATATATAGATCTCCTAACCTAGATCTTAGTGCTAACTTAATACTAACGTAGTGCTCTAAGAAAAGAAAAATAAAAAAAACAATAATAAAAAATTAATACAAAACCAAAAAAGAGAAAACAAACCTTTTAGACACATTTGAGTGCTAACCTCTATGAGAATCAGGAACTGTATTTTTATAAAAATTGTGGCAAAGTGACACATTTAAATCGAAATTTGCGGGAGCTTCGTTAGCGAAGCCAATGGGTGATAAATACCATAAATTTGACCAGCTAAAAACTCTTTGTTGGTTGAAGATATCAAGAATGCAATCGTTAACATGGCAAGAAATCCTATTGATAAATCTATGCAGAATATCTGACACGTAAAGGCCAATTGGACAAACTTTTGCTTCCGAATAAACGAAACGATTCGAGAAACGTTTTGCAGGCGATTGGAAATACTTTCCAATACAATGTCGTAAGAACTTGCGTTCTAAATTCTAAATTCTCTAATGACAGTTGGAGAAACGTTAATCCAAATAGGAAATCCATACAATATAACAGGTCTAATACAGGTTTTATACAACAAAAGTTTTGTTCTCTTTGGTAAGCTTCTGTTCCAAAAAATACTTGAAAAAGTGCCCAAAATTCTGTAAGCTTTTTTCAGTGCAATTCTTGCATGTTTGTTAAATTTCAGAAGACTGTAAAAATTAATGCCAAGATATTTAATGGAATCCTTGAAAGGAATCTCAGACCCATTCAGAGCGAATTGTAAAGTTTTGCTTTCAGGCACAACAAACGACTTACATTTCCCTGAAGCATTCCTGATGCAAATGGCTTCACTTTTAGATGCTTCAGTTTAATACCGCAATCCTCGTAGAATCGTCGTACAATTTGCAGATGTTGCAAAGTCTGATCTAACGCCAACTTAGGGGACTCATGGTGAGAGTACAGAAGAGAGTCGTCAGCATACAAAAGACCAGTCGAATTAGGCCCAAAGTGTGGGAAATCGTACATTAAAATATTGAAAAGATGAGGAGCTAAGATGGAACCCTGAGGGACTCCACAACTTATTTCACCAATATCCGAAAGCAATCCATTAAAAAGAACGTAAAACTTTCTGTTGACAAAGAAACTCTTGAATAATTTAATAATTGAGGGAGCGAAACCAATTTGAAACATTTTAAAAAGAATTCCGTTATATGAGCGATCAAAAGCCTTATCAATGTCTAAAGAAATTGCAACGTTGCAACGACGATTACGCAAGTTAGAAACTTTATCATTTTGAAATTTCAATAAAGCATCAACTGTGGAGTGATCTTTTTTAAAACCAAACTGCAAATTTGGAATATAAGATGGATCTAGCCCGACGTCCATAATTCTGCGAATAACGTTTTTAAAAAGCTTTCCTAGATTAGACAACAAAGAAATTGGTCTCAGGTTATTTACCTCGAAGCTGTTTGGCTTTTTTTGAATAGGAATAATCTTAGAGACTTTCCACGCGCAGAAAAATATGAATTATTTAAACAATTATTAAAAACAATTTCAATATATTCAAAAGCTTTCATAGGAAGTCTTTTAATTAAGAAATTAGAAACGTCGTCTAGACCAGAAGACCTTTTGCTATTCAGTTTAACAGCACAAGAAAAAACTTCGTCTAAATAAGTCAACTTAGGAAGGTGACATTCATTGAGTGCACTTAAAACATTACTAAAAATATGGATGCTTTGTGAAGATTGAGCAAAAATATTTGTTAGTGTATTTTCTATATAAGAAATGTCCCTACCAGGAGGAGAACCCTTGTAAATATTGGAAAAATGAGCTAGAGAATGTTGCAGTTTTTCATCGTTATTTTCAATATCGACGCCGTTAACTGAAAGGATTTTTGCTAATGATTTTTTTTTATTTATTTATTTCATTACGACCTACCAGGCTTAGCCTTTACAGGTTACCTTACACTACTTAGAATCTATTTTAATAAATAATTATACATTAAAATACTCGTTAAATTTCTTAAGGAACAAATTTCTACCCTCATCAAAATCCGCAATGTGTAAGAGTGAATTGCATATTGACGTAAATTTGTGAATGGGTTCATTTGCTCCATATATCGTTCTATGAGTATCGTTATAAAACAAGGCATGATTTCTTAAAGGCCTTGCTGGTACATGAAAAGACAAAAGCATTAAAAGCTCAGGTGAGTCAATTTTATTGTCGCAAATGTCTTTTATGAGAAGAACGCCCCGCACTTTCCGCCTATTAGAAAGATGTTGCAAGCTTAAAAATCTGCATCTTATATCATAAGATGGCATACAATCACTAGAATAAAACCTGCGGAGTGCATATTTAGTGAATTTCTTCTGAACCCTTTCTAAATGATTGGAATGCGTTACAAAACTAGAATCCCAAATTATGCAGGCGTACTCCAAAAGAGATCGAACTAAACTACAGTAAATAGTTTTTAAAGTAAGCTGATCTAAAAAATCTCTCGAATTACGTTTAATAAATCCAAGTTTAGAATTTGCTGCAGATATAACATATTCCCTGTGAAAAGAGAACGTGAATTTAGAGTCAAAGTAAACACCCAAGTCTTTCACTATGTCAACTCTATTGAAAGAATGCTGTTATAAAAATAGTTGTAAACAACCGGACAAACTTTCCGCGAAAAGGTGATAATACTACATTTCGAAAAATTCAATACTAACCCGCTACGTTCGCACCAACCCGATAGGGAGCGTATATCCTGTTGAAAATTTATGCAGTCGCTAACAGACTTAATAATAGAAAATAATTTAAAATCATCGGCGTACATAAGGCAATTGCAATACTTTAGATCTTGAACCAATTCATTAACATATAATATGAACAATAAGGGACCTAAATGACTGCCCTGCGGAATACCAGAATGTATTGAAATCGGTAACGAAACACAGTCTCCGATTAGATTAGTAAGATTTCAACCAAATCAAGGCAGCTGAGTGAACTCCCAGGCTTCCCAATTTGATGAGTAGCAAATCTTGACTTAAACTATCAAATGCTTTCATAAAATCAGTATACAATGCATCAACCTGAAACCCATTTTCAATAGCGTTAATTACGAAGTTTGAGAATATGGCCAAATTAGTACACGTAGATCTTCCCGGGTAAAAGCCATGCTGATTCGTAATAATATACGTCTTAAAAGACGTAAACAAATATCTGGCAACCAATTTATCTAGAATTTTTAGAATGATCGATTGCTTAACGATTGGTCTATAATTAGCTACTAAATGCCTTAGGCCAGATTTAAATATTGGGGAAACAAACAATACCTTCCACTCCGGGAGAGCACAACCTATTGCAAGGGATTTATTAAATAAAATTGTTAAGGGAACATGGAGAGTATTGGCACACTTCTTTAAAAATAAAGGCGGCAGCAAGTCATAGCCCGCTCCTTTAGATATATCTAGACTTGATAAAGACTCAAACACATCCTCTTCAGAAACTGTCATACAACCAATATCGACCACTTGCCGTAATTTAGGAAAGCCGGCCACTGATTCAATTCTTTGGAAGCTCTCGCAAATAGACCCAAAAAACTTGGCGAAAAGCTTACACGTATCCGGCTTATTATTCGAGATCAAACCATTAAACTCCATGGAGCTAGGAAGTCCATTAAAATTGGGCTTTGTATTAAAGTACACCCAAAACGACTTAGGGCAACTTTTTATTTTAGCTTCCATTGTACTAACATAATTCTTATGCAGGAAATTGGAAAGAAACTCAAAATCCCTTCTACGCTGTTTAAACATGGCTTCATATTCGTGGGAGCATGTCCTTTTAAATTTCTTGTGAGCCTTATTCCTTAAGTTCTTCAGTCTCAGTAAACCACGCGTGTACCAAGGCAAGTTGAAATCCCGCCTCTTTCTAAAAACCGGTACATATAAATGAATACCTTCCTCCAAAGATTTCGTAACTTTTATATTCATATTTTAGAGGTCAGAGGATTTAAGAAGAACACGCCACTTAATGGATTCGAAAAATCTATTGAGAGAAAAGTAGTCAGCTCTTTGAAAGTTGTAGAATTCAGAAGCGTTTGTATTACTACATTCAAATTCAAAAAAAGAAAAAGTAACAACCAGAGCCTTATGATGAACCGATTCACAAAGGAGAGGCGTAACACATTGAGTCAATTTATAAGCGAGATCATTTCTTACAAAAACCAAGTCTAGGATACGATTTATATTATTGACAATTCTGTTAATTTGATACAAATGAAGAGAGTATAATGTATCGCAAACCATAGACTCTATATCATTTCTCACACCGCATGGAAACAGAGCGTCATCATCAACACTAAATTTCCATTCAACCGATCCAAGATTAAAATCAACCAACACGCAAGGCGTTTGATGCGGATGTAAAGAGTTAACGAGTGACTCAATATTATTATTTTTAGCTCCTGTTAAACTATAGATTTGTTTATGAGCCCTTGGGCCTGGCACAATTTTGCTCAGTTTAACGCTAAAAATTTTGGACTGTTCAATTTCTACTTGTTTTTTAATAATAATGCTCAACAGTTGAATTTGCTTAGACAGGATTAAGTAGCTTGGACTTGAACGGTTGAAATTACAATAATAAATACGCTTCAAATCCCTCTGCCAAAGATGCTTGATTTTGAACAAATATTTTATATTGTCAGAAAAACAATTTTTTTTTATTTTCTCTAACAATTCTTTCAGAATGAAGTGTAACCAATGAATTTAAAGAATTAGAAAATAGTGTTATGAAAGCATCAATTTCGTGATTACTTAAATTTCTACAAGATGGAGGAAAATGATTTATTATTTCATTAACGAAATCATTTCTAAACCTATCCCAATTGGTTCTTCTGAAGGAGGTGAAAAAATGGGCGGAATGGAGAAGAAACTCAAAATCCGTGAATTTAATATGTAATTTAAGAGGGAAATGATCAGAAAAAGTAGGAAGACTGGAAATTTTAAAATTTGGATTTGTGGAGTTTAAAAGATTTGAGCTGATTAGGAAGTGGTCAAGAAAAGACGAACCGTTAGGATAAGAAGGTGTTGAGTCCGATAACCTTGTGAAGCTGAGAATAATGTGCTGTAACCAACTGAAGAGTGCATTACCATTGGTATTGTTAATGGAATCACCCCAGTCAATGTTTTTTGCATTGAAGTCTCCTCCAACAATGGTTCCATCAAAATTTTGAGACAAGCGCGCTAAGATTGATAGCCCAGCATAGACTAAAGAATGTAAAGAGTTACATGGAATATAAAACGACCCAAGTAAATATTTCTTGGGTCGTTTTTTGGGGCACCATTTACTAGAGTGTCAATTGCTATAAAAAAATTAGGAAAACTTCTTCCAACACCGTTAATTTTCGAAAATTTCAAAGTCTTCCTTAACACTATGCCAATCCCAAGCTGACTATTATCACGAAGAAATGTAAAATCCTCCAGGTAAACTTTTTTATTAGCCCTTAAGTGAGTTTCCTGAACAAACGCAACGTCAATGTTATTTAAATTTAACAACTGTAGTAAATCTAGTCTTCGGCTCACTTCAATTAGTGACCTAACATTAAATGAAAGAACGTTAAGAAAATCACGGACATGCCTATGGTTAACTTCTTGTAAAAGAGACATGCAACGTTTCTTAGCTTCCACTTTTGACAGTGATTTGTAATCTGATAAAAATAACACAATTTTGTCTTCTAAAGAAAGCTCCACAGGTTGACACAGTGAGTTTGCAATCTCTAAAAATTCCTTAATTAAAGCAGGCCTTGCGGATTTTTTCGGAACAGAATCTTTAAAAAGACTGGCAAAAGACTTTTTAGGAGATATGAAGTTAGAATTGTTAATTGAAGTGCGCACATTAGCTGAAGCCAACATTTTTCTATCAATAGATAAGGCAAACTTATTAGCCAAAATGTTTGCTAAAAACTGCTCTCTTCCTGAGAGTAGCCAACCACTGCCTGCGGTCTATGATGTATCTCATGCTATGCTTGAGATGCATTTTCGAACACGAGCTGTTAAAAGAGTGTTTGCAGCCAATTGGTCAGTGATCGCCAGTATGGTTTCCGTGCTCACCGCTCCACAGGCGATTTGATGGCGTTCCTCACTGAGCGGTGGAAAAGTTGTGTTCACCAATTCGGTGAGTGTAAGGTTGTTGCTTTGGATATCTCCAAGGCATTTGACCGAGTGTGGCATAAAGCACTTGTGTCTAAACTGGCTGCTTATGGTGTCGGTAATACATTCACTCGATGTATATCGAGTTTCCTCAGCGGCCGTTCTATTCGGGTTGTGATAGACGGCTTTGTTTCCGAAGAGCACTCTATTAATGCTGGAGTTCCGCAGGGTTCGGTCATGTCTCCAACACTTTTTCTCATTTTGATCAATGACTTTCTGTCATTGACATCAAACCCCGTCTACTCGTTTGCTGATGACAGCAGAATTTGTCATCAGTATTATGAATGACACACTCCAATCTGACCTCAACAAAATCCAGGAGTGGGGTCAAGCGAATCGGGTCGATTTTAATGCGCGGAAGACCCAATGCTGTTTGTTGACCCATAAGCGTCTGGCGGGCGACAACTTCCCACCTTTAAATATGGGTGGTGTGGATATTAATGAGTCGGAGGCTCTTGATGTTCTGGGCATGTCAACACAATGCGATCTCCGTTGGAACTATCACATTTTTGATGTGTCGAAAGAAGCAGCCAAGTGCTTAGGCTTTTTAAAGAGGTGCAAGAAATACTTCACTCCAACCGACCTTCGTTTTATCTACACAACTTATATCCGCCCGAAAATGGAGTACAACTCGCATATTTGGTCGGGAGCTTCGAAAACATATCTTCAGCTTCTGGACCGTATACAAGTTCGTGCGATAAAACTTATATGGGACAGTAGGGTATCCAGCTTTATTGAAACCTTGGAATGTCGTCGGGGTGTGGGGTGTGTAACCTTACTTTACCGATACCTTAATGGTAATTGTTCCTCTGAAGTAGCCAGCCTGATTCCTTCGGTTCAGGTATTCAACAAATCTACTCGGCTTTCCAGAGTGGTGCACCCCTTTTACGTCTCGATACCGTTCCAACGCACCACCCACTACCGCGAGAATTCATTTTTCGGTCGCGCAGTTAAGTTGTGGAATAATCTCCCTGCGCATGTTTTCCCACCCACTTATAACGTCAAAGCTTTTAAAAGACGTGTAAATCGATACTACTCCCACTTTTCCCCTTCCCGCTAACCTTTTCCAACGAATGCTTTGCATGGATAGGGGGCATCCCCTGAGTTTGGTTCTATCTACCATAAAAAAAAAACAAACATTAATATATAAAATCACTAATTGAGTAAATATAAATGATAATAATTAATAAGTAACATATAACAATTTGGGAAAAACCCTCATTACCAGAATAATGAATATTAGCACCGCGAAACCCATAAAAAATGTATGGTTGTACAACGTACTGAAGGAGGACTTCCAGAAAATTATGGAGGACCTTGGTCTCGAGGCAACAGGGACGGTAGAGGAGTTACGACGTCGATTTTAGGGTTACGCCACCAGAACAGAATTAAGCGACGCAGAGGAGTCACGCCTGAGAGAACTCGAAGAGAAATACAAGCGCTCTCCCTCACCGGGGCCCAGTGAGCAGCAACGAGTCAGCCTTACGACGACGACAGTGACAACCAGCTCAACGCTACTATATGCGACACAACGCTCTATATGCGACACAAGAACTTCGTGAATTTGGAAGAATTAACCGCTCTCCGGCAGCCACGACGGCTGCATCGGCACATTTGCTTTGCGATGGCAGGAAGATCCTGCCAAAGGTGAGAATCGGAGAAGTGAATCTGGAGTCGACGTTGGACACTGGAGCCACGTGAAGGTTCATCAGCGCCAGTTGGGTAGCGGAATTGGGATTCCCCGAAACGTCCGACAGCACAGGTGTAAAGGTCCAGCTGGCAGACGGTGGCGTGCGGGTGGTACACCGGTCCCTTCGAGAGAAGTTCAAGTGAGAAATAGCAGTGGCGTGATGCCGGGAGTGATCGATCCGCTGGTACTATAAATAGACTTCCTGTCAAAAATTGGGACCACTCTACAGTGCGGAGGCCAACGGCTCCAACTCAGGGAACGAGCAGCTTGCCCAACAGAGCGATGCTACTGTTGGGCAAGCTGCTCGTGGCAGATCTCTATGCACCCCGTGAGCAAAAAGTATACCGTACCCGGCCGTGGCCTTTATCAGTGGCGTGTGATGCCATTCGGGTTTCACTCCGCGCCTGCCACATTTCAACGAGCGCTCGACCAGGTCATCGCGCCAGAACTGGAACCTTACGCTTTCGCATACTTGGACGATATCATCGTCACCGGAAAATCGTGGCAAGATCATATGGACAATCTGAGAGAAGTATTACGCCGGTTGAAAACTGCAAAATTAAAAATCAATAGAGAAAAATGCAAGTTTTTCCAAGAGGAAATCAAGTACCTTGGTCACGTAGTGAGTGCCGACGGTATCCACACCGACCCGGACAAAGTCACGGCAATACGATATTTGCCACCCCCTACCGACATACGAGGCGTTCGACGTTTTCTAGGCACCGCGTCATGGTATCGCAGACACATACCCGGTTTCTCTGTCATCACAACACTACTGACGGCATTTCTCAAAAAAGGCAAACGCTTCCGATGGGACACTGAGCAACAGCAGGCTTTCGAAACAATAAAGTGTAAAGTAATCGAAGCGCCCGTCCTCGCGCAGCCGGACTTCAATCAAAAATTTGTCCTCCAAACAGACGCTTGCGAGTATGGCCTCGGCGTGGTGCTAACGCAAGAGCAAGAAGGAGAAGAGCGAGTGATCGCGTATGCCAGCCGCCACCTCATCGACGTGGAACAGAGTTACTCAAGCACGGATAAGGAATGTCTCGCGATAGTGTGGGGCATTCGGAAAATTCGACAGTACGTGGAAGGGTACGAATTTACCGTCCTCACTGACCATTCTTCGTTGCGCTGGCTCAACTCCATAGACAATCCTTCCGGTAGGATCGCGCGGTGGGCCTTGGAGCTGCAGCAGTACCAGTTCCAAGTAAAATACAGACAAAGTGTAATACAGGAAAGTGGAACGTTGTGGCAGATGCCCTCTCTAGGCAGCCAGCGGACGTCCTATTAGTTTGGGACGCCAACTCCGCGGATTGCCGATGGCATGCCACGAAACTTCAAGACGTAAAGACAAGCCCTGAGAAATTCCCGGATTACACAATCCTCGATGGACAACTGTACCGACACTTTCCAGTGTCCGATCTAGACGATGACTCGCCACCTTGTAAGTTGTGTGTCCCTAAGACTCTGCGACCTCGGGTACTCGCCGAGAACCACGACAACCCCACCGCTGGACATCACGGGATTCGCAAAACAACAATCAGAATTGGCAAACGTTACTACTGGCCCGGCATGGCGCGGGACACTAAAAGGTATGTAAACCGCTGCGAATCTTGCCAGAAGTACAAACCCTCACAAGGAAAACTAGCCGGACACACGCAACGGACATCTGAGCAACGAACTATGGTCGACAATCGGTGCTGACTTCATAGGACCGCTGCCGCGTACGCCGCAGGGTCACACCATGGCATTGGTCATGTACGACAAGTTCTCCAAGTGGACGGAGATAGTCCCTTGCGCATGGCGACAAGTGAGAGCCTTCAGAAAGCCCTGCGTGAGCGAATTGTCTGCCGCTATGGAGTACCAAAGGTTCTCGTTTGTGACAACGGACCACAATTCAGCAGCGCCCTCTTCAAGGAATATTTAATGAATATGGGGATCCGTCAGCAATTCACCGCTACATACATGCCGCAGGAAAACCCAACCGAGCGAGCAAATCGAAAGGTTAAACGTATCATTGCACAATTAGCAAAAGGGATCCAACAGCGCTGGGATGAACAACTGCCATAAATCATGCTAGCCTGCAACACCAGAGTCTCCGAGTCCACAGGGTACACACCAGCGTTTCTTACACAGGGAAGAGAACCAGGATTTCCTCGAGCATTATACGATGAAAACACACTAGGCACAGGCAACCCAGAACAGAGCCCACACCATCGAGTTCATCGATTACATAGCATCTTTGAAATTGTACGAAGCAACCTTCGACGCGCAGCACATGCCCAGGCGCGGCACTACAATTTACGACATCGACCTTGGAAACCACAGATTAGCCAGCGAGTTTTGGCGTAAACACATTTTTGTCCAACGCAGCCGAGAAATTTACCGCGAAACTGTCGCCGAAGTTCGACGGACTGTACCGCGTCATTGGATTCAGCTCCCTGGTAATTGCACAGCTTAAACTGGAAGGATCGGATTTGGTACGCACCGAACATATCAGCGAAGTTAAGCTATATCGAGGCGCCCACACATCTCCTTGCGACTGCAAAGGGCGAGAAAGAGCACCCGTCAGACCGAGTAGCCCGACACTTGGACTACAGACACGACAGAACAGCCATCCGAAGAGACAGATCGAGGAGTGGACGACACGGGCCGCTAGAATACACTAACGTCTTCTTCTTTCATTATAGCTAACTAAATCGGACCAGACAACCCCCGTCCACAACAGAAGATGTACACATACGCTACGGAAGCAGCAGAAGGTGCGCTACTCCTATACCCTCCGGGCCCAGGCGGAATCCAGGTGCGAGTTCGAGATTTCGAAAGGCTCAGCAGCGGCAGGTAGTTGAACGACGTACTGGTGGAAGTGTATCTCCGCTGGGTACAACAGAGCACCAGAACCACCTTGCGGGAACGCATCCACATATTAGAGCCCGTTCTTCTTCGACCGGATGACAAGGGGTCGGAGCGCCAGGGAGCGACATCAATCCGTGCGTCGTTGGACGAGGAGAATAGACCTCACGGCGATGACGGTCATCGTGTGGCCCGTAAACTCAGGGAACCATTGGGAGGCAATGGTTACTTACTTACCAAGCGCCGGGACCAAGCGTGGGTACGGTTGCATCCTACAGCTGGACTCGCTGTATCGACAAGCAGAGGCTGCGATACCACTTCGGCGGATATCGAGTGGTGATCGCTATTGGCTCCCAAGAGACCACCATTTCCCTCCACCCTCTAAGTAGGGAGAGAGTGTGAGAAACTAACCGAAGGTGGGTTCCCACAAAAGATAATAATAATAATAACGACAACAGCGGCACATCGTCATCACCGGTGGGTCCCCACAACTTAACTTTTAGTGGCGACAACAACCACGAAGATGCAGCGCCATCTTCTGGCGGCAAGCGCCGACGTAAGAAAGCAGAGCCCACAGATACCAATAGTATGGACGGGAAAAATCCCACAAGCAACAACGCTCTGAGTGGATTGTAAGAGGATCATAAGCGGCATGACGTGCCATCACGCCAACTCGTCACAATTTAGCATGAAAGCGCACGGATAACGGGATCCCACGAGAGGGAGACAGCCGGGCGCCGTGTGGCGGAGCCACTCAGGCAGCCGCCGCTGGAAGTCCAGCGGGTGGCTATTTAAGGGACCGACAAGCAGAAGTCGGTCCTCTAGCCCTCGCGCGACCAAGCAGTGAAAACCCCTGTGAATACCAATTTAACCAAGTGAACAAAAATTAATAGCGTGCACAAACGTAAAAGAAACAGTGAAGACGTGTTACAATAGTGCGGATACCATTCGAAGGACTCCTTGGCCATAATCAACAAACGACAAGGTGTGTCTTTATTGTATATATATATATATGTCGCCCTATCATCAAAACTTATATCGTCCACCCTGTATCCCGTGTGGTTTCTAAACCGACGGGCTCCCATCCTTGATTCCCCATACACCATATGTCTTCCCCTTGATTCCGACTTACGACGGAACGCGTGTAGTTGGCTAACTGACGGTACGTCTTCTCCCCGTGAGAAACGCGGGTGGAATCGAAATCGACGATATAAGTTATCATAAGCCCAAAGACAAAGTAGAAAACAAGTATTTTCAAAACAAAGTAGAAAACAAGTATTAGCGATTAGTAGTAGACAAGTATTAGCGAGTAAGTAATAGAAAACAAGTATTAGCGATTAAGTAATCGCTAACATAGTGCAACCTATTTTATGTAAATAAAGGATAATAGAAAAACCCACGTGTTACATAATCGGAAGAGACTGGGAGTTTACGAGTAGGTTATACTATTGTCGTCGTAAATTATTGTGACCCGAACCTCTGGATACGCGACGGCTACTCCACGCCGCCAAAAAAGGTTCGTCACAAGTTCACTCAACATAACATCATTTGTGAAGAGATGAAGGGATGGTAAATATTCCAAGGGATGTAAGGAACAGATAACCAAAGATCAAATTATCCTGGAGCAAACGGCTAAACAATTCCGAAATCTTTTGCATGTTGGTTGAGATTGTCTCTCGGGGCATTGGTTTCGTTTAGCGCTTAATCCATTAAGTAATATGTTGAACAACACCGGATATGGATACAAAATCTAAGGTGGCTCCAAACAAAAATTCAGCAAGTATCCTTCATTGAAAGCTTCTTATTAAGCACCAGATGTGGTGGTCCTTATTATGGTAACTGTAGAAGATAATGACGAGGTAAAAATATATTTTCATCCTCTCAACGCTCGAGGCTCCACAATTGGCCAGATATTACTATAATCAATAAAATAACCAGAAAATTTATTTTTATTAATGTGGCGATTTCAGCAACGAGGGATATGGGTGCCTATAGTGAAAATATTAACAAATATGCTAAGGTAGCCGTAGAAGTTAAGTGAAATTTGAAATATAAGCGAGATAATATTCCCAATAATTATTAGTGCGGAAGGCATCGTTCATAATCAGCTGCGAATAGACATCTCCGGGTTTGAAAGTGAACATTAAAGATACCATGCAAAAATCTGTTATAATCGATTCTTGTCATATAGCTAGAAATTTTCTGAGCATACAATATAAATTAACGTAATAGCTTATATATATTGTAATAGGCTAATGCTCACAATGTATTATATATATTATATGTATATAAGATATTATCTATATATAAAAAGGAGAAACAAATGGAAATAATAACAAGTAAAAGTGTTGTCTTCGGCCTGGCCGAAGTCTAAGTGCCGTACACCCGAGTAGCTAAAAAAATAATAATTTCTCCAGTTGACATCTTTTCTATGGGCCCATTGGATTGATGTCGCTCCCTGGCGCTCCGACCCCTTGTCATCCGGTCGAAGAAGAACGGGCTCTAATATGTGGATGCGTTCCCGCAAGGTGGTTCTGGTGCTCTGTTGTACCCAGCGGAGATACACTTCCAACAGTACGTCGTTCAACTACCTGCCGCTGCTGAGCCTTTCGAAATCTCGAACTCGCACCTGGATTCCGCCTGGGCCCGGAGGGTATAGGAGTAGCGCACCTTCTGCTGCTTCCGTAGCGTATGTGTACATCTTCTGTTGTGGACGGGGGTTGTCTGGTCCGATTTAGTTAGCTATAATGAAAGAAGAAGACGTTAGTGTATTCTAGCGGCCCGTGTCGTCCACTCCTCGATCTGTCTCTTCGGATGGCTGTTCTGTCGTGTCTGTAGTCCAAGTGTCGGGCTACTCGGTCTGACGGGTGCTCTTTCTCGCCCTTTGCAGTCGCAAGGAGATGTGTGGGCGCCTCGATATAGCTTAACTTCGCTGATATGTGCGGTGCGTACCAAATCCGATCCTTCCAGTTTAAGCTGTGCAATTACCAGGGAGCTGAATCCAATGACGCGGTACAGTCCGTCGAACTTCGGCGACAGTTTCGCGGTAAATTTCTCGGCTGCGTTGGACAAAAATGTGTTTACGCCAAAACTCGCTGGCTAATCTGTGGTTTCCAAGGTCGATGTCGTAAATTGTAGTGCCGCGCCTGGGCATGTGCTGCGCGTCGAAGGTTGCTTCGTACAATTTCAAAGATGCCATGTAATCGATGAACTCGATGGTGTGGGCTCTGTTCTGGGTTGCCTGTGCCTAGTGTGTTTTCATCGTATAATGCTCGAGGAAATCCTGGTTCTCTTCCCTGTGTAAGAAACGCTGGTGTGTACCCTGTGGACTCGGAGACTCTGGTGTTGCAGGCTAGCATGATTTATGGCAGTTGTTCATCCCAGCGCTGTTGGATCCCTTTTGCTAATTGTGCAATGATACGTTTAACCTTTCGATTTGCTCGCTCGGTTGGGTTTTCCTGCGGCATGTATGTAGCGGTGAATTGCTGACGGATCCCCATATTCATTAAATATTCATTGAAGAGGGCGCTGCTGAATTGTGGTCCGTTGTCACAAACGAGAACCTTTGGTACTCCATAGCGGCAGACAATTCGCTCACGCAGGGCTTTCTGAAGGCTCTCACTTGTCGCCATGCGCAAGGGACTATCTCCGTCCACTTGGAGAACTTGTCGTACATGACCAATGCCATGGTGTGACCCTGCGGCGTACGCGGCAGCGGTCCTATGAAGTCAGCACCGATTGTCGACCATAGTTCGTTGCTCAGATGTCCGTTGCGTGTGTCCGGCTAGTTTTCCTTGTGAGGGTTTGTACTTCTGGCAAGATTCGCAGCGGTTTACATACCTTTTAGTGTCCCGCGCCATGCCGGGCCAGTAGTAACGTTTGCCAATTCTGATTGTTGTTTTGCGAATCCCGTGATGTCCAGCGGTGGGGTTGTCGTGGTTCTCGGCGAGTACCCGAGGTCGCAGAGTCTTAGGGACACACAACTTACAAGGTGGCGAGTCATCGTCTAGATCGGACACTGGAAAGTGTCGGTACAGTTGTCCATCGAGGATTGTGTAATCCGGGAATTTCTCAGGGCTTGTCTTTACGTCTTGAAGTTTCGTGGCATGCCATCGGCAATCCGCGGAGTTGGCGTCCCAAACTAATAGGACGTCCGCTGGCTGCCTAGAGAGGGCATCTGCCACAACGTTCCACTTTCCTGTATTACACTTTGTCTGTATTTTACTTGGAACTGGTACTGCTGCAGCTCCAAGGCCCACCGCGCGATCCTACCGGAAGGATTGTCTATGGAGTTGAGCCAGCGCAACGAAGAATGGTTAGTGAGGACGGTAAATTCGTACCCTTCCACGTACTGTCGAATTTTCCGAATGCCCCACACTATCGCGAGACATTCCTTATCCGTGCTTGAGTAACTCTGTTCCACGTCGATGAGGTGGCGGCTGGCATACGCGATCACTCGCTCTTCTCCTTCTTGCTCTTGCGTTAGCACCACGCCGAGGCCATACTCGCAAGCGTCTGTTTGGAGGACAAATTTTTGATTGAAGTCCGGCTGCGCGAGGACGGGCGCTTCGATTACTTTACACTTTATTGTTTCGAAAGCCTGCTGTTGCTCAGTGTCCCATCGGAAGCGTTTGCCTTTTTTGAGAAATGCCGTCAGTAGTGTTGTGATGACAGAGAAACCGGGTATGTGTCTGCGATACCATGACGCGGTGCCTAGAAAACGTCGAACGCCTCGTATGTCGGTAGGGGGTGGCAAATATCGTATTGCCGTGACTTTGTCCGGGTCGGTGTGGATACCGTCGGCACTCACTACGTGACCAAGGTACTTGATTTCCTCTTGGAAAAACTTGCATTTTTCTCAATTGATTTTTAATTTTGCAGTTTTCAACCGGCGTAATACTTCTCTCAGATTGTCCATATGATCTTGCCACGATTTTCCGGTGACGATGATATCGTCCAAGTATGCGAAAGCGTAAGGTTCCAGTTCTGGCGCGATGACCTGGTCGAGCGCTCGTTGAAATGTGGCCGGCGCGGAGTGAAACCCGAATGGCATCACACGCCACTGATAAAGGCCACGGCCGGGTACGGTATACTTTTTGCTCACGGGGTGCATAGAGATCTGCCACGAGCAGCTTGCCCAACAGTAGCATCGCTCTGTTGGGCAAGCTGCTCGTTCCCTGAGTTGGAGCCGTTGGCCTCCGCACTGTAGAGTGGTCCCAATTTTTGACAGGAAGTCTATTTATAGTACCAGCGGATCGATCACTCCCGGCATCACGCCACTGCTATTTCTCACTTGAACTTCTCTCGAAGGGACCGGTGTACCACCCGCACGCCACCGTCTGCCAGCTGGACCTTTACACCTGTGCTGTCGGACGTTTCGGGGAATCCCAATTCCGCTACCCAACTGGCGCTGATGAACCTTCACGTGGCTCCAGTGTCCAACGTCGACTCCAGATTCACTTCTCCGATTCTCACCTTTGGCAGGATCTTCCTGCCATCGCTACGCAAATGTGCCGATGCAGCCGTCGTGGCTGCCGGAGAGCGGTTAATTCTTCCAAATTCACGAAGTTCTTGTGTCGCATATAGAGCGTTGTGTCGCATATAGTAGCGTTGAGCTGGTTGTCCTTGTCGTCGTCGTAAGGCTGACTCGTTGCTGCTCACTGGGCCCCGGTGAGGGAGAGCGCTTGTATTTCTCTTCGAGTTCTCTCAGGCGTGACTCCTCTGCATCGCTTAATTCTGTTCTGGTGGCGTAACCCTAAAATCGACGTCGTAACTCCTCTACCGTCCCTGTTGCCTCGAGACCAAGGTCCTCCATAATTTTCTGGAAGTCCTCCTTCTGTACGTTGTACAACCATACATTTTTTATGGGTTTCGCGGTGCTAATATTCATTATTCTGGTAATGAGGGTTTTTCCCAAATTGTTATATGTTACTTATTAATTATTATCATTTATATTTACTCAATTAGTGATTTTATATATTAATGTTTGTTTTTTTTTATGGCAGATAGAACCAAACTCAGGGGATGCCCCCTATCCATGCAAAGCATTCGTTGGAAAATTGGCCTTTTTCATTTTCATGCTTTCTGACAGAGTGCAAAGTGAATAACAAGAGTCCGAATCAAATCAAGTTAAGGGCTAATTATAATAACTTGACTTGATAAAGCGAATTGACTTCAGTGAGAAATTCGACTTTCACCTTATGGAATCGTGTGTATGCGATCATAGTGGCGAGACGGCGAATTGACCTGGCAAAAATATCAGATCCATTTTAATATTTTACCAAGTCGAGCCAAAGTGAGAGAGAGAGCAAACGTTGCCACCTCAATTTTCTACTCAATTATTTTTTCACTCAATTATTTTGTGCATGAAATGTATGTGGGAAATTGCATGGAATTTTTGAGCAATGCAAGAATTATTTTTCAGTAAACAAAATACATCATGTTTATTAATATAATTAGGAACAACACAAAAACAATGAATATTTCTCACAGTCAGTCCTAAAATATCCATGCGTTATCCGGTTCCTATTCACTGGACGAACACTCCAGCGTCTTTCGCACAATCTTAATATATTTAAAAACTCTAGATCTAAATCTTCATCCATTGCTTAGTGTTTCAAAAGGCAAAACTTTGAAATAAGAAATATTTCCTATAAGCTGCCACAATTTTTCCAGATAAAAATTTTCCCCCTTGTGTTGTGGACTATTGTTTTAACAACTGTCAATTTAGCTGAATTCCTATATAAGTCAGCAGAAATTATTAAATTAAATAATTTATAAATTAAAGAAACGCAAACCTTGTTCTGCAAATCTGCAAAATATACATACAACTTGCCGTCAAATTACAAAATTAAAGGCATTCATTAAAAACCCCCACACGACTTAAAAATACCCAACTGAAATTAGTTTCAGTAAAAGTGGCAACATTAAAAGGCAAACATTTTCTCTTTCTTTTGTTTTCGGAGAGGATTTTGCATTTGATCTCCCCGCAACCCGCAAAGTCAGGACAATTCGCTTTATCAAGTCAACGTTATTATAATTAGCCCTTGAGAGAGAGAGCAAACGTTGCCACCTCAATTTTCCACTCAATTATTTTTCCACTCAATTATTTTGTGTATGAAATGTATGCGGGAAATTGCATGGAATTTTTGAGCAATGCAAGAATTAATTTTCATTAAACAAAAAACATCATGTTTATTAATTTAATTAGAAACAACACAAAAACAATCAATATTTCTCACAGTCAGTCCTAAAATATCCATGCGTTATCCGGTTCCTATTCACTGGACGAACACTCCAGCGTCTTTCGCGCCGGGAGCGGATCCATTGAGCGCACGAGCTTAATATATTTAGAAACTCGAGATCTAAATTTTCATCCATTGCTTAGTGTTTGGCAAAAATTTTATAATGGCGCTAGTGTTCCGGTATAGAATTATACCTCAATATCTCGTACGGTTTATGAGATATTCATCTTATAACAGCCTTCAAAACTAGGTGCCTTTACATTCTGTATGTAAAATAGGCGTGGTTTCTAACCGATCTAGTCCATTTGCCCTACATAATCACAAACTGCCCTTCATAACAAAGAATATTTGTGCCAAATTTCATTGCGATATCTTCGTTCGTTCTCCCGTAACCGTGATTTCAACAGACTGGCAGACAGACAGACAGAGAGACAGACATACGGACGGACAGGGCTAAATTCAGGAGGTGATGCTGAGCAAGAATATATATACTTTTCTATATCTACCCCGTCTCCTTGTCTGCGTTACAAACAGAAGAACAAAGTGAATATACCCTACTCCCTTCGGGTGTATAATATATTAAATAAATAATATATAGTATATATAATACAATAATATATATAATATAAATAAATAATAATACATTAATATTAAAAAAAAAAAAATAATAATAATAATAATAATAATAATAATAAAAATAATGATAATAATAATAATAAAAATAATAATAATAATAATAATATTAAAAATAATAATAACAATAACAATAATAATAATAATAATAATAATAATAATAATAATAATAATAATAATAATAATAATAATAATGTTAATAATAATAATAATAATAGTAATAATAATGGTAACAATAGTAATAATAAAGCTAACAACAATAGGAAAAATATTAACAAAGTTACTTATAAAATAATTAAACAAAATTAGGTTATATATTTTTTAATAGTGATAATAGAAGAAAAAGCCAGGAAAACCAAACCGCTTCAAATGAGGGAATAAAAGGAACAGTTTTTCCTACTTGCTTTTCATAAGATGGAGAACTTCGGACAAAGTTATCTCTATATTTTTTTTAATTTAAACATTTCAGCTTAAATCAGATCAAATGAAGAGCTTCCCTGCTTTTCATTTCATCCTGAAAGAATGTTTCTCCATATAATGAGAGCGTCTTATTTAGTTTCATATAAATGCATATTACTGAAAAGTGTAATTTTTTAAAATCTGTTAAATTTCCTAAATAGTAAATATAGATTAATTTACCTGTTCAGTGAATATGTTTTTTATATGAATATTAAAGTATTCTTTGGGCTTACTTTGTTGGCGTTCAATTTTGTGTTCAAACTTGGTGTTCAAATTCGGATGTCTGCATGTGCAATAAATCCTTGTTAATTTTTTTTTTTGTAAAATTCGGGATCCTTGACACAATACGTTATTTAACACAAACCCGAAATTTCATAAGACATCCACATATGAAAATACTGCATACTTAACTGATTGCGAAATTCTCAAATTTAATCCAGAAAACACATTTGATTTTTTATAGGAAAAAATTGGAGCTTTAAAAGTAGAAATTAATTATTCACGATTAGCTACGAAATTTCTTACTTATACAAATTTCACTCATAAAATTTTTTCAGATTATCACCTATTTTAGTGCTAAATTGGCGGGATAGAAGCATTACCTGAAAAAAAGTTTATCCATGTCAGCAGAAATATGCAGAAGGCTTTTTTAACCTCCATCGTAGTTTAAAATTGCTTGTTCTTCACATTTAATTAATTTCATCTATTTTTTGCCTTGGTAAATTGCCAGTGCTTAAGCATTAAAATTCAACCTCAAGATATCAAGAAAGCTTTTTTATGGTTTGTGGATGTATAGAATTCATATTTGAAAAGCAGCACTAGTATGATTATAGATTTTCCATATACCTTTACTCTAGAGTTTGTCTCTGGCATGCTATTTTTAAACGCACAATTTTTTTTAAGAATTTCTGTATTTTGTGAAAATTCACTTAATCATTACAATAAGAAATTTTGCGAAAAAATCAGTTCTTATTCACATTTGGTACCTGTGGAAGAAAAATGAAAGAAATTGCAATGGAGAGCATACGTATATGTATCTTTAATAGAATCTTGTTCTCACGAGTTTATCTTTAAATGCGCCGACTCAGAAAGTTATCTCCATCAAAAGTTGCCATAGAGTGTATAAATATCGATATCTAATACTTCTGAAAAGAATTATCGTATAAACTTGTTATCATCTGAAGCTCATAAAAATGTCCAGTATGCATTCTCTAAAATTATCATCGACTGGCTGAGTACTGGCCCCACGCTTGTACTCAGCGAATATTTACCACAGTCTGGATACCCATTTAAATTTCAAACGGCAAGGAAAACAATAAATTGTTAATATCGCTTGAAGTAAAAGAATACAGGTGAAATTCGTAATCTTATTATTTCTCTTATTACTTCTATAAATCACTCTTATCTGGCAGAATAGGGTTAACTTTAATCATAGAGTAAGAAATAACAAGAGTCCGAATCTTGAACAACAAAATTTTTCTATGGCCGATCTGGTAGCAGATCGATTTTTCACTAATTTTTTAGTGTTTTGAGTTCTTACTCTCTTTTGTATAGCTCTTGGCTATTTTTGCACTGATGCTCTGAAATCACTGCCCATTTGCTTTGCTTTGTTTTTGTGTTTTCTTTTTTCTAAAATTTAGAATCTGAATTTACATGAGCGCAGTTGTTGAAAAACCGGTCTGCGTGCGAAGGAACTCATTTGTTGTTGGTTTCCAACTTGCCGTTCGTGTATATTTTGATCTCCTGCATCGTTCTTGCTGAATCGTAATTGTAGAATAAAATAAACGGAATTCAAAAACAAAAACTGATCTTAAAGCCGAACTGTAAATACTCTACAGAAAAAAGTTTCAAAAAATAGAATGGATTAAATTATTATAAAATTATAATGAAGCCCCAAAAAGTAAATAAAAGTAAAAATAAATAAAACTAAACATCTAGAACAGAATGTAAAAAATAAAATACTGATGAGGGACATAAAATAGAGTACTGAATATATTACATCTGTACAAAATAAATTAAAAGTGAATCAAAACAAAAGTAGAGAGAGAAAATAAAACTTTGTCCCTTCGAACAAATGAACCATGGAAAAAGAAGTAAAATAAAACTGAAGTAGAACTTCAAGTAAATAAGCTATTAAGAACATTTTATAATTTTATTTAATTTTCAAAGTCTTTCCCAAGCACAGTGTATAACAAAATCTATAATTGCTTCCAAATATACAAAATTCGAAATTTCAAGTTGTGCACACACAAAACAAAGAGAAAACAAAAGCAAAGGCAAAGTGAGTAACTTCTAAAGCAGTAGTTCTGTAGTAGTCTTCCAAAGTTCTTTTCACTCATTTTGCTTGCACCCGCTGCCTACCGGCCGACGGAAAAAAGATGCCGAATGAGTAAAGGGCTGATTATAATAACTTTTACTTGATAAAGCGAATTGACTTGACTTTGCGGGTTGCGGGGAGACCAAATGCAAAATCCTCTCCGAAAACAAAAGAAAGAGAAAATGTTTGCATTTTAATGTTGCTACTTTTACTGAAACCAATTTCTGTTGGGTATTTTTAAGTCGTGTGGGGGTTTTTAATGAATGCCTTTCATTTTGTAATTTGACGACAAGTTGTATGTATATTTTGCAGATTTGCTGAACAAGGTTTGCGTTTCGTAAATTTATAAATTATTTAATTTAATAATTTCTGCTGATTTATATAGGAATTGAGCTAAATTGACAGTTGTTAGAACAATAGTCCACAACACACGGGCGAAAATTTTTATCTGGAAAAATTGTGGCAGCTTATAGGAAATCTTTCTTATTCCATAGTTTTGCCTTGTGAAACATTAAGCAATGGATGAAAATTTAGATCTCGAGTTTCTAAATATATTAAGATCGTGCGCTCAATGGATCCACTCCCGGCGCGAAAGACGCTGGAGTGTTCGTCCAGTGAATAGGAACCGGATAACGCATGGATATTTTAGGACTGACTGTGAGAAATATTGATTGTTTTTGTGTTGTTTCTAATTAAATTAATAAACATGATGTTTTTTGTTTAATGAAAATTAATTCTTGCATTGCTCAAAAATTCCACGCAATTTCCCACATACATTTCATGCACAAAATAATTGAGTGAAAAAATAATTGAGTGGAAAATTGACGTGGCAACGTTTGCTCTCTCTCTCACTTTGGCTCGACTTGGTAAAATATTAAAATGGATCTGATATTTTTGCCAGGTCAATTCGCCGTCTCGCCACTATGATCGCATACACACGATTCCATAAGGTGAAAGTCGAATTTCTCACTGAAGTCAATTCGCTTTATCAAGTCAAGTTATTATAATTAGCCCTTAACTTGATTTGATTCGGACTCTTGTTATTCACTTTGCACTCTGTCAGAAAGCATGAAAATGAAAAAGGCCAACCGAAAATCTCTATCGTGGTAGGTTGAGGCATAGAGTAAAAATAACAAGAGTACTGTTGTGAGTCACTGGTTACGCTAGGCATACTTTTAGGCGGTACTTAAATTATGACATCGCACTGAGCATTTTTTGCACGTTGTGCTTGTTGGTTTAATTCAGCATTGTAACTTGCCAAGGTCAATTCATCGAGCGCGCGCCAGCCGCTGGTGAAGCGGTATTGCACTTGTTGACCGTGGAACTAGTGACCCACTTTCTTGCGCTCAGGTGTTGAGGCAGGTCTTTTCCGCTACAGTTAGCATATTGCTGTTCCGTATTTAAGCTTCCTCATACAGAAATATAAATAAGACTGGTATGAGCTAGTTGAGTTGAGTTGCGTAAGTCAGTCAGTAGTAATCAGTGAGTAGTGAGTAGTGAACGTGGAAAACGTATTCCAGAGAATAAAGTGCCCACAGTGAGATATAGTGGTTTTATTCGGACGGACTGTGGACTTTGGAGGAGCCCACAGCGAGGACTTCCCAGGAGAACCACAACATATTTGGCGCAGCCGGATTTTTTGTTACGAACCGAGGATCGTGCAAATAAGGTAAGCGATTGCAATTAGTTAGTATTGCTGTTTCAGGAATTATAGTTATTGTATCAATATATAACAGTATTGCTGTTTCAGGAATTATACTTATTGTATCAATATATATCTATATATAAAAAAAAGCTAATAAAAAAAAAAAAAAAGAAGCTGAAAGTAATCCTGTGGCTGAGTCTGGCTACGGGGATAAGTATTTTTACTAACATTGTTCTTCTTTTTGAAATTATTGGGGTAAATGAAATAAGAAGTGTGAAAAAAAGTAATTGTGTTTGCTATGAAGATACAAAACGTTTAAGACGCGAGCGCAATCAATTAGTACGCACATTTTTCTGTGGGGGTTTCAAGTTTCGTAATTCAAGTGCAGCTACTGGCGCTTGCTTGGGGTTCGTTTTTCTGTGCGCGAACATTCAGTCGGTTGTTTTTTCTCCTTTTTATTTTGTCGCGTGCACAAAAGGAAGTAAAAAAAAAGAAGTGTTGTGTTTAGTTCAGTGAAAGCTGGTACCTAAAAATACCTAAAAAGAAAAAAAAGGTAGTCATACGAAATAGTAGCAGTTACAGTGCAAGTTTTATGGATACCTCATATGACATAGAAATTCAGTTAATTCAATTAAGCAGAGATCATAAAAACTTGGTGGGAGAATTGGATAGATTTGTAGAAAAAATTTGGGGTAGTCTTGCGTGTACTGTAGGTAATAAAGAGAATTTAGAACTGATAAAGGAAAAACTTCGTGGCTTAGGCAGGCTTTCTAAGGTAGAAAAAGCAGATGCAATTCTAGAAGAGTTACTAAACTTTATAGATAGTAAGAATAAAAGTGCGCGAAAGGAATTGGAAAATTGGTGAAACGAATTTCAAGCCATTAAAAACAGATACGAGAACTTATTAGTAGAGAGAGAAATAGAAAGTGATTCAGTAAGGGAAGTTGAAGAGAAAAACGAGAAATTGAGAAGGTTGGTGGAAGAAAAGGGAATTTCTGAAAATTTTCTCGCGAAATTTCTAAACCGAAGAAGCAGGGAAGATTTTGACTCTCTAGAAGAAGCCCACAGGAGAATAGAGGTGCCTTAAACACAATCAGGGACGCAAGACGCAGATTCAAGTTAGGGAAGCAAGAAATTGCTCGGATTTAAACCAAATAGCAGAGAAGCATTTTCGGGAAGCAGAAGTATGAAAGGTCAAAAATTTCACAGTAGAGATTCAATAAATACAATTCAATACAATACCAAATTCTCGAAGTTTATTCTGTCTTTAAATTCTCTTAGTTTAGCTGTTTACAGTAATTTAATAAAATATAAAATATTATTTTATTTTTTTATTTTTAATAATAATAAATAAATAATAATAATAAAAAAAGCAACAGAAAAATACAAAAAGAATGAAATGTCAACAAACACAAACAACGAAAAAGAGCGAGAACGCTTTTGCATCCGTCAAAATTAGAATTAGCTCGGATGCGGGATGCAAAGTGCGGCTGCAAAACAGGGAAGCAAAATGGAAACAAACTTTTTTCTCGATCTCCATAAGAGCCCGTGTAATTTTGACAGTTCAAAAGTGAATCTGCGTCTTGCGTCCGTGATTGTGTTTAAGGCAAGGAGTTGAAGGAAGAGAATAGACTCCTTCAGCAGGAAAATTTTTTAGCAGACACAACTCTCCCTCACAAGAATCCAGTGGGACGCCCGTCAGTAGTTTCAACAGATTTTAAGATACCGAGGGGTAAAACTGGCGTAGATATGGGTATAGAAGCAGTCGCCAAAGTAGTGAACAAATTAGTACCTTTGTTCTCGGGAACACCCTCCCCAGATTTGCGCAATGAAGTATATAGATTCATTGACGGGTGCGAATTGGCGGTTCAAGGTATTGAGGAAGGAAACAGACAATATTTGATGCCTTGCATTAATCAGAGATTGCATGGGAACGCGTATAGTTTGCTCAGATCCAGGAAATTCAGTACAGTTGAGGAATTTTGCGCGACGATACGAAAAAGTTATTTGCAGATTAGTTCGTTAGACACAGTGCGGTTAGAACTGCAACAGGTTTGTCAATTGCCAGGGGAAAATGTGAGGCAATATGCAGAGAGGTTGTACGCGTTAAAGTCGCAACGGAAGAAATTATAGGGATCAGGTACAAGGACCAAGCTGGCACGGGCTTAATGCAGAATTTGGAAAGATCGGCAGTACAGTGTTTCAAAATGGGTCTCAATGAACCGACGCTAAGGTTACACATGCTAGGGTCAAAAGCAAATTGCTTGGAGGATTCGGTAGAGGAAGCAGTGAGGTTTAGCCATGAAATTCACCAGTGTAACCTGAGGCAGCTAAACCATCAATATGCGATTAGAGAGCAAGCGCAAGAGATGAGTAATATAGCGCTCCTGCGGGGTAACAACAGGGTGGACCCAACACTGCAACACGGCAGCATTTCGCGGTGACGCTAACTCTTTCGCGCAGCGGAAAACTGCGAGCCCGCCGGCACAGTTCACAAACGAAAATGATACTGGGAAGAAATCCCAAAAAACGATACGGGCTGGAAGAATTACCGGACGGGACCACGGGAATTCATGCAATCACCAAGACTTAGGCAAGGAAATCAGACGAATGGAAACCGACAATTATCGGAGAATATCGAGAACACAGGTAGGTTTAACCAGCGCGGGAAATCTACAGACGAGTCTGCAAATCATTTGAGATGCCATTCTTGCAACCGAGCAGGACATTTTGTCAGGGACTGCCAAGCTAAGCGAAATTGGGATACGTTTCAGGGAAACTGGCAGGGGCCCAGCCAAGGCCGCTAAGCTGGGAACCCGAAAAGAAAAGGAAAATTAGGCCACACATCATGGGGACAGACGTCGGAAACGATTGCTGAACCGTCCTCCTCTGATTGTTGTAAGAAGGTTGAGGACTGTCGACCAAAAAAGAGCATAGAAAATATAGAAGAAGTTGAAGAAGAAATGTTAAATAAGTTTTCCCAGAAATGAACGATGAGAAAGTTGATGCGGGCAGCAAGATATTGGAGACGGAAGTGAAACAAAAAGTAAATGACAACAAAACAGTAAGTCCGACGGCCGTTGAGTCAGTGGATACGTTTGGAGTTTTTGCTTCTTGTTTAAGTGCAAGCATTACACACATTTTCATTCTGGTTTTGTTGCTCGCGACTATAATAAAAGACATTATTGGGGAACTAACTATATTTGGGAACTAACTATAATTGTTGTGGCAGGTTATGGAATAATCGCAAGACGTTTTCACATACGTTGCAAAAAAGCGCAATGAAAACGTTGAAGGGTTTTTACTCGAAAGTTGCCGGCAGGAAAATTTCCAATGCCAAAAATTACATAAGACTACAAGCAGGAAGGGATGCAGGAAGAATAAACTCGGCAGAAGGGCCACCCAGACACCTTAAATGATGTGTTCATTGAAGTACCGTGTACGGGTGCAAGAAATGGAAAACTAATTTTACTGGTGGACTCAGGGGCGGACACAAGCCTGGTTAAGGAAAATGCGCTAAGTCATTCGCTAGAAGTGGACACTAGCGAAAGTAAAACCCTTAGTGGGGCATTCGGTGGATGCGTGACCACAAGAGGTTTGGTATTCGTTCACCATAATGACAATGAGCGCATTAAGTTTGCGTTACACGTGGTATCTTCAGAGAAAGGAGCGCCAGGGGATGGCATAGTTGGAAGGGATAACTTGTGGAATAGATCCGTTATAAATAACCTTACGAGAGTGTTGGGACTTTAATTATGAGGTCAAAGGAAGCAATATATGAAGACTCTTACAGAGAGAGAGCCAAAGTATTAGCACGGACAATAAGAATAGTTCCAGTTGGAATTAAAACCAATATTCCAGTGGTAGTAGTACATAAACAGGAAAATAAGGGTATTATTGCCGTACAGACTCGCTCTAAGGCTAAAGCGCAGTAGCTTGAGGACCAAGTGGAGCCAAGAAACACTCAGACAACCACAGACGATATGGACAGTGAAAGCGGTCTAGAGGTTGACAAGGCGGCAGTTTTAACAAGGCCGGAGGATATAGAACGGTTTTGAGAGATTTTCATAATTCACCTTTGGAGGGCCATCAAGGCGCGGTGAAAACATTTCTGCGCATTAGAAAACAGTTCAGGTGGCCTGGTATGCAAAGACAAGTTAAGGATTATGTCAGGAATTGTCCGAAGTGCCAAGCGAATAAAAGTTCGAGACTTACGAAAATGCCGATGGTGTTAACTGATACACCGAAGGGTCCTTTCGAAAAGGAGTATATGGATATAGTAGGTATTTTGCCGGAGACTGTGTCAGGAAATAAATACATACTCACCTTTCAGGATGACTTCTCAAAACTAATGGCGTGTGTAGCAATTCCGGATGCGGAAGCGAGCACAGTAGCCAAGGCATTTTTCGACGAGATAGTAACTCGCTACTGAGTTCCAAAAGTGTTAGTAATGGACAATGGGACTAATTTTATTTCCAAATTATTCTCGGACACTTGTAAGATGTTAGGCATTAGGAAGTTGCATATCATTTCGTACCACCCCCAGGCCAATGGTTCACTCGAACGCAGCCATAGACCGCTAGCGGAATATTTGCGCAGCTTCGCTAAAGAGGACGGTTCCAATTGGGACCAATGGTTGTCGGCAGCGATGCATGTGCATAACCATACGTCCCATACTAGCACTAGACAAACACCCTTCCGTACTTTATACGGTTTTGATTCCGAAATGCGTGTATATATCCGGTGTATAATCCGGACGATCCCTCGAAGAATCAGAAATATCAGATCCAAAAAGCGCATGAAATAGCTCGACAAAACCAGGACAAGGCGAAGGTGTTGTCTAAAAGGCAATATGATAGCAAGTTAAATCCTGTTGTTTTTAAGGTAGGTGAGCCCGAAGTTGCTCATCCATATGAAACCGTTTTGGCTAGTATATTTTTAAGGCGAATTTTCTATAGCTAGCCGGACACTTACTAACTTTGCTTACTGACGAGATGTATTAATTAGTTATAGGATTTGTTTAAACCATATATCTAGGCTTGGTCAAGGCAATATATTAAGTTTATGTTGTTTATTTTGCTTTTTTATGTTGTTTTATTGCTTTATTATGTTGTTTACATTGTTTCCAAGTGCATGTATATGGTTGAAACAATATAAACGTAGTTTTAATTCAATTTCTGCTTGGACCTAATTCTATTTAACAGAAGTCCAAGTTGAAATAATTTTGGGGTAGAGAGTTCGTAGACGATTTTGTCACATGGTGTCAGGGCGCCATGACATTATGTGGCATCGCAGATCACTCTACCGCTACGCGTAATGAGTACGTTTGATATACAAGTGTGTGGTATCACATTTTAAGAAAAAGGAGCAAGTAAAATAGAATTTAAAGTTAGCTTGCTAAATAATTAAATTAAATGAAGTTAATAATTGTTAAATTTAATGAATTAAGTAATTTTAATTGTTAAGTTATTTTAAGTAGAGTTAATAATTGTGTATAGCAATAAGGCAAAAGTTGTACATATAAAAAAAAACAAACTGACAAAACTTTTGAGTAAAGGGAAAAAGAAAGAAAAGGGGAGAAGAGAAGAAGAAAAAAAAGAGAAAAAAAAACAAAAAAAAATATCAAAGAAGAAAAAAGAAAGAAAACAAAGGGGGAAAAGGAAGAAAAAAAAAACATTCTGAAAAATTTACAAAAATAAAGAAAAACAATTTTAAAATTAAAGGAAAAGAAAATGAGAATGAAAAAAGAAAAGAAACTAGATATAAGGCACTAGGGAAATATTTTTAAGGACACATAACGGAAAGTGTAAAAAATTTCACCTAAAATTTAATAGTTTCACTTGATGAATATATGGATTTTAGTTCGATAATCAAATACGAACGCAAGTTGTATATAGTCATAAGTATATAAATATTACAGAACAAGCATAAGATACTCATGAAATAACAAATGTCATTGAATTACTTCGTAGTATAAGTATTAGAAAATATATAGGATAAGCCACCAACAGCATCAACACGTAGCTGGTAGCTTCAATTTAATTATGGACTCCAAGATACGAGCGGTACATCGAAGTTGCTTCTCCGAACCATCACGTTGTACGGCACCATCACAGAAATAAGAGACATCATTGTTCAACAAAGACGGCCATGGCGATGTTTTCTCGCTAGCATTAGTCAACAGGGTGGACGTGCTAAAATATTTTTCTTTGGAATATCCCCGCAAACCATCTGACTACAGATCATAGTCGCAAATTAGAGCTAACGTCCCGAAGTGAGACAAGAAAATCGTGAAGCCACAGTGAGAGCTTCTTCGATCAACTAGCGTCAAGTAAGGTGGGAGGTCCATCAGACAGTCAACAACGTAGCACACAACCCCAGCCGTCCGAGAAAACGAGAAAGAACACCGAAGGCCACAAACCTCCGTTCAAAGTAGACCAGAACTACGAGCAGCATGTCCAATCGGTGCTGTCACACAGTTACACACCATTTCTTCAAATGTGGGTGCCCTACAACGCGTCATGTAAGACGAGATGACCATTCGTAGCAACAAAAGCATAATTTGGTAGAACCACCATTATCTTCATCTGCAATCAGCATGTCCGAGGAGAGCCAGACAAGAAGCGATTATAGTATTTACTTAAGAAATTTGTAATAGTATTAAGACTAATATCAAACAGTTAACCACCCAGTAGAAGCATTGTAATAAAAAGAAAAATTAACATCGCTTCACGATATTAATTTTTCCTTTCCCTAGGGGTGGAGGGATGTTGGGAGTCACTGGTTCCGCTAGGCATACTTTCAGGCGATACTTAAATTATGACATCGCACTGAGCATTTTTTGCACGTTGTGCTTGTTGGTTTAATTCAGCATTGTAACTTGCCAAGGTCAATTCATCGAGCGCGCGCCAGCCGCTGGTGAAGCGGTATTGCACTTGTTGACCGTGGAACTAGTGACCCACTTTCTTGCGCTCAGGTGTTGAGGCAGGTCTTTTCCGCTACAGTTAGCATATTGCTGTTTCCTTATTTAAGCTTCCTCATACAGAAATATAAATAAGACTGTTATGAGCTAGTTGAGTTGAGTTGCGTAAGTCAGTCAGTAGTAATCAGTGAGTAGTGAGTAGTGAACGTGGAAAACGTATTCCAGACAATAAAGTGCCCAAAGTGAGATATAGTGTTTTTATTCGGACGGACTGTGGACTTTGAAGGAGCTCACAGCGAGGACTTCCCAGGAGAACCACAACAGTACGAATCAACACATTTTACTCCATACAGTAATAAATAACATAGTAAGTTATTATTACTCTATGGTTGAGGTCAAACACAAGAAGACTGGAACCTCTTTTTTGCTTTCACTGTGTTAGTGAAATCAGGCTGAAGTGTGTAAATTACACAAACAAAATGCATGCAATTTTGACAACTTGGAACAAAATTGTTTACAAAATTTTAAGAGAGGATTTACATTTTTTGAGAGAGAATTGCAACTATTGTTCTTCTTCACCGCATTAGCCTAGAAACATAATTTTTAAAATACGCAAAGAAGACAAGGAGATAGGCTTTAAACTAACTTATGCTTTTAGAAATGCGCAAGAAATCTTTTCCAAGTCATTTAGCTGCATTATATCATATATTTTGCGAAGGAAACCAAGTCAAATTCCATAAAATTTGCTCGATTCGTAAATATAATCAGCTGTTTTTACCTACCACACGTACTTTTGGCCGTAAAAGATGCCAACATATTTTACTTTTGATGGTAATTTTCGGGATGCCAACTGTCGAGCTTGATGAAGTTTTATATTTACAAAATGTTTATTGATAATTATTTTATCCAGTATACAGCGGATTTTTTGGCGTAATATATAGTAGGCATATTTTTTGTATGTAATAAATGCCAATTATGAAAATATGTATGTTTTATGATAGGCATAGGCAGAATTTTCGAGAGCATTTCCCTAATACTTTTCAGTATTAGTAATACAATTTTTTAATAGAGACGCTTCAACACCCAATTTCAAAAATAAAATTCTATGCATTACTCATTTGTAGTCCTTCAAATATAGTCCATGACGATTTAAGTCTGGGTTTGCTGATTGTTAAACTTTTATCGATGATCTCATATTTAAGCTATTATGATCTCATTTTTTATATTATGTATAATGTATATATTTCCATATAAGTATTGAATATTATTCTGTGATTTAGTTTTAATTTGTGCATACTTCAAAGGTGGCGTGGAAATGCACGAAAGTTTGGTAATTTAGTGAGGTGTCTTCTACCTCGCTAGTAGTTAAAAAGTAATTTAAAAATCATTGTGTTACAATTCTTTAAAAGAAAAACAAAAATTACAAAAACACGTAAATTTACATTGCTCTTTAATATTTCCAAACAGTTAAGAAGTCATCAAAACCGTGAAGGCTCTTACTTGCAATGAAGGTTTTCTATTAATGCTTACTTAAAAATCCATACATGTAATATTTAATAATTGTGTCTCGTTGTTATCCCTGTCATGAACTCAGCCCATCATCTTGTGACGGTGTGGTAACAAACCGAAATGGTTTACTTTTCCACCTAACTTCCTTTGTAATAGCGAGTTTTAGCTTGTAACAAGGAGACAATTTCACCATAAATCTCACATACGCTGTACGTGAGTACGCCGACGGATATGTTTTTGAGCTCGCTCACGAAATGATAGGAGTTTCCAGTCTTGTTGTCTTTGGTTGAGGTAAAGTAATTCCTATCTGGAGAGCATTATTTGATTGAAAGCAGCAGTTTAATAGGGTTTATAAAGCGTTGGGCAAAGGAATTTAATTATCCTTATATAACCAAGACTTATGTACCAAGAATGAACCACTTCGGAATGCCTGCAATGCAGTCAGTTCAGTATTCTCAGTTATTAAATTATCTGATTCAGTATATTTAATAAAAAAATATTATATTTCTAGTCTAATTAAAATTGAGTAATTACAATTTATCATATTGGAATATAAAATATTATTCCAATTAGCATGTATGATGTATTGTAATTATTAATTAAATAAATGAATTCAGTCTTCTCTCATGTTCGGATTATGCTCGCTTGGCATGGAATAAGAAATGTCAAATTCCAATCAACCATTTGGGTGTGTGTGCGACGGCTTGGTATGGCGGCATAACACGAATATCAAAATGCTTTGTTATTCGTGCTATGCTATGCCAATTTCTCTTAAGCCGAGTACAATTAAAGGTGAAATGGTATTGCCATCCCGATTCTCTACTCATTACTATGATTCGGTTGCCAGATCTTACGAAATTTTCTATTTGCTTGGGGTGTAATTAAAGTTTAAAAACAAAATATGTCATGTTTTTCATCTATGGCACCAACACAATTTGGCATATTCCACATTGTTTTCAATTCCACTGCTATGTCCTTCTATTGCGCCTCTGTCGGATGCGCCAGATATACTGGAGAAAGCATGGTCTATAATACTTCGCACATTTCGAGAACAATGTTTCTCACTGTCGTTTTCCCCATCTTGAAATTCCATGCAATTGTTTGAAAAGATGCTAAGTGTGCAAGGTAAGTTTTGTAATATTACTTCAGCGTTATGCAAAACCGCTCTTCGGCACCAATGATTTCAAGAGACGTTTCTACGTAAGGCCTGATTAAATTCAACAGCAAATCGTACACAGGACGCGTCATCCTGGTATGTATAAAAAATAGCTCTTCGTCCATATTTTTATACTCTACACCCGAAGGGAGTAGAAATAGAAAAGATATAGAAAAGTATATATATTCTTCCTCAGAGTCACCTCCTCAAAGGATTTAGCCCTGTCCGTCCGTCACGACGAGAGAACGAGAAGAGATATTACAATGCAAGTTGGCACAAATATTCTTTGTTATGAAGGGCAGTTTGGGATTGAAAATGGGAGGAATAGGTTAACAACCGCGCCTACTTTACATACGGAATGTAAAGGCATATCGTTTTAAAAAATGTTAAAATGTGAATATCTCATAAACAGTGCTAGATATTAAAGTATAATTTTATTCCGGAACATATAGCGCCATTACTAAAACTTTTTAAAGTTGGAAATATATCATGACCGTAATTTTATCGCGATGTATCCGGAGGCATTACCAATAAGTTTGCTAAAAATGGTCACGATCACTCATACAAAAGTTGTCAGTATCCTATAAACGGTACAAAATATTAATACGTGATTCTATCCAGCAGTATCTAGATACATAAAAAAATATTTTCCCAAAATGGGCGTGGTCCGCCTACAAAACAACAAAAGTTGTTAAGTGGCGAAATTATAATTTTTTTAATTACTGGGGTGCAGGGTATTTAGACTTCGGCCAGGCAGATGACAACACTTGTAATTGTTTAACATTGAAACGCTTATTTATTATATATTATTATAATTACTTATTATTGCTATAATAAGTCGGTTTTAAAAATTCGTAATAACAATAAAATAATTTAAATAATAATGAATAATAAATATAATAAAGCAATTAATAAATAAATTTCGTAACAAAGGTGGTTATGTACACAAGTTTAACGTGTATAAAAAATCTCCATAAAAAACTCAAAATACCTGTTAACGCCAACTGCCGCTCGCCAGAGGTGCTCCCTCATCGATCGGTAGGGTGTCAGGAGTGAGCACTCCAGTCTCTCTCCTGTCAGCCTGCCGGTCGTGAGGGGCGCCTCTCTCGTGAGCGTAAGCCCGGCTGCGGGCTCTCTCCGCGGCAACTGGCGCGGTTTGACCGGCCTTCCAGCGATCATCGCTGGACCCACACGAAACTCTTTGCTCAACCGTGGACGCGTACAGATCTGGCAAGCCAACAAAAAGAGCAGCAACCATATTATACAGTTTTTATATTATATATATAAAGTGAAAAATTAACATTGTGTGAATAAACAATTTGTGTGAATTATCATTACTCAAATAAACATTTGGTCCTTCGAGCCGGATAGTGCTCGGAGACCACCCAACCATTCAAATAAACATTTGGTCCAAACGAGCCGGATTGCCGCCGCCCAGGAACCATCGTCACCGACGCCCATACTATCGTCACCGACGCCCAAATCATCGTCACCGACGCCCATACCATCGTCACCGACGCCCAAATCATCGTCACCGACGCCTAATCAAGTGAGTCGAGTAAGGAACGGTGAGTTCACACACCTCCATACGCTAGCCTAATTAGCCCCGAGCCCTTCCGGCCATATACGTTTTTATATTTACATATATATATATATATATATATATATATATAAGCAAGCCCCGTGCTCCCGCACAAAAAATCTTTAGAGCAGCCTTCTGCTGAGCTCTCCCGAGAGATTGCTTATGGTTTCGCGCTCTCACGTTCTTGTATCAACTTACTTGGGTGCTCCGCAACGGCGCTCAGTGCAAAGCGAAAAACCACCACCTTTTGCTGGTCAGTATACGCGTGCACATTTTGCTTCTGCTCGCGCTCTTCTGCTTGCGCTGCCCATACATACAGAGTGCACACAGAACAAAAAACCAGTTTTCGTGTCGTTTTGCACTCTCAGAAGTGTAAAAGCAGCGTGGGTTTGGGAATTCAACAGTGACCCTGCAGTGAATAAGCAAAGTTGCATACCCAGTAGGCAGAAGTGTTCGCAGCAACTAGTCTCTTTGTAACTAGTTGCCAACTTTAGAGACAACGCGTGGTTGATTTTTAGAAGCAAGCTCCTCGAGCCCCAACGCAATCAGCTAGCGACGCGCAAATATTCGCTGACTTTTTTCCTCTAAAATAAAATACAATTTTTTCCGAAATAGTTTTTCGGTGCGTTTTCTTTTGGATTTTCGACTTTCTTCGCCGCCCCTAAGCGAACCCTAAAAATATAATGGCGTCACTCGACAAATTTATACGCGCCTCCGACGCGATCGTCGAATTCGAGGCCGACTTCGTGACCATCCCTGAGCAGGAGCACTCGGACTTTTCATTAGATGCTCATCTGGAAGAGCTCAAGACGATGTGGAGGGCGACCAAGGAAGTCTACTACACGTGCCTAGACCAGTTGATGGCCTCGGAAGAATCCGCACCCGCTGACGTAGAAGTGATTAAGACGAAGCAACGCAACTGCTACCGAACTTATATTCGCTGCGCCACGAAAATCGGCGCATGCCGAAAAACTCGTCTCACTTCTTCCGCACTCAATACAGCAGCAGCTGAAATGCCAGCATCTGGCTACAACATCAGCTTGCCCCCTTGCGACACCCAAGCCTTCCACGGCGATTACCTCTCGTGGCCCTCTTTTAGGGATATGTTCACGGCCCTTTATATCAAGAACACCAGAATTGCGCCGGTTGGGAAGCTTTTCCACCTGAACCAAAAAACTACCGGCGAAACTAAAGAAATCGTGCAGAAAACCCCTCTCACGAATGAAGGTTTTGCCCAATCGTGGAAAAATCTGTCCGACAGGTACGAGAACGGGCGCGTCCTCACCAACGCCCATTTGAAGAAGCTCTTCAGCCTGTCCCCCATCACGAAGGAAACCGGTGGCGCTATTAAAGACTTGCAGCGCGAAATCAACAATATTCTCGCCGCACTCGCGCTACAAGGTGTCGATACCTCGCATTGGGACGCAATAATCGTTTTTTTGTGTTCCAGCAAGCTCCCAGAAGCAACGCTTTCCCTTTGGGAACAATCTCTCATGAACAAAACGGAGATCCCCAAATGGACAGATCTGGATGCGTTTCTCACGCATCGCTTCCAGACCCTTGAAACGGTGCAAGATATTAAGTGCACACCCGCATCGAAGTCAACACAGCTCCCAGCTCCGACTCACTCAGCTCCAGCCTCTAAACGCGTCAACACCTTCCAGTTGAAGGTGTCCCAAGATAGCTGCCCTCTTTGCCAGAAGCAGCACAGGCTGAGATCCTGCGCTCAGTTTCTCAGCTTGCCCGTTCCACAGCGGCTGAATACCGTTCAGAAAAACCGCTTGTGCAGCAACTGCTTGGCCAGATCTCATTCCGTGAAAAACTGTCCAAGCAGATTTAATTGCATCAAATGTAATGGCAGGCATCACACCCTCTTGCATCGTGAGAACGCTCCATCCTCATCGAATGCTGTACCAGATTCGACCCCACGTGCCTCACATCAAGAGCGGCGGTTTGAAAACGCTCCGCGTACTCAAGCCCCTGCCTATTCAAACTTCATTCCAAGTTCGACTCATCATGCTTTTCAGCAAGCAAGGCCGCATTCTTCGATGCGACCTCCCACGCATATACAGTCCACTCCTCCACCCACACAGCAACGAACTCAAGAGCAACGGTAACAATACACCACGGTACATGTTACATCGCGCGCGCCTTAATTGATCCTGGGTCCGAAGTGTCGTTCATCTCGGAACGCATTCAAAAGCTCTTAAAGCTCCCAGCGCGGCCAACTGCAGCCGTAGTTTCCGGTCTCAACGAGACCGTGTCAGCAAGAATATCAAGATCGTGCGATTTTCTCCTGAATTCGCCGCTTGATCCCAAATTCCAAATTCAGGCGACGGCGCTTGTGCTCTCACAAATCACAGGTCGGTTGCCCTCCCACTCGTTAGACAGGTCACTTCTCAGTGGCCTCCCGCAAGACATCGAGCTCGCAGATGTCAACTTCTCCAGGAGCGAGCAGGTCGACGTCCTCATCGGAGCCGATTTATACTCAGCAATTCTGCTGGACGGCATCCGCCGCCAAGTACTGGGCTCTCTCATGGCTCAGCAAACCGTGTTCGGTTGGATCCTAACCGGGCCGGTTCCCAATACACAATCTGCCACGGCACCCCTAAAAGTGGCTTACACAACGAAGTCACCTTCGAACAACAGTTCGAACGTTTTTGGGAGGTGGAGGAACTTCCCAAAACTAGATTGCTATCCCACTCCGAAAAGTTTTGCGAAGAAAAATACGCGAAGACGCGATGACGGCCGCTACATCGCGCCATTGCCTTTAAAGTCGGCTTTCCAGACACGCTCCGCTCAGGAGCTTCGAGACATTCAAAATGTATCGCCAAATATTGGTCGACCCAAAGCACACACCATATCAGCGCATTCTCTTCCGAGACCCGTACAAGTCCGAACTTATCGACTTCGAGCTTCAAACCGTAACGTTTGGAGTTAATTGCGCCCCGTGCCTGGCAATACGCACCCTTCTTCAATTGGCAGACGACGTGAAGCCCCAGTTCCCGCTTGCAACACACATTCTACAGCATTCCATGTACGTGGATGATGTGTTAGCAGGCACGCATGACCTGGTGACAGCTACCCAGACCCGTGACCAACTCATAGCGGCTCTCGACTCAGCAGGTTTTTCACTTCGCAAGTGGACTGCCAACCATAAAGGCATTCTGGCAGACTTGCCGGCATCCCATCTGCTCCATTCCGATTTTCTGACGCTAGAAGATTCCAGCACCGCCAAAATGCTTGGAATTCGCTGGAACGCGACCCATGATGAGTTCTACTTCGATGTCCAAGCCATCGCCATCAAAGCTGCGTACACGAAACGAGATATGTTGTCTCTGGTCGCCAAGCTGTTCGACCCAGCCGGTTAGCTGGCTCCGATCATCGTTGCAGCAAAGATTCTGATTCAGCAAGTCTGGTTGGACAAAATCGACTGGGATGACACTCTGCCTCAGGTAACTCACGCTAACTGGTTAAGTTTTCTCCAGAATTACCAGCACATCCGCATCCCGCGATGGGTGAGTTACGCCCCAGAAAGCCGCACTCCATGCCTTATGCCTTTTGCAATGCCTAAGAAAGGGCCTACGCACGAGCCATCTATGCCCGCATCACGTTCGCTCAGGAAGTCCAAGTTTTCCTTTTGTACTTCCAAATTAGTGTAGCCCCAATTAAAACTTTGTCTCTCACCAGGTTAGAATTGTGCGGAGCCACTTTAGTAGCTGAGATGACACTCTCGTGCCCACGCTGCAGCTGCCCCATTACACGATCTACTGTTGGAGCGACTCCACCATTGTTTTGGCCTGGCTGAAGAAATCCCCCTGCGTTTGGGCGACGTTCGTGGCAAATCGAGTTACCAATGATGATTCGAGAAGGTACCACAGTCGCAATGGTTTCATGTGGATTCCCAGGACAGCCCCGCGGATTTAGCCAGTCGCGGTGCCACGCCCCAAGATCTCGCTGAGAGCACCCTCTGGTGGAAGGGACCTGCTTGGCTAGCCCACGACAAGAATCGCTGGCCCGAATTCCGCGCCTCCGACGAATATGTCACCACACGAGGAGAAAACTGTCAAAACGCTGCACACCCATTGCGCTACCGATGAGGATCCTCTCAAACGATTGTCGTCACTGCCACGAGCCCTACGTGTACACTCATACGTATATCGATTTCTCCACAACGCTCATCCAGCTCAGCGTCACCTGCACTCGCACCCCAACCTGCACCTCCCACCGGGAGAAATAAAGGAAACTAAACGCTGCCTCGCCATCTCCTGCCAGAAGATTCATTTTGCGGACGAGAATCGCTCGAAAACTACACGATGCTGCGATCTAAAAGCAGCTTACTTTCGTTGAGCCCCTTTTCTCCACACGGATATCACGATGCGCGTTGGCGGGCGGTTGTCCTCGTGTCCCAATTTGCCTTTCGACGAACGGCACCCGATTATTCGGCCATACGGCTGCCAATTCTCGCGATTGCTCATTCATTTTATACACGAAAATTAGTTCTTCGTCTGGTCCGTACCCAATTCTGGATCCCCAAGGTTACAACCTTACCAAAACGTCGACTCATACCTGCAAGCCTTGCATCCTACATCGGAACAAGCAACGAACCCTGTACATGACAGCCCATTATTAACACATTTTCTCATTACAGACCCCACATGTATTTAATCCGCTGGCAATATGCGCGGACCCGAAGAGAGCGTCTGCTGGCACCACCCGGGGCGGTGCCCATCTGCGCCGCCGCGCCGCCTATTGCTGCCCACCGTCCTCGGGAGCTGTCCCCAACGGCTGACGCCCTGGTGCTCGACGTCTCGGCCGACGAGGCACAAGCGCTTGCCACGACACGACGCTCGCCCACACCGCCACCCCGAGCTTTCCGGAGTTCTCTCGTCCGGCCTGAGGAAGCCTCCTTCGGTCCGGCCCCAGAACAGATGCCCATCTATCACGAAGACCTCCGAGATCGCGGAAGCCTGCGAGTTCGCACGATGTCGGTGCGGTATCCGCCGCACCACGAGCAACGTCCACTACCAGAGCTGGCCCCGAGACGTGCGCTCTCACCACCCACACCGGCCCCGAGACGTCTGCGGCCTGCTCCACCAGAACCGGCGCCGCGACGTGCACCACCAGCACCGCCGGCTCCATCAGCACCATCGGCCCCAAGACACGCGCCTCCAGGCCGTCCGGCCCCACGACGCGCGCCAGTGATGCCGGCCAAGCGGCACGCCTGGTGCCCGCCAGCCCAGCGGCTTCCTACGGAGGGCCGCGAGCGCGAGCTGTGCTGTCCTCTGTGTATGGGGCGGCATGTGCTGAGCCGTTGTCGGCTGTTCCTGCAACAGACACCAGCGCAGCGGAACTTGACGGCACACGCGCGGCACATGTGCCACAACTGTTTGGCGAGGTCGCACAGATTGGCTGGGTGCAGGAGCCCCATGCGCTGCCGCAAGTGCGGGGAGGCGCACCACACGCTCCTCCACTAGACCGGAGACGAGACACGGCGCCAGTTGTCGGGGTTTGGGGATTTGCAGTCCTGCAAGGCGGGCGGTATGTTAACGCCAACTGCCGCTCGCCAGAGGTGCTCCCTCATCGATCGGTAGGGTGTCAGGAGTGAGCACTCCAGTCTCTCTCCTGTCAGCCTGCCGGTCGTGAGGGGCGCCTCTCTCGTGAGCGTAAGCCCGGCTGCGGGCTCTCTCCGCGGCAACTGGCGCGGTTTGACCGGCCTTCCAGCGATCGTCGCTGGACCCACACGAAACTCTTTGCTCAACCGTGGACGCGTACAGATCTGGCAAGCCAACAAAAAGAGCAGCAACCATATTATACAGTTTTTATATTATATATATAAAGTGAAAAATTAACATTGTGTGAATAAACAATTTGTGTGAATTATCATTACTCAAATAAACAATACCCAAAAGCAAATATGTTTTACGATAGTGGCAACGTACACAAAATGAAGAGCAGCCACGAAGTAGACTTCGGCTCACTGATTTCCCTCGGTCTTCATTTCTGCTATGCCAAGCAGAACCATGCCAAGCGAGCATTATCAGACCATAAGTCATCGAGTAAGAAACAAATTTACTCTACGAATCTTTGACCGATTTTGTTGCTTCTTTGGATGGACAGTTCTTGACTCTAGAAGAACGAAAATATAAAAATACAGCGTCGCTCTCGATTAGTTTAGGAGTTATAGGCCTTCAAAGTTGAAAAATTTATGGTCGATAATTCTTAAAGCATACGAATTATTTGGTCAATTTTGGTGAGTTGGACATTTTGGTCAATTTTCCTTCAAAAGGATTTTTTGTTGCCTTTAATTCTTAGTATATACAATTTTTCCGAAAAATTAATAGTTTTCGAGATATAATAGTTTTTTGTTTTTTATAAAATTTTAACAAAGAAATGAATTTTTTTTAAAAATTCATAATTATCGTAGTGTATACAGCTCCCACCATCTATAGATAGCCTGATTTCTTAGCATTAAATTTTGCGATATGGACGACGAGGAGCTTTTGAATTTGGTTCAGCAGAACTCTGTAATATATAATAAATTTTTCGTCGGGAGCGGATCCATTCAGCACACAATCTTAATATATTTAGAAACTCGAGATCTAAATCTTCATCCATTGAATCTACTGTGTTTCACAAGGCAAAACTATGAAATAAGAAAGATTTCCTATAAGCTGCCACAATTTTTCCAGATAAAAATTTTCGCCCTTGTGTTGTGGAGTATTGTTTTAACAACTGTCAATTTAGCTGAATTCCTATATAAATCAGCAGAAATTATTAAATTAAATAATTTATAAATTAAAGAAACGCAAACCTTGTTCAGCAAATTTGCAAAATATACGTACAACTTGTCGTCAAATTACAAAATTAAAGGCAATCATTAAAAACCCCCACACGACTTAAAAATACCCAACTGAAATTAGTTTCAGTAAAAGTGGCAACATTAAAAGGCAAACATTTTCTCTTTCTTTTGTTTTCGGAGAGGATTTGAGTTTGATCTCCCCGCAACCCGCAAAGTCAAGTCAATTCGCTTTATCAAGTCTAAGTTATTATAATTAGCCCTTAATAACTTCACTTGATAAAGCGAATTGACTTGACTTTTCGGGTTGCGGGGAGATCAAATGCAAAATCCTCTCCGAAAACAAAAGAAAGAGAAAGGCGATGGCGACATCTGTCTTCTTGAAGCGGCTTCTTGAAGCCGTCTTCGAGAAGAACGCGTGGCGACACCTAGTTTCTTCTTTCATGATAAAATTCATGTACGTGTGATTTCTAAATGTGTGTGAGTGAAATTTACTGAATTTCCGAATATTCGCCAGAGTTGCCATAATTATATTCCATGATTAACAATTAAAAAAAATGAATTTCTATATGTGTATAATTTCTTGCAAATTAAAATGAATTGCATAGTTGCAAAATACGGCCGTATTCGTGGCCAAAATAGGATAAGTAAACTAAATTTCTAAAAAAATAGAATTTTTACAAAGAACTTCGGTATGGCAATCATACAATTTCATGATGGCGGACACTTCGTTTGTTGTTCTTTTGTTCTTCAGTTTTATACATACTTGTTTTTATTTTATATCAACACTTTATGATTTTAAATATATTTATTTTATTGTATTTATTGTTTTTTAATCATATTTTTCAATTTTCACTTTATTTAACACTTTATTTTCACTTCCAAAGCGTAGTATAAAAATGTAAACAAATCTTCGGGAAACCTCTTCGGAACTCGTTCGGGGGACAACTGTTTAATTGTGTGCGTAAGAAGAACCGAGAATCCGACAGAATTTGGGCTTCAAAAAATCTCTCCACTTGAAGAATGTGTGGAGACTTTTCTCTCCTCACATCCCCTCACTTTCCAAGAAACTTTTGAAGAAAGAAGCCTTAGGGCCTTATTTTGTATCTGCGGAACGGTAGCGATGGCTAAGCTCCTGCTCCTGTTCCCGTTGCTGTTAAAACCGTATTTTGTAACTCTTACGTTGAGCCGCGTTGAGCGCACTGGGTTTTACGTCTTTTGCGTTCCAGTCAGCTGGTATGGAAAAATTGTGTATTTGGTGAACACAAAGACAAGATTCACACGTCTCTTTCCTTCTTATGATTACAAGCATGCAATGAATTTCTTCTTATACCTGTTTTCTTTTGCCTCGATCATCTTTTGTTTACCAAAGCCAGATGGCAGGCAGTGTGTTTAAAAACGGGGAACAATTCGCAAATCGGTGCCTAGAGCATTTTTTTAATAATAATACAAAATTTTTATTTTGTACTGTATTTTTATAAAGTGAAAATAAAAATGTTCTTCGAGTTAGCTCAGACGAGGAAAATGACTGCACGAACATTTCAGCCAGGGTACGCAACACAGCATTGAGAAGCAATGCATGGATTTTAGATATCACTTCAAAGAAAATTGCACTTACAGTTTCTTCGAAATGTCCATTATATTATTTTATAATAATTATTTAAATTATTTTATTTAATTTTTTTTTTATTTAAAAAAAATACGTTAAATAAAAATGAAATGAAAATTAAAAACAAATAAAAAATCACTGAACAAAAGACTCCCTCACTCTACGCACAAACTGTGCGAACGGCAGCATTTTAGCTTCCGCTTCTCTACTATACAATGGCCACCACGAGCGCTTCTGTTGTTACAAAATACCATTTTCCAACGTAAGCACGTAAGAAGTATGCAATTGTTGTTGTAAACCCAGCTGTACAGTAGCGCCAACAGTAGCGCCAGTGGTGTATGTTCTGTGCACATATTTTGATCAGCTGTTTTACGAATATAACAAAGGGTAACGTAGAAGAGCGATAACGTTCGCAGATACAAAATAAGGTCCTTAATGTTGCCAGGCGGAAAATGTTTGCCTTTTAATGTTGCCACTTTTACTGAAACTAATTTCAGTTGGGTATTTTTAAGTCGTGTGTGGGTTTTTAATGAATGCCTTTAATTTTGTAATTTGACGACAAGTTGTATGTATATTTTGCAGATTTGCAGAACAAGGTTTGCGTTTCTTTAATTTATAAATTATTTAATTTAATAATTTCTGCTGACTTATATAGGAATTCAGCTAAATCGACAGTTGTTAAAACAATAGTCCACAACACAAGGGGGAAAATTTTTATCTGGAAAAATTGTGGCAGCTTATAGGAAATCTTTCTTATTTCAAAGTTTTGCCTTTTGAAACACTAAGCAATGGATGAAGATTTAGATCTAGAGTTTTTAAATATATTAAGATTGTGCGAAAGACGCTGGAGTGTTCGTCCAGTGAATAGGAACCGGATAACGCATGGATATTTTACAACTGACTGTGAGAAATATTCATTGTTTTTGTGTTGTTCCTAATTAGATTAATAAACATGATGTTTTTTGTTGAATGAATATTAATTCTTGCATTGCTCAAAAATTCCATGCAATTTCCCGCATACATTTAATACATAGCAAAAGAAAATAATTGAGTGGAAAAATAATTGAGTGGAAAATTGACGTGGCAACGTTTGCTCTCTCTCACTTTGGCTCGACTTGGTAAAATATTAAAATGGATTTGATATTTTTGCCAAGCCAATTCGCCGTCTCGCCACTATGATCGCATACACACGATTCCATTAGGTGAAAGTCGAATTTCTCACTCAAGTCAATTCGCTTTATCAAGTTAAGTTATTATAATTCGCCCTTAAGTAAGGTAAGTCCAACACCGGCTTCGCGAAAAACGAGAGCGAGATTTTATTATCATCACTGGAATTAGGGGATAAAGTCTTATAAAATGAGGGACTAAATTTAAGCCTCTAAAATTAAAGAAGCTATCTAGTTTATTAGCTAAAAGAAATATTTAACTTATATGTAAAAATTATATTCCAATAAAAAGCTCAAAATCTGTGAGAAATACCGTTGCCCAAGCGAATAAAATGAGCAAATAAAAAGAGAAAACGATAAATGGTGCAGTGACGACCTAAATTTGTAGAAACAGTTTGGCGCATAACGCAACAGTGTAAACGAACACGTCTCTGTTATCATGCAGACGAACACAACTTTTAACTTTTCGTCTCGTCGCATTCTCAGGAACATAGATAAAGGGCCTTATTTTGTGGGCCTTACTTTGTATCTGCGAACGGTATCGCTCATCTACGTTACTCTTTGTTATATTCGTAAAACAGCTGATCAAAATGTGTGCACAGAATACACACCGCTGGCGCTACTGTTGGCGCTACTGTACAGCTGGGTTTACAACACAATTGCATACTTTTTACGTGCTTACGTTGGAAAATGGTATTTTGTAACAACAGAAGCGCTCGTGGTGGCCATTGTATAGTAGAGAAGCGGAAGCTAAAATGCTGCCGTTCGCACAGTTTCAAAGCCAACAAGACTGGAAACTCCTCTCATTTCGTGAGCGAGCTCGAAAACATGTCCGTCCGCGCGCTCACGTACAGCGTATGTGAGTTTTATGGTGAAATTGCCTGCTTGTTACAAGCTAAAACTGGCTATTGCAAAGTAAGTTAACTGGAAAAGTAAACCGTTCCAGTTTGTTACCACACCGTCTTAAGATGATGGGGTGAGTTCATGACAGGGATACCAACGAGACACAATAATTAAATATTATATAGATTTTTAAGTAAGCCTTAATAGAAAATCTTCATTGCATGTAAGATCCTGCGCGGTTTTGATGATTCCTTAACTGTTTGGAAATATACAACAAACAGTATGTAAACAATAAACAATATGTAAGCAGTAATGTAAACTGACTTGTTTTGTAATTTGTAAAAGGAAAACCTTTTAAACATTATAACAATGATTTTTAAGTTACTTTCTAACTATTTTATTAACTTTATAAAAAAGCTTTTGCTACATTTCCACATCATCTTTGAGGTGGTGTGGAAATTTATACCACAATATAAAGTAAAATATGTTGGCATCTCTTACAGCTAAAAGTACGTGTGGTAGGTAAACACAGCTGTTTATATTTGCGAATCGAGCAAATTTTATGGAATTTGACTTGGTTTCCTTCGCAAAATATATGATATAATGCAGCTACATGACTTGGAAAAGATTTCGTGTGCATTTCTAAAAGCATAAGTTAGCTTAAAGCCTATCTCCTTGTCTTCTTTACGTATTTTAAAAATTATGTTTCTAGGCTAGTGCGGTGAAGAGGAACAAGAGTTGTAATTCTCTCTCCAAAAATTTAAATCCTCTCTCAAAATTTTGTAAACAATATTTTTCCAAGTTGTCAAAATTTTCTTGAAGTTGTCAAAATTGCATGCATTTTGTTTGTGTAATTTACACACTTCAGCCTGATTTCACTAACACAGTGAAAGCTAAAAATGAGTTTCCAGTCTTGTTGTCTTTGCACAGTTTGTGCGTAGAGCTCGACGAGTGAGGGAGTCTTTTGTTCAGTGATTCTTTATTTGTTTTTATTTTTTCATTTCATTTTTATTTAACGTATTTTTTTTAATAAAAAAACATTAAATAAAATAATTTAAATAATTATTATAAAATAATATAATGGAAATTTCGAAGAAAGTGTAACTGCAATTTTCTTTGAAGTGATATCTAAAATCCATGCATTGCTTTTCAATGCTGGGTTGCGTACCCTGGCTGGAATGTTTGTTTCCTCGTCATTTTCCTGGTCTGAGCCACTCCATAACAATTCGAATAACATTTTGATTTTTACTTTATAAAAGTACAGCACAAAATAAAACTTTTGCATTATTATTCCAAAAATGCTCTAAGCATCGATTTGAGATTTGTTCCCCGTTTGTAAACACACTGTCTGCCAGCTGGCTTTGGTAAACAAAAGCTGATCAAGGCAAAAGAAAACAGGTATAAGAACAAATTCATTGCATGCATGTCATCATAAGAAGGAAAGAGACGTGTGAATGTCGTCTTTGTGTACACCAAATACACAATTTTTCCATACCAGCTGACTGGAACGCAAAAGACGTAAAACCCAGTGCGCTCAACGCGGCTCAACGTAAGAGTTACAAAATACGGTTTTAACAGCAACGGAAACAGGAGCAGGAGCTGAGCCATCGCTACCGTTCCGCAGATATAAAATAAGGCCCAAATAGAGAGCTTTTCCGGCGTTTAAAACAGGCTAATCTCAAATTCAACGTGAACAAGTATGAGTTCTTCAAGAAAGAATTGAAATACCTGGGGCATGTGGTAAGTGAGCAAGGTATCCAGACAGACCCTGATAAAATTTCGGCGATACAAAATTTAAAACCGCCAACCACCACCAGAGAACTACGAAGATATCCTGGTATCGCAGGTTCGTGCAGGATTTCGCAAAGACCGTCCAGGCAATGACCACGCTATTACGAAAAGGAAAACATTGGAAGTGGGGCGAGGCGCAACAAGAAGCGTTTGAAACCCTCAAGCAAAAACTCACGGAGGCACCAATACTGGCGAGCCCAGATTTCAACGAGAGATTCCAACTGCAAATGGACGCGAGCGACTTTGGACTTAGAGCCGTGCTCACACAACAACTGGAAGGTCAGGAGGTGTTATCGCGTACGCCAGCCGACATCTCAACAAGGCCGAAAGGAATTACACGGCAACAGAAAAAGAATGCCTGGCCATAGTGTGGGGAATTCGTAAGATGCGCGCTTACCTTGAGGGATACCGGTTCACCGTAATCACAGTGTGGGGAATTCGTAAGATGCGCGCCTACCTTGAGGGATACCGGTTCACCGTAATCACAGATCATCTGGCGCTAAATTGTGGCTAAATTCTATTGAGAGTCCATCCGGGAGAATAGCGAGATGGGCCTTGGAGCTCCAACAGTTTTCCTTTGACATCCAGTACCGGAAGGGGAAGCTGAATGTAATCGCGGATGCACTGTCCCGACAGCCGCAAGAAACCGTCGCCAGAATAGCAGCAGAGGAGACATGCGAACAGCCCTGCAAGTGGTTACAAACAAAGGTCAGAGAAGTAGAACAAAATCCGGAGAAGTTCCCAGATTACACCTTGGAGAATGGAAATTTATACCGTCATATTCCAAATCGACTCGGAGACGAGGACTGCACGCCGTGGAAACTATGCGTGCCTAGGACAATGCAAGGCAGAGTACTCAAAGAGAATCACGACCATCCGTATGCTGGCCACGGAGGAGTCCGCAAGACCATATGCCGGCTAACAAACATATATTACTGGCCCGGAATGTTTCACGATGCGAGAAGATACGTGCGGCAATGTGAATCGTGCCAACGTTACAAGCCGAATCAGCAAGAGGCAGCAGGGAAAATGCTCACTCAATTGGCAGAAGAACCTTGGGCGATACTCTGTGCGGATTTTGTAGGTCCGCAGCCGCGTTCTACACACGGAAACACAACGCTTCTCATATTCTTTGATAAATTTTCGAAATGGACCGAAATGATACCCTTACGAAAAGCCTCAACTGAACACTTGCAGCGAGCGTTCCGAGAACGCATTCTAGCCCGGTTTGGAGTACTCAATATTCTAGTAACGGATAATGGGACTCAGTTTACGAGTCGCAGTTTTCGTCGTTTCCTCCAGGATATGGGTGTAAAGCAACTGTATACTGCTCCATACACACCACAGGAGAATCCCACGGAGAGAATCAACAGAACGATAAAAACGATTATAGCACAACTTTCGGACAACAAGCATTGGAACTGGGACGAACTGCTCCCAGAAATTACGCTAGCCATTAATAGCAGCATATCCGAGACCACAGGATACATATCGCCCGGCATATCTCACTCAAGGACGAGAACCAAGACTTCCGGGAACCTACTACGACGAGCAAACACCAGGCAGCGGTCAGGAACCCATACAACCTGCGGAGAAGGGGAAAAATCTAAAAGAAGTCTTCAAATTGGTGGTGAGAAATTTGGAAAAGGCAACGCAGGATCAGGCGCAAGGGAAAACCGGCTTTTGTCCTCGAATTGCCCTCCCAGCTGTCAGTTCGCGAATCAAAACAAAAGCCGAACTACAAAGGAAAAACAACCCCAACAAGGTGTTGGGCCTCGAGGGCCAAGAATCTACAACAAAGAGTTCCACGAGAGAACTGCAGGACACGATATAACGAGGCACGTTTGATGGACACGATACGATAACAGTAACAAATACAACAACGGCCACAGCGAGGACGACACACATAAATTATATTTGCAGGAAAATGTGCAGAAAAATGAAAACCCGAAGAAAGGATATGGGACTTATACATAGATAACGAGGCTTCGACCTGCAAGAAATAACACATTAGAAGAAGTTAAAACTGTTTCAAAAGATTTTACCTGGAAAAAATCTTCGGCCTGTAGTACATGGTGTAAACCCAGCGAAGCGCCAGTGTGTGAGCTTCTGTAAGTGTTCACACACACTGGAATAAAATCAAGGAGAGATCACGCATACTACGCAGTACGTACTGACCCATTTAGAAGATGGTGGTTTAAAAAAAAACGACAAATACTACGAAGGCACTGTGAGAGAGTATATAACCAAATATATAGGTCAAGGCAGAATGTAATCTGAAACTCCTTGGCACTGACAAGCAGAGTGAATCAAGCAACAGGTGACAGTGAAGCTATACATTTTCGAAAAAGAGAAAAAAAATTATGAATCCCGACCAGGTAATTTTAATCAGCGATTCAGAGAACGAAGCCATTCCTGAGCCACCAAGGTGGGTGGAAGATAAAGAGATGGTGTTGGACCCGCTCGAACTAGTGAATTTTTACACGGCGGAGGAGGAGATTCGCCGCTCCGGGTGGATTTATCGATTGTGGCAGGTCGTCCGAGTGGAGACCACGATCACTCGAGGCGGCCAACAGATAGAGGAGATCGCCAGTGATCACATGGAAATCGTCGGCAGGGCCGGCGCAACATTGGTCACAAGAGAGCTGGGACAGCGCGATGCTGGCGTCCAGACAGAGGTACCTTCTGGCACGGAACACGCCGTGCAGACGGAGGAGCGACTACGGGAGGAGAAGGCGTGTCAGAGGTCCGTCGCGACACCCACGACTCCAAAGGAGATCGCCCTGGAGAGAGCTCCCTCGGAGATTCAGACAGAGGTTAACACACTGCTGCGCACCCACCGCAGCGGCCGCACCTCCAACACACTAAGGACCGTGGATGGGGTGTGGTACCAGGTAAAAATTGGACGAGCAGGACAGGTGAGGGTGCGCCAACTGTGAACTGCAGTGCTGCGGGTACATTCAAAACAAAATTTGTATAAATGAAGAGAAAAGAATAAACGAATTAAGAAGGGAAAATTGAGTGGACAAGACGTTTTTTTAATGCACAACCGGGAGGAAGGGAGAAAAAAGATGAAGGAAGGATTTCAAAAGGAAAAAAAATAATAAAAAAAAGGGATAAAAGACGACGGTGTTTGGTTTTTTTTCCAGCCTGGGGATAGCTGTCAAAGTCGGACGTGATTTTTTTTCTGCTTAAAAAATAAAAATTAATATATAAAGAATAAAAAATATTATTTTCTTTACCTTTGCATTGATACATTTTGCAAATAATTTTGACCACAAAAGTTCGCCTTCATAAGAGTCTAAAGTGGTTTACGGTTTTTAAATGGCTTTACAAGCCAATCTCAATATTAAAAAAGTGCCACCGGATAAGTCTTTGTTGATGTCATCAAAAAATTCTCTGGGTCAGGATTTGGCGAATGCATGTTTTGATGCTACTCCTACTACAGATGGTCGAGGTTCAAGCGAGTCTCAGATGGAACGATACCGATACCTCAACGACACCTTGTGAGCATAGCATCAAGTAATAAGTGTTAATAAGTGCAATAAGAAAAGAATAAAATTTGTGAAATTAAAAACAGCAAAACTTTTGAGTTTTATTAGATTATTCACAATCCAGAGATCGAACCTAAGAGAGAGTCGTACCCGTAAATCTAAATTTACGTAACAATTGGTGTCAGAAGTGGGATTGCTGAATAATCCTAAATTATGGTGAAGTTTGCTGAACTGAGAATACCCCAGCTGAGGGAAGAGCAGGAGGCTAGAGGTTTGCCTGCGGCACGGCATAAGGCGGATCTACAAGCACGGTTGCGTAAAGCAATGGAGAGTGAGGGCATCGATGTTGAAGAACATGAGTTCTGTCATGATGCTTCAGGAGTTTCATCTAAAGTCGAGGAGCAGTTGATAGAGCCGCAGCCAGCTCCAGCATTTGACATGAATGTGCTTCTAGCAGCAATGGAGCAACTGTCCTCACGTATGGAGGCGCAGCTGGCACAAAACACTTCTCAATTGAAGGAGCAACTGTCCTCACGTATGGAGGAGCAACTGACACAAAACACTTCACAATTGCAGGAGCAGTTTACACAAAACACCTCGCAACTGCAGGACCAACTATCTCGTATAGAAGGGAACTCTTCCATATTGCAAGCGAGGCAGGATAAAATGGAGGATGAATTACACAGATTAGAATCCAGACTAGAATCAGAAATACTGCGGCTGGATGGTCATGTGCGAGAAATACAGTCCAGTGGTCCAGTTACAACTGTTAGCGCAACGAAATTGCAAGCGCCAACGTTCGACGGAACTATACCGTTTAAAATTTTTAAACTACAGTTCGAGACCACAGCGCAAGCCAATCACTGGACTACGACGGATAAAGTGGCAGCTTTGGTAGTATCATTGAAAGGCTCCGCTGTCGAAGTTCTGCAAACAGTTCCTGAAATTTAGCGTGGTAATTATGACGCGTTAATGGCAGCGATTGAACGACGATATGGTAGCGACCATAGAAAACAAGTGTTTCAAATGGAGCTGATGAATCGTTACCAAAAAGCAAACGAGTCGTTACAAGAATATGCAACGGAGATAGAGCGGCTCGCGCATTTGGCCAACGCAGATGCACCAGCGGAAGTAACTGAATTACTTAAAATTCAGGCGTTTATGAGTGGTATACGAGATGCGGATACCAAACGTGCAGTCTACTCCATGCCAAAGAAGACGTTTGCCGAAACAGTGTCATTTGCCTTGACGCAGGAAACAGCATGCCTTTTAAGCAATAAGGCACATAGAGTTCATCGGCTGGAAGTTGAGCCAAGTGAATCCCTAGAGAAATAAGGGATCTCATCCAGACTATTTCTCAGAGGATGCCAACCTCGCGCAAGGGCTTTGAACTAAAGTGTTACAGCTGTGGAACATCAGGACACCTGGCACGGAATTGTAATGCGTCTGGTAAGAAAAACGTAGATGCAAGGAAAAGAAGCAACGAAGATGTTAAACTAAAACGGACCAGTTCAAAGGGGCGCGAGCTGGTTCCCACAACTGATTGCCCCACTGTCTCCGTTTCACAAATACAGCGTAAAAACAATAATTTAACCATAAACGGGACTGTAAACGGACGATCGCTGGTCTTAACTCTGGACACGGGCGCAACACAATCCATCATTCGATCAGACCTAGCAGGGGATAACGTTGAGCCGCTGATTGGTTGCAAGCTACGAACAGCTACAGGGGAGGAAGCTGCGATTTGTGGAAAACTGGTGTGCAAGGTTCAGATTGGAACGTTAGAAGTGGTACACACCTTCTTAGTGGCTGGAATAATGGACGAGGTAATAATCGGCGTGGATTTTATGCTAGCCCATGGTCTTACTCTGGATCTGAAGAAAAGAATGCTGACGTGCCAGAACATGGAGGTACCCCTAAGCACTGGGTATGAACGGCCTCAGATCAGGAATGTAGGTGTAAGTCACCGTCAGCAGATTCCACCAAAGTCTGAAGCAGTACTGTGGGCATGTGTGGAGGCAGACTGTGGAGCAAGCAGGCTGTGGGTAGTAGAGGCATCAGAAAGGACTGCAAATATATTGGTTGGACGAACCTTGGTACAAACGGGAAATAATAAGCGGATCCCAATTCGAGTGATGAATGAGTTCAGGTCACCGATCTTTTTGGAGAAAGGAGAGTTAGTAGGACAATGCCAAGCTGTGGAAGCCGTTGTTAATTGTGACCATCCTCCTCAGGAATGCAAAAACGAGGTTCTCAAAGATGGCATGAAAATTCCTAACATCGTGAACACCTGGTTGAATGAGGTGAGCGGGCCAAAAAAAATGAAAGCAAAACGGCTACTAGAGAACTATAGCTCCATATTTGCCAACGATGGCAATAAATTTGGAAGAACTGCCATTGTGCAACATCGAATAGACACTGGCGATGCAAGACCGATGGAAGCACCCGGTTTTGCGTTGACTATCGGAAGCTGAACGATGTCACTAAAAAGGACAGCTACCCACTGCCGCGAATAGACGACACCTTGGACACGTTATCCGGTGCGAAATGGTTTTCAACTCTGGATTTACAAAGTGGTTATTGGCAAGTGGAGATCGAGAAATCCGATCGCGAAAAAACTGCTTTTAGCATCGGGGATGGATTGTGGCAATTCTCCGTGATGCCATTTGGATTATGCAACGCTCCGGCAACTTTTGAGCGTTTAATGGAACACGTACTAAAAGGGCTTCACTGGAAAACATGTATGGTGTATCTTGATGACATTATCGTCATGGGCCAGAGTTTTGATGACCACCTCAAAAATTTAGAAGATGTCTTTCGACGAATTGCTTCGGCTGGATTACGGTTGAATCCAAAGAAATGCAATCTATTTAAAACCCAAGTAACTTATTTGGGCCACAAAATCACCACTAGAGGAATCCACACCGATGAAAACAAAATAAAATCGGTACGGGATTGGCCTCGACCAACGAATGTTCATGAAGTGCGTAGCTTCCTTGGGCTCTGTACATATTACCGACGCTTTGTACCCGGATTTGCCAACGTTGCGAGAAGTTTGCATAATTTGACGAAGAAAAACTGCAAATTTGTGTGGAAAGAGGAGGAAGAGAATGCCTATCAGCAGTTGAAGGAATTACTATGTACAGCTCCAATGTTGGCTTATCCAGTTCCTGGCGGAAAGTTCGTCGTAGATACAGATGCTAGTGCACATGGAATAGGAGGCGTACTCTCACAGGTTATCGATGGTCAGGAAAAAGTAATTGGGTACTATAGCAGAGTCCTTGGAAAACCGGAAAGGAACTATTGCGTTACGAGGCGGGAACTCTTGGCAGTGGTCGAATGCGTGAAACATTTTCACAAATACCTGTATGGACAGCATTTCCATCTAAGAACAGATCATGCAGCACTCAGATGGTTACTCCAGTTTAAAAATCCGGAAGGACAGATTGCGCGATGGATATAAAGGTTGCAGAATTACGATTGTGAAATACAGCATCGGAAAGGTGGGCAACATGGAAACGCCGATGCACTATCTCGACGCCCATGTGCATTGGAGTGTAAGCATTGCTCCAAGGCTGAAAGAAGCGAAGGTATAGTCGACATCCGATTAACAAATCTGCAACCTGATGATGAATGGGTATCCAGCGCTGTAAGGAAAAGCCAACTGAAGGATGCGGACTTGGTTAAGGTCATGAAAGCAAAAGAAACAGATAAAAGACCACCCAAGGAAGAAATAGCATCAGAAAGTCCGTTGGCCAAGGCGTATTGGGCGCAATGGAATAGCTTGAGGTTGATAAACGGAGTTCTGCATCGTTCATGGGAAAGTGAAGATGGTAAACACACTCGCGATTTGGTTGTCCTACCAAAGTCTAGAATAGCAGCTGTATTAGAAGAGTTTCACAATGGACCAAGGGCATCTTGGCATCACGAAAACTCTGGAAAAGATTAAACAAGGGTTTTACTGGGTGAATTACCAAGAATCAGTTGCTGAATGGATTAAAAACTGCGCGCAATGCATGGCAGCTAAGGGTCCGAAAGTTAGAAGCAGAGGAAGGTTGCAGCAGTACAATGCGGGAGCACCATTTGAACGCGTTGCGATGGATGTAGCCGGTCCATTCCCTACTAGCGACTCTGGGAACAAATATGTGTTGGTGATCATGGACTATTTCAGTAAGTGGCCAGAAGTATATGCTATACCAAATCAGGAGGCTAAAACTGTAGCCGAAGCTTTTGTGCAGAATTGGGTCACGCGATTTGGAATACCAATTGAGTTGCATTCAGATCAAGGGAGGAACTTTGAGTCTGCTATATTTCAAGAAATGTGCTCATTGTTGGGTATCAAGAAAACTCGAACGACAGCTCTACATCCACAATCGGATGGCATGGTGGAAAGGTTTAACCGTACATTGGAAGAGCATTTACGAAAAGTACTGGGCAAATGTCAGCGCAATTGGGACAAGCACATTCAAATGTTTTCATTGGCTTACCGATCAGCAGTCCATGACACTACCGGCCATCCACCTGCGAGGATTATTTTCGGTACAGATTTGAGACTCCCATCAGATTTGAAATATGGAAAGAGCAATCAACTTACTGAAACTGGAGGCAGCTATTGGGAATTGCTTCAGTCCGAAATGGATGAAATACATCAACATGTGAGGCAGCGAACACAGCTGATGAGCAATAAAATGAAGGATCGTTACGACCGAGCTATGAATTCAGAAGGATTTCAAGAAGGCGACTTGGTGCTGCTGTACAATCCGCAACGGAAAAAGGGTATGTCTCCAAAGTTGCAAACATCGCGGGAAGGTCCATACAAAGTCATAAAGCGACTGAACGATGTTGTGTATCGCATACAATCCCACACGCAGAGACGAGGTAAAATTAAAGTCGTTCACTTGGAGAGACTAGCCCCATATGGATCAAGGAATTTGGAGTCTGATCGGGACGATCAGACTTAAGTGGAGGGCAGTGTGACGAATTTATAATGAAACTTTCGCGAAAGTTCTGGAAACCATTCAAATCGCGCATAGATAGCTAGTTTCACAACCTTTGTACGGCGACATCTAGCGCGAGATAGATCGACAATTTGCTAGAAAATTCCACGATCTTTCACAACGACATCTAGCGCGGGAAAGATCAAATAGATTGATCGAGAATTTGCTTCATAATTCTAGAACCTTCCGCAGCATTATCAACTGCCATATAAATAGACGCAGGGCGTCTCAGAGAGTTAGTTCGAATTTGGTTATTGAACAGAACACAACGACACCTTGTGAGCATAGCATCAAGTAATAAGTGTTAATAAGTGCAATAAGAAAAGAATAAAATTTGTGAAATTAAGAACAGCAAAACTTTTGAGTTTTATTAGATTATTCACAATCCAGAGATCGAACCTAAGAGAGAGTCGTACACGTAAATCTAAATTTACGTAACAATACTAAGTTGGTTTTACGGGGACTGGATCATAATACTGAAACTGAGGATCACGAGTGCAATCGATTTCTTAGTTCCAAACATAGTGTCCAACGTTTCAAAGTTTTCAACCATTTATTTAAAAAAAAAAACAACATTGACACAGGTTTATTTTTTATTACGTTGAATTTGGGAAAGTCAGCAAATGAAGTAACAGCTCTAAGGCTCCTTCTTAACCAAACGATCACTTGGGAATCTCCCAGAAATTCTAAGAAGGAGATGCAGTGTTGGAGATGCCAGAAATGGGGTCATATGTCCAATAATTGCAACAGACCCTTCTATTGCGTTAAGTGTGATCAAAGGCATTTACCAGGGGCTTGTAAGTTTGTTTCGAATGCGAACAATTTGCCTTATTGTGTGAATTGCCAACAGTCTGGCCATTCGTCAAATTTTAGAGGTTGCCCAGTGTTCAAGAAATTCGTTGAAGGCAAAAATAATCGTAAAAAATAATCTATTGATAGAAAAATGTTGGCTTCAGCTAATGTGCGCACTTCAATTAACAATTCTAACTTCATATCTCCTAACAAGTCTTTTGCCAGTCTTTTTAAAGATTCTGTTCCGAAAACATCCGCAAGGCCTGCTTTGATTAAAGAATTTTTAGAGATTGCAAACTCACTGTGTCATCCTGTGAAGCTTTCTTTAGAAGACAAAATTGTGTTATTTTTATCAGATTACAAATCACTGTCAAAAGTCGAAGCTAAGAAACGTTGCATGTCTCTTTTACAAGAAGTTAACGATGCCTATGGTCCGCGATTTTCTTAACGTTCTTTCATTTAATGTTAGGTCACTAATTGAAGTGAGCCGAAGACTAGATTTACTACAGTTGTTAAATTTAAATAACATTGACGTTGCGTTTGTTCAGGAAACTCACTTGAGGGCTAATCAAAAAGTTTACCTGGAGGATTTTACATTTCTTCGTGATAATAGTCAGCTTGGCATAGTGTTAAGGAAGTCTTTGAAATTTTCAAAAATTAACTGTGTTGGAATAAGTTTTCCTAATTTTTTTATAGCAATTGACACTCTAGTTAATGGTGTCACCAAGAAATATTTATTTGGGTCGTTTTATATTCAATGTAACTCTTTACATTCTTTAGTCTATGATGGGCTATCAATCTTAGCGCGCTTGTCTCAACATTTTGATGGAACTATTGTTGGAGGAGACTTCAATGCAAAAAACATTGACTGGGGTGATTCCATTAACAATACCAATGGTAATGCACTCTTCAGTTGGTTACAGCACAATATTCTCAGCTTCACAAGGTTATCGGACTCAACACCTTCTTATCCTAACGGTTCGTCTTTTCTTGACCACTTCCTAATCAGCTCAAATCTTTTAAACTCCACAAATCCAAATTTTAAAATTTCCAGTCTTCCTACTTTTTCTGATCATTTCCCTCTTAAATTACATATTAAATTCACGAATTTTGAGTTTCTTCTCCATTCCGCCCATTTTTTCACCTCCTTCAGAAGAACAAATTGGGATACGTTTCGAAACGATTTCGCTAATGAAATAATAAATCATTTTCCTCCATCTTGTAGAAATTTAAGTAATCACGAAATTGATGCTTTCATAACACTGTTTTCTAATTCTTTAAATTCATTGGTTACACATTCTGAAAGAATTGTTAGAAGAAATAAAAAAATTATTATTTCTGACAATATAAAATATTTGTTCAAAATCAAGCATCGTTAGCAGAGGGATTTGAAGCGTAGTTATCATTGTAATTTCAACCGATCAAGTCTAAGCTACTTACTCCTGTCTAAGCAAATTCAACTGTTGAGCATTATTATTAAAAGGCAAGTAGAAATTGAACAGTCCAAAATTTTTAGCGTTAAACTGAGCAAAATTGTGCCAGGCCCAAGGGCTCATAAACAAATCTATAGTTTAATAGGAGCTAAAAAAATCATTAGCAAAAAACCTTTCAGTTAACGGCGTCGATATTGAAAATAACGATGAAAAACTGCAACATCTGCTAGCTCATTTTTCCAATATTTACAAGAGTTTTCCTTCTGGCAGGGACATTTCTTATATAGAAAATACACTAACAAATATTTTTGCTCAATCTTTACAAAGATTGCATATTTTTAGCAATGCTTTAAGTGCACTCAATGAATGCCACCTTCCTAATTTGACTTATTTAGACGAAGTTTTTTCTTGTGCAACTGAATAACAAAAGGTCTTCTGGTCTAGACGACGTCTCTAATTTCTTAATTAAAAGACTTCCTATGAAAGCTTTTGAATATTTGCAATTGTTTTTAATAATTGTTTAAATAATTCATATTTTTCTGACGCGTGGAAAGTCTCTAAGATTATTCCTATTCAAAAAAAGCCAAACAGCTTCGAGGTAAATAACCTGAGACCAATTTCTTTGTTGTCTAATCTAGGAAAGCTTTTTAAAAACGTTATTCGCAGAATTATGGACGTCGGGCTAGATCCATCTTATATTCCAAATTTGCAGTTTGGTTTTAAAAAAGATCACTCCACAGTTGATGCTTTATTGAAATTTCAAAATGATAAAGTTTCTAACTTGCGTAATCGTCGTTGCAACGTTGCAATTTCTTTAGACATTGATAAGGCTTTTGATCGCTCATATAACGGAATTCTTTTTAAAATGTTTCAAATTGGTTTCGCTCCCTCAATTATTAAATTATTCAAGAGTTTCTTTGTCAACAGAAAGTTTTACGTTCTTTTTAATGGATTGCTTTCGGATATTGGTGACATAAGTTGTGGAGTCCCTCAGGGTTCCATCTTATTTTTATCAATATTTCAATATTATCTTATCTTTTCAATATTTTAATGTACGATTTCCCACACTTTGGGCCTAATTCGACTGGTCTTTTGTATGCTGACGACTCTCTTCTGTACTCTCACCATGAGTCCCCTAAGTTGGCGTTAGATCAGACTTTGCAACATCTGCAAATTGTACGACGTTTCTACGAGGATTGCGGTATTAAACTGAAGCATCTAAAAGTGAAGCCATTTGCATCAGGAATGCTTCAGGGAAATGTAAGTCGTTTGTTGTGCCTGAAAGCAAAACTTTACAATTCGCTCTGAATGGGTCTGAGATTCTTTTCAAGGATTCCATTAAATATCTTGGCATTAATTTTTACAGTCTTCTGAAATTTAACAAACATGCAAGAATTGCACTGAAAAAAGCTTACAGAATTTTGGGCACTTTTTCAAGTATTTTTTGGAACAGAAGCTTACCAAAGAGAACAAAACTTTTGTTGTATAAAACCTGTATTAGACCTGTTATATTGTATGGATTTCCTATTTGGTTTAACGTTTCTCCAACTGTCATTAGAGAATTTAGAATTTAGAACGCAAGGTCTTACGACATTGTATTGGAAAGTATTTCCAATCGCCTACAAAACGTTTCTCGAATCGTTTCGTTTATTCGGAAGCTAAAGTTTGTCCAATTGCCCTTTACGTGTCAGATATTCTACGTAGATTTATCAATAGGATTTCTTGCCATGTTAACTATTGCATTCTTGATATCTTCAACCAACAAAGAGTTTTTAGCTGGTCAAATTTAAGGTATTTGATGCTCTGATCTTCGAGCGCGTGGGATGGCTCGAAGAGTCAAGAGGTTCGGGTGGTCTCTGAGCTCGTGGTATCCGGCTCGAAGGACCAAATGTTTCTTTGACCCTCGAGCGCGTGGGATGGCTCGAAGGATCAAGATGGATGGGGTAAAAAAGTAAGCAGAGGTACTTACTTAACTTTCGCTTGGAGTGGAGTCGTCGTCGTCCGGAAGTAGAGGGGTGAGCTTCGTTGCTTATTTTGTCCTGGAGGGGTGAGCTTCGTTGCTCGTTTTGTCCTGGTTGACTGGGATGTAACGTTGGTTGCTGGAACCTTTCACTTTGTAGAGACGATGGTTGGCGCGTGCACTTCGCTTACGTTCACTTTGTAGAGACGATGGTTGGCGCGGGCACTTCGCTTAAGTTCACTTTGTAGAGACGATGGTTGGCGCGTGCACTTCGCTCAAGTTCACTGAGAAGAAGGAAAGATTGGTTTTTTCCGGAACCACCGCCATCTATCTGTGAAAGAGAAAAGAGAAGAACGGAACGAGACGGAATGGGGTCCGCTCGAGCCGTTTTCAGCGGGATTGCTGATTGATTTTCGTGGGGTTTTGTCGCAAAGGGAATAGCGACGGGAGACGGTGGGGTTTTCGCGTGAACATCCCGCCCGCCTTGCAGTACTGCAACTTTGCTCAGGTTAGAGACGCACGAAGAGGGGTTCCTCGCTTTAGCCGCGGATACCTGATGGTTTTAGGGATTAACCATCAGGTTGGCCAGGGACTCCGCGGGGGGTGGGGGGAGTGACCAGCAGATTGGGCTGCATCCGCGGAACTAAAGTGCGCTGCACGGGGCGGCAACGCATACGTCCCTACCTTACGTGCAGACGCTTCGGGTAATCTGGCTGAAAAGATAAAATATGTGTAAAAGTTGTTTAGGGGGATTCGCGGGTATGCGACGAGCTCGCAGCTGGCGAAACTTCAGAGGGGAGCAGTATCATTTTGCTAATGGGTCGGGTTATGGTTCCTTGTTCGGTTCGGACGTCCGCGACGCGTGTTCTATCATCAGAACCGGGATAAACATGAACTATACGACCGAGTCTCCGTTTTGTTGGGGGGAGGTTGTCATCTCGTAAGATAACCAGGTCGTTAATTTTTAAATTAGTTTGGGGGAACTTCCATTTGCTGCGTTTGTGGAGTTCGTTGAGATATTCGTTTTTCCACCGGGAGCAAAATTGCTGATAGACAGCTCTGACCTTCTGCCATCGATTCACAATTCTTGGTGGAGATTGTAATATTTCGGGTTCTGCCGGAGCCAAGAGCGGGCCGCCGACTAGAAAATGTCCTGGGGTTAGGGGTTGCAGGTCCGAAGGGTCTTCGGACATGCTATTAAGGGGTCTGGAGTTCAAGCAAGCTTCGATTTTGGAGAGTATGGTGGAAAACTCTTCAAACGTGAAGCGGAGATCGCCAGAGAATCTGCGGAAGTGGAGTTTGAAGCTTTTTACTCCAGCTTCCCAGAGTCCGCCCATGTGCGGAGAGGCAGCGGGAATGAAATGCCATCGCAGGCGTTGATGAGCGTATTGGGAGACAATAGCGTCCTGAGTGTGTTGAATCACTGATTCCCATTCTCGTCGAAGGGTCTTCGCTGCTCCGACGAAATTTCGTCCGTTGTCGGAGTACACATCAGAGGGACATCCTCGGCGAGCGCTGAATCGTCCAAAGGCAGCGAGAAATGTCGGGGTTGACAAATCGCTGACAGCTTCAAGGTGTATGGTCTTCGTCGCAAAACACACGAAGACGCCAACGTAGCCTTTGGTGATGAGGCAGGCTCTTCCAGTGTAGTTCTTGATGTTGAACGGTCCAGCGAAGTCCAAACCGCTGGCAGCAAAGGGGCGAGAGAGTGTGGTGCGCTCAGGGGGTAGAGCGGCCATAATTTGGGTGCGTACTTGCTTCTTTTGGAGCAAACAAGGCTTGCAGTTATGAATTGTGGCTTTAATCATGTTTTGGGCCTTGGGTATCCAGTACCGCGTGCGGAGCAAGCGCAGCATCAGCTGGTTTCCACCGTGTAGGCTGATATCATGGATAAACCGAACCAAGAGACGGTTGAAGACGCAATTGTAGGGGAGATGGGGTTGCGCTCATCGTACGAAAGCGATGGACACGAGATTAACCGTCCGCTCACACGAAGGAGTCCGTCATGTGAGAGAAATGGGTTAAGCGAGAGAATCGAGCTCTTGCGCTTAAGAGATTGTTTCATTTCCAGGCAATGGTAATCATTGTTGAAATGAACTTTTTGCGCGACAATGATGAGCCGCGTCTGAACGGCTTGAATCTCTTCGGAGTCGATGAGAGTAGTTTCGCGCCGTATGCTTTTCGGTTCCTGCGTGCGTATGCTGCAGGAACCGAAAAGCATACGCCAATACGCGAAGGGCTCGCGGGAAAGAAGAGAATCTTTCTAAGGTGTCCTCATATTGGTGGTAATATGTGAAATTGGTTTTGATGGGCTTGGACTCCAAGTCAGTTTCGAACTCGTGGGGGTCAGTGTAGTGAGGCCACTGCGTCCTCGCTTGCCGCAGCCATGCAGGTCCTTGCCACCAGAGCGGGGTGTGAAGCAAATCCAGCGGATACATGCCTCTGCTGGCAAGATCCGCTGGATTACTCTCCGAGTCGACGTGGTACCAGTGAGTGCTGTCCGCCACCTCGACAATTTTCGCAACACGGTTGGCGACGAACGTCGTCCATGTGCAGGGTGGTCATTTCAACCACGCCAGCACTATAGTCGAGTCGGTCCAACAGTGAAGGTCATAACGTGGAAAGTCGAGATGGGGAACAATTGCATCAATCATATCGACCAGGAGAGCAGCTCCGCAGAGTTCCAATCTAGGGATCGATATGGTTTTGATTGGGGCGACCTTCGTTTTGGCAAAGAGCAAGGAAGTCGAAGTGATGCCTGAGTTACGAGTGAGCACGTAGATCACGCCAGCGTATGCTTTCTCGGAAGCATCGCACAAGGCATGAATTTCCACGGTGCTGCCTGGGGTGAAGTGAATCCATCGGGGTATTTTGAGGAGATTGATATGGGGGTAACATTGAACGAATTGAAGCCAACGTTGTAAAGTGATGGGAGTGAACGGGTCGTCCCATCCGATGCCGTCCAGCCAGAGTTGTTGCATAATGGTTTTTGCAATGACAATGACTGGAGCAAGCCATCCTGCCGGGTCAAACAGTTTTGCAATCCGAGATAACACCTCGCGCTTAGTATATGTGGGGGGGAGGTCAAAGGGTTTGGACTCTACGTTGAAATGATCGGTTTTGGCATTCCAATGGAGGCCGAGAGTTTTGGTATTGCTACCATCTTCTAATTCCAGAAAGTCTTTGTTTAAGAGATCTTGTGGTGGGATCCCAATTAGAAGAGCGGGGTGATTTGCTGTCCATTTGCGTAGCGTGAAGCCGGCAGAGTGAAGAGCGGCAGACAGTTGATGTCGGGTACGAAGCGCGACATCAATGTCATGAGCGCCACATAACGCATCGTCCACGTACATGGAGTTCTTAAGAATGGGAGCAGCAAGGGTGTATTTTTTCTCGACATCCTTCGCCAACTGATGTAGAGTTCGTATGGCCAGATATAGAGCACAGTTGACGCCAAACGTGACCGTTTGGAGTTCGAAATCTTGCACATCGTCGTGTGAAGAATTTCGGAAGAGAATTCGCTGGTAGCGCGAATGCTGGGGATTTATGCGGATTTGGCGATACATTTTTTCAATGTCGCCATTGAAAACGTATTTATAGAGTCGCCATTGAATAATGAGAAATGTCAAATCCGATTGAAGGGCCGGCCCAGGATAGTGGATATGGTTCAGGCTAAGACCGTTGGAGGAGGGGCAGGAGGCATTGAACACAACACGCACCTTGGTCGTGCTGCTATCGGGTTTGAGAACAGCGTGATGGGGTAGGTAGTAGTTGTCGGAACCGGAAGGGTTCTGAGAGGGGTGGATCTGTGTCATATGGTGTAGGTCCGAGTACTCTCGAATCACGGAGTCATATGTTTCTTTAAAACTGGGGGTCTTTAGTCCTCGCAGCGTTGTTTACCCGGGGTGGGTATCCGTTTAGTTTGGGCTTCTTCAAGCTCCCAGAATCGCGATAGTTGATGATCCATGGAGACTTCGTTGAAGAGACTCGTGTGGTAACCGAGGGGGCAGGTAAATCCTGCTGAAGTGGACCTGTGAGAATCCACCCGAAGATGGTCTCTTGAGCGACCAGAGAGTCAACGATGTTGCGTTTAATTCCATCGCGCAAGATGAGGGGGTAGATATCGGCTCCAATAAGCATATCAATTTGATCACTGCGGTAGAAGTTCTCATCGGCTAATGGTAGCTCGCGAAGAGATTCACAGCGTGAAGTATCGAGAGAGGAATCCGGGAGATTGCCGGTTAACTTGGGGAGCACAAGCGTACAAGCATGAACGTGAGTCCCAGGAGCTCGAGGTGAGCCAATCTGGAAAGTGCAAAGTTTAGAAACCTGGGCGGTAACCGTTTGATTTACACTCGCCACTTGGGCCTGGATGGCCTTCACCGGGAGTTTCAAGCGCTTCTGGATGCGTTCGGATAAGAAAGTGGCTTCAGAGCCAGGGTCGATGAGCGCACGCGCTGTGTATGGCTCACCGCGATGGTAAATATGAATCATCGCAGTGGCGAGCAACACCTGCTTCGGTCGCGAGGTGAAGCACGTCAATACATTGGATGTTGAGGGGGCTTCTGTGGACTATATATTAGGGGTAGAGGTAGAGGGGGTCGCTCAAGAGTGCGACGGAATGTTCGACAAGCGATTATGCGTATGAGCATTGGGAACGCGATGAGGGGGGTTTTACGAAGCGAGGTGGTATGGGTAGAGTCCGAATGAGAGTTCGGTTGGGGGGCCGAGGCCTCCTCGCGATGTAATAGTGTGTGATGTCGCTGGTTGCACGACATACACGTGAACGCACTTTTACACTCTTTTACTTGATGTGAGTGCGCCAAGCAGTTGGAACAAAAATGAATTCGTTGAACTGTCGCCCAACGAGAGTCCAAATTCATTGCCAGAAACCGTGGGCATCTGCGGAGCGAGTGCGGTTGATCAGTGCATAATCTGCAGCTGGTCGAAACCATATTAGCCTGGAACGTATTCACAGGCTTCGGGTTGGGGGGAGCGCGCGTAGAGGTATGCGACGCTTTTTTAGGGGGGTTGACGGACTTCCGGATATCGTCAATAGTTTCCAAAGTTTGGAAATGGGAGGTGAGAAAAGCGTCCATTTCGCGCCATCTTGGAATTTCTCGTTTGAGGGTAATAGATTGTTCCCATAACGAGAGGGTGTTAATTGTTCGGGGGGGGGGGCGAGTTGAGCAGAGATGCACAATAATTGCGTCCCAGCTGTTCACATCGACATCATGCAAAGTGAGAGCTGAGAGGCAGTTATTAATCTCTCGTTGGAGACGTTTAATAGCCACTCCCGATTCTTTGGTAATTGGGGTGAGATTGAATAACGTTCGGAGTTGAACGTTAACAAGAATTCGCTTATTCTCGAAGCGGTCGGTGAGGTTTCGCCAGGCTTGTTCGAAACCGGCGTCGGTGAGGGGGATTTTTGAACTATTTCTTTTGCTTCACTTCGTGTCTTTTGATTAAGGTGAAACAGCTTTTCGATGGGGGATAACCGATTGTTGCGGATGTAAAGCGCTGAAAACATATCGCGAAAAGTCGGCCATGATTCGTAATCGCCGTTAAAAATAGCGGTGTCACACGGCGGTAAACTTATATTGTGTCCGGAGAGATTCGAGTGGACTGTTGCCTCCAGTGCAGAAGCATGGGATAGCGAAGATTGCGAAGTTGGGGAGGGTAGGGGGGCAGCGGGATGCTGCAGCTCGCTAATCTTGGCGGAGAATCGATCATAAATCTGGTAACTGCGTCGATATTGGGTCTTCACGACAATTACCTCAGCGGTTTTGGGGTCGCCCGCGGCTAGTGGATTCGCTGCCATGATGGTAAATTCCAAGCATGAGTTGTAGGCTTTCTTCAAATCGGACCAGATCGCCTTCAGTTCCTCCAGATGGGTGTCCAGGCGGGATGCCGAATGTTCTCGTTCAGGAATGTCGTTGAATTCCTTCTCGAACTCCTCCAGTTTCCGTCACCATGATAAATTTCGTAAGGGGGTCCATGGTCGCAGAATGAATCGCGCGAGAAATTGTATTTATATATAAAAAAATTATTGTTTATTTATTATTGGGGGGGCTATTAATAGGATTAATTTAATAAAAATATTTCAATTAATCTACAAATGAATTAGTCAGAGTAATTTAGATTTAATTACTCCGACTACTTCGACAAAAGTTGTTTGGAAAGTTATTTGTGATGATTTAAACCGTGGGGCGGGGGTATGCCGTACAAAATCTCAAAGCGTGATAAATGAGTGGTCAAAAAAAATAGAAAATGTGGAAAACCACTAATTAAGCATAATATATTGCTCGTTTATTTTATTTTATTTTATTTTGGGGGTAACAATTTTTGGGCTTAACTTTATATTACTATAAAAAAGTAATTTAATTCAAACTAGTCAATGTAGTTTAAAATTAACTACTTCAACTACTTCTGCAAACGCCGTTTCCAACCGGGTAGCCGCTGCTTGTGCGCTGCCCGCACGATGTCACCGACGCTCGCTGCGGATATAGCACAAAGCAACTCCGCAAAACGCGAGAGTAGTGCTTGCGCCTGTGAAAAGGTTGTGGTTTTTGTACACTTTTGGGGCCAACGGCAACTCTCGATACCGCTACGAGAATGAACCGTTGGAAATGTTCTTTTTCAAAAAAGATTAAATAAAGTTTTCTATTTGAGAATATTAAATTGATGTACAACACGGGATGGTTGCACATACAATTTAGTATAAAGGAACGATATTTTTGTTCTTTTGGGGGGATCACAAATGAATGCTGCGCGACGCCGAACCGAAACAAGGGGCTTACACTTTTAATATTAATTATAATTTAATTATTAATATTAATGAATATAGGGGGGAGTGGGGGTTTTGCCGGCGTAAAATCCGGTTCGAATGGACCAAATGATGCTCTGATCTTCGAGCGCGTGGGATGGCTCGAAGGATCAAGATGGATGGGGTAAAAAAGTAAGCAGAGGTACTTACTTAACGATCGCTTGGAGTGGAGTCGTCGTCGTCCGGAAGTAGAGGGGTGAGCTTCGTTGCTTATTTTGTCCTGGAGGGGTGAGCTTCGTTGCTCGTTTTGTCCTGGTTGACTGGGATGTAACGATGGTTGATGGAACCTTTCACTTTGTAGAGACGATGGTTGGCGCGTGCACTTCGCTTACGTTCACTTTGTAGAGACGATGGTTGGCGCGGGCACTTCGCTTAAGTTCACTTTGTAAAGACGATGGTTGGCGCGTGCACTTCGCTCAAGTTCACAGAGAAGAAGGAAAGATTTGTTTTTTCCGGAACCACCGCCATCTATCTGTGAAAGAGAAAAGAGAAGAACGGAACGAGACGGAATGGGGTCCGCTCGAGCCGTGTTCAGCGGGGTTGCTGATTAATTTTCGTGGGGTTTTGTCGCAAAGGGAATAGCGACGGGAGACGGTGGGATTTTCGCGTGAACATTATTTATCACCCATTGGCTTCGCTAACGAAGCTCCCGATAATTTTGATTTAAATGTGTCACTTTGCCACAATTTTTATAAAAATACAGTTCCTGATTCTCATAGAGGTTATCACTCAAATGTGTCTAAAAGGTTTGTTTTCTCTTTTTTGGTTTTGTATTAATTTTTTATTATCGTTTTCTTTATTTTTCTTTTCTTAGAGCACTAAGTTAGCATTAAGTTAGCACTAAGATCGAATCTAGGTTAGGAGATCTAAAAATCTCAATCCATGTCAGTTCCGGGAGCAAAAGCGTTGAATGTTCATGTTATTGTTTTCTTCAATGTTCTCTTCTTATTAATAAGTTTGATACTGCTGTACATATATGTTTTTTAGATAATACATTATAGTCTTTAATTTTTGTCCACAATTGTAATTTGAATTCTTGAAAACTTATAATGTTGTTGGAAAAAAAGGCTCAATAAATTTCAATTCAATTCAATTCAATTCGTTTTTTTCCCCACCCCGAAGTAGAGAGGGAGTGTGACGGCGCACAAAAATATCAAGCAGTCGAACAGACTTAGGAACTGCTCCCAAGTAGAATGGGAACAGTTCTCATCAGAAAGCACACACACGTTCACGCTACTACTAAAGACAATCGTTTAGAAACGCCCACATACACGGACGGGCAGGAGAAAGTATGTGGAGAAAAGTAAAAGTGACGTGGTGTACATGTTACCTACAAATGCAACTGAGCGGCAGATCGGCATATATGCAAGTTATTCCAGCGAGGAGAGCAAGCACCCAAATTGCGCTGAGTACTAATAACCTGATTTGTACACTGCACAACCCGAGTCAGAGTGTGCAGTGAATACATAGATCAGCTCTCAGCTGATCTAAAGTAACCCACTTTTGCAGCTTATATATTGCAGGAAAAAAACAATGTATGTAAGAAGACGGCAATGAAGTTCACTGACCGTAGAACTTCTTAACCTTGGGAAAATGGTTATTTGAAACAAATACTTTTTTGCACGAAAACTGCTTAACGGAGTACGAAATACCGCACTCCGTTAAAATCGAAGATTCTAGAAAAAGGCTCCAGCGAGTATAAAACTGACTGCAAAACAGAACTCGGGGTTCAGTCTGCTTTCGTTTCAGTAAACTCAGCAAAGTTAAGTACGGTTCAGCAAGTAAAATTTCAGTCAGTGCAAGTCAGTTGAGAAGTTCTATTCAGTTGGTTCAGAATAAAGTAATAAAGTGCAAAATTATTGGCTGAAATCGAGCAGAGTGTCAGTCATCCCAGAGAAGTACGGCGAACACAGCGGAAATAAACCAGGCCTTTCAATCCTGTTCACACCTCAACAACACCCAGCCAAAAGCCAAGGTATCGTACTATATTTAAGTTATAAAATTCGAAAGTAGAACAACAGAAAATACACAGTCGCAGTGGCTCGAACGCCCTCCTGTTGCAAAAATCGAAGCGCCAGAGATACGCAGTCGCAGTTGCTTGAACGCCCTCCTGTTGCAACAATCGAAGCGCCAGAAATACGCAGTCGCAGTGGCTTGAACGCCCTCCTGTCGTAAGAAGCACACAGTCGCAGTGGCTTGAACGCCCTCCTGTCGTAAGAAGCACACAGTCGCAGTGGCTTGAACGCCCTCCTGTCGTAAGAAGCACACAGTCGCAGTGGCTTGAACGCCCTCCTGTGGCAAAAATCGAAGCGCCAGAAATACGCAGTCGCAGTGGCTTGAACGCCCTCCTGTCGTAAGAACAAAGCGCTAGAAGCACACGGTCGTAGTGGCTCGAACGCCCTTCTGTTGCAATAATTGAAGCGCCAGAAGTACGCAGTTGCAGTGGCTTGAATACCCTCCTGACGTAAAAGCGATAGTGCCAGAAATATACAGTTGTAGTGGCTGGTGTAAGCAAGCTCACCAGATATACCAGAGAACGGTCGCGGTGGCTTGTAGACATTTCCGTCAGTGCAGACATCAGATCTCACAAACGCAGTGAGATATCAGCATCCCAGCAGAACATCAGTGATCTCATAAACGCAGTGAGATATCGACAATCCAGCAGAATACCAGTGATCTCACAAATGCGGTGAGATATCAACAGCCCGACATAATACCAGTGATCTCACAAACGCGGTGAGAAATTAACAACCCAGCAGGATTTCAGTGACCTCGAAACGCATAGGGGTACCAACGATATTATATTATTGTATTTCTAGTACAACTACCAATTGTATAAACAAACTAAACACAAATATTAGAATAAGCTAGTTGTAAGGTGAATAAAGATATTGAACCTAAATAATCTTGTCTTGTAATCGAACCCTGGAACCCTGGAGGATTGTTGGTGACGGAGCCTCATTGCGTGTTCCAGCCATTAAACAGGCTTATTCTGTAAACTCACATCCTGCGTTCAGTTCCTGCGTTCAAATTATCACATGGTCAAAAACGAGGTATTCTGTAAGCTTAGAAACATGGGATGGGAACTCATAAGAATTGACCGGGTTTTGCTTTTATCTGTCATTCTTCATGTGTTTGTATACTATTTCAATCGGCATAGTGTTACCATGTATAATGAATGCTAAGTATGAGAGCAATTGCTTAAATGAGATCTCCTACATTTTTATACATGAAGAATTTATTTATTTGCTAAACTGTGTCATGGATTTTAAATGTTGAACATTTTTAAAATTTTCAACATAATCTCAATTAAAATTAAGTAATTGTGTATGTAAATTTCGCGATTTCTTATGTAAATTTAATGTGGCGTAACCTGGCAACAATGGTTAGCGTCATGGAAAATCATCAATTAAGTAGAGAAGGTGCATTGTGTGAAAATATTGAAGTTTTATTGTGAAAATATTGAAGTTTTAACTAGGAAAATTATTATAATAAAGCAAAAAAATGCAATATTAAATGTTAACTCAAAAAAATTTTACTGACAAAATGACTACAAACACCGACAGAGTAGAAACGACTGGTTTTCTTTTGCGAGCCAGATGACAGATGAACGCATGCAGTCGAATGTTACAAAATTCGTATGTTTTCGTAAACAGCTTTGAAAAGCATGTAAAACTACCAACAACATACGTCGCAAAGACATGGGATGTGATGCGTTCAGTTTTATTTTTTTTCTGACAAGAGAACATATGTTTTAAGAAAATAACAAAAGAGAATAGAGAATAAAATCGAACTGAACGCAGGATGTGAGTTTACAGAATAAGCCTGAAAGTCTCCTGTTACTATTAAGGGGGTATGGATTGAGTAGAAAATGTTAGTAAGATCACGGTAAAAAAAGAGTTGGGATGGGGGAATGTAGATTGATACGATGGTAAATTTTATATTTAAGGAAATTTGGACTGCTAAGACTTGGAGGGGAGAATTTATGTTTATAACTTTTTGCGGGATGTTACTTTTAATAAAAGGACCGACTCCCTGCTTGGCTTGTTTGTTGAGGATATTGTTATGAAAATAGCACGAGTAGCTTTTCAGTGGGATAGGTGTGAAATCATAAGGACAGTGAGTTTCTTGTACTGATATACAAGTGGGATCTAAATCATTGATAAGAAGTTGAAGATTACTTATGTTATTTATAAAGCCATTAATGTTCCATTGTATGATACGGAAGTCAAACATTAAAAGTCTCAATTTTTGTATATGATATGTATATACAAAAAAGAGAAATGCTTTAAAGGGTTAATGAAGTTGCATATCATAGGCATTGGAAAGTGAACGGTTTGCGTTCATGAGAGATAGATTAATGTCAGGAATAGAAGAGGATTCTGATGACTGCGAGACATTGTTGCGAGAAAGAGAGTTATTATGACTGGGGGAAGAGAGATGTTTAGAGTTATATATGTTGTTGGTAGATTTTATTGGAGAAGAGGCACAAGTGGTTTGCTCTTTTGAAGAGAGATCATTGAATTTTAAAGTAGTGTTGTTGGTATTATTTACTTGAGGAGAGATAGAAAGAGGAGAATGATAATCAATTTTTGTTTTGTTTTGTTGTTAGTGTTTTTAGAAGAGTTGCTTGAAAGAGTAGGGTTACTCGAAGGGGAATGTGGAAGAGTGGTTGAATTATTTTTTGTAACGGAAGAAAAGGAGACGGCGTTGGCATTATTGTAAAGTGAATTGTATTTGCGTCGGGCTTGTCCCATGCTGCAATTTTATTTTATTTATTTTTATCTCTTTTGCTTGGATAAATTTTGGGCAGTTTCTGTCGGCTGAGGAGTGTTGACCGGAACAATTGGCACAAAAGGAATGAGTGCAACTGTCTGGGTTGTGAGAGGGGTGGCTGCAATCTGAGCATACTGGGTTGTTATTACAGCGCTTCTGGGTGTGACCAAGAAGTTGGCAATTTTTACACCTCATTGGAACAGGAATATAAAGTTCAACCTTGACTTTAAACAAAGCAATGTCCACTATATCGGGTAAACGATATAAATCTAATGTATGTACAATTTTACCTGTTGGGTAGGAAATATTGTCATTTTTACGAGTAAATTTATACACACCGTTCACACCCTGTGTTTTCATTTCTTCCACTATTTCCTCATCGGGAACGTGAGAGAGACATGGAGCGTAAATAACACCTTTAACGAAATTGAGACTGGAATGGAGTTTAGCAGAGATGGTGCATAGGTTGGATAAATACTTTGATTTTATTAACTTGTTGTGTGCGCCTGTTTCGCTGTCACACAAGTGAAAAAAGTATAAATAATATTAATATATGTTAAGCTTTAGTTTTGGCAACATGGTTATTTGTTTTTTCTGCTTACCTTATTTGTGTCAATTTTCCTTGTTTTCGTCCACTGTAATCCGTTAATCAAGAAAGTTCTAGAAGTTAGAACTGACCTTGATTTCTGTGTGGTCACTGCTCTCAATTTTTAGCTTTGGAAAATTGATGTGTTTTATGTCTAGCTGTAAGTATGTACTTACATGTCGTGCTCACCTTAGATCAGCAGCACAGGAGTGGGCCCTGTAGCATTTCGCTCTACTTCTGCTTAGAAGTTGTGAGTAGGTGGCTGAGGAGTGCGTATTTGCGTGTGTACGTGTTATGTGCATAAGAGGAGTGGGAGTTTTTGGTTGATTAGAAAGTGTCTGGGGTGGGTGAAGACAGATCGTTTGTGGCAGTGAGTGGAGTCAGACAGGTGAAATCGGAGTGAAGCTACAGCAGCGAGAACTTAGAAAAAAAGGAGTAAAAAAAAAACGAACTTATGAACCTGCATCAGAGTAAAAAAAGGAGGAAAAGTGAATGCAACAATATAATTTAACGGTAAAGAATTTGATGAAAAAAAAAGACTGTGAAAAGAATTAAACTGAAGATTCTGTTTGGGAAAAACTAGTACGGGAATTGGAGTTAGTGTGCAATTAATGTTGAAGATTGAAGAGAAGGCAGCACAATCTGTGTAATAAATTGTTGAATTTGAAGTTTAAAAAGAAAAAAACAATTGAAGCTGGAGGATGCCACTAAAAAAAAGTGAACTAATTGAATGCTAAATTATCAAGTCTAAAAAGGAAAAACGAGGCCTGTAAACTTTTGAAACAAGAAGTCTGGAAAGGAGATCCGGCGGAGTGAGGACATGGACTGGTACAGCGGAGGAACAGCGGGAGCGATATACAACTTTTTTTTTCTTTTTCTCTTGTACAGTTGCTTTTGATATCTTAAAATGTAAAAATACAATTTAAAATATTAATGTGACAATACAGTTTTTTTTCTAGAAATTATAGCCACAGGAATCCCATGTTGGTACCATCAGCAGGATTCCCTTCGGGTGAGTGCATGTTAAGTGCTTTTATAAACCTTTTAATTTGAAATTTTGAATTCAAGAAAACTGGATTAGTTTTATAATTTTGAATAAAAAAAAAACTGAAATTGTCTGCAAATTGAAGTGAAGGTAGCATTTGTTTAAATTTCTGTTTAATTTAAAAAAAATTGGTATTAAGATTTTAAGATTGATTTAAAATTTAAACTTTAAAGATAAAGATAGAACCAAACTCAGGGGATGCCCCCTATCCATGCAAAGCATTCGTTAGTTTAGAAGGGAGAAGGTTAGTGGGAAGGGGAAAAGTGGGAGTAGTGTCGATTTACACCTCTTTTAAAAGCTTCGACGTTATAAGTGGATGGGAAAACATGCGCAGGGAGACTATTCCACAATTTAACTGCGCGACCGAAAAACGAATTCTCGCGGTAGTGGGTAGTGTGTTGGAACGGGATCTAGACGTAAAAGGGGTGCACCGCTCTGGAAAGCCGAGTAGATCTGTTGAATACCTGAACCGAAGGGATCAGACTGGCTACTTCAGAGGAACAATTACCATTAAAGTATCGGTAGAATAAGGTTACACACCCCACATCCCGACGACATCCCAGGGTTTCAATAGAGCTGGATACCCTACTGTCCCCTATAAGTTTTATCGCACGACCTTGTATACGGCCCAGAAGCTGAAGATATGTTTTCGAAGCTCCAGACCAAATATGCGAGTTGTACTCCATTTTCGGACGGATATAAGTGGTGTAGATACAAAGAAGGTCGGTTGGAGTAAAGTATTTCTTGCACCGCTTTAAAAAGCCTAAGCACTTGGCTGCTTCTTTCGACACATCAAAAATGTGATCGTTCCAACGAAGATCGCATTGTATTGACATGCCCAGAACATCAAGAGCCTCCGACTCATTAATATCCATACCACCCATATTTAACGGTGGGAAGTTGTCTCCCGCCAGACGCTTGTGGGTTAACAAACAGCATTGGGTCTTCCGCGCATTAAAATCGACCCGATTCGCACGACCCCACTCCTGGATTTTGTTGAGGTCGGATTAGAGTGTGTCATTCATAATTCTGCGTCTTCTCGTGATCTCCAGAATAGAAGGACACCTGGAGAATGAATATGAATGCTGCCATCAGCAAACGAGTAGCCGAGGTTTGATGTCAATGACAGAAGGTTGATGACAAAAATGACGGACGGACAGGAATGAGACTTTTGACTGAATCAGTGGCAGGGGATCACACTAACAACGCTGGAGTCAGAGTGTGATCCATGGTTGTGACCTTGTTGGTCACAAGAGAGGTGGGTTGGCTCCACCACTGACGGACAGGACGATAGGGTTCGTGATGTCTTGTGTCGTTTGAGGTGAATGTGTGCAGGTGATGGGAGTGGTGGGTGTGGTAAGTGAGTGGTGGGGAAATGGTTGGGAATTTGTGAGATGACAGGGTAATAGGACAAGGTGAAAGGGGCGCTCTCATCACATGCACGACGGCTGCATGGGACTTCTTTTCCTTATTCTCTTTCTTTCGTACCCTCCTTTAATTTCCTCTTTCCTCTCTTCCCCTATTTCCCTTTCTTTCTAAACTTTTTTTTCTTGTTCTCTTTTATTTATATATATAAAAACAAAAACAACGTTATTTTTGGCACGAAATTTTGCTGTGGGTTATGGTGGCAACAATCCTCCCCTAGCCGGCGATCTGAGCCGATGCTACCGTGCCACTGCCGCCTGAACCAGGCTCACAACAAACTTATCAGCAACTCTGTTATTTCGCGTTAAAATTAAAAGCTTCCGTCACGCAATTGAGATATGTGGTCAATTTCTGTAGAGATTGATTCGATTCCTTTTTTAATAGCGAAGGGACTTAATTTTGAGAGCCTGGAATTTCGTTTTGGTAAATGCTTTCAGGCTTGCATTATTTTTTGCATTTATTTAAGAAAGTGTCATTTGCCATATTTTATGTAACAGAGGTGTTATTTTGCATGTTACTGACGCAAAAAATATGAATGTAGAGTATAACTCTAAAACAATTTAACTGTAAAATATAATTTAAAAATAACGTAAAACAGATCTTTCATCAAATGGGGTTCAATGTCATGCTCCGACCTTTTTATTAATAATGGCTTCACCCAGTTTTTTTATGCATTTTTTCTTTTGTTTTTGTTGTCTTCTATGTTTTCCAATTTCTTTAACTCATCCAGAACCGCAATAACCGCAAGCATCTTCGCCTTCGATGACTTGTCCGTGTGCAACACCACACAATTTGAAGCTGATTTTCGAAACACTCAATTTGCACGTGTGGACTTATGCTTAAAACACAATTGGTAGCATTAATCACTAAATACATTTGTCGTCGTTTATTTTTATCCTAATTTTCTTACGGACAATACACAAAATCTGTCAATTCCTGTGTTGAAACGTAAACAAAGGAGTAGTAAAAGGAAAAGAAGAGCACTTTGTGTGTGTCAAATTAGAATTAGATCTAACACGAAGACAAATGTCTTTTTATCTATGGACAATTATTCTCAGATAAATTACCTTTTTTCCTGATGAATGATTCCCATAAGAATCTGTGTAATTTAACAGCTGATTTTGAGATTAGTGCTTCCAATTGTGTTTAAGACATTTTGCTTACAGAGTGTTAAAATATAGCGAAAGCGAGCAACGCTGAAAATATATATATGTTGAGTTTGTTTCAAGTTTGTTGTATTTGGACTAATAGGTGCCTAGGTGGTGAAATTCTCTAATTGAAAGCAAAAGGAATTCGATTCCTTTGTAGTGGGAATTCCGCGTTCCAGTGTGAAATTAAATTTTGTGAATGCATACACTCACAGTGTTCAACATTTTGGCAACCTCACATTAAATTTAAGGAATAGACGGATATTTGGTAGTTTCGTATATCCTTACATATGATTCCAACCGTTGGATCTATATTTAATTTGCTTTTAATCAGGTTGTCATGGAAGTGGGGTTTCTTCAGGAAATTAAAGCTGTTATTAGGTCACTCGTTGTTTCCTGTCCAGGAGAAATTTCGGTTGGCAAACTTGACAAGGATTTTCGAGAAACCGAAGGTTATCCAATCCCATACGGAAAACTTGGATTTGGAAATCTTGAGTCGTTTCTTCATTCCATCAGTGATACTATTAGAGTAAGTTCGAGCTCTTATAAGAAGCGCGAATAACAAGTATTTGCAGATAAAAGGCTACGGAACAACTGCTACACTACATTATGTAGCAAATGAGAAAACGGACCACATCCGCGATATGATTAGATCGCAAAAAAAATCCAAGCGTCCAAAGTCTAAATATCCGAAGCAGTGTGTAAAACTTAACAAATTTTAGAATCTCTATAAATCGTATTGTTTTTAGTTCATTAATGAATGCTCCACACTATACACCGAATGTCGCATGCAAAAACAACACTAAATTTCCAAGCGGATCTAAGCCCTTCGTCAGGAGAGAATACGGAAGTAACTGCCGGCCGTATGAAAATAAAAGGTTACATATGCAAAGTTCACAAAACGTTTCAGACACAGGGAAATCTGTTTTCAAAAGCATACAACGTAAAAAGATGGCTCCCGTCGAAGCAGTAGAAGAAGAAATTGAGGATGTGACAACCGGACTTGGACAGCTGGTACACATCAGCAAGGAAAAAATCCATGAGATACAACAGATCAAAGAGAGGTTTTCAGGTGAAGTTAGAATTAAAGATGCCGCAAAGTCTGAGGTCTTTAATATTTCTGATAGCACTACTGGAGTATTCGCTGATTTAGACGAAGCTGTTCCTGAGTTCGCTGCTGTAAGTTTAAAATAAAAAAACATTGAAGTTCACCAATTATCTGCTTAATACGTTCAGAACAACTTAGTGTTTCGCTTAGACTTCCCAGAAAACACCATGATTTTTGGAAAAAAAATAGATTCGTACACGTTACCAGACAATATAACAATGGGTTCTGTGATCGGAATTTTTATATCTGAAGTAAGTTTCATTGCGCTCTTTTTGCAATATGCTCATATCTTATCTTTCAGATACACAATCCCCATAAATTTTGGTTCCACATTTATAAGAAAAATCACGAATTGGACATTCTAATGCACAACATTGAGTATGTAGGAATTATTAAGTAATGTATTAAATATTAAAGTCAGGATATTATATTTTCAGACGCTTTTACACTAGCCTCGAAAGAGATGAATATGTGTTACCGAGTTGTTGCCACACACCTGGACAAATTTGCGCGGCTCTATACAATGATTTGTGGCATCGAGCTGAAATAATTAGTCTCCCTGTGAACAATAAAACTAAGGTTTACCCAACATAGATATCTTTATCTTAATTTTATTTATATTTTCATTTTCATAAAGGTCTTCTTTATTGACTATGGCACAGTGTCTAATGTGAATACAGAACATATTAAATACTTAGCATCGATGTTTGCTACAATTCCATCGCAGGCGATGCGAGGCGCGCTATCCCACATTAAACCAAGAGGATTACATTGGAGTCATGAAGCTACAGAATACTTTTTGTCAGAGGTCTGCGAATTAATGCTTTATGGACAAGTGACTGAGATAGATAAACAGGTATATTTACTTTACCACTGCTCGGAAGTTCAAACCATAATGTGAGGTTTACTCAATTTCACTTGAGTAGGTTTACAAAATTAATAAAAAGTAGGTTAGAGAAATATGGTTTAATAACAGTCTGACGTCGTGCCATTAGCCTGAATGTGCTGCAATTTTTCCAAATATTTAATGTAAAGTACCTTGGATTGTTCATTTTAAAACTTATTCTGATATAGTAAAGAAGTAACTTCAGAACGAAAAATGGACCTATATTAGTACCTACAACAATGCTCCCACTGCCTCAGTCATTGCAACCTCCTTGTTACGAACAAGGCCCAATTTAGAAACAGAAACACATGTCTCCCTTTTTTGACACCATAAATTACTGAAAGCTCCTTGCCTCCCTTCATGGGGTATAGTCCCCACTCGACACGGAGTAGGGAAGCTTTAAACGCAAATGGGTGACCTGCATGGGTTGCTTTAATGAGAGATCTGTGACCACCATAAGAAGATATTCTCTGGCTACTTCTTCTACCGGCTTTGCACGCCACTTCCGAAGTTAAGAGCTTGTGCTCGATCATGTATCTATTGCCTCTGGTTGGCTGGCCTGACTCGACTAACCGCTTGGTTTCGAAAGAGACCTGATGTTCCGCCATTCCCGCCAACTTTCTAGACTCTCTTTACAAGGGCGAGATCCGCAGTAGAAACAATTAACCTCTCGGCCTTCAAAGGGTCCATTGGTCCCCGACCCCCGACTCGCCCATCTACCGGAAGTATTCCACCAATTGAGGCTAACCGCTTGGCATTCTCAGAAGCCTCATGGTCCATCTCAACCGATGTCACTTACGTCTTCCTGAGTCTTAAATTATTTAAAACGTTAATATTGGTTCCGCGAGTTCCAGACTAATTGGTCTGCATTACAGTGGCAAGGGTCTCTAGTCCAGAGGGTGCTGTACGCTCCATCTAAGACTGGGCTCCAGTCAGGCTGACATCAGCACAAGGGGTCACCTTGATTCAACCCAGAAAGAAGATAGGAAAAGATATAGGAGCAAGAAAAGCACCCTAAACAATTATATTGGGTTGGAAAATAAGTTCGTTCGGTTTTTCAGAGTTGAATAAAACAATCTTTTGATCTTTTCATTATGCCGCGTTGATAAAACATCTGGGGCTAATCGGCGAAAAACTAGTCCAGGTGTTTTTTAATGGCATCTTCATCCTTGAACGTTATCCCGTTCACAGAGTTCTGCAGCTATCGGTTCAATTTCGTTAATTGCAAACAGTATATAGGTGAACCAATCGTTTTGTCAAACGGTAGCACTTGATGACAGCCTTGAAATCCCACCGAATGCAGTTAGCTTGGGTTAATTGATGTGGCACCCAAACATGAAACCAAGAAAAATATCTCGTTGGTGTCAAATGTTTTTCTTTTTTTTTATGACAGATGAAACCAAGCTCAGGGTACGGCCGATGCGGAAACTCGATGTCCATCGAGTGAATGTATTACCGACACCATAAACAGTCATTTTAGATTCGAGTGCTTTATGCCACACTCGGTCAAATGCCTTGGATATCCAAAGCAACAACCTTACTCTCATCGAATTGGTGAACACAACTGTTCCACCGCTCAGTGAGGAACGCCATCAAATCGCCTGTTGAGCGGTGAGCACGGAAACCGTATTGGCGATCACTGACACATTGGCAATCTTTCAGGATATAGGAAGTACTCCTGAAATATATGTTAAGTTAAAGAGATTGCGCAATGCGCGAGCCAGTGTTGAGGCGCACTTTCTCAACATGTGGGCTGAAATGCCATCCGGTCGCGAGGATTTATTGACGTTGAGGTTTACAAGCACTCTTTTAACAGACCGCGTTCGAAAGTGCATCTCAGGCATAATATGAGACACACCATCGACCACGGGTAGTGGTTGGCTACTCTCAGGAAGAGAGCAGTTTTCAGCAAACATTTTGGCTAATAAGTTTGCCTTATCAACCGAGTGAGTGAAGATCTGATCACCCTTGAGGAGAGTTGGAATAGACGATCGCGTCTGATTCTTCACTCTCCCAACGAACGACCAAAAGTTCTTACTACCCTTATGGTATTCAAGAACTCTACGTCTAAGAACGAACAGCGCCTTCGGAGAGAACTTTTTTGCGCTTTAGAGTGGCATTGCACCTAGTTCTGGCATGATTGCGCAGCAGTTGAGGATCAGCAGTTTTATTTAAACGGCAACTCCTAAATGCTTCCTCTTTATACCTGACTGCTTGTCTGCAAGTCGCATTAAACGAGGAATGGTCTTTTGGTTTAATTGAAATTCGTCATACCAAATAAAATTATATTCTCTATCAATTTTGCTGCAGCATTTATGTTTCTATCCCTGAAACATAATTGCCAATTAAAACGGCTGAAAAAGCAGTTCAACGCATCCCAATTATCCTTCTCATAAAGCCACACTGTTCGCTTCGGAGCTGGCTGACGAGCGGATTGAAGACTGTAATATGGGAAGGTAGCAGAAATTGTAGCGTGAAGAGAGGTGCAAGAACATTCACATCATACTTGCTGTGATGTGAAGTTAGAAAAAGGTCCAGAATATTTTGGTTTTGCCCATCAACGCAGGGAAAGTGCGTTGGTTCCTTCACTAATTGAGTAAAATTATTTGACTCAGCAAATAACTCAACATACTACCTCGGGTGTCGTGTGACTCGAATGACGTAGCCAATTTGAATTATGAACATTGAAATCACCAGGAATAACAATTTCACTGTTCGGATACGATTCCAGAATCTAAGAAATCGTATCAGAGAGACTGTCCAGTTCATCAAAAGTTGGCAGCCTCTCCAGAACCGGGCTTCTATAAATGAAGCAGAAGTGCAGGATGTGCGACTGGATTTTGAACTTAACCCACATGGTGTTAAATTCGGTATCCGTCGTGCAGAAGTGTTGCTGACACTGGTACGCAGCATCACTGCGAATGTATAAGGCGAGGCCTCTGTGTGGTAAAGACAATGGCAGTAAATGGTACCCAGGCATGTGAAAATCCAGTGGATCTGCACCCTCAGGCACCTGGGTCTCACTTAGTGCCATTATATGATGTTTTTGGGTACAAATATGCGCATAGACCGCGAAAAATTCGCCCTTAAGCCACGTACATTTTTGGAATCAATGCGGATTTTTGTCATCGCCACCCACACATCACAACTGATGTGACCGTGCTTGTGTGGAATATATTCAATGCCATAGCAATTTCTCGTACCGATTGGGATGGATTTACTTTGATTATAGTCTTAATGTCTCTGTAGTTAACCTCGGTCGGACGACCGGAACGGGCCGCATCAATGATGTCGAAATCTCTAGAACGGAACTTGGCACACGGATTCTGTTAAGGCATTAACTCCATACACACTCCCCCTCTTTCCCCCTTCCCATTAACCTGTCATTCCTTCGGAACCAACAAATGCTTTGCATGGATAGGGGGCATCCCCTGAGCTTGGTTTCATCTGAATATTATAAAAAAAATACACACGGCATATCCTTTCATGAGCATTCGCAGTTTGTTTGCCTTTTTAATAATAGAGCAAAATGTGACTACATGCATGTTACTTATTTTCATGTTCACAACTACGCAACACACCGTAATAATATTAACCACACAAAACGCAGAAGAGTGAAATATAGTCTTCTAAATGTGTGTGTGTGAGAGAGAGAGAGAGAGAGAGAGAACGATGGAGAGAGAGAGAGAGAGAAGCTGAGGAAAATATACAATGTTGTGTAAATACGTTGTTAATGTATTTGTAATTTTGAAATATTCCCAGGAGCTCGGAATTGGAACGGAATAGGGAAATTAATCTCCTACATTCTATTTTCTTTGGGTAACCTCTGCTGTCTTTTACAGTGTCGGCTCTAGGAACCAGTGCCATTTGACAAATTTCATTTCATATTTTAAGATAAAAAGTAAGGAAAAATATATGAAGCTGCCATATGTAGCTCTCTCATATTATATTGTCATTCCCTGGATAATGCCACTTTTGGATTCCGACTTTGATCTCATCAAAATTAAACTTTAAAACGTTAAGAAACGTATGAATATTTTGCACAGTTTATGCGATATTGAAAACTTTTGTATCAGTGCAAACATATAGAGATACTTCGTGATAAAATTGTGTCTTTATATCTTATAACGTATACGAGATATTGATAACTTTTTTATGTGTGGTGCGCCCATTTTTGGCGAGGAGATTGGTAATTCCTCCAGATACCTCGCGATAAAATTACGTCCTCATATCTTATACCGTTCATGAGATATTGCTAACTTTTGTATGAGTGGGCGGACCACGCCCATTTTGTGCAAAAATTTTTATAATGGCGCTGTGTTTCGGTATAGAATTATGCCTCAGTGTCTCATACGGTTTATGAGATATTCACCTTATAACATTTTAAAACGAGGTGTCTTTATATTCCGTATGTAAAGTAGGCGCGGTTGTTAACCGATCTGGCCCATTTTCAGTCCCAAACTGCCCTACATCACAAATAACATTTGTGCCAGATTTCATTGCGATATCTCTTCGATCTCCCGTAATCGTGATTTCGACAGACATATGGACGGACAGGGCTAAATTAATTCAGGAGGTGACGCAAAGCGAGAATATATAAAGTTTTCTATATCTATCTCGTCTCCTTCTCTGCATTACAAACGGAAGAACAAAGTGAATGTACTACCTTCGGGTATAGGGTATAAAAATCATTATATAACTTTTTGAATTATAGGTTCCAGACCGAATGAAGTTATGTTTTTGGACAAATTTAGTCCTTTCATTTAAAATACAAATGTTTCTAGCAAAACTATCTCTGCAACCTAAAGCCTTATATAAAGGTTGCTGCTGAATATATTTTTCGGAGTGATCATTTCAAATGATGCTGAAGACGCACAATGAATCCTTTTGGGTTACTTAGATGGAAAAAATCAGTCTTGAATTTTTAATTCCTATGAAGTGTCCTTTTTTAATGTTAAGAAATGTTCAGATATTCAAACTTATTAATTTGAAAGTACTTTAGAGAAGTAAGTTCAGTAAAGAAAATTGTATGCTACTACTGCGAGCTTTGCAGCAACTCATTAGACCAAAATGTATTTAATTTACACCTTGTTTAAAAATATATAATGTGTGCAATTTAAACATCTAATCGTTGTTAGTAGCATATTAATTATTAAACTTCAGAATATATCAATCTGTAGTTTTTATAACAGGCGTGGGGTACTCTTCTTCTCACATTATCTTTATATCTCGATGTTGTTCTTATTCGGGTTAGATATTTATGTCGTTTTAACTGTTACTATATAAGCACGCTGGTTATTTACCACCTTTGCCAGCGCGCCTTTCTCGTTAGTGCGCCGTTCAAGATATCCATTGTGGGATTCTCCTAGCCTTTTGGATTATTTTCTAGTTTCCGATATGTTTACAGTTGGGTTATTTGATCAGCTTCCCTTTTTGTCCGATCATGATCTCATTTTTTGTACTTTCACACTTAACATTCACACGTAATATTCACACGTAACATTCACTTATGCTGCAATGAGTCGTCTACTTTTTCTTATTATGATTTTAAATCTATAAATTTTCAAAATCAATTTCATGAGTTGGCGTACATGCGCATGAGTGATATTTTGTTCTTTTCCTCAATTGACAAGCTCTCGAAATTCACGTTTTTGATTAATGATATCTTTGTAAGGCATGTTCCAATAAAGACTATTAGAGTTAGAAATACTTCTTGTCATTAGTTTAGTGTGGCGGTACTAAACGCAATTCGAGTGCGTACTGCGAGCAGGTTGCGTAGCAAGTGGAGAAAAAACCCAACTTCTGAAAATTGGGATCGCTTCAGGAGTGCGAGGAATGTGAGTATTCTCATTGCAAGGCAATCTAACGCTGCTTTCTTTTCTTCTAAACTGAAAACTTCTTTGCCGCCAAAAATCTTATGGAGGAATATTAGAAGATTAGGTGTTTATTTCATTGGCGACAATGCTTCATGTATTGATCCTGACCGCTGTAATGATTTTTGTCTTGCCATTCCTTGTAACTCTATTAATGGTTCGTCTTCTAATGTTACTGCTAGAGTTTTTCAAACCTTCTAATTTGCTTCAGTTTGCGAGGTTGATATCTTAGAAGCTTTGCTCAAGGTAAAGTCAAATGCTGTAGGAGAGGATGGCGTTTACTTAAAATTTATCAAAATTATACTCGAGTTTGTTGAGTAGGTCCTCTAACGCACATTATAAACGCACATTAGTTTCACTACTTCTACTCATATTACCTTGTAGAAGATAGCTGTTGTCTTGCCTTTAGCTAAGAAATCTAACGCCTGCTCACCTGCTGATTTTAGACGAATTAGCATTCTCTCTCCTTTATCCAAAGCATTTGAGTACATAATGTTGAAACATGTATCTAATTTACTAACAATGCACAATTTTTTGATTTTCTTACAATCTGGATTCCCCCAAGGTCATAGCTGCGCCACTGCTGTGATGAAAGTGATAGATGACATTAGGCAATTTTATGATAAAGGCATGACGACATGCCTGTGTCTGCTGGATTTTTCTAAGACATTTGACTGTGTTAACCACGAACTTCTTTGCAATAAATTAAAATGTTTGTTCGCTTTTTGCGATAGTGCTGCTCGGCTTATAAACAGTTATGTAAGTAACAGACTGCAAAGAGTGAGGAGCAATGGCAGCTATTCCCAATATAAGGGTGGTTTTAGTGGAGTACCTCAAGGCTCTGTGTTGGGGCCACTACTGTTTGTCGATATTCTTCTGTTCGTGCCTACGCCGATGAAATACAGATCTATGTCTCTGGTTTAAGCAATTTGAAAGATGATTTAATCTAGGTTAAATGATGATTTATGTGGTATTTTTCATTGGGCCAAGGTAAACTGTCTCCAGCTAAATCATTTAAAATCTACTGTGTTTCCTATTGCGAAGGATAAAGATTTTTGCTGATTTTCCCGATTTAATTTTAAGCACCAGTAAATTAGAGTTAGCTGATACTGTTTTTAACCTTGGCTTTTGCTTAAACTCCTGGCTTTCTTGTTGTACTCATATTAATTGTGTAGTAACCAAAGTGTACTATGCTTTACGCAATCTCAGGATGTCTGCATCTTCTACGCCTGTTGACGTTAGGCGTCAACTTGTGCAATTAATCCTTCCAATCATAACTTATGCTGCTTCTGTGCATAGTAAATTAGACTCCAGATGTCAACTGAAACATTTAACTGTTTTTAACCATGCTACGAGATATGTCTTTGGTCTTCGTCGTTACGATCGTTTGGGAGAGCATAAACATAAAATTCTGGGTTGCGATATCCTTAGATACCTGCAAAATTACAATTTGGTGTTTCGAGTAGAAAAAAATATGTAATTCGAGTAGTAAAAAATATATAAAATTTTCTTGTACATCCTTTTTAATGAATGAATAAACGAAATGTCCCTAGATACTCCAGGATAAAATCACGTATTAATATTTTTCACCGTTTATGAGATATTGCCAACTTTTGTATGAGTGGGCGGACACGCCCATTTTTTGTAAAAATTTTAGTAATGGCGCAAAATGGTTCAGAATAGAATTATACCTCAATATCTCGCACTGTTCTTGAGATATGCACCTTATATTATATTTTAACACGAGGCATTTACATTTCGTGTGTAAGGTAGGCTGTCAACCGATTTCGATTTCGCCCATTTTTGGTCCCAAACAGCCCTACATAACAAAGAATAGCTGTGCAATTTCATCCCGATATCTCCTTTTGTTCTCCTGCAATCGCGATTTCAACGGACAGACAGACGGACGGACGGACAGGGCTAAATAGATTCAGGTGACGCTGAGCAAGAATATATATACTTTTCTGTATATATCTCGTCTTCTTTCTTGCGTTACAAACGGAAGAACAACATGAATATACCTTACTGCCTTCGGGTGTAGGGTACGAGTGTAACAAGGGAAATAATCAAATTCAAAAATCGCTAAAAAGTGTTTTGAAAATTGCAGTTACATAGGGATATTATTATACCCTACACCCGAAGGGAGTAGGGTATATTCACTTTGTTCTTCCGTTTGTAACGCAGAGAAGGAGACGAGATAGATATAGAAAAGTATATTTATTCTTTCTCAGCGTCACCTCCAGAATCGATTTAGCCCTGTCCGTCCGTCTGTCTGTCTGTCTGTCTGTTTGTTGAAATCACGATTACGAGAGAACGAAAAGAGATGTCGCGATGAAATTTGGCACAAATATTCTTTGTTATGTAGGGCTGTTTGGGATTGAAAATGGGCGAGATTGGTAAACAGCCACGCCTACTTTACATACGGAATGTAAAGGCACCTCGTTTCAAAAAAATTTTATAATCTGAATATTTCATAAGCCGTGTGAGATATTAAGGTATAATTTTATTCCGGAACATATAGCGTCATTACTAAAACGTTTGAAAAAAATGGGCGTGCCACGCCCACTGATAACAAAGTTGGCAATATCTCATGAACGGTCTAAGATATTTATATGTAATTTTATAGGAATATATAGGCAAGCATTACCAATAAGCTTTCCAAAAATGGGCGTGCCACGCCCACTCACAAAAGTTGTCAATATCTGGTAAACGGTATAAGGTATCACGGGGTATAAGGTATCACGAGGTATCTACAAATATTACTTTAATTTAATTTGTGTACAAAATGGGCGTGATCCGGCCACTTATACAAAAGTTTTCAATATCCCATAAACGGGTCAAAATATTAATACGTTCGTAATTCTATGTAGCAGTACCTAGAGACATTACAAAAACATTTGTCCGAAATGGGCGTGGTACGTCTACTTACACAAAAGTTGTTAAGTGGCGAAATTATAATTTTTTCAGTTACTCGGGTGTAGGGTATTTAGATTTCGGCCAGGCCGAAGACAACACTTCTACTTGTTTTTTAGATATAATACCAAAAAGTGTCGTTAGACAACTACCACACACTTTTCTACATATGTGGTAGACAGTACAAACTCCAGTGCTGGGAATCATAAAATAATCTAAAAACTTCTGAAAATTTTAAAATTAATATATTCAGAGGATAATAATTTGGGTTGTGTTGATAAATATTAAAAACTTGACAAAAATTACTAATTACAACAGATTTCTATAGTTACCAATTTTTTAGTTATTTACGACAAATATTCTAATTTATTTTTAGAACCGTATTTTACATATGGTTTTATGCAACACTAACGGATCACAAATAAAGCAGATCAACAAAATGCTGATTGAAAAAAAATATGCTCTGTATGACGAAAATTGGTTAGATCAGCGAATAGCCCAGGTAGGTGAAAGTATACATATAGAAATGCAACAAAAATGGAATAAGTAGCTAATTTTTCAGCTCAATTAACTTTATACATTTAAATTATTCTTACACTTGTATGAATAAGCACAGTTGTATAAAAAAAAGAAGCGTTTATGGCGAGCGTCAAAGAAGCGTATATTTCTTCTATTAAAATTTATTTAGGAGTCGTTGCTTTAGGTTTCAGCTTATTTTTGTTTATAGTTTAAAATGCATGCAATTATGATAATAACTTTAAAGCTTAGTGATTAATATTGCAATTTATTTTCAGAACGGCAAGAGGCTGCATCATCTGCGAGAAGATTTTCCAACGTGAGATAGTTTATTGTAAAAAACACCTTAAAATATATAAAGAATTTTTGTATATTACTTCTTAGGTTTGATATGATAGAAAAGGGTGAATATCCAACTCTCTCTGAGCTTGTAGATTTGCAGAACAGAGGAATAGATTATGAGAATATTATTGATCGAAAAATATTTCATCATGGCAAAATGAACAATCATGAAAACGCGCCAGAAGCATTACGAAATTTGCCATTCCTATTATTAAACAACAACCCATTTAGATATGACATTATTTGGGAGCTGCACAGTTCAATTAAAATTTGATTTGATTTTAAAGGTGTATTTGCTTATTACTAAACTACAAACTTGTGGAAATGATTCTGTAGTTGGATTGAACATGAAGCATATTTTTTAGCATAAATATTTTTCCGGGAAGCATGTCCTTAGAACTTTCTATTTCTCGCATTTCCATGTTCGCACTTTTATTTCTTTTAATAAGTAGGTTGATACTTAAGCCTTCAGATATGGCAACACTAATGTGAATATGTCGAATTTGACATTTAACATTTTTAATGGTGAACGTACTAAAGTTAAAGTGAACATTTTCGTACGATGATTTTCTATGACTTTCGACGTGGATTAAATCAACAGCAGTGTGCCGATCAACTCGCTTCGACTTTTGGTGATGAAGCACCATCTCGGGCCACCATGTATCGCTGGTTTTTTTCGCTGCAGAACGAATTTCGTGAAGCTCGTCCAAAATCGGCTGTTGTGCCACAAAACCTCGATGCTGCGCGTGAACTGATATTGCGAGATGGTCATGTGACATACCGTGAGATTGAGGCATACTTGGGCATTAATTCCACCCGCATACATTCAATATTACATGAACATTAGGCCGTCAGAAAGATTTGTTCGCGTTGGATACCGCATAATTTGACAATCGCTCAAAAAAAGGCTTTTTGAGCATTCAAAACATCGAATTGATGGGCCATCCTCCGTACTGTCCTGATTTGGACCCCATGATTTTTTCTTATTCCCGCAGATAAAAAATAGATTGCGAGGTCAACGTTTTTCGACGCCTGAAGAAGCGGTTGATGCGTTCAAATCACATGTTTTGGAGGTACCACTTCCGGAGTGCAAAATGTGCTTCGAAAATTGGTTGAAATGCATGCAAAAGTGTATTGATCTTCATGGAGAATATTTTGAAAAACAAAGCCATTTCCGATTATAAATATTTTTTTTTATTTGTCTATCTCAAGACTTAAGTAGCAAATCTCAAGACTCAAGTAGCAAACCTCGTATCGCTGGATCATTCCGTGGAACTGTTTAAAATCTCTTCTGCTCCTTGCTGAAGAAAGCAAAACTGCTTTCTTTGGATTATTTTGATAAACTACAGAAATAGAAGTCCTATTTAATTAAACGCAGATGTGTTGAAAAACAGAAATAACGTACCTGTTTAGTTGTATAATAGAATTGTTGATTACTGAGTTCCAGAAGGGTGCGTCCGCATCATAGGCTGAAGTGGACAGTGAACGACTGGTAGAATTCGGGATCCGCTAGCGTTGCATACAGAAAGGAGGAGTTCGTATGCACGGAGAACGCATAACGACCGGATTAGGAGGTCGAGCGACGGGATTAGGCGATCTTAATGTCGCCAGCGGTTGCTCATATTTCGACAATGTAATCGCTGTATAAATGCGACGGGAGTATGGTCATCTGTTCAGCGCCAATGTTGATGGAACCACCTCCTCGGAGATCTGTGAGTTTTGGACACTCGATTTAATGACAACTCGTTCGCAAATAACACGCCTTAAAACGCATACACGCACCTGAGCTGTGGGTAGAAGCGTGATAGTCCGCTGGAAAAATGGGAAATATAGCTTTGGGCAGTGCGTTGGGATCGGCTTTTTCAGGTGTCGGTACTGTGAGAATAGAGATAGAGTAGTATTTTAAAAGAGTGACTTCACGCAGCTGTTCCTCTGTGCGTTTTAGGAGGAAAACTTCACACTGACGCTCAGTGAAATCCAAAATATTCTAGACCTTTTTTTAACATCATGATGTGTATGATTTGAATGCTCTTGCACCTCTTGGTAATTCAGACCACGCTACAATTTCTGTAACCTTCCCATATTCTAGTCTTCAATCCGCTCGTCAGCCAGCTCCGAAGCGGACAGTGTGGCTTTATGAGAAGGCTAATTGGGATGCGCTGAACTCATTTTTCAGCCGTTTCAATTGGCAATTGTGTTATAGGGATAGAAACATAAATGCTGTGGCAAAATTGGTAGAAAATATATTTTATTTGGTATGAGGTATAATAATAAAAGAATTTCCATTAAACCAAAAGACCATTCCTGGTTTAATGCGGCTTGCAGACAAGCAATCAGGTAAAGATGAAGCATTTAGAAATTGGCGTTTAAATAAAAATGCTGATAAACTGCTGTGCAACCAGGCCAGAAATAGGTGCAATGCCAATCTAAAGCGCGAAAAAGCACTCTACGAGCAGATCCTTAGATGTAGAGTCCTTCAATACCATAAACATAGTAAGAACTTTTGATTATTTTTGGGGAGAGTGAAGAATCAGACGCGATCGTCTATTCCAACCCTCAAGGATGATCAGATCTTCACTCACTCGGTTGATAACAATCCACCATGGAGTATAGTAGCGAGTATTGCAGTAGCAGCAACGTATCAGCGAGAGCAGCAGTCGCAGCAACAATAACATAGTATTTTATATGTATTTTTGAATTTCTATAATTTCTCACATTCATGTTATCTGCTTGTCATTAACCATCACTATTCCTTATTTAACTTTTTATTCTAAACACATCCCTCTTTCTCGTTCACACTTATTTTCACAATAATTAAATAATTCACCATGGAGACGTTAGAAATAAGCAGATTTAACCTAGTTTTAACCTGTATTAAGAACACTGAATGTTTTGATCGTAATGAACCTAACCAACTACCAGATTATATGGATCAAGTAGAAAACATTCTTCCATCTATCTATTTTACAGTTTAATTAAAATAATATAAATATACTATTCGTTTACATAAAAAACAAATGTGTTGGCAGGGCTAGGGAAGCAATTCACAGTAATTCTGGTGTAACAACATGGGCTATTATAAAAGATATATTAACGAAAAACTTTGGCGAAAAATATAGTAGTAACGACTTGATGGATGATTTAAAAACTTGTAGATTACAAGGAACTATTGAAAATTATTACTTTAAAATAAACTTTCAAATAAAATTCATAATAGAAATTTAACCCAGGGTGACCGTACTTACACGACTGAAGAAGTAAATAGAATTTCACTTAAAACTTTCAGAGACCATCCTCCTGAACCAACACGCACTATGATAGTTGCTAGAGATCCTAAAACATTAGAATATGCATTTAAAATAATATTAGATGCCAGACATCAACATTGCACGCAATATGGACCAGCAAAACAAGACTACTTGAACACAAATATAAGAAGTAACTTTAGTAATAATTACAATAAATTCAATAATTCCATTCAAGGGAAACCATTTAATTCCAACAATAATAACAATAGACGATATTACAATTTTGGAACCCAGCAAAAGTCGTCAACATCTCAATACAAATTTAAATCTATCTATTATAATAACAACCTAGGCAGCTCAAGTTTTACAGGTCAGACAAGACGATCAAATAACTCGCAAACCACAAACGGATATAATCCATACATTAATCACGGTACCAATGCTTACCAAGTTAGACAGCCAATTTCAAGGAATCAAAATCCACATAATTTCAGTAATGCTAAGCAACAAGTTGAACCAATGGAAATATGAAATTCTAGTGTAAATTTTCCCATAGCAGACGAACAAAACTTCCATATATTATATAATAATTAATAACCTTATAAGAAAATTAAAGTTTATAATTAATACTGGTGCTGAATTCAGTATATTTAACCCTGGTATTTGCCATCCGAAATGGAAGCGTAATGTAAACGTAGTAGCAAAAGCATTAGGTGCAAAAATATTAATAACAAAACTTTGCAAATTTCCAATATTTAGAGAATTTAATGTAAATAATTATCATTGTGAATTTTTGGAATACGCGTTCAACGAAAACTTTGATGGACTTATAGGTAATAATATTTTGCAAGATTTAAATTGCATAATCGATATGCCTAATAGAAAATTAATTACCAGTAAAACTGTCATAACCATAGTTTTATCTAAAGAGGAATAAACCTATAATGAACTGGCTTATAAAGAAAGCTATTTCTTTAATTAATTGAAAAATCTAATATTTTATCACATATTCGAACAGATAATTTAGAACAATGTGAAAAGGAAAAATGATTCAAAATTATTAAAAAATATAAAAATGTATTTTACGACAAAAACGGTGAAGTAAAGCATAGAATTACAACGAAGCACGATATGCCAGTATACTCAAAATTATATAGATATCCTGAGGTGCATAAGACAGAGGTTAATAGCCAGATTGAAAATATGCTAAATTAAAATATAATTAGACATTCCAATAGTCCTTAATATATAGGTCCTATAATAGTCCTATAATATATATAATAATAGCCCAACATGGATCGTTTCAAAGAAACTGGATTCTTCCTGTTGTGTGCCCACACACTTAGTACCTCCAATACCCGAAATACGCTCATGCACTCGAACGAAAGAGTTACAATTTAACTATGTCACAAGCACTTCCTGCTGAGTTTGCATTTTTTAGTGCAATTGCCTGGTGACCGATATATGCTAGCATACGCCAGCGCAAGAAATTAAAAAAGACTAGTGAAAAACAACAAAAACATTAAATGCTCAATGAGTGAAAAGTAACGCTCAATATTTAAGAACTCATTATAATTGGCCAAGAGTAAATTTTCAGCAAGCTAGACATTGAGTGCAAATCGAGTGGAAATAAATTTTGAAGTAGATCACAAATTACATATGGGACTTAGAGCAAGATAGAATGGTAATAATATATGTTTTAATATATTCCACTAAGTTTACTCTAAGATCAAGAATAGGACCGGCGCGGATATATAAACTCGTACGATCCGCAATAAACTTCAGAGCTTAATCGCCAAACCAACCGGCCTTTTAATCTCTACTGCCTTGTACAAAGGCACGCTACAATATTCTGAGTGCTTGAACTCTTCGAGGGCAAGTACCTTGCCTGTCCCAAGGCGTTTACGCCGCACGTTTGTTGAGGTCCTTAAACTTACTGAGGACCCTTAAACTTACTGGTTGGCTAGGCTATATTCATTCGTGTACTGCCAAACATTACATGGCGATCCTGCCAACGTTCCTGTAAACGTTCAACACAATAGATGGAACCGCAGAACAACATTGAGGAGTACATCCCGCAAGGTTCAACAAAATACCCGATATATACACCTGAGCCGGTCTCTACGCAAGGGCCACAGATGCTAACAATCGAAGAATATAGGAGACGACAAGTAAAACGGCTAGAAGCGACAGCAACACAGATACCTAAGACCAAAGCGCTACCGAAACGACGTGGAGGAAAACTGGTCCGCGACAGAAAACAATTGGCGTACCTAAAATTTAATAATCAACCTTACTGGCTGACGAATCTAACCCAATCCCCTGGGAAGTATCCTGCAACCTTTGGAACAAAATCGACGAGATCGAGATAAGACTGAAAGAGGAAAAATGGGAAAGACGCAGTCAATAGAGGAGATCTTAAACATTAATAACGGCGGAATGTGGAAACAAGAACTCTTCAGAGATAACCGACAAATCAGGTTATAATATATTAGAGGTATCGGTAATTGTAATAATTAGTATAGCTTCAAATAAACTTCATAGTTACTTTAAAGATTATTATTTATATAGTATTTTAATAGAACGGTTATGTATTTAATACAATTCGCTTTCCACATAAAGTTGAGCCCCAATGTCAAAACAGCATTAAATTCCATTGATACACCCAAAACATTAAAAGAACTGAGAACAGCACTAGAGACAGGGTACATTTGACACAGAGAGGCAATATTACAAACTAATATTGCCTAGAGACAGGGTATAATAACAGCACTAGAGACAGGGTACATTTGACACAGAGAGGCAATATTACAAACTAATATTGCCTCTCTGTGTCAAATGTACCCTGTCTCTAGTGCTGTTCTCAGTTCTTTTAATGTTTTGGGTGTATCAATGGAATTTAATGCTGTTTTGACATAAGGACAAAATACTGACTACGATACTGAACTAAACAATCAGATAGTAAAAGAATTAGGCACAGAATGCACGACAGAACAGAAGACAACAATAACAAAAACAAATGACACTTATGCACATACCGTCTTTAAGAACGGTGTCGACGAAGACTTCAACCAAACAATTTTCGCGGCACAGCCAAAGACATTTTCTGACGCAATAACTCTGGCACTTGAACTTGAGCAAACGAGAAACCAAAACTCAGCTCAAATAACATACATACAAAACAGAAACTCAAATTACAATTCTCGAAGACGTAATCAGACCTACAACACGAGACAAAATAATAATCAAAACTACACTAACAACTACAACAATAATTACGACAGATACAATAATACAACAATAACTCAAGACGTAATAACAATTACCAAAGACGAAACAAAACCAACTATCAGAGTAACAGAAACGGAAATTACAACAGCAACCAGAACAGAAACACTAACAACAACCAGAAGAGATCTAACTCGACCAATTCAAATTCACAGAATCGGTCAAATTTCAACAGACGAAATCAAAATACAAGACACATTAACGTTGTTAATGATCAGGGAAACGAATTAACCCAGGTGGCCGAAGATTGGACCACCGATGGGCAAAGACATTGAATATTTATAATATATCAAATAATTTAAAGAACTATGTAATTGTAAATATTAATAACACAAACTTAAACTTGCTAATCGATAAAGGCACTGATATATCAGTTGTTAAAGAAAATACAATCGCTATAGACTATTTAGCAACACATGAAAGTTGCAGATTAACAGGAATTTCTAATGATGAAATCTTATATCTTGGTACGTCCAAGATATCTTTTATTTAAAGTAATACCTATTCAAACTAAATCAGCAAGAATAAAATTATCCCCGAGGTCAGAATCAATATACGCGATAAATGTATAGTAGATATAGACGAAGACAGCGTAGTTTTCAATAAAGAGTTAAAGGAAGGCGTATATATTGCAAACTCGATTATACCAGCGAAAGGCTTTCATCATATAAAAATACTTAATACACGTGATGAAGAAATAATTATAGAAAATTTTGACGTAGATATTGAACCACTCAAAAATTATGAAATACTAAATATACAATTTCAAAAAACAGAAAAAAGATTTAGTCAGCTATCCAAGATCTTATGTCTGAACATTTCTGATGACATAGCAAAAGCGGAATTATTGAAAATTCTAAAAGATTTCCATGATATTTTCCACTTAGAGGGAGAGCCTTTGACAACCAATAATTTCTACACCCAATCCATTTCAACAATAGACAATAACCCGGTCTATATCAAAAATTTCAGATTACCACACGCACACACAGAGGAAATACAAAAACAAGTACAGAAATTATTAGACGACGACATTATAGAACCATCAGTTAGTCCTTATAATTCGCCATTGCTATTAGTACCAAAGAAAAGCTCTGAAGACAAAAAGAATTGGAGATTAGTAGTAGACTTTAAAAAACTCAACGAGAAAATTGTAAATGACAAATTTCCACTAACACGACTAGAAGACGTATTAGACCGATTAGGCAGAGCTAAATATTTCTCCACTTTGGATATGACAAGTTCATTCCATCAAATTAGCCTAGACTCCAAATCAAAACCATTAATTGCATTTTCCACAACCGATGGACATTTCCATTTTAAAAGGTCTTAAAATTGCCTCTAATAGTTTCCAGAGAATGCTCACTATCGCTTTAACTGGTTTTGAATCAGAAGAATTTTTGTATATAGATGATATTATAGTATTTGGTTGCACTTTACGACATCATAACGAAAATTGTCTCTGACACTTTTTCTTATTTTCATCAATGACCTTCTGTCATTGACATCAAACCCCGTCTACTCGTTTGCTGATGACAGCAGCATTTGTTATTTATATTCATTCTCCAGGCGTCCTTCCATTCTGGAGATCACTAGAAGACGCAGAATTATGATTGACACACTCCAATCCGACCTCAACAAAATCCAGGAGTGGGGTCGTGCGAATCGGGTCGACTTTAATGCGCGGAAGACCCAATGCTGTTTGTTAACCCACAAGCGTTTGGCGGGTGACAACTTCCCACCTCTAAATATGGGTGGTGTGGATATTAATGAGTCGAAGGCTCTTGATGTTCTGGGCATGTCAATCCAATGCGATCTTCGCTGGAACGATCACATCTTTGACGTGTCGAAAGAAGCAGCCAAGTGCTTAGGCTTTCTTAAGCGGTGTAAGAAATACTTCACTCCAACAGATCTTCGTTGTATCTACACCACTTATATCCGTCCGAAAATGGAGTGTAATTCGCATATATGGTCGGGAGCTTCGCGGGCATATCTTCAGCTTCTCGACCGTGTCCAATGTCGTGCGTTAAAACTTATAGGGGACAGTAGGGTATCCAGCTCATTGAAACTTTGGAGCGTCGTCGTGATGTAGGGTGTGTATCATTATTTTACCGCTACTTTCATGGTAAATGTTCCTCTGAAGTAGCCGGCCTGATTCCTCCGGTTCAGGTATTTAGCAGAACTACTCGGCTTTCCAGAGGGGTGCACCCCTCTTATGTCGCGATTCCGTTCAAACGAACCACGCATTACCGTGAGAGTTCGTTTTCGGTCGCGTCATTAGATTGTGGAATAGTCACCCTGCGCATGTCTTCCCACCCACTTACAGCGTCGAAACCTTTAAGCGAGGTGTAAACCGTCACTACTCCCTCTTTCCCCCTTCCCACTAATATGTCATCCCTTCGGAACCATCAAATGCTTTGCATGGATAGGGGGCATCCCCTGAGCTTGGTTTCATCTGCCATAAAAAAAAAATTTAATAAATATTTTCAAAAGGCTGCGAAAATATAATTTAAAATTAAATGCTTCAAAATGCTGATTCCTTTGACCGGAAGTAGTATATTTGGGACATTTAATTACAGCAGAAGGTATTAGAACGGATCCTTCGAAATACAAAGTAATTCAATGGTATCCGATACCAAAAAATGCTAATGAAGTAAGAAGATTTGTAGCTTTTTGTAATTACTGCCGTAGATTCATAGAAAATTTCGCTTCAATCGCTAAATGTCTCAATGCTTTACTTAAAAAGAATCAACCTTTCATTTGGTCTGACGAATGTCAAAAACCTTTCGAAACTTTGAAAAATATATTAATAAATCCACCAATATTACAATATCCAAGGTTTGACAAACCATTCATACTTAAAACAGACGCCTCAGATTTCGCTCTAGGAGCAGTTCTTTCACAAGATGAAATATAGTAGGTCACGATTTACCAATTTCATATGCAAGTAAATCACTTTCGAAACACGATATAAATAAGGCAGTGATAGAAAAAGAACTACTAGCAATTCATTGGGGAATTATTTTCTTTAAACCATATCTCTTTGGAAGAAAATTCATAGTAGTGACAGATCACAGACCATTAGTCTCTCTATTCACACATAGAAACCCATCATCGAAAATTACAAGAATTAGAATGGATTTAGCAGACTACGATTTTGAGATTATATAGTATATAAACCAGGTTCAATAAATACAAATGCTGACGTTTATCTCGTATAAAAATAGATTCGGACACGCTGAAGAAAATGATTCCTAATAAAATAGGAACAAAAGATAATGTCATGATAGTAACAAGGGGTATGAAAAGAAAAGAAGAAATTGAAAGTAATAAAGAAGGAAATAAAAATAGGGCAACATCAAAGAAGAAATGTAGATCTCATTCGAAGACTGATCACCTTCACATATGGGAATGCACGTCCTTAGCTGACGTCAGAAAAATGAAGAAGTTAGAATTTAAATTTGAAACCATGGTTAAAGTAGATATACATGATAAAGTGATAGTTAGATGCAGCGATAATCCTCCGAATTACGATTCGATTATGGAGAAACTGGCATTTGTGTTGGAAAAGAAAAATATATTGCAAGTAGGCCTACAAAAAGAAGATGAAATATTTAAGAGTATAGAAGAGAAAGAATTTAAAAGAATAGTTAATGAGTTGCAACAGAAAAAAAATTATTAGAAAGTCCTCTATATTGAAGATAATACTTTACAAAGCCCCTAGAAGAGTTACAGATGATTTAGAAAAGTATAAATTGATAGATGAATTCCATAATACCCCACAAGCAGGATATTTAGGAGTTAGGAAAATGTTACTAAAACTGAAGCAACGATACATATGGAAAGATATGAACAAGATGATTAAAAAATTCATAAACAACTGTGATTCATGCGCAAGAAATAAACAAACTAAACACACTAAAGAAAGACAAATAATTACAGATACTAGCACTAGCTTCGAAACAATAGCAATCGATACAGAAGGGTCCTTAAGAATATCGAATGGATACAAATACTTTCTTACATTGCAATGCGAATTGACAAAATACGTTATTGCACACCCTATACCTACCAAGATGCTCTCACCATAGCAAAGACAATTATAGAGCAATTAATTTTAAACTTCGGACATTTCAAAACCTTGAAATCTAACAGAGGTACAGAATTTACCAACGATTTATTAAAAAACATATGCAAGATCTTAAAAATAAAACAATTATTTTCAACCCCTTACAATCATCACACATTAGGTTCAGTAAAGAGAAACCACCGAGGGTTAAATGAATTTCTATTAAGTCTGGAAGACAATAATGAATGGGATATATGGTTACCATATTATATGTTCGCCTATAACACGATACCACACGTCATAATAAACTACTCTCCACATGAACTCATATTCGGCAAATTACCACAATTACCGTCTGACATATTTGTAAACATAACAATGAACAACATTGACGTCTACGCCATTGAATTGAAGATCAGGTTACGAACCTCGATCGAAACAGCAAAAAAGTATACAGAAAAAGAAAAGAAAATACGTTCTGCGAAAGAAGAAAATAAAAGCGTAAACCCTTTAAATCTAAGAGTAGGAGATTTAGTTTTAGTTAAGGTAGAAAGTAGAAAAAAATATAACAGCCTATATAGAGGACCATATAAGAATGTAGAAAGAAAAGGTGTAAACTCGATAATAGATGTAAATGGCACATATAAAGAACTGCACAACAATTTATTAAAACCATATATGATAACAGATTTGTGAACTAATTAACCGTAACTTAGACCGAACTTAAATTGAAACTTGATTGTAAACTATAAGTAAAATTTAGAATATAATTATATTAAGATAAAGTACTCGTACACAATGATTAAAAGTAAACGCCTACGCGAATGAATTGAAGAGCAGGTTACGAACCTCGATCGAAACAGCAAAAAAGTATACAGAAGAAAAAAAGAAAAGACGTTCGGTCGGACCGACGGTCGGTTGGGGGAGATTTTTTTCATGGCAGATGAAACCAAGCTCAGATGCCCCCTATCCATGCAAAGCATTTGTTGGTTCCGAAGGAATGACAGGTTTGCGGGAAGGGGGAAAGAGGGAGTAGTGACGGTTTATACTTCGCTTAAAGGTTTCGATGCTGTAAGTGGGTGGAAAGACATGCGCAGGGAGACTATTTCACAGTCTAATGACGCGACCGAAAAACGAATTCTCATGGTAATGCGTGGTTCGTTGGAACGGAATCGCGACATAAAAGGGGTGCACCGCTCTGGAAAGCCGAGTAGTTCTGCTAAATACCTGAACCGGAGTAATCAGGCTGGCTACTTCAGAGGAACATTTACCATGAAAGTAACGGTAAAATAATGATACCCACCCTACATCACGACGACGCTACAAGGTTTTAATAGAGTTGGATACCCTACTATCCCCTATAAGTTTTAACGCACGACATTGGACACGGTCTAGAAGGTGAAGATTTTTCGCGAAGCTCCCGGCCATATATGCGAATTGTACTATATTTTAGGATGGATATAGGAGGTGTAGATACAACGAAGATCGGTTGGAGTGAGGTATTTCTTACACCGCTTAAGAAAGCCTAAGCACTTGATTGCTTCGACACGTCAAAAATGTGATCGTTCCAGCGAAGATCGCATTGGATGACATGCCCAGAACATCAAGATCCTTCGACTCATTAATATCCCCACCACCCATATTTAGAGGTAGGAAGTTGTCACCCGCCAGACGTTGGGTCAACAAACAGCATTGGGTCTTCCGCGCAGTAAAATCGACCCGATTCGCTCGACACCACTCCTGGATTTTGTTGAGGTCAGATTAAGTGCGCCATTTATAATTCTGCGTTTTCTAGTGATCTCCAGAATAGAGGAACGCCTGGAGAATTAATATGAAAGACAAAATCTGCTGATGAAAGAAAATGAGAAAAAGAGTTGGAGACAAGAGCGAACCCTGCGGAACTCCAGCATTAATGGAGTGCTCTTCGGAAGCAAAGCCATCTATCACAACCCGAATAGAACGGCCGCTGAGGAAACTCGATATCCATCGAGTGAGTGTATCCGACACCATAAGCAGTCAATTTAGACACGAGTGCTTTATGCCACTCCCGGTCAAATGCCTTGGAGATTTGCAGAGCAACAACCTTGCTCTCACCGAACTGGTGAATGCAACTGCTCCACCGTTCAGTGAGAAACGCCATCAGGTCGCCGGTGGAACGGTGAGCACGGAAGCCGTACTGGCGATCGCTGATCAACTCGTTGCTCTCTAGATACCTCATCAATTTAAAATTTACAATGCTCTCCATGACTTTAGAGAGCACTGAGCAGATTGCTATGGGCCGGTAATTTGCAGGATTCGTAGCCTCACCTTTTTTGGGAACTGGCTGCACATTGGCAATCTTCCAGGAAGTGGGAAAAACTCCTGAAGTAAACGATAAATTAAAGAGATTTCGCAATGGGCGAGCCAGTGTTGAGGCGCACTTTCTCAACACATGGGCTGAAATGCTATCCAGTCCCGAGGATTTGTTGACATTGAGGTCTGCAATCACTCTTTTAACAGCTCACGTTCGAAAATGCATCTCAGGAATAGCATGATATACACCATCGACCGCGGGCTGTGGTTGGCTACTCTCAAGAAGAGAGCAGTTTTCAGCAAACATTTTGGGTAATAAGTTTGCCTTATCACCCGAGTGAATGAAGAGCTGATCATCCTTGAGGTGTGTTGGAATGGACGATCGCGTCTGATTTTTCACTCTCCCCACGAAACACCAAAGTTCTTACTACCCTTATTCGAGAACTCTACGTCTAAGGCGCTGTTCGTAGAGAACTTTTTCGCGCTTTAGAGTGGCATTGCACCTATTTCTGGCCTGATTGCGCAGCAGTTTAGTATCAGCAGTTTTGTTTAAACGCCAATTCCTAATTTCCTCTTTTTACCTGACTGCTTGTTTGCAAGTCACATTAAACCAGGTCTTTTGATTTAATGAAAATTCTTGGGTATGAAAGACCTCATACCAAATAAAATTATATTTTCTACCAATTTTGCCGCAGCATTTATGTTTCTATCTCTGAAACACAATTGCCAATTAAAACGGCTGAAAAAGCAGTTCAGCGCATCGCAATTGGCCTTCTCATAAAGCCACACTGTCCGCTTCGGAGCTGGCTGTTGAGCGGATTGAAGACTAGAATATGGGAAGGTAGCAGAAATTGTAGCGTGGTCCGAATTGTTAACCGTGAAGTTAGAAAAAGGTCCAGAAGGTTTTGGTTTTGCCCATCAACGCAGGGAAAGTGTGTTGGTTCCCTCACTAATTGAGTCAAATTATTAGACTCAGCAAATAACTCAACATACACCCTCTGGTGCCGTGTGACTCGAATGACGGAGCCATTTGGAATTATGAACATTGAAATCACCAGGAACAACAATTTCACTGTTCGGATACGATTCCAGAATTTTAGAGATCGAATCAGAGAGACTGTCCAGTTTATCAAAAGTTGGCAGCCTCTCTAGACCCGGGCTTCTATAGCTGAAGCAGAAGTGCAGGATGTGCGACTGGATTTTGAACTTAACCCACATGGAGCAAAATTCGGTATCCGTCACGCAAAGGTGACGCTGACACTGGTACGCAACATCACTGCGAATGTAGAAGGCGAGGCCTCTGTGTGGTAAAAACAATGGCAGTAAATGGAACCCCGGCATGTGAAAATCCAGTGGATCTGCACCCTCTGAGACCTGGGTCTCACTTAGTGCCATTACATGCGGTTGATGGGTACAAATATGCGCATAGACCGCGAAGAAATTCGCCCTCAAGCCACGTACATTTGTGGAGTCTATACGGCATTTTGTCATCGCCACCCACTGTAAGGAAGTGTAAGGTCAGCTGTACAAGCGGCCACGCATACATCACAAGTAAAGCTAAACGCGACAAGACAAGTGTTATGCCTTTATCTTGCCGCGCTTCAGCCCACGGTGCCCTCACAGCCGCATGCACACCTAACGGCACCAGGAAGAAGGAGGAGGAGTGAAAGCAAACGAAATGCTGAGCTTTACTGTGGAGAGCATAAAAAAGCCCCTTGCATGGTTCTCTGCGCCCCTGTCTATTTATTTTTGTAATTTGATAAAATTTTATTTACTATAGTATTTGTTATTAAGTTAAGTTGTTATTAAATAGTGCACTATTCTTTTGTTTGTTAAAAAGTGTTGTTTGGTAAAGTGTTACTGTTGTGCGGTAAAGTGTTATTGTTGTGTTAAAAGTATTTCGCGTCGTGGGTAATTGTTTTCACTATTGTTTAGATTTTATTTGCTTTATTAAAGCAATTTGATATATTAAAAAAAGTATTGGCGGGCGCACCAACCGCTTCCGTCCGCGGTCACATCACAACTGATGTTGAGGTAGCAGGGAGTGAAGCTGTGACGGCAGGAAGATGGAGGGGAGAGACGTATGTTATAGTGTGTGAGTATTGGGAGACCAGCAGCGGCAAGATGCTTGTCTTTGGAATTGCTGTTGTTGTTGTTGGATATCATATTAAGATTTTTTATTACGGAGGTGTGAATGGATGAGGGTAGGATTTTTTATGAGCCAAGCGACTGTGGCTTGTGTGTCGCATAGTGTTGATTAGTGGAGTTATTTTAGAAAATATATAGTACGCTGTAGTTGTAGTTGTTGTAGTTAAATGCTTGTTGGATACAGAGCTATGGGAACGAGTGCAAGCGCGGGTGGCAGCTTGCTTAGCAGAGGCTGCCTAAGCAGAAGCTGCGTAAGTGTAGTGAGAATTTCAAGTGCCTGGATGGTTGTGCGATCCTTAACTTAGCATGTATGAGGATGACGAATAGAGATTTTGAGGAAATTTGACGCCTCTGTTTTAGGTGTGTAGTAATTTTAATAATTCAGGGAGGTCGATGATTTTATTTTTCAATTCATTATTTTCAATTCATATTCAAAGAATATCTTTTTTAAAATACCGACACAGGCGGTCTAACAAATTAGTTCAAACATTTCAAAATTTTTTGTATATTAAGGTTTTTAGTGATATGGTGTAATTGGATGAGGGTACGATAGGGATATGTAAAGTGATTGTCAGCGTGTGACTTTTGCTTTGTTCGTTTTGTTTATGAGAGAAGGCGAGCTCTGCCTTGTGTCGCATAGGGTTGATTATTTGAGTTATTTTTAGGAAATTTAGGAAGTATGCTGTTGTGGTTGTTATAGTTTTAATATTTGTATGTAGGATACAGAGCTGCAGGAACGAGTGCGGGCGCGGATAGCGGCAGCCTAAGCAGTAGCTGCCTATGTATAGGCTGCCTAAGTAGACGTAGAGTTGTTGTTTATTTAATTGCTTTGCTTTTTAGACGCTGGAGAGTGGAGAGTGGGCTGCGTAAGCAGAGGTAGTCGCTTTGTTCTTGTTTTTTTTTAATTGCTTGAGATCGAACTATAGCTTGATTCGAATTTTGGTGGTCTTGAATTGTATTTAATGTTTTAATAGCACTTTACTGAAGGCATTGGGGAGACACCTTTTTTACGTTGTTTTTGCTGTTGTTTTGACGTCGTAACTTTTTGATATCGTTAATTTCTGAATATAACACTATAGTATATTACACAATTATGTATACATACTGTATACTATACTGTAAGTGCCTAAAGTACATACTTATTGTTTGCTGTGTGTGTGTGTGTGTTTTGTTAAGGAATTCATAGATATTAGGATGAGTCATCAATTTCCCAGAAGTTATTTTGCATAGACGCGTTTTGTACACTATTGTTTTTGTTGAAAATTATAGAGAGGTGAATCGCTATGGCAGAGGAGTATAAAAGGAGCAACGAGTTATTACAGAACTTCGTTAATCGTTTGATTCTCCAAGACATCAAGTCGTGTGAGCTCCTAATAACTCTTGAGAAAATACTCATATATTTTGTAGAGTTTAAAATTATTATATAAATAAATTATTATAATTTTTTTTATATCAGAATTTAGGAGCTGCTAAGCTTCAAAGCTTTTTGTGTTGATAGCACGTGCTACTGTTAAGAGGGATGATAAAGCGAGGGGAGTGGAAAGTGGGAATTTTTTTAATTTTTATTTTTTTTTATTGTAGAACTATGTTTTAGTTTTTTGTAAAACTATTAGCGCTAGGCTAGGCCTTAAGTACGCTGAAAACAGCACAATTAACATCCATGTGCAGACGGGATTCGAACCCACATCCCTGGAGCTCGCAGCGAAGGAATCACCCACTGCGCCACCGAGGACCGCAATTATATTTATAAATAAAAATAGTATATAATAATTAAAAAAATTCTTTTCTATTATTAAAATTGGAGAGATAAAGCGCATTAGTTTGCAAAAAAACCCAGAGCATTCACAAAGAGTACATTAAAGTGTAAAACTAAAGCTTCAAGTTTTTATATAGAACGCTCAAATTTTTAAGAAGACTGTAGTGAAATCTACTTCAATAATATCAAAACCATCAAAAAACCGTCATAGTCACCACCAACAACAAAATGAAGGGTTTCATTTGAGATACTATAAGTGTGGTGATCGTTTCACCGAAAATCGCAGCCTTAAACATGATGTTTTAAACAAACATGCTGAAAAGCAAGCATTCGATTGCAATTAATGCAACATTAAATTTGTCCGACGCGATAATCTGAAAAAACATAAATTTATTATTATATCATCCACAACCAAGCAGAAGATGTGCTTCACCAGTAAGACGTATTCATAATGAACACTTTTCACATCCAACTATAAATGAAAGCACACCGGCACTTTCATACTAGTATGCAAACAGCCTTTGTACTAATCTGATCTAATAGCTGATAGCTGTTGCACCTGATCTGATCTGATGGTTGATACATCTGATCTGATAGCTCATATACCAGACCTGATCCGATCTGATCTGATTTGATATTTGATACACCTAATCTTGATAACTGACGGTTACAGCTGATTGAAGACACTGAAGATTAATATTAAACTATTAAAAGAACTTGTAAAAACTAGACGAGAACTGAAACAAAAATTTAGGGCTTTAAAGTTAAGAAAAGCCGATTTAGAGAATCAATTGAATGAGACTTTTAAACCGGTTACAGTACCTTTGAAGGAATTAGTGAGGATATATAAAACAAACAATACAACTAAAACAAATGTTAACAAGGATGACCCAGGTGCAATCTATGCATGATACGATAACAAACAAACTTAAAACCAGTACCCCAGTTATAGACGAAACTCTTACCAGGAGCAATGATGACGATTATAATGATGATGATGATGGAACCTTTTTCTCTCAAATGGATGTTTCAGAGGAAGATGCAAACAAATCAACTGAAGACATGGATTTATCTAAATTAGATCAGCAAAATGAGCTGGATACAGCATACGGACACCAACATCATAAAGGGATTATTCAGTGATAAGCCTTTATTGACGTCCACACCTCTTCACCATAAAAAAGGAACGGGTGTGATGAGTTTACACCCTCAAACACCTAATTATATTGATCAGAATGATACTAAGGCTATGCATATTGTAAAATCACTAACCAATGATAAAGAATCATCAACGTCATACAAAGGTGTTTCTCTGATCTCCGAGCGCGTGGGATGGCTCGAAGAGTCAAGAGGTTGGGAGTGGTCTCCGAGCTCGTGGTAATCCGGCTCGAAGGACCAAATGTTTCTTTAACCCTCGAGCGCGTGGGATGGCTCGAAGGACCAAGATGGGTGGGGTAAAAAAGCAAGCAGAGGTACTCACTTAATGATCGAATGATTTGCTTTGTAGACGATGGTTGGCGCGTGCACTTCGCTTACGTTTTGCTTTGTAGACGATGGTTGGCGCGTGCACTTCCTTCAAGATCACTGAGAACAAGGAAGATTGGTTTTTTCCGGAACCACCGCCATCTATCTGTCGAAGAGAAAAGAGAAGAACGGAACGAGACGGAATGGGGTCCGCTCCAGCCGTGTTCAGCGGGGTTGCTGATTGATTTTCGTGGGGTTTTGTCGCAAAGGGAAAAGCGACGGGAGACGGTGGGGTTTTCGCGTGAACATCCCGCCCGCCTTGCAGTACTGCAACCTTGCTCAGGTTAGAGACGCACGAAGAGGGGTTCCTCGCTTTAGCCGCGGATACCTGATGGTTTTAGGGATTAACCATCAGGTTGGTCAGGGACTCCACGGGGGGGAGTGACCAGCAGATTGGGCTGCATCCGCGGAACTAAAGTGCGCTGCACGGGGCGGAGTCTTCGCTGCTCCGACGAAATTTCGTCCGTTGTCGGAGTACACATCAGAGGGACATCCTCGGCGAGCGCTGAATCGTCCAAAGGCAGCGAGAAATGTCGGGGTTGACTAGTCGCTGGCTGCTTCGAGGTGTATGGCCTTCGTCGCAAAACACATGAAGACGCAAACGTAGCCTTTTGTGATGAGGCAGGCTCTTCCGGTGTAGTTTTTGATGTCGAACGGTCCAGCGAAGTCCAAACCGGTGGCAGCGAAGGGGCGAGAGAGTGTGGTGCGCTCAGGAGGTAGAGCGGCCATAAGTTGGGTGCGTACTTGCTTCTTTTGGAGCAAACAAGGCTTGCAATTATGAATTGTGGCTTTAATCATGTTTTGAGCCTTGGGTATCCAGTACCGCGTGCGGAGCAAGCGCAGCATCAGCTGGTTTCCACCGTGTAAACTGATGTCGTGGATAAACCGAACCAAGAGACGGGTGAAGACGCAATTGTAGGGGAGCAAAATAGGGTGGCGTTCATCGTACGAGAGAGATGGACAAGAGATTAACCGTACGCTCACGCGGAGGAGTCCGTCGTGTGAGAGAAATGGGTTAAGCGAGAGAATCGAACACATCAGTTGTGATGTGACCGCGGACGGAGGCGGACGGTGCGCCCGCAAATTCATTTTATAAACAGTGTTCGCGAAAATAAAATCCAAAACAATAGTGAAAACCCACGCCGCGAAAATACAACAATAACGCTTCACCAAACAATACTTTTTAATAAACAAAATAGTGCACTACTTAATAACTTAATACTTGATAACAAATAAATAAAACCTGATGAAATTATAACAAATAAATAGACAATCTAACGCAATGCAGAGAAACATGCGAGGGGCTTGTTTATGCTCTCCGCAGTAAAGCTCAGCATTCCGTTGGTTTTCACTCTTCCTCCTTCTTTCTGGTCCCGTTAGGTGTGCAGGCGGCTGTGAGTTCACCGTGGGCTGAAGCGCGGCAAGATAAAGGCATAACACTTGTCTTGTCGCGTTTTGCTTTGCTTGCGACGTACGCGTGGCTGCTTGTACGGCTGACCTTACACTGACCTGTACGTGGCTTGAGGGCGAATTTCTTCGCGGTCTATGCGCGTATTTGTACTAACCAACCGCATATAATGACACTAGGTGAGGCCCAGGTGTCTGAGGGTGCAGATCCACTGGACTTTCACATGCCGGGGTACCATTTACTGCCATTGTTTTTACCACACAGAGGCCTCGCCTTATACATTCGCAGTGATGTTGCGTAACAGTGTCAGCAACACCTTTGCACGTCGGATGCCGAATTTAGCACCATGTGGGTTAAATTCAAAATCCAGTCGCACATCCTGCACTTCTGCTTCAATTATAGAAGCCCGGGTCTGGGGAGGCTGCCAACTTTCGATAAATTGGACAGTCTCTCTGATTCGATTTCTAAAATTCTGGAATCGTATCCGAACAGTCAAATTGTTGTTGCTGGTGATTTCAATGTTCATAATTCCAATTGGCTACGTCATTCGAGTCACACAACACCTGAGGGTTTGTATGTTGAGTTGTTTGCTGAGTCTAATAATTTGACTCAATTAGTGAAGGAACCAACGCACTTTCCCTGCGTTGATGGGCAAAACCAAAATATTCTGGACCTCTTTCTAACTTCACATCACAGCAAGTATGATGTGAATGTTCTTGCACCTCTTGGTAATTCGGACCACGCTATAATTTCTGCTACCTTCCCATATTCTAGTCTTCAATCCGCTCACCAGACAGCTCCGAAGCGGAAAGTGTGGCTTTATGAGAAGGCTAATTGGGATGCGCTGAACTGCTTTTTCAGCCGTTTCAATTGGATATTGTGTTTTAGAGATAGAAACATAAATGCTGCAGCAAAATTAGTAGAAAATATAATTTTATTTGGTATGAGGTCTTTCATACCCAATAAAAGAATTTCCATTAAACCAAAAGACCATTCCTGGTTTAATGCGACTTGCAGACAAGCCAGGTCTAAAGAGGAAGCATTTAGGAATTGGCGATTAAATAAAACTGCTGATACTAAACTGCTGCGCAATCAGGCCAGAAATAGGTGCAATGCCACTCTAAAGCGCGAAAAAGTTCTCTACGAACAGCGCCTTAGACGCAGAGTTCTTGAATACCATAAGGGTAGCAAGAACTTTTGGTCTTTCGTGGGGAGGGTGAAAAATCAGACGAGATCGTCTATTCCAACTCTCCTCAAGGATGATCAGATCTTCACTCACTCGGTTGATAAGGCAAACTTATTAGCCAAAATGTTTGCTGAAAACTGCTCTCTTCCTGAGAGTAGTCAACCACTGCCCGTGGTCGATGATGTATCTCATGCTATGCCTCAGATGCATTTTCGAACGCGAGCTGTTAAAAGAGTGCTTGCAGACCTCAATGTCAATAAGTCCTCGGGACCGGATGGCATTTCAGCCCATGTGTTGAGAAAGTGCGCCTCAACACTGGCTCGCCCATTGCGCAATCTCTTTAATTTATCTTTTACTTCAGGAGTCTTTCCCGCTTCCTGGAAAATTGCCAATGTGCAGCCAGTTCCCAAAAAAGGTGAGGCTACGAATCCTGCAAATTACCGGCCCATAGCAATCTGCTCAGTGCTCTCTAAAGTCATGGAGAGCATTGTAAATTTTAAATTGATGAGGTATCTAGAGAGCAACGAGTTGATCAGCGATCGCCAGTACGGCTTCCGTGCTCACCGTTCCACCGGCGACCTGATGGCGTTTCTCACTGAACGGTGGAGCAGTTGCATTCACCGGTTCGGTGAGAGCAAGGTTGTTGCTCTGGATATCTCCAAGGCATTTGACCGGGTGTGGCATAAAGCACTCGTGTCTAAACTGGCTGCTTATGGTGTCGGTAATACTTTCACTCGATGGATATCGAGTTTCCTCAGCGGCCGTTCTATTCGGGTTGTGATAGACGGCTTTGCTTCCGAAGAGCACTCCATTAATGCTGGAGTTCCGCAGGGTTCGGTCCTGTCTCCGACACTTTTTCTTATTTTCATCAATGACCTTCTGTCATTGACATCAAACCCCGTCTACTCGTTTGCTGATGACAGCAGCATTTGTCATTCATATTCATTCTCCAGGCGTCCTTCTATTCTGGAGATCAATAGAAGGCGCAGAATTATGAATGACGCACTCCAATCTGACCTCAACAAAATCCAGGAGTGGGGTCAAGCGAATCGGGTCGATTTAATGCGCGGAAGACCCAATGCTGTTTGTTGACCCACAAGCGTCTGGCGGGCGACAACTTTCCACCTTTAAATATGGGTGGTGTGGATATTAATGAGTCGGAGGCTCTTGATGTTCTGGGCATGTCAATCCAATGCGATCTTCGCTGGAACGATCACATCTTTGACGTGTCGAAAGAAGCAGCCAAGTGCTTAGGCTTTCTTAAGCGGTGTAAGAAGTACTTCACTCCAACCGATCTTCGTTGTATCTACACCACTTATATCCGTCCGAAAATGGAGTACAATTCGCATATATGGTCGGAAGCTTCGCGGGCATATCTTCAGCTTCTCGACCGTGTCAAATGTCGTGCGTTAAAACTTATAGGGGACAGTAGGGTATCCAGCTCTATTGAAACCTTGGAGCGTCGTCGTGATGTGGGGTGTGTATCACTATTTTACCGCTACTTTCACGGGAAATGTTCTTCTGAAGTAGCCAGCCTGATTCCTCCGATTCAGGTATTTAGCAGAACTACTCGGCTTTCCAGAGCGGTGCACCCCTTTTATGTCGCGATTCCGTTCCAACGAACCACGCATTACCGTCAGAGTTCGTTTTTCGGGCGCGTCGTTAGATTGTGGAATAATCTAAAAAAAAAAAAAAAAAAAAAAAACTCTTGCGCTTAAGAGTGTGTGTCATTTCAAGGCAATGATATTCGTCGTTGAAATTAACTTTTTGCGCGACAATGATGAGCCGCGTCTGAACGGCTTGAATCTCATCGGAGTCGATTAGAGTAGTTTCGCGCCGAAAATGAGGGCGGTAATGGGGGTGCGTATGCTGCAGGAACCGAAAAGCATACGCCAATACACGAAGGGCTCGCGGGAAAGAAGAGAATCTTTCTAAGGGGTCCTCATATTGGTGGTAATAGGTAAAATTGGTTTTGATGGGCTTAGCCTCCAATTCAGTTTCGAACTCGTGGGGGCAGTGTGGTGAGGCCACTGCGTCCTCGCTTGCCGCAGCCATGCAGGTCCTTGCCACCAGAGCGGTGTGTAAAGCAAATCCAGCGGATACATGCCTCTGCTGGCAAGATCCGCTGGATTACTCTCCGAGTCGACGTGGTACCAGTGAGTGTTGTCCGCCACCTCGACAATTTTCGCGACACGGTTGGCGACGAACGTCGTCCATGTGCAGGGTGGTCGTTTCAACCACGCCAGCAATATAGTCGAGTCGGTCCAACAGTGAAGGTCATAACGTGGAAAGTCGAGATCGGGAACAATTGCGTCAATCATATCGACAAGGAGAGCAGCTCCGCAGAGTTCCAATCGAGGGATCGATATGGTTTTGATTGTGGCGACCTTCGTTTTGGCAAAGAGCAAGGAAGTCGAAGTGCTGCCTGAGTTACGAGTGAGCACGTAGATCACGCCAGCGTATGCTTTCTCGGAAGCATCGCAAAAAGCATGAATTTCCACGGTGCTGCCTGGGGTGAAGTGAATCCATCGGGGTATTTTGAGGAGATTGATATGGGGGTAACATTGAACGAATTGAAGCCAACGTTGTAAAGTGATGGGAGTGAGTGGGTCGTCCCATCCGATGCCGTCCAGCCAGAGTTTTTGCATAATCGTTTTTGCAATGACAATGACTGGAGCAAGCCATCCTGCCGGGTCAAACAGTTTTGCAATCCGAGATAACACCTCGCGCTTAGTATATGTGGGGGAGAGGTCAAAGGGTTTTGACTCTATGTTAAAATGATCAGTTTTGATGATCGGAGGCCGAGAGTTTTGGTATTGCTATCATCTTCTAATTCAAGAAAGTCTTTGTTTAAGAGATCTTGTGGTGGGATCCCGATTAGAAGAGCGGGGTGATTTGCTGTCCATTTTCGTAGTGTGAAGCCGGCAGAGTGAAGAGCGGCAGACAGTTGATGTCGGGTACGAAGCGCGACATCAATGTCATGAGCGCCACATAACGCGTCATCCACGTACATGGAGTTCTTAAGAATAGGAGCAGCAAGGGGGTATTTTTTCTCGACATCCCTCGCCAATTGATGTAGAGTACGTATGGCCAGATAGGGAGCACAATTGACGCCAAACGTGACCGTTTGGAGTTCGAAATCTTGCACATCGTCGTGTGAAGAGTTTCGGAAGAGAATTCGCTGGTAGCGCGAATGCTGGGGATTTATGCGGATTTGGCGATACATTTTTTCAATGTCGCCATTGAAAACGTATTTATAAAGTCGCCATTGGATAATGAGAAATGTCAAATCCGATTGCAGGGCGGGCCCAGGATAGAGGACATCGTTCAGGCTACGACCGTTGGAGGAGGGGCAGGAGGCATTGAACACAACACGCACCTTGGTTGTGCTGCTGTCGGGTTTGAGAACAGCGTGATGGGGTAGGTAGTAGTTGTCGAAACCGGAAGGGTTCTGAGAGGGGTGGATCGGTGTCATATGGTGCAGATCCGAGTACTCTCGAATCACGGAGTCATATGTTTCTTTAAAACTGGGGCTCTTCAACAATCTGGTTTCGTTTCGGAGAAACTGTTTGAGAGCAATCTCTCTGGATTTCCCGATCTTTATTGAAGAAGGGAAACCTTCTTTGAAGGGCAGCGAAACAATATATCGGCCATCGGGGCGCCTCTGAGTGGTATTGGAGTACAAGTCCTCGCAGCGTTGTTCACCCGGGGTGGGTATCCGTTTAGTTTGGACTTCTTCAAGCTCCCAGAATCGCGATAGTTGATGATCCATGGAGACTTCGTTGAAGAAAGAGACTCGTGTGGTAACCGAGGGGGCAGGTAAATCCTGTTGAAGTGGACCTGTGAGAATCCACCCGAAGATGGTCTCTTGTGCGACCAAAGAGTCAACGATGTTGCGTTTAATTCCATCGCGCAAGATGAGGGGGTAGATATCGGCTCCAATAAGCATATCAATTTGATCACTGCGGTAGAAGTTCTCATCGGGTAATGGTAGCTCGCGAAGAGATTCACAGCGTGAAGTATCGAGAGAGCAAACCGGGAGATTGCCGGTTAACTTGGGGAGCACAAGCGCGCAAGCTGGAAGGTGAGTCCCAGGAGCTCGAGGTGAGCCAATCTGGAAATTACAAAATTTGGAAACCTGGGCGGTAATCGTTTGATTGACACTCGCCACTTGGGCCTGGATGGCCTTCACTGGGAGTTTCAATCGCTTCTGGATGCGTTCGGTTAAGAAAGTGGCTTCAGAGCCAGAGTCGATGAGCGCACACGCTGAGTACGGCTCACCGCGGTGGTAAATATGGATCATCGCGGTGGCGAGCAACACCTGCTTCGGTCGCGAGGTGAAGCACGTCAATACATTGGATCTTGAGGGGGCTTCAATGGACTGTATATTAGGGGTAGAGGTAGAGGGGGTCGCTCGAGAGTGCAACGGAAGGTTCGACAAGCGATTATGCGTATGAGCATTTGGACCGCGATGAGGGGGGTTTTTACGAAGCGAGGTGTTATGGGTAGAGTCCGAATGAGAGTTCGGTTGGGGGGCCGAGGCCTCCTCGCGATGTAATAGTGTGTGATGTCGCTGGTTGCACGACATACACGTGAACGCACTTTTACACTCTTTTACGTGATGTGAGTGCGCCAAGCAGTTGGAACAAAAATGAATTCGTTGAAGTGTCGCCCAACGAGAGTCCAAATTCATTGCCAGAAACCGTGGGCATCTGCGGAGCGAGTGCGGTTGATCAGTGCATAATCGGCAGCTGGTCGAAACCATATTAGCCTGGAACGTATTCACAGGCTTCGGGTTGGGGGGAGCGCGCGTAGAGGTATGCGACGCTTTTTTAGGGGGGTTGACGGACTTCCGGATATCGTCAACAGTTTCCAAAGTTTGGAAATGGGAGGTGAGAAAAGCGTCCATTTCGCGCCATCTTGGAATTTCTCGTTTGAGGGTAATAGATTGTTCCCATAACGAGAGGGTGTGTTCGGGGAGGCGAGTTGAGCAGAGATGCACAATAATTGCGTCCCAGCTGTTCACATCGACATCATGCAAAGTGAGAGCTGAGAGGCAGCTCTCTTGTTGGAGACGTTTAATAGCCACTCCCGATTCTTTGGTAATTGGGGTGAGATTGAATAACGTTCGGAGTTGAACGTTAACAAGAATTCGCTTATTTTCGAAGCGGTCGGTGAGGTTCCGCCAAGCTTGCTCAAAACCGGCGTCGGTGAGGGGGGATTTCTGAACTATTTCTTTTGCTTCACCTCGTGTCTTTTGATTGAGGTGAAACAACTTTTCGATGGGGGATAACCGATTGTTGCGGATGTAGAGAGCTGAAAACATATCGCGAAAAGTTGGCCATGATTCGTAATCGCCGTTAAAAATCGCGGTGTCAAACGGCGGTAAACTGATATTAAGTCCGGAGAGATTCGAGTGGACTGTTGCCTCCAGTGCAGAGGCATGGGATAACGAGGATTGCGAAATTGGGGAGGGTAGGGGGCAGCGAGATGCTGCAGCTCGCTAATCTTGGCGGAGAATCGAACATAAATCTGGTAATTGCGTCGGTATTGGCTTTTCACGACAGTTACCTCAGCGGTTTTGGGATCGTCGACTGCTAATGGATTCGCTGCCATGATGGTGGATTCCAAGCATGAGTTGTATGATTGTTTCAAATCGGACCAGACCGCCTTCAGTTCCTCACGATGGGTGTCCAGGCTGGATGCCGAATGTTCACGTTCCGGAATGTCGCTGAATTCCTTCTCGAACTCCTCCAGTGTTTCAGTCACGCTGATGAATTTCGTAAGGGGGTCCATGGTAACAGAATCACTCGTGCGAGAAATTGTATTTGTATATAAAAATTTATTGTTTATTTATTATTGGGGGGGGGGGGGCTATTAATAGGATTAATTTATTAAAAATATTTCAATTAATCTAGAAATAAATTAGTCAAAGTAGTTTAGATTTAATTACTCCGACTACTTCGACAAAAGTTGTTTGGAAAGTTATTTGTGATGATTTAAACCGTGGGGCGGGGGTATGCCGTACAAAAAACTCAAACCGTGATAAATGAGTGGCACAAAAAAATAGAAAATGAGGAAAACCACTAATTAAGCATAAGATAATGCTCGTTTATTTTATTTTATTTTGGGGGTAACAATTTTTGGGGTTAATTTTATACTACTATGAAAAAGTAATTTAATTCAAACTAGTCAAAGTAGTTTAAAATTAACTACTTCTGCAAACGTCGTTTCCAACCGGGTAGCTGCTGCTTGTGCGCTGCCCGCACGATGTCACCGACGCTCGCTGCAGATATAGCACAAAGCAACTCCGCAAAACGAGAGAGTAGTGCTTGCGCCTGTGGAAAGGTGGTGGTTTTTTTGTGCGCTGAGAATTCCCACGTTGGAGCTGCAGGTTTTTTTGTACACTTTTGGGGCCAACGGCAACTCTCGATACCGCTACGAGAATGAACTGTTGGTAATATTCGTTTTCACAAAATATAAGTTTTCGATTTGAGAATATTAAATTGATGTACAACACGGGATGGTTGCACATACAATTTAATATAAAAGAACGATATTTTTGTTCTTTTGGGGGGATCACAAATGAATGCTGCGCGACGCCGAACCGAAACAAGGGGTTTACACTTTTAATACTAAATATAATTTAATTATTAATATTAATGAATATAGGGGGGAGTGGGGGTTTTGCCGGCGTCCGGCTCGAATGGACCAAATGCTTCTCTGATCTCCGAGCGCGTGGGATGGCTCGAAGAGTCAAGAGGTTGGGGGTGGTCTCCGAGCTCGTGGTAATCCGGCTCGAAGGATCAAATGTTTCTTTAACCCTCGAGCGCGTGGGATGTCTCGAAGGACCAAGATGGGTGGGGTAAAAAAGTAAGCAGAGGTACTCGCTTAATGATCGCTTGGTGTGGAGTCGTCGGCGTCCAGAATTATAGGGGTGAGCTTCGTCGCTATTTGTCCTGGTTGAGTTTTGCTTTGTAGACGATGGTTGGCGCGTGCACTTCGCTTACGTTTTGCTTTGTAGACGATGGTTGGCGCGTGCACTTCCTTCAAGATCACTGAGAACAAGGAAGATTGGTTTTTTCCGGAACCACCGCCATCTATCTGTCGAAGAGAAAAGAGAAGAACGGAACGAGACGGAATGGGGTCCGCTCCAGCCGTGTTCAGGGGGGTTGCTGATTGATTTTCGTGGGATTTTGTCGCAAAGGGAAAAGCGACGGGAGACGGTGGGGTTTTCGCGTGAACACAAAGGAAATGATTTAATGCTAGTAAATTCACAGAAACCCGAATTTATTTATTGGAATGATCCCCAAAAGCTGGTAGGTAGATTACGCCTTTTGTTATTATCTGCTTTGAATGAAGGTAACTTCTATATCAACGAAATAATTTTCATTATCGAAGAATTACGAGAAGCCGACATAATTGAGTAACTTTCACATACATATTTTGCATACCAAGAGAATATATTATCAACAGATTATCATACATTACCACATAATTTTTATGAACATGTAAATCGAAATTAGCTTTACAATTGTATCAGGATTTCTTGAAATATGTATTATTGGAACTATTGTATTTTTATTAAAATTAAATGCATACGTGTGTATATGAACAACATATATAAGCGTTTGAGTTGTTTAATTTTTTCAGCAATAAAATCCATACAAACACGGTCGCTTACATGATATGTACGACCTTTGTGTTTCTTTCCTGATATGATAACACTTATGTGTTTGCTGTTTGAACTAATCAAATGGCTGATCTGATACCCCTTGTAACTGATCTACTCTGGTAGTCGATAACCTGGTCTGATCTGATCTGATAGCAGTTGCACAGATCTGATAGCTGTTATATCTGATGTGATAGCTAATATACATACATGACCCGACCTAATCTGACAGCTGATATACAGGATCTGATCTAACCTGATCTGATTTGATAGCTGTTATGATAGACCAGATAGCCGTTATGATGAATCATCTATGACTTACAAAGGAAATGGTTTAATTGAAGATGGATGTTTGTCTCATCTGAATGGCAGTAGCGCAGCGAGGGGTGGGAACGGGGGCATCATGCTCCGGGCGCTACTCACAAAGGGGTGCCAAATGGTCCGCAAAACAAAAATTGCTGGAAAATTTTTATTTTTAATATAACTGATTTCTGGAAAATATATTTTAAATTTAGTGCCAGTATAATATAATAAATGTTAATTCGTAAATAAAATGAAAAAAAAACAGAACACTAGTCTAATGGCCAGATTTTCAATTATCACTGTCACTAAGAAGCGAGAAATCGTTACTCGTCACCGTGAATGTAAAATGCGATTTCTAAACACTTACGTAGCGAGTAGTTCGCTTCTCGTAGGCACTTTAAAGATGTGTTTAATTTTTTAAGGGTACACTCGGATTTCTCTTTTCTTCGCATGCTTTCTAATTTCTGCTTATCATTCTTACTCGCTCATTGTTTTACCCTGGTTTCCCCTATGTTTTTGAACATGTTATTACTTTTGAATTGTTGTGTTTCAAGTGCTGAAAATTGTGAATTATGAAGCGGAAAATTTTTATTCGGGGTTATTGGTCATTTCCCGCAGCAGCAGGTTGAACTGCACGTTGTTCGTAATTCTAAGAAAAAGTTAAAATTAATTTTCATTCTGTTTAAAATTCACCATTAAATAGAAAATAACCTCTTTTTGTTGGAATTCATTGTTACACGTTCAGATTACAGATTTTTCTATCAGATATTTCAGATTCACAAAAATTTGCGCCAGTTTAGCTGAAAGAATGGAGTAACGACAGCCTTTTAGCAGTCGTTACTTTTGACAGTTCTTATCGCTGAAATAATGATTGAAAATACCATGTAACGAACGAGAACTCGTAACAAGTATGGAAAGTGTTGTTGTGTTTTTAACGAACGAGCTGCTCGTTGTTTGAAAATCACAAAGTAACGATATCGCGAAAATAAGAAAGCAGAATCACGAAGAATCACCTCGTTCGTTGGTTGAAAATCTGGCCATAAATCAAACTGTAATAATATATTCATAATAGAAATGTCACGTCTCTTCTACTGGCAGGGCTGACTCGACCTGTCTGCGTTTCAACTGCAATTGGGGTTTGCATATTTATTATGATATGCGAGTCTGTCAAACGCGCTGAAAACACGAAAAACACAAAGGAGAATCAACGATAGACAGATAACGTGAGTTTCTGTTATGAGGCTATTAATTTTATTTCTATAAACGCAATGTAGCTTACGCTTGTTATTTTAAAACGGTAACAATAACACTCTATTGTACTTATATGTACAGTCATTGAAAAAAGTAAAAAATTCTTTGTTACTTTCCGGATACTTTTTTCCGTGACTGTACATGTCCGTGACACTTGTGACAGGTTGTTTAAGTCCGCAACAAATTAGGAAATACCCGAAATATTAGCGTTTGAGTTATTTTGTGCGTGTATTTTTCAGTTTTGCGTCCTTGTCATCGCGCTCTGCTTAGAATAAAAATTAAATGTTATTAAATATTAAATGTTATATGTTAAAAGTTTAATGTTAGCATAAATTATAGTGTATATTTGACTGTGTTACTACCTTTCAAGTTAAAGGCATTCTTGGTAAAGAAAAAACAAATAAGATAATAATACTTACTACATCTATTCGACGATTATATTATTCAGTGAATAGGGTATGAGAACATTTATTAACAGTGTTCAATAAAATAATTGAAAAATTGGAAAATATTCAATTTTTATTACTATTACTATTAATAAAACTTATTTTTTATTTAGACCATGTCAACGTCAGGAAAAAAACTTAGCGGTTCCCAGAATCGGAAAAGAGAACTACAGCAAGAAAAAGAAGCTCTGAAATCTAGAGTATTAATAAAATCATACTTTGGAAAAAAATCGCAAAAAGAAAATCCAGAAGATAAAAAAGATGAAGATGTAATTTCAGATTCAGAGTCAGAACCAGATTCCGGTTGTACACCTACTGCTAAACTTTTATGTACTAATAACACAACTCAACAAATACAAGGCTCTGAAGAAGGTGGCGCAAGTACATCAGAAATGATAAGTCCATGTTCACATCTAATAAAAAACACAGAAAATACAATATAATCACTTGCTGTAATTCCGGACGTTCTGGAGTTCAAGGATGTTGCTTATTTAAAATTTAGCAACAATCTTACAATAATATCGAACCAACTTCGGAAAGAAATGATTATTCGTGGATCTTGCACATTTCAAAATGAAGCCAGTATAAATGCAGTAACAACATCAACTAATCGTCTAATGCCAAAATCTTGATTTTCTCGACGGATCGGTAATGAAGAGGAAGGAACTGAAGTTAACCGATCTTGGTTATTATATTCACCAAAAAACAATGTACTGCTTTTGTTGCTTACTGTTTATTACATCAAACTCCGCTACACAATCATCTTTCGTAACATCTGCTGGTTTTAATAAATGGAAGAAAAAAGATAAATTGATTAGCCATGAAAGAAGTCCAAATCACCGAAAATCACTTACGGCTTGGAAAGAAACAGAACGAAGATTAATAAGTAGAACGGGAATTGATGTATCATTAGAAGCGAACATTCAGTCCGAAAAAGAACGGTGGCGAAATATATTGCAAAGAATATTAGCTTGTATGAGGTATTTAAGTATACAAAATCTTCCTCTACGTGGCAATGTTGAAAAACTAGCACTTCAAATTGGTACAAATGTAGGACACCTATTATCTTTACTTAGACTTGTACCTCAGTTTGATGCGCTACTAGCAAATCATCTTAAACATGCCACAGAAACTCCAAAAACTGTCTCATATCTGTCACCACAGATTCAAAATGAATTCATTCATCTTCTGGCATCTACAGTTCGAAATCAACTAATAAACGATATCCTAAGAAATAAATATTATGGACTTTTGTTTGATTCAACTCTTGATATATCTCATCGAGAACAAATGTCTCAAGTCATTAGGTATGTAGATGTTGATTTTATCAATAAAAAAGTTTCCATCAGGGAATCTTTTTTGCAGGTCACACATCTGGCGTTCAACAAAGAATAATGCAAAAAAGTCATAAAGCATTATTTGTAAATTGTGATAACCATTCATTGAATTTAGTAGGAGTTACTGCAGCTAAACAAGATCCAATCGTTTTTACATGTTTTGGAATAATTGAAGACATATACCTCTTTTTCTCACGTTCAACGTTACGATGGGAATTATTAAAAAATGCTTTAACAAAAACTGTCAAACGTGAATCTGAAAAACGATGGAGCGCCAGAATACAAGCGGTTAGCGTTTTTCACAAAAAAAAAAACGTCATTTTCATTTTCCGCTTCATAATTCACAATTTTCAGCACTTGAAACACAACAATTCAAAAGTAATAACATGTTCAAAAACATAGGGGAAACCAGGGTAAAACAATGAGCGAGTAAGAATGATAAGCAGAAATTAGAAAGCATGCGAAGAAAAGAGAAATCCGAGTGTACCCTTAAAAAATTAAACACATCTTTAAAGTGCCTACGAGAAGCGAACTACTCGCTACGTAAGTGTTTAGAAATCGCATTTTACATTCACGGTGACGAGTAACGATTTCTCGCTTCTTAGTGACAGTGATAATTGAAAATCTGGCCATTAGACTAGTGTTCTGTTTTTTTTTTCATTTTATTTACGAATTAACATTTATTATATTATACTGGCACTAAATTTAAAATATATTTTCCAGAAATCAGTTATATTAAAAATAAAAATTTTCCAGCAATTTTTGTTTTGCGGACCATTTGGCACCCCTTTGTGAGTAGCGCCCGGAGCATGATGCCCCCGTTCCCACCCCTCGCTGCGCTACTGCCATTCAGATGAGACAAACATCTTCAATTAAACCATTTCCTTTGTAAGTCGTAGATGATTCATCATAACGGCTATCTGGTCTATCATAACAGCTATAAAATCAGATCAGGTTAGATCAGATTCTGTATATCAGCTGTCAGATTAGGTCGGGTCATGTATGTATATTAGCTATCACATCAGATATAACAGCTATCAGATCTGTGCAACTGCTATCAGGTCAGATCAGACCAGGTTATCGACTATCAGAGTAGATCAGTTACAAGGGGTATCAGATCAGCCATTTGATTAGTTCAAACAGCAAACACATAAGTGTTATCATATCAGGAAAGAAACACAAAGGTCGTACATATCATGTAAGCGACCGTATTTGTATGGATTTTATTGCTGAAAAAATTAAACAACTCAAACGCTTATATATGTTGTTCATATACACACGTATGCATTTAATTTTAATCAAGAATACTTTTGTAATTCGATTTGTATGCTGTGTATAAAAGAGTCGGTGTCAATGTAAATCAAAGTCAGTTATCAGAGCAAAACGTTCTCATTGAATTCGGAACTAATTGAAAAGTTTTCATTATGAATACGTCTGAATTATGAATACTGGTGAAGCACAGCTTCTGCTTGGTTGTGGATGAAAAAAAATTTATATGTTTTTTCAGGTTATCGCGTCGGGCAAATTTAATGTTGCATTCATTGCAATCGAATGCTTGCTTTTCAGGATTTTTGTTTAAAATATGATGTCTAAGGCTGCGATTTTTGGTGCAACGATCACCACAATCATCTCAAATGAAACCCTTCATTTTGTTGTTTGTGGTGAATATGACGGTGTTGTTGATAGTTTTGATAATATTAATGAAGTAGATTTCACTACAGTCTTCTTAAAAATTTGAGAGTTCTTTATAAAAACTAAGTTTTAGTTTTAAACTTTAATGTACTCTTTGTGAATGCTCTGGGCTTTAGTTTTGCAAACTAATGCGCTTTATCTCTCCAATTTGAATAATAAGAGTAACTAATTTTTTTATTTACTATCTTTAGTTATAAATATAATTATAATTTATTTATTATACCCTACACCCGAAGTATATTCATCTTGTTCTTCCGTTTGTAACGTAGAGAAGGAGACGAGATAGATATAGAAAAGTATATATATTCTCGCTCAGCGTCACCTCCTGAATCGATATAGCCCTGTCTGTCCGTCTGACTGTCTGTCTGTCTGTCTGTCTGTTGAAATCACGATTACGAGAGAACGAGAAGAGATATCGCGATGAAATTTGGTACACAATTATTCTCTGTTATTTAGAGCTGTTTGGGATTGAAAATGGGCGATATCGGTAAACAGCCACGCCTACTTTACATACGGAATGTAAAGGCACATCGTTTCAAAAAATGTTATAATCTGAATATTTCATAAACCGTGTGAGATATTAAGGTATAATTTTATTCCGGAACATATAGCGTCATTACTAAAACGTTTGAAAAAATGGGCGTGCCACGCCCACTTCTAACAAAGTTGCCAATTTCTCCTGAACGATATAAGATATTGAGACGTAATTTTATCAGGATTACCAATATTATTACCAATTACTACCATTACCAAGTATTACCAATAACCAAGTATTACCAATAACCAAAAATGGGCGTGCCACGCCACTCATACAAAAGTTGTCAATATCTTATATACGGTTCAAAATATCAATACGTAATTCTATCTAGCAGTATATAGAGACATTACAAAAACATTTGCTCGAAATGGGTGTGGTCCGCCTACTTACACAAATGTTGTTAAGTGGCGAAATTACAATTTTTTCAGTTACTCGGGTGTAGGGTATTTAGACTTCGGTAAGGCCGAAGACAACACTTTTACTTGTTTAATAATTTTAAACTGTACAAAATATATGAGTATTTTCTCAAAGGTTATTAGGAGCTCACACGACTTGATGTCTTGGAGAATCACACGATTAACGAAGTTCTGTAATAACTTGTTGCTCCTTTTATACTGTAATAACTTGTTGCGATTCTCTAAAATTTTCAACAACAACAATAGTATAGAAAACGCGTCTCTGCAAAATAATTTCTGGGAAATTGATGACTCATACTAATAACTGTAAATTCCTTAACAAAGCACACACACACACTGTAAAGAAAATTTTTCGCCGGAGTATAGTCTCTCCAGAGTCCCGTACCGAACACTTAAATAAAAGGCTTTCGGTTTTCTTTTGATAGTTTTCGATTATTTATTCACCGTTATTCAAAATTTTATTTTTAGGTCTCTTATCGCTATTGTTATACACTAACTAGGCGAACTAACAATATTTTTTAAAACAAGTCGTTTAATTCTGACGTCCGCTGAATAGCACTAAGCCCGTACAACTACAAAATCTATATACACACTGAGAGTTCTAGAATACGAGGTTTTATGATTGACGGCGTCAGACAATACGAGGTACTAGAATTTACTTGGATTCAGGATTGGCGTCCGCATAAAAGCACTCAGCCACGACGAGGTACCAGAATGTACTTGGATTCGGGATTGGCTTCCGCTTAAAAGCACTCAGCCACGACGAGGTACTAGAATTTATTTGAATTCGGGATTGGCGTCTTCTTAAAAGCACTCAGCCACGACGAGGTACTAGAATTTACTTGAATTCAGAATTGGCGTCCGCTTAAAAGCACTCAGCCACGACGAGGTATTAGAATTTACTTGGATTCAGAATTGCCGTCCGCTTAAAAGTACTCAGCCACGACGAGGTATTAGAATTTACTTGGATTCGGGATTGGCGTCCGCATAAAAGCACTCAGCCACGACGAGGTACCAGAATGTACTTGGATTCGGGATTGGCTTCCGCTTAAAAGCACTCAGAGACGACGAGGTACTAGAATTTATTTGGATTCGGGATTGGCGTCTTCTTAAAAGCACTCAGCCACGACGAGGTACTAGAATTTACTTGGATTCAGAATTGGCGTCCGCTTAAAAGCACTCAGCCACGACGAAGTATTAGAATTTACTTGGATTCGGGATTGGCGTCCGCTTAAAAGCACTCAGCCACGACGAGTTACTAGAATCTACTTGGATTCAGAATTTGCGTCCGCTTAAAAGAACTCAGCCACGACAAGTTACTAGAATCTACTTGGATTCAGAATTTGCGTCCGCTTAAAAGCACTCCGCCACGACGAGGTACCAGAATTTACTTGGATTCAGGATTGGCGTCCGCTTAAACGCACTCAGCTACGACGAGGTACTAAAGGTTCAAGGACTTACCACTTGGAGCACGAGATTCCAAAAGAGACCGAATTCAGCGCGGTGGGCCCTTTTATACACCGATCAAAACAACTCCGCTGCAGTCGTTGTTCTTGTTCACATTCCGTAATTTTCTTATGTGCATAGCGGGACTCAACGTACTTGTTGTTCTTGTGCTTATTTCTAGAAATATTCCTTGTGATTTTGTTGGTAGACTCCCAGGCTCTAATTTAATTTTGCTTTCTGGTTTCGCATCTCGGTCGGTATTGTAATTGTTGTGATTCTATGTGTTTCATGTATTCTATGTGACTGTTGTTTTTTTCTCTTTGTTAGCAAGCGAGCTAATGTGGCTGTGGTTATTGTTGTTAGCTTTGAATATTTCCAGCCTACCTCAGTGTTGCTACGTCGTGTTTTTCTTTGTTGCTGACAGAATTAATTCCACCTGAAGTTGGAAAAAAAACGGCTCGGTTGGGATGTAGGCCAGGTTTTACAACCGGAGTTGTAAGAACAAATTTAGTTTTCTTACAACACATACACACATACACAGCAAACAATAAGTATAACACTTTACGCACTTACAGAACAGTATACAGTATGTATACATAATTGTGTAATATAATGTTATAATCATCAGTATAAAATCATCGACCTCCCTGCATTATTAAAATTACTACACACCTAAAAGAGAGGCGTAAAATTTCCTCAAAATCTCTATTCGTCATGATCATACATGCTAAGTTACGGATCGCACAACTATCCAGCCACTTGAAATTCTCACTACACTTCTGGGGCAGCGTCTCAAAAGCGAAGCAAATAAATAAATAACAACAACAACTGCAACACTACTTCTGCTTACGCAACTTCTGTTTAGGGAGCCTCTGCTTAGCAAGCTGCCATCCGCGCTCGCATTCTCTCCCATAGCTCTGTATCCAACAAGCATTTAACTACAACAACTACAACTACAGCGTACTCTATATTTTCTAAAGTAACTTCACTGATCAACCCTATGCGACACACAAGCCACAGATGCTTGGCTCATAAAAAATCCTAACCTCATCCATTCACACCTCAGCAATAAAAAAAATCTTAATACCATACAACAGCAATTCCAAAGGCAAGCATCTTTCCGCTGCTGGTCTCCCAATACTCACATACTATAACACACGTCTCTCCCCTCCATCACCCTGCTTCCTGATCATCACTTGTGATGTGACCGCGGACGGAGGCGGATGGTGCGCCCGCCAATACTTTTTTAATAAATCAAATTGCTTTAATATAGCAATAACACAAAAATTTTTTAACACAACAATAACACTTTACCGAAAACAAAACACAAACAAAAGAATAGTGCACTATTTAATAACAACTTAACTTAATAACAAATACTATAGTAAATAAAATTTTATCAAATTACAAAAATAAATAGACAATCAAATGGGACGCAGAGAACCATGCAAGGGGCTTTTTTATGCTCTCCACAGTAAATCTCAGCATTTCGTTTGCTTTCACTCCTCCTCCTTCTTCCTGGTGCCGTTAGGTGTGCATGCGGCTGTGAGTGCACCGTGGGCTGAAGCGCGGCAAGATAAAGGTATAACATTTGTCTTGCAGCATTTTGCTTTGCTTGCGACGTACGTGTGGCCGCTTGTACAGCTGACCTTACACTTCCTTACAGTGGGTGGTGATGACAAAATTCCGCATAGACTCCACTAATGTACGTGGCTTGAGGGCGAATTTCTTCGCGGTCTATGCGCATATTTGTACCCATCAACCGCATGTAATGGCACTAAGTGAGACCCAGGTCTCAGAGGGTGCAGATCCACTGGATTTTCACATGCCGGGGTTCCATTTACTGCCATTGTTTTTACCACACAGAGGCCTCGCCTTCTACATTCGCAGTGATGTTGCGTACCAGTGTCAGCGTCACCTTTGCGTGACGGATACCGAATTTTGCTCCATGTGGGTTAAGTTCAAAATCCAGTCGCACATCCTACACTTCTGCTTCATTTATAGAAGCCCGGGTCTGGAGAGCCTGCCAAATTTTGATAAACTGGACAGTCTCTCTGATTCGATTTCTAAAATTCTGGAATCGTATCCGAACAGTCAAATTGTTGTTCCTGGTGATTTCAATGTTCATAATTCCAATTGGCTACGTCATTCGAGTCACACGACACCCGAGGGTTTTTATGTTGAGTTATTTGCTGAGTCTAATAATTTGACTCAATTAGTGAAGGAACCAACGCACTTTCCCTGCGTTGATGGGCAAAACCAAAATATTCTGGACCTTTTTCTAACTTCACATCACAGTAAGTATAATGTGAATGTTCTTTCACCTCTTGGTAATTCGGACCATGCTACAATTTCTGCTACCTTCCCATATTCTAGTCTTCAATCCGCTCATCAGCCAGCTCCGAATCGGAAAGTGTGGTTTTATGAGAAGGCTAATTAGGAAAGCGCTGAACTGCTTTTTCAGCCGTTTCAATTGACAACTGTGTTTCAGAGATAGAAACATAAATGCTGCGGCAAAATTGGTAGAAAATATAATTTTATTTGGTATGAGGTCTTTCATACCCAATAAAAGAATTTTCATTAAACCAAAAGACCATTCCTGGTTTAATGCGACTTGCAGACAAGCAGTCAGGTTTAAAGAGGAAGCATTTAGGAATTGGCGTTTAAACAAAACTGCTGATACTAAACTACTGCTCAATCAGGCCAGAAGTAGGTGCAATGCCACTCTAAAGCGCGAAAAAGTTCTCTACGAACAGCGGCTTAGACGTATAGTTCTTGAATACCATAAGGGTAGTAAGAACTTTTGATCTTTCGTTGGGAGAGTGAAAAATCAGACGCGATCGTCTATTCCAACTCTCCTCAAGGATGATCAGATCTTCACTCAGTCGGTTGATAAGGCAAAATTATTAGCCAAAATGTTTGCTGAAAACTGATCTTTTCCTGACAGTAGCCAACCACTGCCCCCGGTCGATGGTGTATCTCATGGTATGCCTAAGAAGCATTTTCGAACGTGAGCTGTTAAAAGAGTGCTTGCAGACCTCAATGTCAACAAATCCTCGGGACTGGATAGCATTTCAGCGCATGTGTTGAGAAAATGCGCCTCAACATTGGCTCGCCCATTGCGCAATCTCTTTAATTTATCTTTTACTTCAGGAGTTTTTCCCACTTCCTGGAAGATTGCCAATGTGCAGCCAGTTCCCTAAAAAGGTGAGACTACGAATCCTGCAAATTTCCGGCCCATACCAATCTGCTCAGTGCTATCCAAAGTCATGGAGAGTATTGTAAATTTTAACTTGATGAGGTATCTAGAGAGCAACGAGTTGATCAGCGATTGCCAGTACGGCTTCCGTGCTCACCGTTCCACCGGCGATCTGATGGCGTTTCTCACTGAGCGGTGGAACAGTTGTATTCACCAGTTCGGTGAGAGCAGGGTTGTTGCCCTGGATATCTCCAAGGCATTTGACCGGGTGTGGCATAAAGCACTCGTGTCTAAATTGACTGCTTATGGTGTCGGATACACTCACTCGATGGATATCGGCTTTCCTCAGCGGCCGTTCTATTCGGGTTGTGATAGATGGCTTTGCTTCCGAAGAGCACTCCATTAATGCTGGAGTTCCGCAGGGTTCGCTCCTGTCTCCAACTCTTTTTCTCATTTTTATCAATGACCTTCTGTCATTGACATCAAACCCCATCTATTCGTTTGCTGATGACAGCAGATTTTGTCATTCATATTCATTCTCCAGGCGTCCTTCTATTCTGGAGATCACTAGAAAACGCAGAATTATGAATGACACACTCCAATCTGACCTCAACAAAATCCAGGAGTGGTGTCGAGCGAATCGGGTCGATTTTAATGCGCGGAAGGCCCAATGCTGTTTGTTGACCCTCAAACGTCTGGCGGGTGACAACTTCCTACCTCTAAATATGGGTGGTGGGGATCTTAATGAGTCGAAGGATCTTGATGTTCTGGGCATGTCAATCCAATGCGATCTTCGCTGGAACGATCACATTTTTGACGTGTCGAAAGAAGCAACCAAGTGCTTAGGCTTTCTTAGGCGGTGTAAGAAATACTTCACTCCAACCGATCTTCGTTGTATCTACACCTCGTATATCCATCCGAAAATGGAGTACAATTCGCAAATATGATCGGGAGCTTCGCGAAATATCTTCACCTTCTAGACCGTGTCCAATGTCGTGGGACCCTATTGTCCCCTATAAAACTTATAGGGGACAGTAGGGTATCCAACTCTATTAAAACCTTGTAGCGTCGTCGTGATGTAGGGTGTGTATCATTATTTTACCGTTACTTTCATGGTAAATGTTCCTCTGAAGTACCCAGCCTGATTACTCCGGTTCAGGTATTTAGCAGAACTACTCGTCTTTCTAGAGTGATGCACCCCTTTTATATCGCGCTTCCGTTCCAACGAACCACGCATTACCGTGAGATTTCGTTTTTCGGTCGCGTCATTAGACTGTGAAATAGTCTCCCTGCGCATGTCTTCCCATCCACTTACAGCATCGAAACCTTTAAGCGAAGTGTAAACCGTCACTACTCCCTCTTTCCCCAACCGACTGTCAAAATCGTATCCGAACTGTCAAAATGTGTTTCCTGGTGATTTCAATGTTCATAATTCCAATTGGCTACGTCATTCGAGTCACACGACACCCGAGGGTTTTTATGTTGAGTTATTTGCTGAGTCTGATAATTTGACTCAATTAGTGAAGGAACCAACGCACTTTCCCTGCGTTGATGGGCAAAACCAAAATATTCTGGACCTTTTTCTAACTTCACATCACAGTAAGTATAATGTGAATGTTCTTTCACCTCTTGGTAATTCGGACCATGCTACAATTTCTGCTACCTCCCCATATTCTAGTCTTCAATCCGCTCATCAGCCAGCTCCGAATCGGAAAGTGTGGTTTTATGAGAAGGCTAATTAGGAAAGCGCTGAACTGCTTTTTCAGCCGTTTCAATTGACAACTGTGTTTCAGAGATAGAAACATAAATGCTGCGGCAAAATTGGTAGAAAATATAATTTTATTTGGTATGAGGTCTTTCATACCCAATAAAAGAATTTTCATTAAACCAAAAGACCATTCCTGGTTTAATGCGACTTGCAGACAAGCAGTCAGGTTTAAAGAGGAAGCATTTAGGAATTGGCGTTTAAACAAAACTGCTGATACTAAACTACTGCTCAATCAGGCCAGAAGTAGGTGCAATGCCACTCTAAAGCGCCGAAAAGTTCTCTACGAACAGCGGCTTAGACGTATAGTTCTTGAATACCATAAGGGTAGTAAGAACTTTTGATCTTTCGTTGGGAGAGTGAAAAATCAGACGCGATCGTCTATTCCAACTCTCCTCAAGGATGATCAGATCTTCACTCAGTCGGTTGATAAGGCAAAATTATTAGCCAAAATGTTTGCTGAAAACTGATCTTTTCCTGACAGTAGCCAACCACTGCCCCCGGTGGATGGTGTATCTCATGGTATGCCTGAGAAGCATTTTCGAACGTGAGCTGTTAAAAGAGTGCTTGCAGACCTCAATGTCAACAAATCCTCGGGACTGGATAGCATTTCAGCGCATGTGTTGAGAAAATGCGCCTCAACATTGGCTCGCCCATTGCGCAATCTCTTTAATTTATCTTTTACTTCAGGAGTTTTTCCCACTTCCTGGAAGATTGCCAATGTGCAGCCAGTTCCCTAAAAAGGTGAGACTACGAATCCTGCAAATTTCCGCCCCATACCAATCTGCTCAGTGCTATCCAAAGTCATGGAGAGTATTGTAAATTTTAACTTGATGAGGTATCTAGAGAGCAACGAGTTGATCAGCGATTGCCAGTACGGCTTCCGTGCTCACCGTTCCACCGGCGATCTGATGGCGTTTCTCACTGAGCGGTGGAACAGTTGTATTCACCAGTTCGGTGAGAGCAGGGTTGTTGCCCTGGATATCTCCAAGGCATTTGACCGGGTGTGGCATAAAGCACTCGTGTCTAAATTGACTGCTTATGGTGTCGGATACACTCACTCGATGGATATCGACTTTCCTCAGCGGCCGTTCTATTCGGGTTGTGATAGATGGCTTTGCTTCCGAAGAGCACTCCATTAATGCTGGAGTTCCGCAGGGTTCGCTCCTGTCTCCAACTCTTTTTCTCATTTTTATCAATGACCTTCTGTCATTGACATCAAACCCCATCTATTCGTTTGCTGATGACAGCAGATTTTGTCATTCATATTCATTCTCCAGGCGTCCTTCTATTCTGGAGATCACTAGAAAACGCAGAATTATGAATGACACACTCCAATCTGACCTCAACAAAATCCAGGAGTGGTGTCGAGCGAATCGGGTCGATTTTAATGCGCGGAAGGCCCAATGCTGTTTGTTGACCCTCAAACGTCTGGCGGGTGACAACTTCCTACCTCTAAATATGGGTGGTGGGGATATTAATGAGTCGAAGGATCTTGATGTTCTGGGCATGTCAATCCAATGCGATCTTCGCTGGAACGATCACATTTTTGACGTGTCGAAAGAAGCAACCAAGTGCTTAGGCTTTCTTAAGCGGTGTAAGAAATACTTCACTCCAACCGATCTTCGTTGTATCTACACCTCGTATATCCATCCGAAAATGGAGTACAATTCGCAAATATGATCGGGAGCTTCGCGAAATATCTTCACCTTCTAGACCGTGTCCAATGTCGTGGGACCCTACTGTCCCCTATAAAACTTATAGGGGACAGTAGGGTATCCAACTCTATTAAAACCTTGTAGCGTCGTCGTGATGTAGGGTGTGTATCATTATTTTACCGTTACTTTCATGGTAAATGTTCCTCTGAAGTACCCAGCCTGATTACTCCGGTTCAGGTATTTAGCAGAACTACTCGTCTTTCTAGAGTGATGCACCCCTTTTATATCGCGCTTCCGTTCCAACGAACCACGCATTACCGTGAGAATTCGTTTTTCGGTCGCGTCATTAGACTGTGAAATAGTCTCCCTGCGCATGTCTTCCCATCCACTTACAGCATCGAAACCTTTAAGCGAAGTGTAAACCGTCACTACTCCCTCTTTCCCCAACCGACTGATCGTCTGTCCGTCCGTCAGCCGTCAGGGTTGCCACCTGACAAAATCCCTCAAAAAAAATACCTGGAAAAATACCCAAATCCCTACAAAAATCCCCACAAAAAGTCCCTAAATCCCCACAAAAAATCCCATGACAAAATTCCTCGATCTGGCAACTCCGTTTGCCTCTAGTATAGTCTTTCTCACTCTTACACACGCTACGCCCACTGTCTCGGTCTTACACACACAAAGCGCCCCTTAGGTGAAGACTCCACCGAAATACACGGGTGAGCCTTTGGTTTAGAAGGTACATGTCCCTACTACTCTCCCAAATTACTGGGGTTGACGTAAATTTAATATCTAAATCAAAACCATCTTATAGTACGTTTATATCGACCACAAATGCGAATTTGTAATGACGTATTTGTGAAACGTTTACATCGCCTTTTGAACCTAAAACGTTTACACGTTTTAAATTATTTTGAAGTTTTGATTCAATTATTTTAATCTTTTGATTTAAAATTTGAAATTCATACTATAATAAAAATATTCTACATGTTTCAAACGGCGCAAACAAACAATTTCTTTTGCTTCCATTATTTTTTGCTCATAAACTTTTTTTATTATTTCTTCAAAATCAAAACAAGTATCAAATGGCATTCCTCATGGAGAGTAAATTTTTCAGAGGAGAATTATGAAAAAGCTGTTCTTAATACGAAATACGGTGATTTCGTCGCATTTGCATTCGCATTTGACCCAAATGCGATAGCTTAAATGTGACTCGCATTTGTCAATTCGTATGGGAAAGATCGCATTATGCTTTGCATTTGGGACTTCACGCCGAAATGTGTAATTTTGGGTGCGGTGTAAACGTACTATTACGAGATATTAGCAGTAATAGAGAAATAAATGCTTCAACATTTTATATACTATAGCCATAACGGAATTATACAACATCTTGTATGCATGGAGGCTATAGTCCACAAAGTACTGATGCATGGCAAGCAGATATTCAATCACCATATACTGCCAATTGGAGATTTATCGGAAGAAGCTCAAGAAAAACGGAACAAGGACACACAACAAGGAACACAATACAATGAAGTTTTCACGCAAACTAGTAATGAGGATTTGTTTAGGATGCTTCTCATTTCATCAGATCCCTACACTTCATCATTAAGAAAAAAATACACCAAAACTTTTAAAGCCCTGGGTAAGGAAGCCGAAGAATTGCTAATGAAACCGATGGATGAGGATGCTGTGAAAAATATGTTAAATAATACATGTTATGTCTTTTATAACAACATCGCTATTTATATAATTAAAAACTTTTAAAAACTTAAATACCTTGTGTTCTTATTTCTGTAAAGTTTTCAAAGAGTAATGCTCTCTAACTTCTTAAAATTACAAGAACACAATCCCAACCGCTGTGGTTTTGGTTAAAGAAATTTGAAAAGCCTGCAAAGCTCTAGGATACATGTTTCTACTTTCATTTGCAGAAAATTACAACAAAATATCTTGATCCGATCAGAAGTCACAGAGTTTTGACAGTCAGAAAGTCGAAACGGCTATTTTCCCCCCACTTTGCTTCGTGTTGCCTGGAATGAATTGATCTTGACAGCATAACTTTTTTGGATGTAGTTGACGATTTCCTGTCGACATTAGTGGAATATGCTTTATTTCGCACCAGTTTCATCTGGATTATTTTTAGGCGTCTCAGATCCAAATAGTAGCTGTCAGACTGGACGTTATTTCTCTGCGGCAATGCAGTTTCATGTCGTTTTTTGAATCTCTTCGTTGTGGCTTCTAAAATAGAGAGAGAATTTTTCATTGTTCAATTGAAATGGTAATGTCACTGGTTTCACGCCAAAATTTTTAACACCGAAATAAGTTATCATCATTAACTAAGCATTAGTGTGCTTAAAATTAATGTTGGCTAAATGTCTGTGTACTCCTGGAATGGCAACACTGCCAACTGACAATTTTTTTCTTCCCTAGACTTACCACTGCGGAAATTTTGAACTGGCAATATTAAATTATCTGAAATGTAAACATTTTGCATTTCATAAATTGCTGCGTTTTCACTCCACTAATTTTTAAACTTACGCATTCCGTGGCCTGCCTCAGGTTCTTCTCATTCTGACATCGTAACTTTAAGACGTCCTTGTGGTCCAGTAGGCCTAGGCCACGAGCAATTCTCAAATCCAACATTGATACGTTTGCTCCATCTTCGACGAAGGCATACATCATTATTACGTCAGTTCCGATGCGCAGCTTCACAGGGAGAATTTGTAAGAGTACAGATCCGCTGTTGTGGTTGCCACTGCATGACAGTTTCTAATCTGGCGTGCTGTGGCCAGCTGAGATGCAGATGCATGCGTTGAGTTGCTATGCCGTTGGGTTGCCGCTTTGTCTTTTGCGGCATTTGAGCTGGTGGTGACTGTAATTCTAATTCCTCGTAAGTCATTGTGCAATAGAGGATGATACAATTTTGGGCATTCGTCTAACTCGCTTTCGGCAAAAGTCCGTATCCATATAGGTTAATATTATTGTCAAATTTTGGTTTGATGTAATCATAGTGGGAGTTATACATTTTCCACTTTGATAACTCCAGTACAACAAAACCTAAATAAGTAGGTTTGTTGTAAACTATACGTACTCTACACATTTGAATGACTACCATGCCGTCAAATGAATCAGAAAAGTCTGTAAAAAATGTTCTACTATGGAAGTTTGGTTTAGCAATTAGAGCTATATCGCCTGAATGCCTTCCCATATGATGACAGAGAATATTAGTGCCAAATTTCATGACATGATAGTATATATATATATATATTTTATACACACCACTCATCACACTGGCTCCATCATAGCCTTGACCCACACATTTTTTAAAATCAATCTTTTTGTCGATAAATAATGTTGTCACTTGGTTGATTAAATCTACTGCGCCATGTTTGATGGCTGCATAAAAGCCTAGAAACACTTCTTTTACTTCTATATCAATTGGCTGTCCATTTTTCGATCTGGTTATTACTGCATAACTCACAACAATGCTTAGCTGATCTACCTTCGATATGTCCTGTGTCGTATCCATTATGATAGCAAAAAACGGTGATGCTTTAATTTGTTCTAGTAGATGGGTTTCGAGTTTGGTCTCCAAGCTCTCAGTTATTTCATTTTGAATTGTTGCACTCAGATATCTTGTAGATCCTAAAAACATAAGAAAACACAATTTCAAAAAGTCCTGATATTAAACAGTTAATAATTATAAACAAAATAAAACGATAAAAAAACTTAGAAATAATTATTATTACCATTGGGCATATCCAAAACTTGCCGCAAAATGTGATCATATCGGGCGATAAGCTCTACAAAGGACAGAAAATTTCCGTGGTATCCTTCCTGACTTAAGTCTTCTTGATGTCCTCTCAAAAACAAAGAACTTTTTGCTAGGGTAAGTATGATATCGCATAACCTTTGAAGAACCATTTTCCAAAATGATGCTTTTTGCGAATTTCATTTTCAAGTTCCTTGTCGATAGTATTAGTATCGTTTTTTTTCCAAAATTCATACACAGCACATGCAAAGAATGACCACTCGAACAACTGTGTTGTTTAATTCTTTCTGATAAATGCTTCCAATCTCGAATTCCCGTACACCAAACATTATTCCTTTGTGAAGCAAATAACCAGCAGGGTTGACAATAGGCAGCGTCTAATATTTTGGAATAACACAACCAAAAACGATTAACTGACCCATATTTAGAACACGAAACGTAGTACGATTTTGAAAAACACCTATTGTTCTGGTTGATGTCTGTTGGAAAAGGTCCTGAAGGCTGTAAAGGCCCCATATCAAGAATTTGACGTTTTTCGTTACCACTTAATATTTTGTTCGTGAAGTTTCCCAAGTCATAAGAAGATTTGTCGTACACATTTTCGAAAAATGTAGAGGTCTGTGGTTCCTCCAAACCCTCCGCTCTTATGTGTGTCATGCAAACATCATCCACGTTCACATGATCGGCGGCGGAGGTATCTCCAACTGCAATAATTGTCGAATCTTCTTCAGTAGGCTTCTCAACCAACACTGCAGTTACCACATTATTTGAGTCATTATCAATAGAAATATTTTGGCCAGTACTTGCAGAAAGCTGACTAAAAAACTTGTAAATTTTGGGCAATTTTTGTTTACTATCTTCTTGGCGTTGTTTGCGTTTAAATGCACCACTGGGTTTCTTCTTTTTATTCATAATTTTAGTTTTCTAATTTATTTAAACAATACAATATTACATTGCTCGAGTAGGTAGGTACTCACTGTTCACTGACGACGTTAGAAGTAAAATAAAAGGAAAGAGAAACACAATGATACGCTACAAGTGTCGTTGGGGAATCCCCGGAAAAAAAATTATCATCGTTAGTGTTACCACATTTAACGGTGGAGACCATGAACGATCTCCTGCCCGCGGACCTGAATTAATGTACCTACTGCAGGTGACTTGCATTTTTTCACGATATTTCGCGTTATACAATGAGCTGTAGCCGAAATCTATAGATTTGACACGATTTATTGACTTAACGGACATCAATATGAGTGGTAAAATCAAATAAAATTGAACCACTATATTGACCAGTACAAAAAAGTTTATTGACATTAGCTTACTTACTCCTGATAAAGCATTAATTTTTTAACCGTTCTGGAAAAAAAATCTTAACTCGAATTCACAATAAAACGCACATCGATGAATAATAATACGCACATATCACTATCCGACAAATTGACAACACTGCCAACCTAAAATTTAGGGGAATTCCCTAGGCATACCTTTTGAATTTCTCTCAACTGAGTTGTCATTATTAAAGTGGGCTTGGAACCTGTCAGAGTGGCATTAAATTTTAACCGTTCTCGAAAAAAAATCTTAACTCGAATTCACAATAAAACGCACATCGGTGAATAATAAAACGCACATATCACTATCCGTCAAATTGACAACACTGCCAACCTAAAATTTAGGGAAATTCCCTAGGCATAACTTTTGAATTTCTCTCAACTGAGTTGTCATGATTAAAGTGGGGTTGCAACCTGTCATATTTATTTTGAAAATGGGAGAAATTTCCAAAAGTTCAGTTCGATCGAAATTTCTGGTAAGGATTCGAGGGCCCCCCACATCTATTTTACCACCTTTATGTTATTAAGAAAGGAATTTACATAGCCAAACAGGGGTACTATAGTATTTAATCCAATCCCCGATGAATTGAATATGTAAAAATATATGTCTAACTTTTGTATATAACCCTTTAGATCGCAGTGTATTTTTGCTTAATTACATGTACACGCATATGTATTGATATTTAGTTACATGGTGCGGAAAAATCAGTTTTTCCGTTCGAACTAAATATACCTTATATCTGAATTCTTCTGTATGAGTAGAGGGAACAACTACAAACTTGTACTCCAGCATCTAAGGGTTACGCACTTAAGAATTACGCACTATAAGGCTTAGAGTCTCAGAAGCTTTCGTATCATTTTCCAGAAAAACGATGCTTGCTGTTTAACGTCTTCGTGGTGTCTTCACACCAAATGCTCTTCAAAGTATTTTCTGTAGAATATCCATAGTTCGTTGTTTCACATTTTAGCACTTGTTTGTGATTTTTTAAGAACCAATCATAGTCACCACATGGAGGAAAACATGCGTTAAAAAATTTGTGAATATCTCAGAACTAATACATTTGGCATTTTTGAGATTAATTAATTAATAACAGCTATGATGTTTTTTTCTGTTAGAAATAATGTGAAATTTGTAAAAAGGCATTGGAGACATTTTCAAAAGTTTCCTGGAAAAAAGTAACGGTTTCAAACCTTTTGTACTCAGATTCTGGGAGTTATTGTAACGAATTTCCTAGATAACAATGAATTTGGTGATTTCAGGTTATATTACACTTGATCGTTATGTAAGAACCCCTGCCAGTGCAGCCAATAAAGGAAATATACTGCTGCCATAGCTGTTCAGAAAACTCGACATATTAAAAATACTATCAAACACTTGTTAATAAGAACGAAGTATTTAAAAAACTAAATCAAATTCTCTGAAAATTAAGTTCAGATGAGCTTGAGGAAAGTGAGTTCATTTATTTTTTAATAGCAAATTATTCATAATTCAGAATTTAATATTGCATATAACCTTTAGGTTTAATTTAACATTACACGAATATCCTGGTGCACGAAGAAGATTGCTGGGAACTTAATTAAATATTTTGTTTACAACACACATGTTTTTAAACGTGGCCGTCCGATAATTCGAATAAATTGATTGATTGGTGTATAGTATAAGCTAATATTCCTTCATAAATTTTATGTATACATTTATTTAAACTGCACTTATCATCTGAAAAAATTCCAAAAGTATTCCTCCTCAGATTAGGACAAGCATGGTTAGAGATTCTACCAAATCGCTGCCCCGTTTGAAACGCATTTTGCTCGACTACTGACCTTTGGTTGTAGAGGTGTAACTCGTCGTTCATAGCAGTAATTCATCTTTCCGAGAATTTACATTACTTTTAGGAAAACAAATTTACAGTTGTTTGAAATTCGTTAATAATAAAAACGATAAACTTCTAGCTCAAGGCTCAAGTATGTATTAAATTGCATTTTGTTCTAAAAGACATTATAATCGGTTTTCGCTGCTTCCTTGGAACATTCTGCAGAAAATATACTGAAGACCTTCTCTTCATTTGGTCTTCGGACATAAAACACCCAGCAAGCACCCTTTTTGCTGGAAAAAGATGAGAAAACTTCTAAGACCCTTAGACCCTTCGAATCTAATGGCGGGTTATCCAGGCCTACAAATTTTTGTTTATTCATCAAGAATAAATTTTTAGTTATTAATTTTAATTTTTTTTTAATTTTTTTGGTGCACTGTGTTAGTATTTAGGATCCAAAATTACGTTTTTGCTGCCTCCGTGCGGCAAGTCGGCTTAGGACGAGTTACTTCCATAACTATTTTACCGGTAGCTCCCTTAAATAGGGCAAAACATTCTGCAAAGGATGCGTTTTCTGTCGACTCTCCGTTGAACTTAGATATAATGTCGCCACGTTGTAATTTGTTGTCGATGTCTGCATATCCTGCGGATGTCTAAATGAAAAAAATATAGGTTTGTTTCATAATAAAATTACGAGTTATTAAGTTATGAATTACTACTATACTCTTACTATTTCCGAAATAGTACAACCCTTCTCGTTGGAAGAGAGTGTAAGGCCTAATTCCTTTCCGGGTTTTTTGGTAAATTCTACTGTAAACTTTTCCACTTCGGGTGGATCCGCACGATAGACGAGGAGTGTAATGACTTTTTCGTAAGTAGTGTGAAATTTCTGGTGCACTTTCAGAGTGGTCATCTCGGAGCAATTCATTTGTACACTGTTCACCTCAATTATATGATCAAAAATTTTGATACGTTTATCCAGTGCCAGAGCACCATCTGAGTAAATATGTGTTACTACGCACCCAGTCTGTAAATGTCTAATATAAGTTTTAATTCGCAGATGTTACACCAACAGTACTACCTTAACATAATTGTTCTTGCCTCCTACAACTATTACACCAAGTGGTTTCTTTTCCACTTTGACCTCAATTAAAGTTTTTTTATTGCACTGAATTTCTGCCGTAGAAGGATCCTGAGGCTTTTCGGATTCCACCTTCGTCTCTGCAGCTAAAAGCTCTGTAACGATTAATTTTCATATAAGTAAATATTCTGCGTACCTGATTTCTTTTTCTCTGCGGCTTCTTTTTCAGCCTTAATAGACTCCTCACTTTTTAGGGTAAGAACTACCATCGTGACTATTCCTTCGGTCCTCTTTATGAGAGCTACTGCCTAAGGAAATTTAGCTTTTCGTTACATATGTCACTTATTAAGTATAGTTTATTGTAAATCACCTCCTCATAATTTGACTCCAATGTTACATCTTTATTAATAGCAAGCAGCATATCACCGACTTTTATTCCAGCCTGAATTAATGGAAATACACAATTACTTAAAATATACGTACATATATGCTTTAAAGTATATTCGTATATGAAAAAGTGCACAAATTGTAGACCTCCGATTCTGTACTTTCTTATTAAAAAATATTTCTTAAATAACTTAGGGTAGTGCAACTCTGCTTGCGGTTTATACTCGTACACACGGTAGTAACCACGGTGGGGAAAGCGGAGGGACGACGAGTAAAATACTTTAAAATGCCTGTCCAAAAATCATAAAGTAACCTTTTTGTTCATAACTGCATTTTCTGCAAAAATTTTTGTAACGGCGCTATATGTTCTAGAATAGAATTACGCCTCGTACGGTTTATGAGATATTCATCTTATAAATTTTTTTAAAACGAGATGCCTATATATGCAGTGTGTGAAGTAGGTGTGGTTATTAACTGGTGTCGCTTTCGATTTTCAGGCATAAGGTCTATATCTATCTTGTCTCTTTCTCTACTTTAATTTTAAAATATTTTACTTTCAAGCCCAGGATTGAAAGATGAAATAACTTTCAAAAAAGAACAAGTAAAAGTGTCTTCGACCTGGCCGAAGTCTAAATACCCTACACTCGAGTAACTAAAAAAATTATAATTTTGCCACTTAAAAACTTTTGTATAAGGACCACGCGTATTTTGTGAAAATATATCTGAATGTCTTTACACTTTTTGCAATTGTAGTTCAGGTAGCGTCATTTGTATTTCAGAATAGCCAAATGTAGTTCAGAACGCGTTATTTAAAACATACATACAATGTCAGTATATCTAGGAATTAAAGTTTTTCTATGTATAAAATGTGCATATGTTACATAAAAGAAAAAATTTCGAAGAGTCAATATACGAATAAAGAATATAAATGCATCCACAACTTTCTACTACCTACTTATATGAACATAATAAATAACAAATTTTATTTCCTAAAATTCACTTCACGTCTTCTGAAATACAAGTACTCTACGCTTTCTGAACACCAATTGAAGTTTTCTGATATACAAATGACGGTTTCTGAACTACAATTGATGTTTTCTGAAATACAAATGACGCTTTCTGAAATACAAATGACGCTTTCTGAAATACAAATGACGCTTTCTGAAATAAAACTGACGCTTTCTGAACTACAATTGGAGAAGGTGTAGATACTGCTGGATAGAATCACGTATTAATTTTGGGTCATATAAAAAGACCCGCGGTTTTTTGCCACTAGTTCATGTTGATACCTAAATATCGGACAACACTCACCTGATTGTCTCAAGCGAACGTGTGCTTAAAAGGTTACATTTCAGCTTATATTTTTGTGAAGATACTATAGTTTTCATTACTCGTGTAAAAGCTACATTGATTTGAAAACGAGTGAAATATCTAAAAAATATGCTATGTGATGCTTTTTTACTATAAAAAAGGTAAAAACGCTGCAAAAACATGCCGAAAAATTTGTGATGTGTACGGTGAGAATGCTGTGAGTGAACGAAGGACCCAGGAGTGGTTTGCTCGATTCCGTTCCGGAAATTTCGATGTCAAAGATGCTCCTCGCTCTAGTCGGCCAGTCACTGAAAAAGTCAATGAAATTTTGCAACTAATGAAGCAAGACCGGCAGGCAAGCTGTCAGAAAATAGCGGACGCACTAAGCATTAACCACATGACAGTTTGGAATAATATGAAAAGAGCAGTCTACAAAAAGAAGCTCGATGTTTGGGTGCCACATGAATTAACGCAAAGAAATTTAATTGGTTGGTGATCCTTCACAAAGGACTTTAAAGCCTGGATTATCGGCAAACAAGGTTATGTTGAGTGTTTGGTGGGATTGGAAGGGAATTGTCCTTTATGAGCTGCTGAAACCTGGTGAAACCATCAATTCGGTCCTGTACTGTGCTCAGCTCGACCGTTTGAACGAAGCAATCCAGAAAGGGCGACCATAATTGGCCAATAATAATAATAATAATGATAATATATAATATATATTGAGAATAATGGTCAATATGTACTTGATTAAAATTGATTTTCAATAAAAAAAATTTTTGTTCAAAAATGTACCAAAAAAACCGCGGACACTTTTTGTATGACCTAATAGTTTGAACCGTTCATGGGATATTGACAAATATTGTATAAGTGGGCGAACCACGCCCATTTTTGGTATACCAATTGGTAATACCACACCAAATAACAGCCAGACAGACAGACAAAACAAGAGACAGACAGACAGACAGACGGATAGACAGACAGAATATATATACTTATCTATATCTATCTCGTCTTCTTCTCTGCGTTACAAACGGAAGAACAATGTGAATATACTCCCTTCGGGTGTAGGGTATAATAAAGTCTACTAAACTTGATGTGTACCTGCATATTTTTCGGACTCTACAGGAAATACAAAGGGTATAGCGCGTTTTTGAATAATTGTCTGCTATTAAAAAAGTTATTTTATCTATAATAATTTATTGTTTCAATAAAAACGAAAAAACTGATTTTAATGGTAGTTCAAGAAATTAAATGTTGTCTTGACAACTTCCAACAGTAAACGAAGAATTAAAATGGTGCCCGAACTGTTTTTATGGTGAAGGAACTTTTTTAGCGATAAACTGACGCTAAAATTATACCCGAACAACTCTTTACGTTAAGCAAACTTTCTATTTTGCAAACTGACAGTTAAAATGGTACCCAAACTTATTTTGATAGTACTATTAAAACACGTTTTAATCGTGAAAATGTGATATATAACTTTCATACAAAATTTATATAAAAGTAAACAACAGTAGTATAAATATGAGGCTTCTGGGACAAGGCATCCTCCCGTGTATATCGGAGGATTAATCCTCCAAAGGGGCCTCTTGTGTGTAAAAGCGAGACAGTAAGCGTAACGCATGTAAGAGCGAGAAAGAAATGTGAGTGTCAAACGGAGTTGCCAGATCGAGGGATTTTGTGGGTCGGAGTTGCCAGATCGAGAAACTTTGTGGGCGGGTTGCAAGAACGAGGATTTTTGTGGGTAGGGTTGCCAGATCGAGGGATTTTATGGGGCGGAGTTGCCAGATTGGGGGTTTTGTGGGCGGGGTGTCCAGCTCGACGGATTTTGTGGGTGGTGTTTCCAGATCGAGGGATTTTCGTAGAATTTTTGTGAGGATTTTTCATATGATTTTATCAGGTGGAAATCCTGGCGGCTGGCGGACTGACAGACGATCAGTCGGTCGGTCGAATCGATGGTTGGTTGGGGAGAGGGGAGGCAAGTGGTGTGTGAGTATTGGGAGATCATAAGTAGCAAGAGTGAGTGTGAATAATGGCGGTCTTTATTCGTTTTGTTTAGTGGAGAAGGCGAATTTAGGCTTGTGTCGCGCATAGGGTAGGTGAGTGGAGTTATTTTTAGGAAATTTTGAAAGTATGCTGTTGTAGTTGTTGTTGTAGTTTTAATGTTTGCATGTAAGATACAGAGCTGCGGGAAGGAGTGCGAGCGCTGGTAGCGGCAGCTTAAGCAGTGGCTGCGTAAGCAGAGGCAGCCTAAGCAGACGTAGAGTTGTTGTTTATTTAATTGCTTCACTTGGTCTTTGCATGGTCTGAAGCGCGGAGATATTATTTCAAGAAATTTGAAGCTGCATTATTCTTGTTGTTTTTAGTTACAATCAAACTGTGGCTTGACTTGAATTTGGAAGGAATTAATGTAAACATTTCCGAAGAGTACGATGAAATAAGCGGAACTGAGCGCACATGATTAAACATATGCGGATTTTTTATTTAAATGTCGTTTTTGTTTACATGTTTCTTTTTTATTTTATAAAGGCTTCAGCCGGAGTATGAAAGGACTGAAATTGATAAACAAACTTCATTCAGTGATGAATGTCCATAGATAAAAAGACAAATGTTGTCGGGTTAGATCTATTTCTAATTTGACACACAAAGTGCTCTTCTTCTTCTTTTGCTATTCCTTTATTTACATTTCGACACAGGAATTGACAGATTTTGTGTTTTGTCCGTGGGATGTTATTATGTTTTGTCCGTAAGAAAATGAGATAAAGATAACCGAAGACAAATGTATTTAGTGTTTAGTGCTTCCAATTTTATTTAAAGCATAATATCAATTGGTCCACTTTTAATCGCTTCGTTTTGGTGACAAACATCCACTACAATTATCGGTGCAGTATATTTGAAATCTCCAGGCAGCAGCAGAGGTTGAGATTCACGAGCAAAATAGATTTTTTGAAATTTTATGTACATATCATAAAGAGCATAACGATCACAATCAAAGTTCAATTTGAGGTCAACATACGGATATGTATCAGAGTGTAAATGTACTTTAACATCAGTCAAATGGCAATGTTGAAACTTATTGTCCCTTCGAAAAGCAATCAGTATAAAGCGTGGTCTTTCATTCTGCGCAGATAATTTAACGTACCACAGGTGGTTGCTTCCTTGAGCAAGTGATGAATTGAAAGGACAATTCCAACTGCGGAATGCTATTGATAAAGGTCTTCTGTTTTGGATTCCTTGGAAGAGTTGTAATTTTGCGAAATCACCCAACTGCACATGGGGAATTTTCCATATGATATTAGTTATACTCAGTTTTAATTTTTAGGTTGCAAGACTTGAATAAACAGCATTTTCATCCGATTTCGAACGCAGTAGTGCAAGTTCATGTCTAACATTTAAGATAATTTTATTAGTCTTCAGCAAAGCCTAGTAGCTTTTTCAATGGTATACAAAAATTGAAATATCCATCCTTTATTTCACGTTCATTCTTTGCAAACCAACCAGCATTTTTCAGTGTATTACTCTCAGTCGGACTCAAAGAGACGTAAATTTTCACTCTTGTAGCTACACCCACTCAATCTCCATGCCACACAGTTGTTTTTTATTTTTGCGCTTGAAGTTGCATCTCCATTTTCCAAGGTGACTCTACCTTCAGTATAAGTTAAACTCTCGCTGGGTGAAAAAATATCGTACAGATCTTGATTTTGAGTTGCTACCTCATCATGTTTCTCATGTTTCTTTACGATTTTAGATATGACGAGTAGCTATGGTATTCCTTTTTAATGATGCTTTCTGTGACCTTGTTACTTCAAATGGCAAAGTAGAAGTGAGTGTAGGTACAGTCATATAAGGGCTTTTATTATAGATACTAACTACATAAAACTAAGCCAGTATAAGAATGCCTTTGCGATTGAGCCATGACATGTACGAGTATGTCATTACATTATATATTGCTGGTCTTCAAGTGAAACTGTGGACGGACCAGATACTTGTGTTTGCAGCAAAATAAATTTAATTGTTAGCAGAATATACAAATTGATATCATTTTATACTAAATTCTATAAATAAAAAGACGTGTTTAAAAAATTAATTTAGTTCTTTATTTTTTCTTATTGAAATTGTTTTGACAATTTGTAAAATATGTTTCGAGTAGGGGTTGCGATTGAGGCAAGTCGATCTGAACCTCCAAGCGAAAATCATCTCCATCTTTCTTCATCAGTTTTATTATGTAGTAATTTCCATTGTTGAACTCTTCCATGGTTGCATCACATATATCCTTGAATTTTTGCGGTAGGCAAATAACGCAATCTTCCAGCTCCATTAGGATGCGATCCCCATATTTGGTTTTTGTCCTACGCAAACTTTTTATTGTATAAAATCTGCGGGGTTTCATGCCCTTGAAATGCATAATATTTTTCAGGTTGCAGATTTTTCTTTTAAGTTCTTCACAGGAGGAAATGAGGGAGACGTGCAATCATCTTGGTACAGTTATTTTATTTTATTTCAAAACTACATAGGAACTAAATGTCTGAAGCTGAAATTCAGTATTTATATCATAGCACTAACCACATAACATATAGACCGCTAAAAGTCCCTTTTTTCTGGTCCGCAGAGCTTTCAGTAGCCTGGGTCCCACAAAATTTCTTACTCTCGTTTTCTCTTTACACGAGCAATTGTTTTTGCTTAACGGCTGCTAGGCATCGTCGGTTTTCTCGTTCTCTCACATGTTTAAAATGTGTTCCTACTCATTTCCACAGCTACTGAGATCTAGATTATGCTCGTTATTTGCGTTCGTCATTGCATACTCATATTTTGTGTATTTGTTTATTTCGTTAAGCAGAACATTTCTGTTTGCATTTTTCTTAAGATTTAACATTTTAGAATTTGTATTTTTCTTATTTTTTTTTGTTTTCACTTTTACTGCACAATTTCTCGGATAACCAGGAAGTGTTTTTTCTAATTAAAACAAATAGAAAATATTAATATTAAGGCAATTGTCTGCGATCAAGGATCCAACAATAGAGCCGCATTTCATAGATTTGGTGTAACCATTCAGTCACCTTATTTAAGTATAAATGGAGATAAATTATATGCAATTTACGATGTACCGCATTTGATAAAGTCTTTAAGGAATATTTTAATAAAAAATTATATCGATTTCGATTTCTTCAATATTATCATTGGCAGATGATATTTGGAAAACGTCCGAATAATTTTTTTCTTCTTTTATATCGATTTAACCAAGATGCCCTCGAAAATATATTTTATCTTATAAGATCTAGAGGCGTTACTATAATAACTCAAGGATTTTTGAATTTAATTTAATAATGGCTAAAATGTTATCCATGAAAGTTGTAACACTCAAATCGTGTGGTAATTGCGAACCTGATAATGATATTCTTTTAAATGTTGCTAATGAAAATGAAATATTAGTTAGTAATGACGTGATAAACCAACAGGCAGACATTTTCGAAGATGCTGTAGATGTATCTGAATTATTTTAATAAGACGGAAGAAAAAGACTTAGATGAGGTAATATTTGTTACTCTTTCAACCAACAGTTCTCTTGACAATGTGTGTGTAGTCACGCAGCTCCTGGACTTGTTTCCATGTACTCTCTAAGCTGTACCAAACGCTGTACCCATTGCAACTGTAGATCCTGGTTCCTGGATGTTGCTGTTCCACTTGGCGAACCAACAGCACCATGGACTCTACCCTGGAAGTATTCCGTGCACCATAACCACCGGTTTGTAGGCCCAAGTAATTAGTAATTCGTCAAGTGCGATCAATCCGCCTTCTTCAACGATTATCTGGACGGAGTTTGTTAATAAAAGTGCAATTAAGCAGAATCATGCTCTGTAGTGATGTAATGTAATATCAATAGCTGTGGCAGACTACAGCCTGGTTCGGTGTCAAAGATGACTTATTGTCCCGAGATAAACTGTGGTGTGGTCTGTTTATTGCCTCTCAGATTTGTGACGACATCCAGGAAATTAATTGGTACGCAGCGGCATTCAAATTTTGGAGTTTTCGCAAAAAAACGCGAATGACATCTCTGGATCATGTCGGCAGCATATCAGCGACATGCGAGTTTTGGGGTTTTTGTCGCCGTTGTTCTTGCTGCTTGTTCGCTGTTGTTATGGTTGTTGTAGCTGCTTGCTCGATGCCTTTGTGGTTCTGTGTCTTAATTGTAATTATTGTATAATGCTACGAATTAGCAGGTACATACTGTAATATTTTTTAGAGAGAAGTGTGTAATGCGTTGACTCACACTTCAGCGCAGAACTGCTTCTTTTGTGGTGTGACACAAATACAGATGAATGAGGAATCACAGGATTTTGACATCGACCGTGATAATTTTGGTTTTGGTTTGTCTACACTTCATGCTTGGATACTTTGTTTCGTCTTTTACACATTAGTTATAAACTGGATATAAAAAAATGGCAGGCTAGAACCTGCCAGTAAGTAAGGATAAAGAGCGTGTAAAAAAGCGTTTAGAGAATATTCGGCTCAACTTTAAGCACAAAATGGGTCTAATTGTGGACAAACCAAAGTCAGGATTTGGTTCAGCTGGCAGGTAACACTGCTCGCCGTTTCTTCGGGAACCCTGAATTGAGTGTTCAGATCACAGCATTTGATGTGACACTAATTAAGCAATTTGATGTTTTATTAAGAACATTGTCATCTGGTTTTGAGATAAATTTATTTGAATTCAAAAAACTTTGTCTTGACACCAGACGGCTATATATAAATATCTATTCGTGGTATTCATGCCTGCTACTGTACAAAAAATATTGGTCCACAGTACAGAGGTTATCAAAACTGCTCTTGTTCCAATTGGACAGCTATCGGAAGAGGCGCAGGAAGTTAGAAATAAAGATTGCCGTGGATAAATTAGCTGCAGAGGTGTTAAAACTATTAGTGCATCCTTCTATAGAGTCTCGACAAAAAATATTGGTTTTTTTACCAATTACCTGCAGAGGTGTTAAAACTATTAGTACCTCCTTCTATAGAGTCTCGACAATCTGTACCGAGGGTAAATTTACTAAATGACGGCTATTATTTGCCTGATACAACGGACGACTCCGGTGATGAAGCTTAAGAACAATTTTCTATCACAAATTAGGTTTTTATTACTTTCTTAATTTAGTTTAAGTTTTTTGTTATATATTCAGATGTATTTTCGAGATGAATTTTTAAAATACTTTGTATTTGACCTATATTTTTGTATACTCTTTGTTTCATTAATTTTTATGTAAAATAAATTATTTTTGTATTCATTTTTCTCGAAATTTCAAGTTTAGCATTAATTTTCTCAAAAACCGTTTGACGTAACGACTCAATTTAAAAAGGTTATGATAGAACGGAATTTTCAGATTCTATGAAACAGGGACGGGTTTCATATCATCAATTTTCGAGACGGGTTGTGAGTATCCTTTCAAACAGCTTTCTGATAGAAGAAGCCATTGCAATAGATGTGTATGATGAGGGGGAATTGGGGCCAGCCCTTTTTTTTAAAGAAATGATTAAATGAAAGGAAAGGAACCAAAGGAGAGGTAGTTGACCAGAAATTAGAATGTCATTAAAACTTTGTAACAGATTATATTTGTTGTCGACATTGAGCAATTTGAGATGCGAGTTTCTGAGGCCATCAATACCAGGAGCTGAGGCCCTAAGAGTGGAGATGTCAGAATCTAGTTCTTGAAAGTTTATGGGAGAGAGGAGGAGGGAGTGGTCCGGATCAGCGCGATCTGGTGGACCTGGGCAGACAAAAATGCAAGGACCTTGTGGACCAGAAAGAGCGTCGCAGAAAGAAGTAATACATTCTTGAAAGAGCTATGTGTTTTCAGCATAATTGCCTTTAAATCGTTTGACTATTTTCCAAAAAGTCGAAGCCGAAATGTTGCAATTTATGTTGGAGCAGAAGGTTTTTCAAACAAGACGCTCTTCGCGCCTGAGAACTTTTTTGTAGTTTTTCCTGGAGTAAATTAGTGTGAAATAGTTAATTCTGGAGGGCGCTTAAATCTGGAAAGGGCTAATCTCTGCTCGGCGGCAGCTTTAGAGCAGATTCCACAATGGGTTTGGCGAACGATATTTACGTTTGGCATTGTATGAAAGTATCAAAAAGTGAAATAACAAGAAGGTCCAGAAGTTGAAGGTGTGAGCGACAGGATGAAGGAATAGAAGAGTAGATTTCTTTGAATTTTTTCTGTAAAAGATCTTTCTTAAGGCATTCGGGGATAACCGAAAGCACTAGGTTGTGAGCGTCTAGGAGATCTAATATTGTATATATTATCTCTCTCTTGAATCTAAGTATCGGCTGCCCCAAAAAGTGTGATGAGCGTTAAAATCGCCACAAATGATATGGAGAGAGTGGGAAAGATTAGATATGATAGATGAAAGCGCAGAGAGGTCAGGACGAGTATTTGGAGGAATGTAAATATAGAGAATAGAAATGGAGCCTGAAGCTCCGAGAATCTCGCAGCCACAAATCTCTATGACACCTATTGATAAAATGTTGAGATTTTTATGAATGGAGTTGGAGTCAGCGAAAATGGATACACCACCACCAAAATTGTGAATAAATGGCCTGTCCGAACCAATGGTTGTGTAGTTCTTAATGATGAAGGGTTCATTAGGCTTAAGATATGTTTCACTACGCAAGCGACTGAAACATTATTATCGTACAGATATTGAGAAAAATTGATGCGTTTATTCTCTGGCCAACGGTCATTAAACTATGAGATTAACATCATCTATTTTGGAAAATTTGATACGGGTGGGAGAAAAGATAGAAACGAGTGAGTCAACACCAATGGAGGGATCAAGTCCAAGCTTGTTAAGTGTCGAAATGAATTCTGACGTCAGGAATTGGATTATTGGTTAAGATCGGGCGTCCGAAGATTTAATTTTTTGTAATATAAAGTTGTGAAGTTTTTGAACCGCCTCTTTGGATTTGTGAGTGCTCAAGGTTTAAATTTTCATTAATGCAGAGGAAGTTGTAGAATGGTTGGAGGGGGAGGGGTTTTGGCGACGAGGTCTCTTTAAGATTGGGGAAAAAGGAAAAGGGAAGAAGGGGAAAATCATGAGAGTGTGGAATATATTGATTTGGAATGGATATGACTGATGAGAAAGTATTAAATAAAGAAGACTTTTTGGTTTAATCTCGTTAGATCTGTCTATATTTACTTTTCATTTTTTGGAATTTCGGACATAAAGAGGAAGTAGAGGGGTGGTTGCCGCCACAGTTGACACATTTGGGGGAGAATGGGCATACATAAGAATCTTCTTCATGTTGGGAACCGCATGTGCAAAAAGATAATTGTTGTTTGGAGCACACTTTTGTAGAGTGGTCGAATCTCCAGCATTTATTACACTGTAAGATTTTTTCCCTAATAGGAGATACTGGGAAGTTAACTCCATCTAATAATAGAGGAGAGAAGTGATTTTCCTGAAAAGGTGACGAACACTGCGTTGAGAGGAGAAGCTGGAGAATCTCTCTTGGAAATTCTTTTGGTTTCTAAAATTTTGCAGCAATCAGATAGTACTGACGAGTCTGCAGCAATCAGACTCGTAATGTAGCATATTTTTACATATGTCGTTATCGAAGATTTCTTATTCTGTATTTTCAAACGGAATTGAGACGTAATCGCGAACTTCACAGTTATTGGCTGGTATGAAAATATTGTACAATTAGCTTTCAAAAAAGGTATAATGCAATATTGTAGGCGTGGCAATTAATTTTCTATACGTTCTTTTCATTAAAAGTAATTTTTTTTTAAATCCCCCTCCCGGCTAAACGGGTGGAAAGCGACCTCCCGTCCCATACAATTTTTTTTCTCTCAACCTAACAAATACAAAAAACCAAAAAACAATTTTGTCCAGCTACTTGTTCTAGACGAAACACTGTGCGTCGGTCCGACCGATCGACTGATCGTCTGTCCGTCCGCCAGCCGCCAGGATTGCCACCTGATAAAATCATATGAAAAATCCTCACAAAAAAATTCCATGCAAATTCCCCTATCTGGCAACTCGGTTTGCCACTCACATCTTCTTTCTCTCTCTTACACACGCTACGCCCACTGTCTCGCTCTTACACACACAAGACCCCTTTGGAGGATTAATCCTCCGAAATACACGGGAGGATGCCTTGTCCCAGAAACCTCATATTTATACTAATAACAACGAAGTATTTTATTTGCAGAAACATTTACGATATAATACTTGAAACTTAGAACACTAAAAGGTCTTTAATGTAATACCTGACCTGTTATGTGTCTCTTCACTGATTTAGAGGTATTAACTTACAAACAATAACACAAACAAACCCATCTCGGCGATGTGCCATCATCAGTGGTTTTTTTTCGAGAACGAAAATAGACACGGAAATTCGTTCCAAATACAATCATTTCCTGATGTTCTTCTGATAAGCGCTTTCTAGTAAACAAGAAAGGTGAAATACTTTCTACTTGCTTGTAAATAAGGCTATTCAAAAATAAAGGTATAACTATAAGAAACTATTATTCGAAAAGAAACGTATTACGTAGAGAAGACGAGATAGATATAGAAAAGTATATATATTCTTGCTCAGCGTCACCCCATGAATCGATTTAGCCCTGCACGTCTGTCTGTCTGTTGAAATCACGATTACGGGAGAACGAAAAGAGATATCGCAATTAAATTTTCAAGATATTGAGCTATAATTCTATACCGGAACACATAGCGCCATTATAATTAAAAATTTTTGCGAAAAATGGGCTTGGTCCACCCGCTCATACCAAAGATGGCAACATTTCATAAACAGTATAAGATATGAAGACGTAATTTTCTTGCCATGTATGTGGAGGCATACCAATCTGCTCGCCAAAAATGGGCATCCCACGCTCACTCATAAATAAGTTATCAGTATCTTATAAACCGTATAAGATATTAAGACGTGATTTTGTCACGATGTATCCGGAGGCATTACCTATCTAAAAGAGGGAGTGGCACGCCCTCCAATACAAAAGTTGCCATAAACGGTGCAAAATATACATACGTGATTTTATCCCGAGACATTAACAATTGTTTGCAAAAAAAGGTCCGCCTACTTATACAAAAGTTGTTAACTGGCGAACTTATTATTTTTTTAGCCACTTGGGTGTAGGGTACTTAGACTTCGGCCTGGCCGAAGACAACATTTTTACTTGTTTTGTTCTTCCGTTTGTAACGCAGAGAAGGAAAGAAGATAGATATAGAAAAGTATGCGTCCTTGCTCAGGTCACCTTCTGAGTGAATCGTTGAAATCGCTATTACGGGAGAACGGGCAGATCTCGTGATAAAATTTGGCACGATTGGTTACTATTTTTTGTTATATAGAAATTTTATTCCGACATTAGCATAATTTCCCCAAAAATGGATGTGGCTCTCCCACTTTAACGATTATCAAGGATTTCAGAGCCTTTAAATGCTTTTTAAATTTGAGGGTGTAGGGTATTCCGACATTAACTTGGTCAAGCACAATGTTTTAGAATTTAATCGATATGATAATAATGTACACCAAGTAAAAGTGTTGTTTTCGGCCTGGCCGAATTCTAAATACCCTACACCCGAGTAACTAGAAAAATTATAATTTCACCACTTAACAACATTTGTATAAAGACAACGCCCATTTTTGGCAAATATTTTTGTAATGTCTCCAGATACTATTGGATAGAATCACGTATTAATATTTTGAACCGTTTTTGGGATATTGACAACATCAATATATGATGTATAAGTGGCCGGACCACGCTCATTTTTTTATACAAATTGGTAATACCTGTGGATACCTCTTGATAAAATAACGTGTTAATATCTTATTCCGTTTACTACCATGACAACTTTTGTATGAGTGGGCGTGACACGCCTATTTTTGGAAAGCTTATTGGCAATGATTCCGGATATATCGTGGTAAAATAACGTCTAAATATCATATCGTTCATAAGATATTTCCAACTTTGTCATGAGTGGGTGTGGCACGCCGATTTTTTTCAAGAATTTTAGTAATGGCGCTATATATTCCGTAATGAAATTATTGCTCAATATCTCGCACGGTCTATGAAATATTCACATTACAACATTTTTAAAAACGTGGCGTGGTTGTTAATCGATCTCGCGCATTTTCAATCCCAAACTGCCCTACATAACAAAGAATATTTGTGCCCAATTTCATTGTGATATCTCTTTTCGTTCTCCCGTAATCGTGATTTCGACAGACAGACAGACAGGCACGCGGACGGACAGAATGATATGATATATTGACTGTAAAATTATATATGTAAAAAATTGGTGGAACTTGTGCTAGCGAACTTGGAACTTGGAGCAGAGGATTCGGTACGTGTTAGTCTGATAGGTGATATAATTGATGCGAAAGCTGATATAAGGACCATGAACGAACGAGGTTCTTAGTTGTATTGAGTAATTATTTATAACTCAAAGTAGTTTATACAATTCATAAAAAATCTGTGACTACACAAGCTATGTGTTATGGATTAAAAGGGATATAAAACAGTGAATTTAAGATACTTTTCTTTCATTTTATGCTATTTTATTTCATTTTAACTTATATTTATTTTATTTTCACTTTATTTTTATTTTATTTCTATTTTATTTTGTATTTATTTTGATATATATTGTTTTATTGTACCCTATACCCGAAGGGAGTAGGGTATATTCACTTTGTTCTTCCGTTTGTAACGCAGATAAGGAGACGAGATAGGTATGGAAAAGTAAATATATTCTTGCTCAGCGTGACCTTCTGAATCGATTTAACCCTGTCCGTCCGTCTGTCTGTCTGGGCAAGATCGGTTAACAGCCACGCCTACTTTACATTCGGAATGTAAAGACACCTCGTTTAAAAAAATTTTATAACGTGAATATGTCATAAACCGTATGAGATATTAAGGTATACTTTTATTTCGGAACAGCGGACCGTGACACGAGCACTCATAACAAAGTTGCCAATATCTCATGAACGGTATAAGATATTGAGTGTAATTTTATTAGGGTATATAGGGAAGCATAACCAATAAGCTTGCCAGAAATGGGCGTACCACGCCTACTGATACAAAAGTTGTCAATATTTCGTAAACGGTATAAGATATTAACACGTAGTTTTATCACTAGGTATCTACAAGTATTACCAATGTGTATACCAAAAATGGGCGTGGTCCTTATTCAAAAGTTGTTAAATGTCGAAATTTTAATCTATTTTAGTTAGATTTAGACTTCGGCCAGGCCGACTTTACTTGTTTTTATTTCATTATATTTTATTTTATATTTGTTTATTTTTATTTCATTATATTTTACTTTGCATTTGTTTATTTTTACTTTATTATTCTTTATTATTTTTCTTTTATTTTTCTTTTACTGTTTTTCTTAATATATAAACACGTTGGTGCGTATGTATGTCTGACCATCACGGCTGAACCACTGAAGCTGTCAACCTTATATTTACACCATATGTTCGTGTGGTGCTCCGGATTGTTTTTGTTTATGTTAGGCCCCTTGGTGGCGCTGGGGTCGCTTTATTTCGAAAATCTTATTTATAGACTGATTTGGCTCAAATTCACACCATATAATATTTATAATAAAAATAGTCTTTGGCAAAATGGACCCGATAGGTAGCGATGGGTCGGAGGCATTTACGAAAATGTAGTTTTCCCTGTATATAATTTTGATATCAACAATACTAACTTTAAAACTTTAAATGTAATAATAGCGTTTGGTAGAATCACAAAAACTTCCGACAGGTGGCGTTGGCTGTCTTACAGGACTATTTATACATTTACAAACCTTTGACATTTCAGTATTAAATATTTCATCGTGCTGTGCAATTGTTTAGAAATAAGTTTGACGAAAATTTCAAATTAACTTTCAATCAATTTTAAATAGGTAATACGTAAATACGAAATAGGTAAATACGAAATTACATAACAATATTGATTATTATAAAATACAAATACAAATATTTTTAAAGTGATATTAATGTAATAAATAACATTTCAATTCGATTACCGGCACAAATAACATAACCAACGAAAATGTTATTTTTTAGCATACATAAGATGCTAAATTTTTAGCATACATAAGATGCTAAATATAAATTGCAGTGAAATAATACAGCGAAAAATGCCTGGACGATGACGTTCAAATATTGGTCGTAGTGACCGACAAACTCGCAATAGGCAACAAAGATCATTTACAAAAACATTCTTTGAAAATCGTTTCAATTTCGGTTGAGATTTAAAGAGACAAAATGAAATTATAATGAATTGATACAAACAATAACGTGAGTACTTTTCAAATTTTCTTGCGATTTCGGCCATCTGAAATGGTAAATGATATATTTGTCGAATTTAGAATTTCTCATAGTTATTTATATACAGTTATTTCTACCATGGGTGCATTTTTTCAATCTATTTATATATGTATTTCTATATATTTTAACTAGATATTTTATGTATATGAAATGTCTTATATTTTAGTTTTTAAATTTACCGCAGCAGCGTTAGAGTCCTCTCGTAAATCAGATATAAAAATGCCGTTGCCTACTTCCACATGTTTTCCGTAGAGTATCATAATTCCAAGAAAACCTTCCTTTTTTACTTGTATCGAACGTGCATTCGGGAATTGTTCAAAAAGAAATTTAGTCTTTAAATAAATATAAGGGAATAATTAGAAGAGATATATTCATAAGTTTAAAATCATAAAGTCACATTTTAAAAATTGTTAATTTCAACATATTATCAATCAAATCAAAAAATTACATTGTCCGACAGCAACTTTGGTCGAGCAGTGTAACAACCAATGAGTGTATTCTCTTTTGTAGGTACCTATATGTACATTCCGCCTCCATTTTATACATTCCACAAAAACAATGCAACCCATAAAAAGACAAGTCAAAATGAAAGAGGTCTGGAAAGTTTTCAAGATAATTAGGTCAAGTTGAACATTATAGCATTTACTTTAATTATACCCTATACCCGAAGGGAGTACGGCATATTCACCTTGTTCTTCCGTTTGTAACACAGAGGAGAAGACGAGAAAGATATAGATCTTGATAAAATTACGTGTTAATATCTTATACCGTTTATAAGATATTGACAACTTTTGTATGAGTGGGCGTGGCACGCCCGTTTTTGGCAAGCTTATGGGTAATGCTTCCGGATATATCGCGATAAAATGACGTCTCAATATCTTTCAACAGATACTGCCAACTTTGTTATGAGTGGGCGTGGCACGCCAATTTTTTGCAAAAATTTTTGTAATAGCGCTATATGTTCCGGAATAAAATTATACCTTAATATCTCGCACGGTTTATGAGGTATTCACATTATAAAATTTTTTTGGCGTTTTTACATATGGAATGTAAAGGCACCACGCCTTTACATTCCGTATGTAAAGTAGGCGTGATTGTTAACCGATTTCGCTAATTTTCAATCCCAAACTGCCCTATATAATAAAGAATATTTGTGCTGCATTTCATTGCGATATCTCTTTTTGTTCTACCGTAATCGTGATTTCAACAGACAGACAGACGGACAGACGGACAGGGCTAAACCGATTCAGGAGGTGACGCTGAGGAAGAACATATATACTCTTCTATATCTATCTTGTTTCCGTCTCTGCGTTACAAACGGAAGAACAAAGTGAATATACCCTACTTCCTTCGGGTGTAGGGTATAAAAACTGTCTTCGTGAAAATACAATCTTGGCACCAAAAGATATCGTCTGCGGTATCAAATGGTAAATCGCGCGCGTCACGTAAATTCTGGGCGACTACCCCAAGTCGACTTCAAGGATAAATGCAGTGGAAGAATCCCTTGGAATTGAAAGAATGGTGTTGACGTTAAAAGTAATAACATCAGCAACCCAGTCGAATCCCCAATATAGCAATTATTGTGACGTCGCTCATCCGTATAATTTGTTGGCATCCAAATATATTAAGTGTTGTGATGGTTCACTTGTAATCCGTCATAGTGTTTGTCTTCGAATGCCTCTTATTATACTGGACAATACTTCACCATTCAAATCCTAGAGAGATGGAAAGTCGAATTTTTTCATATACTAACAAAATACACACAAAATCCTAAAGCATACGGTAAAAACTACAAGGACGTACTTCTACAGTTCTTGCACTACCCGACAGACGAAATATTGTTAGACTGGCTTCAAGTGAAACCAAATTTCCAAATTAAATTAGATCTGAAGCAGGAATAAATGTTAGTCGTATGACTGTATACTGGTAACTGAAAGCGTCAAAGGTCCACAAGGTCTTAAACTTTAAAAAACCACCTCTAAGTGCTCTTCGTAAGCAGGTAAGACTACGTTTTGTAAAAGGGCATACGAGAGGGATGGGTTGTACAAGAAAGTAGGCACGCAAAAGTTTGGAGAGAAATGATTTTTTTCGGTCGATGGACCAGATGGTCGATGGACCAGGTTCAACATCGATGGACCAGATGGATAGGTACAACTTTTATTTGCACGATTTAGGAAAGAATCGCCATTTCTTCGCAATTTCTACATCACCAGCATAGCAGAGAGGGATGGTATGGGGTGCAATATGGCACCATTTATTTCGTTTTCATATGCACTCGAAAGATTTGTATTAGAAAACTGTTTTGTATTTCATTCCTATTTGTATTCTGTCTGTTAACTAAGGTGTTCGTGCACCCACGACCGAATTTCATCAAAATGTCAACGCGTCCTCAACTAATCGTGGAAACAGATGGATGGTGGAGAGGGTTGCATCCTCTACTGACACAAAATAAACATACTCTACACCACGTATGCAAAGAGTGAAAACATTAAATAAGGTGCGTATATGTAAGTTATATGATCATGACTTAGTGATTTTTATTTTTATTGTGATTCTCTTTTTCATGAGGATCAAAACATATTTATTGGAAACAATTTCTCCTATTTCTTGTTAAGTTTGGTTTGGAGACAACTCGGTTTCCGCGATGTTCCAATTTTAGTCTCCGTATTTGTTTTCTGAAGATGACAAATACAGAGCTCCAAAACCGAACTGGACATAAATGAGGGAAATTCGTTAACACTTAATAATTTTCTAATAAATATACTAAAATCGATCGCAACTATTGGAACTCTCATAACTGGAAAAAATTGTAAGCTCTGTAAATTTATAACTATCAAAAATGTGACTAAATGAGATTTTACTGTTACAATTAGGCTTACATCATCTACGGTTCGAGGAAATCTTTTAATTGGTTTCACAGAGATTCCTTCATCACTGCTCTTCCGCCGCGATGTTATTAAAACCAATTTTTCCTCAGCAATATTTTTGAAGATGACGGAGGCGTTTAGATGACAACGATTTTGCAAAACCTTTCCGTTGACTTCCAAAATTTCGTCTCCTGGTAGTACGTCTTTGGTAGCCAGCAACCCGGCTGGATGAATTCCTGCAATAAAACAGCCCATCTTCTGGCGATCGCGGTGACCAGCTAACGCAATACCCAAGGACTTATTTGGTGGGCGTTGAATTTCAACCTTTCTTACGTCCTTTATCATATTGTAACGCTTCTTAATTTTAGCTGATAAAAGTGGGTGATATTTTTAAGGCTTTAAGAGATTTCATTTTGAAAATGTATCCTCACCCATTGTGTAACCGAATTCATCTTCGTTTTCTTTATTTCTTTCTTTTTCAGCTTTATTGAGCTTACAATTTCCAGCCGAAGCACGATCAATCTGAAAATGCTTGGCATAATGACGTCTGATTAAAGAAACATTGCTAGGTATAATGACCTCATATCCGGCCTCGGTGCGAATGCGTCCTGTCATATCTCGGGTATCTTCCTCGTCGTCATCATCCGCGTAGTTGCCACTGGATTTACTTTGAGATGAAGAAGTATATGAAGAATTTTTGATGAGATCCTTAGCACTAGGCGGCTTTACGATTTTGCTTTCTGTTAGCAAATAAAGAATTAAATCAATTTAAGCTTGATTAGATATGGTTTCGGATATCATGCTATTTAAGTAATTGTTTAAATCAAGTAATTATACCCTACACCCGAAGGGAGTAGGGTATATTCACTTTGTTCTTTCATTTGTAACGCAGAGAAGGAGACGAGATAGATATAGAAAAGATATATATATTCTTGCTCAGCGTTACAAATGAAAGAACAGATATATATATTCATGCTCCTGAATTTAGCCTTTCCCATCCGTCTGTCTGTCTGTCTGTTTGTCTATCTGTCTGTCTGTCTGTCCATCTGTCTGTCTATATGTTGAAATCACGATTACGGGAAAACGAAAAGAGATATCGCAATGAAAATATTCAATATTCTTCATTATGTAGGGCAGTTTGGGATTGAAAATGATCGAGATCGGTTGATAACCACGCCTACTTTACATACGGAATATAAAAGAACCTCTTTTAAAAAATTTTATAATGTAAATATCTTATAAACCGTGCGAGATATTAAGGTATAATTTTATTCCGAAATATATAGCGCCATTACTAAAATTTTTGCAAAAAGTGGGCGTGCCACTCTTAACAAAGTTGGCAATAACTCATGATCGGTATAAGATATTGAGATTAAATTTTATCACGATGTATCGTGTACCAATAAGCGTGCGGGTAATGGGCATGCCACGACCGCTCATATAAAAGTTGTCAATATCTCGTAAACGGTGTAAGATATCGAAGCGTAATTTTACAACGGGGTATCTACAAGTATTACCAACTTGAATACCAAAAATGGGCATGGTCCGCCCACTTGTACAAAAGTTGTTAATATCCCATAAACGGTTAAAAATATTAATACGTGATTCTAACCAGCAGTATCTAGAGACATTACAAAAATATTTGCCCAAAATAGGCGTGGTCTGCCTTCTTGTGTTAAGTGTTATTGTGTTGTGTTGTGTTGTGTTGTGTTGTGTTGTGTTGTGTTGTGTTGTGTTGTGTTGTGTTGTGTTGTGTTGTGTTGTGTTGTGTTGTGTTGTGTTGTGTTGTGTTGTGTTGTGTTGTGTTGTGTTGTGTTGTGTTGTGTTGTGTTGTGTTGTGTTGTGTTGTGTTGTGTTGTGTTGTGTTGTGTTGTGTTGTGTTGTGTTGTGTTGTGTTGTGTTGTGTTGTGTTGTGTTGTGTTGTGTTGTGTTGTGTTGTGTTGTGTTGTGTTGTGTTGTGTTGTGTTGTGTTGTGTTGTGTTGTGTTGTGTTGTGTTGTGTTGTGTTGTGTTGTGTTGTGCTGTGTTGTGTTGTGTTGTGTTGTGTTGTGTTGTGTTGTGTTGTGTTGTGTTGTGTTGTGTTGTGTTGTGTTGTGTTGTGTTGTGTTGTGTTGTGTTGTGTTGTGTTGTGTTGTGTTGTGTTGTGTTGTGTTGTGTTGTGTTGTGTTGTGTTGTGTTGTGTTGTGTTGTGTTGTGTTGTGTTGTGTTGTGTTGTGTTGTGTTGTGTTGTGTTGTGTTGTGTTGTGTTGTGTTGTGTTGTGTTGTGTTGTGTTGTGTTGTGTTGTGTTGTGTTGTGTTGTGTTGTGTTGTGTTGTGTTGTGTTGTGTTGTGTTGTGTTGTGTTGTGTTGTGTTGTGTTGTGTTGTGTTGTGTTGTGTTGTGTTGTGTTGTGTTGTGTTGTGTTGTGTTGTGTTGTGTTGTGTTGTGTTGTGTTGTGTTGTGTTGTGTTGTGTTGTGTTGTGTTGTGTTGTGTTGTGTTGTGTTGTGTTGTGTTGTGTTGTGTTGTGTTGTGTTGTGTTGTGTTGTGTTGTGTTGTGTTGTGTTGTGTTGTGTTGTGTTGTGTTGTGTTGTGTTGTGTTGTGTTGTGTTGTGTTGTGTTGTGTTGTGTTGTGTTGTGTTGTGTTGTGTTGTGTTGTGTTGTGTTGTGTTGTGTTGTGTTGTGTTGTGTTGTGTTGTGTTGTGTTGTGTTGTGTTGTGTTGTGTTGTGTTGTGTTGTGTTGTGTTGTGTTGTGTTGTGTTGTGTTGTGTTGTGTTGTGTTGTGTTGTGTTGTGTTGTGTTGTGTTGTGTTGTGTTGTGTTGTGTTGTGTTGTGTTGTGTTGTGTTGTGTTGTGTTGTGTTGTGTTGTGTTGTGTTGTGTTGTGTTGTGTTGTGTTGTGTTGTGTTGTGTTGTGTTGTGTTGTGTTGTGTTGTGTTGTGTTGTGTTGTGTTGTGTTGTGTTGTGTTGTGTTGTGTTGTGTTGTGTTGTGTTGTGTTGTGTTGTGTTGTGTTGTGTTGTGTTGTGTTGTGTTGTGTTGTGTTGTGTTGTGTTGTGTTGTGTTGTGTTGTGTTGTGTTGTGTTGTGTTGTGTTGTGTTGTGTTGTGTTGTGTTGTGTTGTGTTGTGTTGTGTTGTGTTGTGTTGTGTTGTGTTGTGTTGTGTTGTGTTGTGTTGTGTTGTGTTGTGTTGTGTTGTGTTGTGTTGTGTTGTGTTGTGTTGTGTTGTGTTGTGTTGTGTTGTGTTGTGTTGTGTTGTGTTGTGTTGTGTTGTGTTGTGTTGTGTTGTGTTGTGTTGTGTTGTGTTGTGTTGTGTTGTGTTGTGTTGTGTTGTGTTGTGTTGTGTTGTGTTGTGTTGTGTTGTGTTGTGTTGTGTTGTGTTGTGTTGTGTTGTGTTGTGTTGTGTTGTGTTGTGTTGTGTTGTGTTGTGTTGTGTTGTGTTGTGTTGTGTTGTGTTGTGTTGTGTTGTGTTGTGTTGTGTTGTGTTGTGTTGTGTTGTGTTGTGTTGTGTTGTGTTGTGTTGTGTTGTGTTGTGTTGTGTTGTGTTGTGTTGTGTTGTGTTGTGTTGTGTTGTGTTGTGTTGTGTTGTGTTGTGTTGTGTTGTGTTGTGTTGTGTTGTGTTGTGTTGTGTTGTGTTGTGTTGTGTTGTGTTGTGTTGTGTTGTGTTGTGTTGTGTTGTGTTGTGTTGTGTTGTGTTGTGTTGTGTTGTGTTGTGTTGTGTTGTGTTGTGTTGTGTTGTGTTGTGTTGTGTTGTGTTGTGTTGTGTTGTGTTGTGTTGTGTTGTGTTGTGTTGCGTTGTGTTGTGTTAAGTTGTTAAATGGCGAAATTATAATTTTTTAGTTACTTGGGTGTAGGTTATTTAGATTTCGGCCAGGCATACAATACTTTCACTTGTTGGTTTTTACTTCTCTAATACTTAATTTGACACATTAAGATCTTATGATAATTTTTCAGGAATTAGGATAGGAGACTTATTAAATAAGTTATTAAAGTACAATAGTTACATTTTAATTTTAAATTTAAAATTAATTCAATATTCAATTTTAATTAACCCTAATGCTCAATAAAAAAATACAGCTATTTGTTTGCAAAAAATTATGTTAATTCCATTCTATTTTTAAATACCTCGCGTATATAAAGTTTCCTTTTTGTGCGTAAACGATTTTACATTTCTGTTCTTTTTTTGCTACTCTTATGCTGATTATAGAAAGAGTATAAGAGTGAGAATGAGCAACTCTTATGCTCAGTATAGAATATAGAGAAATCCTCAAATAGGATTAAAATTAGTTTTAAAAGGCTTTCTACTCTTAGTAAATCAACTCTTAATGAAATAAACTTTTAGTGAAATCAAGTCTTTATATGAAAATAATAGGAGAATAGAGTATAAAAATTATTAATTCTTAAATCGGTTTATACTTGACTTATCCACCGGTCTTATCCTTCCACAAACTTTTTTGTGCTATCATTCCAAACAGAGAGGAGTGGGAGGATTGCCGGTTGCCTCTCCCCCTCTGGGCCAGAGTTCATACATAGATATATACACAGATGGCTTTAAGTGGTGGACAGGGGGGGGGGGCAGGGTGTTTTCGATCTCCGTAAATATCTCAGATTCTTTTCGAATTCTGGATCACTGCAGTGTTTTTCAGGCGGAGGTCCTGGCAAAGGAGGAGGCGTTTAGCTGGCTGAAAATTAGGAACATATCTTGGAAGGACATATTCATCTTTACTGACAACCAAGCAATTATAAAGGCCTTGGAAGCGGTCTCTTCAATATCTAAGGTAGTGATCAGCTATCTCTATGTGAGATGGTTGAGCACAGTTCCCAGGATACAGAGACATTCCGAGGAACTGTGCCGCCGATGAATTTGCCAAGGAGGGTACCACGAAAGACATTCACACTTGGGTATACTTTCAAGATTCTAATTCGCAAAAGGCGATAATGAAGGCAAACAATAGGTGGATGAATGTAACGGTCGGCTAAAACAGGCCGAAGTCAGACCGAAGACAATACTTTTACTTGTTTTCGTATTCCCTTTTGTGCGGTGTCCGCACGATTCATGGCCCTTAACTCTCTTTGTGCTAGGAGAACACATTTTTACGCTCCCTAAAAAGACGTGTATTCTCTTCACGTAAGCGTCAGCTTATAATTATATATAAGTTATATTATATATAACTTGCATTATATATAACTTGCATTTTGATGGTGGAAGGTTAGGTTGCTTTAACCCAACCACAATTCCCTTGTCGATGCCAACTTTTGCTTTGTTGCCACTTACTCCTTTGTTGCAGGGAAGTCAGGTATTCCTGATGCCAGCGTTTACAAAATCCTTGAACCGTTGCTTGAAGGTGGCGCCAATGCTGCAACCGATTTAGATTTAGCTCAAGAACACATGGTTCCGGTACGTTGGTATAAGGCTCACCGATGAGGAAAAGTGCAGGTGTGAGCGGATCAATGTCGTTATCAGAAAGAGTGCATAATGGACAGGAGTTCAGGACGGCTTCCACTTGAGTTAGGACAGTGTAGTATTCTTCAAAGGTGAGAACGCTTTCTCCAATCACCCTGCGTAAATGTAGTTTGAACGAACGAATTCCATTTTCCCAAATACCGCCCCGGCGCGGCTCCGAAGTAGGAATGAAGTGCCAATTTATTCCTTAATTTGAAATAGATACGGCGACTTCCTCGATGTAGGCTTGGGACACCGCCATCGCTTGCAACTCGTTTAACATTCGCTTATCTCCATGAAACGTCGTACCATTATCAGAATACAAATCAGTTCGTTTACCTCTGCGTGCAGTAAATCTCCGAAATGCAGCAAGGAACGCATCACTGGTTAGATCACTAAACAACTCAATATGTAATACCTTAATAGACACACACACGAATATCGCAAACCAAGCATTTCCCTTTTTCGGGTTTCGTCCTTTATATAGTTTTATATTCACTGGGCCAGCGTAATCAACACCGCAGTGTAAAAAGCAGCGACTTGGTCGTACGCGTGTTTGAGGAAGGTCTGCCATTAAATGACCAATGGTAGCTCTCCGTTGAATGAAACAGATTTTGCAAGCAAAAACTATCTTTCGTACCATACTTCTACAACCCAAAATACAAAATTGTGTCGAACTATTACAAACGTTGCTTCAACACCTGTATGCAGGTGGGTCTCGTGAATGTACCTGATAATAGATTGAGATATATTGAAGCCTTTTGGTAATAAAATAGGAAATTTAATATTTAGTTAGTAGTTAACATGTGCATGTCTGATACGACCTCCAACCCTGAGTACTCCCTTTGGATCGACGAACGGTGCAAGATTAACCAAAGAAGACTTCGGATGTAGAGGCTGTGATTGTTTCAATCTTTTCAACTCGCTAGAAAAGGCGGTGTGACTCGAGTTTTCGATGCAACCAGATTTATGTGGTAAACGCCTCCTAATTTACGCGACTGTACACAACTGCAGCACAGTCGACACTATATGCACCTGAAAACCCATTAAGCTCGATTGGTCGAATTGTGTTGAATTGATAGAACAATTCTTTTCGAGGGGCTAAGATCGTTGTCTGAGTCGATTGCAATTGGGTTGAACCATAGAGGTTATAAGATATCTTATAACCTCTATAGTTGAACTCACAGACATCTCTTGGTAAAGTTTCAAGTAACGGCCAGCAATTTGAGCTCCATTTTCTCAATTTTAAATTCACCTTCGATAACAAGTCAATCAGCTCGATTTTAATTTTCAGAATCTCTTCCACGGAATCACAACCAGTTACAATGTCGTCTACATAAGCATCATTCATTAAAATGCGCGAACCAACTAGATACTCTTCTTTATAATCCTCAGCAATTTTTCGAAGCACCCAGACGGCGAGAAATGGTGAAGATGCAGGTCCGTACGTTACAGTAACTAAGCGATAATGTTCAAGTTGAGATGTGGTTTCGGTCCTCCAAACAATGCGTTCATAATCATTGTGTTAACCTTATGCCCCTTATCATCCTTATGCCCCTGAACATTTTCTCTATATCCGTGGAATGTGAAATGAGTGCACGTCTGAGCTGGTACAGCAGATGTCGAAGCGTTTCTATTCATATTATTGTTATTTCCCATATGAATAGAACTTGTAGAAGTAGGTCACATCACCAGTTGTGATGTGACCGCGGGCGAAGATGGATGTTACTCCCCACCACAATTCATTTTTCGCGTCGAGTGCTCGCGAAAAAATCATTAACATCAAAACCGATCATCCACAAGCAATATAAACACATTTACACCACAATCAAATAGAAACACAGTGACATATAACTTATAAACATGCAAAAATAATATTATTAAACAAATTCAGTCTAACGGAATGCAGAGAACCAAGCGAGGGGCTTGGGGCTTATGCTCTCCGCAGTAAAGCTCAGCATTTCGTTTGTTTTTACTCCTCCTCCTTCTTCCTGGTCCCGTTAGATGTGCTGGCGGCTGTGAGTGCACCGTGGGCTGAAGCGCGGCAAGATAAAGGCATAACACTTGTCTTGTCGCGTTTTGCTTTGCTTGCGACGTACGCGTGGCCGCTTGTACAGCTGACCTTACACTTCCTTACAGTGGGTGTCGATGACAAAATTCCGCATGGATTCCGCTAATGTACGTGGCTTGAGGGCGAATTTTTTCGCGGTCCATGCGCATATTTGTACCCACCAACCGCATGTAATGGCACTAAGTGAGACCCAGGTGTCTGAGGGTGCAGATCCACTGGATATTCACATGCCGGGGTATCATTTACTGCCATTGTGTTCACCACACAGAGGCTTCGCCTTATACATTCGCAGTGATGTTGCGTACCAGTGTCAGCAACACCTTTGCACGACGGATGCCGAATTTATCTCCATGTGGGTTTAGTTAAAAGTCCAGTCGCACATCCTGCACTTTTGCTTCATTTATAGAAGCACGGGTCTAAGGAGGCTACCAACTTATGATAAACTGGACAGTCTCTCTGATTCTGTGTGGCTTTATGAGAATGCTAATTGGGATGCGCTGAACTCCTTTTTCAGCCGTTTCAATTGGCAATTGTGCTTCAGGGATAGAAACATAAATGCTGCAGCAAAATTGGTAGAAAATATAAATTTATTTGGTATGAGGTCTTTCATACCCAATAAAAGAATTTCTATTAAACCAAAAGACCATTCCTGGTTTAATGCGACTTGCAGACAAGCAGTCAGGTCTAAAGAGGAAGCATTTGGGAATTGTCGTTTTAACAAAACTGCTGATACCAAATTGCTGCGCAATCAGGCCAGAAATAAGTGCAATGCCACTCTAAAGCGCGAAAAAGTTCTCTACGAAGAGCGCCTTAGATGTAGAGTTCTTGAATACCATAAGGGTAGCAAGAACTTTTGGTCGTTCGTGGGGAGAGTGAAGAATCAGACGTGATTGTCTATTCCAACTCTCCTCAAGGATGATCAGATCTTCACTCACTCGGTTGATAAGGCAAACTTATTAGCCAAAATGTTTGCTGAAAACTGCTCTCTTCCTGAGAGTAGCCAACCACTACTCGTGGTCGATGGTGTGTCTCATATTATGCCTGAGATGCACTTTCGAACGCGGGCTGTTAAAAGAGTGTTTGTAAACTCAACGTGAATAAATCCTCGGGACCGGATGGCATTTCAGCCCATGTGTTGAGAAAGTGCGCCTCAACACTGGCTCGCCCATTGCGCAATCTATTTAATTTATCGTTTACTTCAGGAGTTTTTCCTACTTCCTGGAAGATTGCCAATGTGCAGCCAGTTCCCAGAAAAGGTGAGGCTCGGATCCTGCCAATTACCGACCCGTAGCAATCTGTATAAATTTTAACTTGATGAGGTATCTGGAGAGCAACCAGGTCAGTGATCGCCAGTACGGTTTCCGTGCTCACCGCTCCACAGGCGAATTGATGGCGTTGATGTACTATAATGCATTCACTCGATGCATATCGAGTTTCCTCAGAGGCCGTTCTATTCGGGTTGTGATAGACGGCTTTACTTCCGAAGAGCACTCCATCAATGCTGGAGTTCCGCAGGGTTCGGTCCTGTCTCCGACACTTTTTCTTATTTTCATCAATGACCTTCTGTCATTGACATCAAACCCCGTCTACTCGTTTGCTGATGACAGCAACATTGGTCATTAAATTCATTCTCCAGGCGTCCTTCTATTCTGGAGATCATTGAAAAACGCAGAATTATGAATGACACACTCCAATCTGACCTCAGTAAAACCGAATTCTGTCTATTGACACACAAGCGTTTAACGGGTGACAATTTTCCACCTCTAAATGTGGGTGGTGTGGATATTAATGAGTCGGAGGCTCTTGATGTTCTGGGCATGTCAATCCAATGCGATCTTCGTTGGAACGATCACATTTTTCACGTGTCGAAAGGAGCGGCCAAGTGCTTAGGCTTTCTTAAGCGGTGTAAGAAATACTTCACTCCAACCGATCTTCGTTGTATCTACACCACCTATATCCGTCCGAAAATGGAGTACACTTCGCATATTTGGTCGGGAGCTTCGAGAACATATCTTCAGCTTCTGGACCGTATACAAGGTCGTGCGATAAAACTTATAGAGGACAGTAGGACATCCAGCTCTATTGAAACCTTGGAGCGTCGTCGTGATGTAAGGTGTGTATCACTATTTTACCGTTACTTTCATGGTAAATGTTCCTCTGAAGTAGCCGGCCTGATTCCTCCGGCTCAGGTATTCAGCAGAACTACTCGGCTTTCCAGAGTGGTGCACCCCTTTTATGTCGCGATTCCGTTCCAACGAACCGCGCATTACCGTGGGAATTCGTTTTTCGGTCGCGTCGTTAGATAAAATATCAAAAGATATTTTATACTTGATTTCTGAAATAAAAAAATAAATAAAATAAAACAGGAAGTTCTTCTCTCTCCACCCTCGTCTTGGAAAAATATAAGAAAGTTTGAATATTTTCCATAAAAAATATCTGGACCCAACCGCCTCTCTCAAGATGGCAACTTTAAATAAATTTGTACGCGTTTCAGACGATCTGTTGAAATTTGAAGCTGGGCTCGTTACCTTACCTATCAGACCGCTTTGAAAACAAGCGGGTCCTTGCAAATTCTCAACTCCGTATTTTGTTCAACGTACCCCTGGTTACAAAGGAGTCGGGAAGTGTCATAAAAAACCTCCAGCGCGAAATTAATAATTGCCTTTCAGCTCTCTCCCTTTACGACGTTAACGTCACAAGCTGGGACACAATTATTGTTCACGTGTGTTCGAATCGATTTCCCGAAACCACTCTCTCTCTCTCTCTCTTTGGGAACAGTCGATCACTCAAAAACGCGACATCTCAAAATGGAAGGAGATGGACGCTTTTCTCGCCAGCCGTTTTCAAACTCTGGAAACTCTGAAAATCGTATTGATAAGCGCTTATAAATTACTCAAAAATACTTTTGCATCGCGAAGTAGCTTCGGCCTCCAATTCGAACTCTTTTTCGCAATCCACTCCGCATACCTCGCGCCCCTTTCCCACTCAGGTTCGTCGTGAAACGGCACCGAACGCTAATTCGACCCCAGCATTGCCCACTACCTCTGCGCGAGTGATAGCTGAAAACACTAACACTACTCTCTCTCACATTGCAAATATACAGTCCACTCTCTCCTCCCAATCTCAAAAGATGAATAGATGAAAAATATTAATTGTTCTACCATCTCGAAGAAACAAGTACTACTGGCTACCGCTATGGTGCATATTTTCTGCCGTGAAGAGCCATACGTAGCTCTGGCGCTTATTGATCCCGGTTCTGAAGCCACTTTCTTATCAGAAAGACTACAAAAACGGTTACAACTCCCCACTCGCAGAGTGCAAGCTCGCGTGGCTAGTATTAACCAAACTATTGCAGCCCTCGTGAGTAAATATTGTACATTTAAAATTGGTTCACCTCGTAAACCTAATATCGGTATACCAATGGAGGCTCTCGTATTACCGAAAAACACAGGCAATCTCCCGGTCTGCTCCATAAACCTCTTCTCTTTTCTTCCCAGCTTCAAATAACAGATGAAAATTTCTACGTAAGTGAGTAATTTGATATCTTAATTGGAGCCGATATTTACCCTCAAATTCTACTTAATGGAATTCAACGAAATGTTCAAGGCTCCCTTCTCGTGCAAGAAACCATTTTCGACTGGATTTTGACCGCTTGACTCCCTCACAACCCGTCTAATCCACCAAAACGCTCGTTTCAGCTTTCAACGAAGTCGCCATTGATCGCCAAATGTCTCACTTCTGGGAACTTGAAGATATCCCCAGGAAAAAACCTCACACTCCGTTCGTAATTTATTGTGAAGAAATCTATGCCAAACTACGAAAAGGCAAAATGGAGGACGCTACATAGTTCCGCTTCCCTTCAAAGAAGATTTTCTCCAACAATCCAAGATAGGATTCTCTCGAGAAACAGTGACCAAACAATTCCTCCGGAACGAAGCGAGATTGTTGAAAACTCCAGATTCCAAGAGGCAATATGACTCAGTAATAAATGAATATTCTGAGTTAGGTCATATGAATGACTGCCTCGAAGTCTGACTATTACTACCTCCCTCACCACGCTGTTTTGAAACCCGAAAGCAGCTCCACAAAAGTGCGCGTTGTGTTCAATGCTTCGTGTCCCATAACCAACGGAGTAAGTCTGAACGATGTTTTATATCCCGGTCCTGATCTTAACTTACACCTTTTAAAATGGCGTTTCTTAAAATACGTGTTTAACGGCGACAATGAAAAAATGTATCGCCAGATTCTTGTAAACCCGAAACATGCGAAGTTTCAACTCATTAAAGATTAATTTAATAAATAATAATAATAATAATAGCGCTCATGATATCGAAACCGCCCTCAAAACTCGACATGAATTAACGTCAGTGCTAAGATCAGCTGGTTTCTCTCTCCGTAAATGGACTGCTAAGCATCTCAGCATTCGCTGGAACGCGAAGTCAGACTTCTTCTATATCGAGCAAAATCAATTGCTCTTCAAGCTAGCTATGCCAAAAGGCAAGTACTCTCTCTCATTGCCAAGATCTTTGATCCTGCTAGTTAGCTAGCTCCTGTTGTCATAATTTACAAAACAATTATGCAAAGAATTTGGTTGGACGCGACGGGTTTGGATGATTCCCTCATTCCTGACACACTACAATCATGGTTAAAGTCCATTAAGTTCTATCATCATATCAATCAATTGCGAGTCCTCGATGGGTACATTTTACCCCAAAATGTACTGTCGAAATTCACAAATTTTGCGACGCGTAAGAAAAAGCATACGTCAGTGCCGTGTTTGTGCGAATTGTCACCCGTTCATGTTTCGCTGCTTTACGCAAAAACGAAAGTTGCAGCAATTAAAACTATTTCAGTCCCTCGACTTGAATTGTGCGGTGTTACATTACTTGCAGATATGATTAACGCACTTTGTTAAAGCGACCGCCTTGCACAAGGACCACTTTTATAGCTAACCGTGTCGCCAAAATTATTGTAATTGTCGATCATACTCGATGGTTTCAGGTGGAATCTTCTCAGAATCCAGGAGACTTAGCCAGTAGTGGCTTTTTCATTCTCTCTCTACAAAAAATCTCGATACCGATTTGAAGGCTAAACCCATAAAAACCAACTTCACCTTTTTCCCTCGATATGAAGATCCGTTAGAGAGACTCTCTTTTCTCCCAAGAGCTCTCCGAGTTCTATCTTATCTCTAAGATTTTTCTATCGTGCTCACCCTCGACATCATTCATTCTTCCGGCGAATATCACCTAAAACGCGCAAAACGTTCATTATACCAATGAATACCATTGCTTCCAAAGGAAAAGGACTCAATTAATGCTACGTTTGATCCGCATGCAATTCTGTACCCCTAAAGCGAAAAATTACATCAAAACTACCATTCACAAATGTAAACCCTGCGTTGTCAGTAAAAATTGCCAATGAACACAACTTATGACAACCCTACCCTACGGAACGTACTTCTCTGTCACGTCCGTTTGCAGCCACTGGCCTCGACTGCACTGGTCCCTTATATAAAAAATTACACTGGACAAGCATGTCTTATAACAAAAGGATATGTCTGTGTTTTTGTGTGTTTTGCAACATTGGCAATGCACCTTGAAACCATTCCTCGCGACATTCTCTCGCTCTATCGCTCGTCGAGGTTGCCCAAGAGATTTGTATTCGGACAATGGTAAAATTTCGTGGGCGCCTCCAAAATGCTGCAAAAGGACTTGGACGCGTTTCTCAGACAAAATTTCGTGGGCGCCTCCAAAATGCTTCAAAAGGACTCGGACGCGTTTCTAGGAAAAAATCGAGAAATTCTCATCACGTATTTTGAGGACCTCTTCACATGGGTGGCCTGTGGGAGTCTGGTGTTAAAAGTTTTAAACTCCATCTCAGAAAGCAGGTTAATCAAATGCGGTTCACTTTTGAGGAATTCTCGACAGTACTTCACAAAAAGAGGCTTGTCTGAACTCTCGCCCCCTCAGTAGAATGTCTGATGACCCCACCGATTTAAATACAACCTTTCACCCCAAGAAGATCAAAGCTTTCTACCATTCTGCAATCAGTGGAAGGCAGAATATCTTAAAGAACTACACAAGTGCCACAAGTGGAAATACCCCCAACCAGATGTCCAAATTAATGATTTTAGTTATACGAGACGATAATCTCCCCGCAAATACTTGGCGACTCGGTCACGTAACTCAAACTTATAGGAGCATTGATAATCGTGTCCGCGTTGCTGACGACCGAACCGAACGAGGAAGCATCACGCGTCCCATCACAAAGTTGGTTGAGCTTCCAGAATAACCATGATTTGCTCTACTAACCATCTCATTCTAGAAATGTCATCGCAAACATCATCCCTAACATGTCATCCCTAAGACGAGGTGCAGGCTTACAGCTGTTATAGTCTGCAATACTGATCTCATGGATTGGCGCACCACCACACTCGAAGATCACATCGCAAGACTGACTCCTCCTCCGTCCAATCCAGCGCCACCGGTGCCCAATCGGCATCCTCAATGCTCGAATGAGAAGAGAATGCGGTCGCCGAGACAACCTCCGTATTCTCGGGAACAGTTTTCCGCGTCATGATCCCCGGTGATCCCCATCCCGATTCTACCTTCAGAGAATCCGCTCGGAATTCAGAGAGAATTTCCATTAAACCAAAAGACCATTCCTGGTTTAATGCGACTTGCAGACAAGCAGTCAGGTCTAAAGAGGAAGCATTTAGGTATTGGCGTTTAAACAAAATTGCTGATACTAAACTGCTGCGCAATTTTTAATGCTTTTAAAGCATTTTTTAATGCTATAACTTCAAGGGTAAATCCATCTCATTCAATTGCTATAAAGTCATCCCTTAAATTTTCTCACTTCTAATAAATTATGAAAATGGCATCACACCTTTTTTTGGACATAAATATATTTAAAACTTTAAATCTAGAAACCACTGACTATTTCTCTAAAATAAAAAGTTCTAATAGCTTTCTTTACGATTCAGGCAAAGTAACTTATGTAGTTAAATATAAAGGTTTACGCATTTGACACATTTCATATCATCTCAGTTGAAACTATTTAAAGCCTTCTTTTTCTGCTATCAAAATGAAAACTTGTACGTATTTTGCAGACAAATTGGAATTCTGAATTTTAAAGACCATATTCAATCATACGAAGTTGGTGTAGAACTGGATAAAATACTTATTAAAAATATTTTATTTTTTACGAGTGATCCATTACATTTGTATTTGTATTTATTTGGTACTATATATTGGAGATGCACTAAGATGCACTTGTATTTATTTGGTATATTGGAGATGTACAAGTTATTCTTTAGTATACAATAAATAACCGAACTTAAGCAAATTATTGTATCCAATAAATAATGGTAAATCTTATGTCAGAGACAAATTTTTATAACAAAAAATTTTATGGAATCAGTACGAAAATTAATACAATAACATTTAATATAACTTTTGTTAAATGTTAGTTGTACTATGAAGAATATTTCAGATGAAAGATGCAGGTAATTCTCTAAGACATTTATTTTTTAAAATAACCTTTACCATATTAGAAATAATGGAACTTCATATTTCAATGAATTACGTAAGCATATAAAATCACATAATATCGTATTCAATTGAAATATAAGAATTCTTGGCTTAAGTAAGTTTTATTTATTTCAAATATAGAACATATTCAAAACAAATATCGTGTTTATTATTTTAGATACTTTATCGATTAAGAGCGATTAATTCCATATTCAATTTAAATATTAATTACTATACATTAAAACTAAAAACGTGCACAATCCATTTCAATGACAAATTATTTAATTTAAATATCCGTTTGGTGATTCGAGATTTCAGTTTATCCCGTATTTATTTTTAATATTTTCGCTTTTACTTGAAAATCACAGTGAAAAATATTTAAATCGAAGTCATAATATTTGATTTCACTACGCTTTCCACCGTGGGAGTAGTATTATTAGTTCCATTACAAGTCTGCCTAATAAGGACTTTCTCAAGAAGATTTCCCTAAAAGTTGCAAAAATGAGGATGAGCTGGGACACAAGCTGGGACACAATTATTGTTCACGTGTGTTCGAATCGATTTCCCGAAACCACTCTCTCTCTCTCTCTTTGGGAACAGTCGATCACTCAAAAACGCGACATCTCAAAATGGAAGGAGATGGACGCTTTTCTCGCCAGCCGTTTTCAAACTCTGGAAACTCTGAAAATCGTATTGATAAGCGCTTATAAATTACTCAAAAATACTTTTGCATCGCGAAGTAGCTTCGGCCTCCAATTCGAACTCTTTTTCGCAATCCACTCCGCATACCTCGCGCCCCTTTCCCACTCAGGTTCGTCGTGAAACGGCACCGAACGCTAATTCGACCCCAGCATTGCCCACTACCTCTGCGCGAGTGATAGCTGAAAACACTAACACTACTCTCTCTCACATTGCAAATATACAGTCCACTCTCTCCTCCCAATCTCAAAAGATGAATAGATGAAAAATATTAATTGTTCTACCATCTCGAAGAAACAAGTACTACTGGCTACCGCTATGGTGCATATTTTCTGCCGTGAAGAGCCATACGTAGCTCTGGCGCTTATTGATATCGGTTCTGAAGCCACTTTCTTATCAGAAAGACTACAAAAACGGTTACAACTCCCCACTCGCAGAGTGCAAGCTCGCGTGGCTAGTATTAACCAAACTATTGCAGCCCTCGTGAGTAAATATTGTACATTTAAAATTGGTTCACCTCGTAAACCTAATATCGGTATACCAATGGAGGCTCTCGTATTACCGAAAAACACAGGCAATCTCCCGGTCTGCTCCATAAACCTCTTCTCTTTTCTTCCCAGCTTCAAATAACAGATGAAAATTTCTACGTAAGTGAGTAATTTGATATCTTAATTGGAGCCGATATTTACCCTCAAATTCTACTTAATGGAATTCAACGAAATGTTCAAGGCTCCCTTCTCGTGCAAGAAACCATTTTCGACTGGATTTTGACCGCTTGACTCCCTCACAACCCGTCTAATCCACCAAAACGCTCGTTTCAGCTTTCAACGAAGTCGCCATTGATCGCCAAATGTCTCACTTCTGGGAACTTGAAGATATCCCCAGGAAAAAACCTCACACTCCGTTCGTAATTTATTGTGAAGAAATCTATGCCAAACTACGAAAAGGCAAAATGGAGGACGCTACATAGTTCCGCTTCCCTTCAAAGAAGATTTTCTCCAACAATCCAAGATAGGATTCTCTCGAGAAACAGTGACCAAACAATTCCTCCGGAACGAAGCGAGATTGTTGAAAACTCCAGATTCCAAGAGGCAATATGACTCAGTAATAAATGAATATTCTGAGTTGGGTCATATGAATGACTGCCTCGAAGTCTGACTATTACTACCTCCCTCACCACGCTGTTTTGAAACCCGAAAGCAGCTCCACAAAAGTGCGCGTTGTGTTCAATGCTTCGTGTCCCATAACCAACGGAGTAAGTCTGAACGATGTTTTATATCCCGATCCTGATCTTAACTTACACCTTTTAAAATGGCGTTTCTTAAAATACGTGTTTAACGGCGACAATGAAAAAATGTATCGCCAGATTCTTGTAAACCCGAAACATGCGAAGTTTCAACTCATTAAAGATTAATTTAATAAATAATAATAATAATAATAGCGCTCATGATATCGAAACCGCCCTCAAAACTCGACATGAATTAACGTCAGTGCTAAGATCAGCTGGTTTCTCTCTCCGTAAATGGACTGCTAAGCATCTCAGCATTCGCTGGAACGCGAAGTCAGACTTCTTCTATATCGAGCAAAATCAATTGCTCTTCAAGCTAGCTATGCCAAAAGGCAAGTACTCCCTCTCATTGCCAAGATCTTTGATCCTGCTAGTTAGCTAGCTCCTGTTGTCATAATTTACAAAACAATTATGCAAAGAATTTGGTTGGACGCGACGGGTTTGGATGATTCCCTCATTCCTGACACACTACAATCATGGTTAAAGTCCATTAAGTTCTATCATCATATCAATCAATTGCGAGTCCTCGATGGGTACATTTTACCCCAAAATGTACTGTCGAAATTCACAAATTTTGCGACGCGTAAGAAAAAGCATACGTCAGTGCCGTGTTTGTGCGAATTGTCACCCGTTCATGTTTCGCTGCTTTACGCAAAAACGAAAGTTGCAGCAATTAAAACTATTTCAGTCCCTCGACTTGAATTGTGCGGTGTTACATTACTTGCAGATATGATTAACGCACTTTGTTAAAGCGACCGCCTTGCACAAGGACCACTTTTATAGCTAACCGTGTCGCCAAAATTATTGTAATTGTCGATCATACTCGATGGTTTCAGGTGGGGTCTTCTCAGAATCCAGGAGACTTAGCCAGTAGTGGCTTTTTCATTCTCTCTCTACAAAAAATCTCGATACCGATTTGAAGGCTAAACCCATAAAAACCAACTTCACCTTTTTCCCTCGATATGAAGATCCGTTAGAGAGACTCTCTTTTCTCCCAAGAGCTCTCCGAGTTCTATCTTATCTCTAAGATTTTTCTATCGTGCTCACCCTCGACATCATTCATTCTTCCGGCGAATATCACCTAAAACGCGCAAAACGTTCATTATACCAATGAATACCATTGCTTCCAAAGGAAAAGGACTCAATTAATGCTACGTTTGATCCGCATGCAATTCTGTACCCCTAAAGCGAAAAATTACATCAAAACTACCATTCACAAATGTAAACCCTGCGTTGTCAGTAAAAATTGCCAATGAACACAACTTATGACAACCCTACCCTACGGAACGTACTTCTCTGTCACGTCCGTTTGCAGCCACTGGCCTCGACTGCACTGGTCCCTTATATAAAAAATTACACTGGACAAGCATGTCTTATAACAAAAGGATATGTCTGTGTTTTTGTGTGTTTTGCAACATTGGCAATGCACCTTGAAACCATTCCTCGCGACATTCTCTCGCTCTATCGCTCGTCGAGGTTGCCCAAGAGATTTGTATTCGAACAATGGTAAAATTTCGTGGGCGCCTCCAAAATGCTGCAAAAGGACTTGGACGCGTTTCTCAGACAAAATTTCGTGGGCGCCTCCAAAATGCTTCAAAAGGACTCGGACGCGTTTCTAGGAAAAAATCGAGAAATTCTCATCACGTATTTTGAGGACCTCCTCACATGGGTGGCCTGTGGGAGTCTGGTGTTAAAAGTTTTAAACTCCATCTCAGAAAGCAGGTTAATCAAATGCGGTTCACTTTTGAGGAATTCTCGACAGTACTTCACAAAAAGAGGCTTGTCTGAACTCTCGCCCCCTCAGTAGAATGTCTGATGACCCCACCGATTTAAATACAACCTTTCACCCCAAGAAGATCAAAGCTTTCTACCATTCTGCAATCAGTGGAAGGCAGAATATCTTAAAGAACTACACAAGTGCCACAAGTGGAAATACCCCCAACCAGATGTCCAAATTAATGATTTTAGTTATACGAGACGATAATCTCCCCGCAAATACTTGGCGACTCGGTCACGTAACTCAAACTTATAGGAGCATTGATAATCGTGTCCGCGTTGCTGACGACCGAACCGAACGAGGAAGCATCACGCGTCCCATCACAAAGTTGGTTGTGCTTCCAGAATAACCATGATTTGCTCTACTAACCATCTCATTCTAGAAATGTCATCGCAAACATCATCCCTAACATGTCATCCCTAAGACGAGGTGCAGGCTTACAGCTGTTATAGTCTGCAATACTGATCTCATGGATTGGCGCACCACCACACTCGAAGATCACATCGCAAGACTGACTCCTCCTCCGTCCAATCCAGCGCCACCGGTGCCCAATCGGCATCCTCAATGCTCGAATGAGAAGAGAATGCGGTCGCCGAGACAACCTCCGTATTCTCGGGAACAGTTTTCCGCGTCATGATCCCCGGTGATCCCCATCCCGATTCTACCTTCAGAGAATCCGCTCGGAATTCAGAGCGAGCTTTTTCGGAATCCACCACCCAATCTGAGCTTTCGCATTGGATCTCTACTTACGCGGGAGTCCGTGCGTCTCACGCTCTATCACCCCTTGAAGGGAAGAACCGGCAACTGGCCGTATACCTCTTGTTTGGGAATCCTTTCCCCCGGAGGTCTGCCACAAGAGGCGAGCGAACTCTCCCCGAGCATCTTACCATCGTCCAGGCCGTCCCAACCCTCTGCATCCCGCCGAACGGGAAACCCCCGCCCGACCGTCTTTTGACACTTCGTCACCGTGGAGATGTCACTGTGGAGATGTGATGTGAATGTTCTTGCACCTCTTGGTAATTCGGACAACGCTACAATTTCTGCTACCTTCCCATATTCTAGTCTTCAATCCGCTCATCAGCCAGCTCCGAAGCGGACAGTGTGGCTTTATGAGAAGGCTAATTGGGATGCGCTGATTTCCTTTTTCAGCCGTTTCAATTGGCAATTGTGTTTCAGGGATAGAAACATAAATGCTGCAGCAAAATTGGTAGAAAATATAATTTTATTTGGTATGAGGTCTTTCATACCTAATAAAAGAATTTCCATTAAACCAAAAGACCATTCCTGGTTTAATGCGACTTGCAGACAAGCAGTCAGGTCTAAAGAGGAAGCATTTAGGTATTGGCGTTTAAACAAAATTGCTGATACTAAACTGCTGCGCAATTTTTAATGCTTTTAAAGCATTTTTTAATGCTATAACTTCAAGGGTAAATCCATCTCATTCAATTGCTATAAAGTCATCCCTTAAATTTTCTCACTTCTAATAAATTATGAAAATGGCATCACACCTTTTTTTGGACATAAATATATTTAAAACTTTAAATCTAGAAACCACTGACTATTTCTCTAAAATAAAAAGTTCTAATAGCTTTCTTTACGATTCAGGCAAAGTAACTTATGTAGTTAAATATAAAGGTTTACACATTTGACACATTTCATATCATCTCAGTTGAAACTATTTAAAGCCTTCTTTTTCTGCTATCAAAATGAAAACTTGTACGTATTTTGCAGACAAATTGGAATTCTGAATTTTAAAGACCATATTCAATCATACGAAGTTGGTGTAGAACTGGATAAAATACTTATTAAAAATATTTTATTTTTTACGAGTGATCCATTACATTTGTATTTGTATTTATTTGGTACTATATATTGGAGATGCACTAAGATGCACTTGTATTTATTTGGTATATTGGAGATGTACAAGTTATTCTTTAGTATACAATAAATAACCGAACTTAAGCAAATTATTGTATCCAATAAATAATGGTAAATCTTATGTCAGAGACAAATTTTTATAACAAAAAATTTTATGGAATCAGTACGAAAATTAATACAATAACATTTAATATAACTTTTGTTAAATGTTAGTTGTACTATGAAGAATATTTCAGATGAAAGATGCAGGTAATTCTCTAAGACATTTATTTTTTAAAATAACCTTTACCATATTAGAAATAATGGAACTTCATATTTCAATGAATTACGTAAGCATATAAAATCACATAATATCGTATTCAATTGAAATATAAGAATTCTTGGCTTAAGTAAGTTTTATTTATTTCAAATATAGAACATATTCAAAACAAATATCGTGTTTATTATTTTAGATACTTTATCGATTAAGAGCGATTAATTCCATATTCAATTTAAATATTAATTACTATACATTAAAACTAAAAACGTGCACAATCCATTTCAATGACAAATTATTTAATTTAAATATCCGTTTGGTGATTCGAGATTTCAGTTTATCCCGTATTTATTTTTAATATTTTCGCTTTTACTTGAAAATCACAGTGAAAAATATTTAAATCGAAGTCATAATATTTGATTTCACTACGTTTTTCCACCGTGGGAGTAGTATTATTAGTTCCATTACAAGTCTGCCTAATAAGGACTTTCTCAAGAAGATTTCCCTAAAAGTTGCAAAAATGAGGATGAGGAGGAATCGATTTATCTATCGCCTTCTCTGTTTATGTCCAGCTCTTGCGAGAAAGAGATGGAAATTTCTTGGTAGTACCTCTTTGAGGAACTTCTGTCCACTTATTTAAAACTAAACTAATCCCAAAAACAGTGGATTTCAAATACCTAATTTGGATTTTAAGTTTATGTTTTTTAAGCGAAACTGTAATTTTCTTCGGTAATTGAGTCAATATATTTCTTCGAATGTGTGTTATTGTAAAATTCAGGGAGAATGTTGTGTTATTATATAAATTTATTCATTATAATTTTGTTAAAAAATTAAAATCTAATTATAATAAATTCATTATAATAAAATTGTATAATTTCATGACTCTACACATGTATATTCGTATGTATTTATAATGGTCTTTACGAAAAAGAACTAATATGGTTTCCCATATTATTGGAGGCACATTAAAGGATTGCACAGACTAAGCGAATGGCCCAGCCCTGCTTCCCTGTCGCGAAAATTTTACAATTCAGGTACCACAGTGTTATATGGAATAAAGGAATTTTGCGAAAATTCCAAGTAGTAGGTAGTGGAGAAGAAACCACCTTAGTTTTTCTCCCATAATCAAAAAATTGTTTAAAATATTTTTAACTTGTGTAGATATACCTTGAAGATTTTTATTTTTGTTTGGAATATTAGCAACCGTACTGGGTCGTAATTTATCTTGGTCTATCTGAAATATACGATATTTAAATTATGTCTTCTATTAAATTCTGCCTATCTTCAGTAAGGTTGCATACTTACATGACCGAAGGTTTGAATTTCTAGAACTATATTCATGCCAGATTCCTTGATTAAATCGATTACAGCCTGCTCGGTGGCGTTACGCACATCATGGTCATTAAGGGATAAAATTCTATCTCCCACCTGTAACATAGAAGAGAAAATAACTATAAATTATAGATTGAATATCCATTAAGCCATTATAAAATATTATATTCACAATATACATCTTTAAATGTTTTTTGTAGTTTCTCGGTATTTGGAAATTCCTAATCTCTTACACATTCTCTTCCTCTGTGTGTTATGTGCCTAATATGTATAGAACTCAGAGAGTGAGAGAGTTGGTTTGTGGGGTCGGGTTGGCGGTAGGGGGGTGAGAGGAGAGATAATAGTTATTGACACAACTATTACGAAAGCACGTAAGTACAAAATCTGCCTGGTACTTTTATTATGTTACGTAGAGATGCCATATTTGTCGAAGTAAAATAGACGACAAATTTAACATTGTTTACAAACTTGTTTGTTTATTAAAATGAAAAACTCAACACATAGGACTCTAAATAATATGTCACGGCCAAATTTTGTCCGAAATCTGATCTACAACACCGTAGTTAAAAAATCATATCAGTAACAAATATCCAGCAACGAGATGACCAATTTAGCGCGGTTTCCGTCATTAGACAACAATAGATTGTATTGGTGAGACACCAATACAATCACACAAATGTCCGGTTTCTTCATTCAACTCAAAACTTAAAACCTCATAATTCAACTCCAAACTTAAGACTTCGTTATGTAACTCCAAACGTTAGACTGACTTCAAATATTGTTTTTCTAATCCTGATAGCTTATTCTGCTGCGTCGCTGCCGGTAAGCTGCTGCTCAGGTGCTAACGTGATTTGGTTGAATTAGGTGCTGACGTTGTGCTCCAACGAAAATCTGCAGGATATAGCGTCGGAGCGCAGACATAGCGTCAGCATAAATTCATCAGGTGTTTGTTACTTTACTTTAGGGCTTTAATTTAGATGTTCTCTACTCCTTTTCTCTTAAATTCAAATGGCCTAGTTTGTCTTAGAGTTCAACTAGAATAAAGGAATTTGAGTGATCCTTGGCGGGAATGTGCTTCTCTGGGGTTTCCGATTCCTTATAATTTTTTTCAAAATAAAATTTTATGGAAACTGCTATTATTACTATTATTGAAATATATGGTGTTTCTTTTTGATTAATTGTATATGCTGGGTGTTTGTGAGGTGGAGCTCTTTAAGCATTTCTAATTTTAGGATTTCCTCGTATGATGAGACTGAAGTATAGCTGGTAAAAGTTTATAGTCAGAGGTTTCGTTAAAGGTGAAGGTTTGTCTTTCGACTGATATTAATGAATTATGATACTGAATTAAATAGGACCCATTAAAAGTGAAAGTTTCTCCATTGTCTAATATTTTTCCAGTATATTTATTAAAAGGTAACAGTCCGGGAAGGATTTTTTCAACGCAGGGAATGTGTTGGTTATAGATTGTACTATAGCGCATGCTGAACCTTTGCTTCGTATTACTTATGCGATACATGTAGAATTACTTATTTCCACTATGAACTGATCATTACCTATTTTTATACCCTACACCCGAAGGGAAACGTACAGAAGGAGACGAAATAGGTATATAAAAGTATATATTCTTGCGTAGCCCTGTCCGTCCGTCTGTCTGTTTGTCTGTCTGTCTGTTAAAAACACTATTACGGGAGAACGAAAAGAGATATCGCTATGAAATTTGGCATGAATATTGTTTGTTATATAGGACAGTTTGGGATTGAAATTGGCGAGATACGTTAACAACTACGCCTACGGACGGAACGTAAAGGCACCTCGTTGTAAAAAATGTTATAATGTGAACATATCACAAACCGTGCGAGATATTAAGGTATACTTCTATTCCGAAACATAAAGCTGCCATTACTAAATTTCTGCAAAATATGGGTGTGGTCGCCCTCTCATAGAAAAGTTGGCAATATCTCATAAGACGATATTAAGACGTAGTTTTGTCATGAGGTATCTGGAGGCATTACCAATCTGTTTGCTTAAAATGGGCGTGGCCTGCCTCATAAAAAGTTCTCAATATCTCGTAAACGGCATAAGATGTTAAGACACAATTTTATCACGAGACATGAGAGGCATTACCAATCTGTTTGCTAAACAATATCTCAATATCTCATAAACGGTGCAAAATATTAATACGTGATTTTATCCTGGAGTATTTAGAGACATTACCAAAATATTTGCCAATAATGGGCGTGGTCCGCCCAATTATGCAAAAGTTATCAACTGGCGAAATTATTATATTTTTTTTTAATTACTCGGGTGTAGGGTATATAGACTTAGGCCTGGACGAAGTTATAAATAATTACTTTATTCATTAATAAAAAATTCAAAAACAAGATTTCAGTGGATTTTACTTGAAAACACGCACTTTTTTAAAAGATTCAGTGGATTTTGATTTTATAGAGTTGGTAATATTGGATGACTGCTCGAGAGCGGGAACAAGCGAGGAAACGAAAATGGTTGAGTGGGTGTGATCAAATCGGTGTATTACCTTTAGTTTTCCACACAGATGAGCAGGGCTTTGAGGAACAATTCCTTTAATAAATATTCCAGTTGTCTTGGAATCAGGAGAGTCTTTAACCTGCACAAAAGAGAAACACGTTTATACAGTAGCTCTAAGAAGAAGTCGGACATGTATAATATGAAACTTTATCTACAAAAATTTTGTTAAAGATAACGAATTTATAGTTTTTCTTTTTTATACCCTACACCCGGAGGGAGTAGGGTATATTCACTTTGTTCTTATGTTTGTAACGCAGAGAAGGAGACGAGATAGATATAGAAAAGTATAGTATATACATTCTTGCTCAGCGTCACCTCCTGAATCGATTTAGCCCTGTCCGTCCGTCTGTCTGTTTGTTATGTAGGGCTGTTTGGGATTGAAAATGGGCGAGATCGGTAAACAGCCACGCCTACTTTACATACGGAATGTAAAGGCACCTCGTTTCAAAAAATGTTATAATCTGAATATTTCATAAACCGTGTGAGATATTAAGATATAATTTTATTCTGGAACATATAGCGTCATTACTAAAACGTTCGGAAAAAATGGGCGTGCCACGCCCACTCATAACAAAGTTGGAAATATCTCATGAACGGTATAAGGTATTGAGATGTAATTTTATCGTGATATATAGGGAAGTATTGGCAAAAATAGCTTGATAAAAATGGACGTGCCACACCCACTCATAAAAAAGTTATCAAGATCTTGTAAAGGGTACAAGATAGTAACACGAAATTTTATCGCGAGGTATCTACAGATATTAACAATTTGTATACAAAAAATGGGCGTGGTCCGCCTGCTTATACAAAAGTTGTTAAGTAGCGAAGTTATAATTTTTTCAGTTACTTGAGTGTAGAGTATTTAGATTTCGGCCAGGCCAAAGACAACACTTTTACTTGTTTTGTTTTGAAAAATGTACTAATTAAACTAAAAAAGGAAAACCGTAGTTTGGTTTTTTTAACACAATTTTTGTACATAAAGTTTCATATTATGTATGTAGGAATTGAATAGTTTATAGTAAATAAAAACATTTGTCGTAGTTTAATGTTCTTTCATGTTTATGTCAGTTTTCACATAAGCTTAGTACGATATTTATTATTATTTTAATTATTTCAGTATGCACATAAGATGAGTATTTATTATTTTCAGTTATTTATAGTTTAAATTAACAATAACAATAATGTAACAATGTGTATATATAAAATGTCTCATTACTGCACTTCTGTGCTTTCAAAACTCATTAATGCACTTCTGTACTTTCCCCTCTTAGATCGTTGCCAACTTTTTTATAGCGTATGGTTTTACTCTTCCACATGTATGTCCGACTGCTTTTTTGAGCCACTGTATTTTTTTTATGGCAGATAGAACCAAAGTAGGGGATGCCCTCTATCCATGCAAAGCATTCGCTGATATAGAAGGGCAGATAAGATAGTGGGAAGGGGAAAAGTGGGAGGGGTGTCGGTTTACAGCTATTTTAAAAGCATCGACGTTTTATCTACAGCTTTACTATATCTAAAGCTACGACTTACCATGCCTCTTACTATACAAATTCCAAAAGATTTCATTCCAGTTTTATCAAGTGTAATTTTTTTAGTTGTATCTGAAATGGAGTAAAAAAATTAATTAATATACATACTATATATTCTCTACATAGAGAGGATAATATTAGAATTTACACAATATTTTGTACAAATATTTTAATAAACATTTTTTCTAATCCTTTATATTTTTTCTTTTTCTAATTAATATCTGGAATGAACTATTAAAATAAAAATACCCAAGCATATTTGTTCTAAATTAAATTACTGAAAATTTTCTGGGATAATATTTCCTTTTTCTAAGGGTTTCTTTAATATAATTATAAACTGCGAGAGCAAGTTAATCGACAAAAAACGAGGCAATATTTATACCCTACACCCGAAGGAAGTAAGGTATATTAACTTTATTCTTCCGTTTGTAAAGCAGAGAAGGAGACGAGATAGATATAGAAAAATGTAATTATTCTTACTCAGCCTCACCTCCTGAACCGATTTACCCCTGTCCGTAAATCTGTCTGTCCGTTTGTCTGTTGAAATCACCATTACGGGAGAACGAAAAAAGGTATTGTAATGAAATTTGACAAATATTCATTGTTATGTAGGGCAGTTTGGGATTGCAAATGGGCAAGATCGGTTAACAACCACGCCTAGTTTACATACGGAATGTAAAGACACCTCGCTTAAAAGAATGTTATAATGTGAATATTTCATAAACCATTGAGGTATAATTTTATTCCGGAACATATAGCGCCATTACAGAGAAGGAGACTAGGTATACAATATATACGTACGTTGCTACTTTAGCCTTTAGATATGGCAACACTAATATGAATATGTAAACATATGACATTGTCACCGTAGAGTTTAACATTTTTAATGGTGAACGTACTCAGAACGTGTTGTCATACGGGTGCGTTATTATTTGTGTTATTTACAGATACTTGAAACATTCATCTTGGTTAAAAAATGGAATTAAATCGTGAACTTTTCCGTACGATGATTTTCTATGACTTTCGACGTGGATTAAACCAACAGCAGTGTGCCGATCGACTCGCTTCGACTTTTGGTGATGAAGCACCATCTCGAGCCACCGTGTTTCGCTGTTGTTTTTTTGCCTTATATGCCCTGCTGTATGATATGTACGCAAAATTTCAACAACGATTTTAAAGACACAGCTCCGATAATTGTGTTAGATGTTACTCATCAAAACCACTTCGCTTTGATTAAAACTCGACCAATTGATACAAGAATTGAATTTAAAATATCGAGGAATATTTCGCCCAACTCATCAGGTTATTTCGTCCTTATAAACGATAAACTAATGGTATATTCGCCAGTGACTGGCGAAATTATAAAAGTTTAAGTGAAATGGAGAATGAAAATTTTATAACTTTGGATGTGCAGGACCTTAAGGGACATGTGATTGAATTTATACAAAGATTTGGCAGTCACCTTTAACTTAAATGACTATCAGTACTTTATTATAAAGCTACGTCTTGGCAGCTGAAAAAATAAGTACAAGTGTTTAAATCGCAATCATCAGGGATTTACATGTAATCCGTCGTCTTTAGAAGCGTTAAACATTCTAAGAAGTGGGATCTTAACCAGTAAAGTGTTGTCTTTGGCCAGGACGAAGTCTAAATACCTACACCCGAGTAGCTAACTTTTCAACAAATAAGTAGGTGGACCTGACTTGTGGTAAGCGGCAATATTATTACCAGTAGCGAAAAGTCTAGAGTCTGGTAATTGTAATGATTTTCGACCCGTATCCATTTTATCACCGCTCTCAAAGGTATGTGAAAAAATTATGGCAAAATAAATTATTGAGTAAGTGAATGACAAAAGACTTCTTTCCTGTCATCAATCAGGTTTCAGAGAGGGACATAGTTGTTCTTAAGCAATAGTAAACATACTGGACGATATAAGACCAGGTTATGATAATGGTGATGTGACACTTCTGCCTGCTAGATTTCAGGAAGGAATTTGATAAGCTAAATCAATCACATTTGTGCAGTAAATTGAGACATTTGGGTTTAGGGACAGTGTAGTACGTTTGATGTTGAGTTGTCTAATAGGGTTCAGCGAGTGAAAGTACGGTATCGAATGTCAGGATTTATAGAGTTGGAAGTGGGTATTCCTCAAGGTTATATTCTTGGTGCTTTGTTATTTTCTTTGTATATTAATGATGTTTTCTTAATATGTAAACATGCGTCTGTTCATGCATATGTTGATGATATACAGCTCTATCTCTCTCGACACATTAAATTCTCTTGAGAGCTCAGTCAGTATTGTTGTGAGTCGTAGTTGTGGTTTTTCGGTGTATATTTTTAGACAGTGCTTAAAGTGCACTTAAATACCAGCGTTTAATTCCGCGTTGTGCTTCATAGTTTCGCATTGCGATTGGTTTCCCTGATTTTTCAAACACTTCTGGCAAACAAATGTTGGTGTACCATTCAGAATTGACGGTTCTACGTTGCTCTAATGGAACGGTGGCGACATGTTATTCCGAAAAAACAGGCGACCATTTGCTTCGAAGTAGGTAGTAGGAATATGCCGGTTCTGGTTCAAATATATTTTGGAGGATTAATGCTCCAAAGGGGGCGCTGTGTGTGTAAGAGTGAGATAGACTATATGAGTGTAAAGCAGAGTTATCAGATCGAGGAATTTTGCTCTGGAATTTTTTGTGGGGATTTTTGTAGGGATTTGGGGACTTTTTGTGGGGATTTGGAGACTTTCCGTGGAATTTTCCGGGATTATTAGGTGGCAACCCTGGCGGGTGGAGCTGAGAATTAAAGGCTGGAAGCTGAGGGTTGGCGGCTGGCGGACGGGCAGAACATCTGTCGGTCGGTCGGACCGGCGGTCGATTAGAGAGATGATGAGGAAGAAGGGAGAGGGAGAAGGAGAGAGTTCCTGGAGGGAAGCGACGTGCGTTATGATGTGTGAGTATTGGGAGATCATAAGTAGCAAGAGTGTGTGCGAATAAAGGTGGTCTTTGTTCGTTTTGTTTATTGGAGAAGGCGAACTGTGTCTTGTGTCGCGCATAGTGTTGGTGAGTGGAATTTTTTTGAGGAAATTTAGGAAGTATGCTGTTGTAGTTGTTGTTGTTTGCACGTAGGATAGGATGTAGGATGTAGAGCTGAAGGAATGTGTGTGCTCGCGGGTGGCTGCTTGCTAAGCAGAGCTGTTGTTGTTTATTTAATTGCTTCGCTTTTTAGACGCAGAAGTATAAACATAAAGTGAACGAATCGAACTGCGGCTTTGCGTGCATGCATGGTCTGGAGCAGTGATACCCAAAGTGGTCTATATCGACCCCCAGGGGTCGAGGATGACCTGCGCGGGGTCCATATCAGCGAAAAAAAAAATTGGAGGACCATGAGATATAAATGGGGGTCCACGATAATGGACCCCCATTTATATCTCATTCTTTTTTATGGCAGATGAAACCAAGCTCAGTGGATGCCCCCTATCCATGCAAAGCATTTGTTGGTTCCGAAGGGATGACAGGTTAGAGGGAAGCGGAAAGAGGGAGTAGTGACGGTTTACACCTCGCTTAAAGGTTTCGACGCTGTAAGTGGGCGGGAAATACCTCTTATTTAAGCAGGTCGTGGCTTTAATTTTGGCCATGGCCATCAATGGGATAATCTACATACACAGATAGATTTTTTGCTTAGTATTTACGTGAAAATTTAACAATTACTATACATATTAATCAAATTTAAAATTAAATACATAGTAATTTAATTGCCATATCTTATAAAATTGTGTAGGTAGTGGCAAAGAACATGTAATATAATAGAATGCGCACCTCACACCAACAGAAATTTTGTTTGGAAATTGAGTACATATTTCGTTGTTGCAAAAAATGAGAATAAGCACCATACTCCTACCTCTTAGTTGATTTCATCCGCAGCTAGAAAACCTCAAGCAGAAATTTCAATATTTGTGTTCAGATGCGCCCTCTATATAATTGTATATTGTTTTGTAGTGGGCTATTCGCTTTGTGGTCGCAGTACATTTTGAACTTGTAGAAACTTGCACATAACGATAGCAGCGTCTTCATGTTAACTGCATACCGCGTAGAAATTCTTGTCCACTCTTGTCTCGGAGCTTCGCAAAGCAGGCAGGAGGAATCGTACTTGCAACTAACTTGTTCAATTCGTCAAGATAACACTTTCATTTGTTTCCAGAGTTTGGAAAAGGAAAGTATTAAGAAAATATTTTCTAAAATATAAATGTGCCTAAGCACATACAAATTGAAGTGAATAAAAGTTTGGGAGTTCGGAGAAAAATAAGTACTTTTATTATAAATTTTTATTTTGCCCATAGACATAGCCGAATCTAAAAAGAAATGTATACAGTACAATATAGATTATTTGGAGTTTGGTTTCATTCCGTCATACTCGGACAAACAATTGCCTGTGTGCCTTTTATGCAACAAATTTTTAAGTAATGACGCTATGAAACCATCGAATCTGGAGTATCATCTGAGGAGATGTCACCCTGATAAAACGGGTAAAGATTTTAAATACTTTCAAACAATCAAAGATGCACTTCAGAAGAGACCCACGGTGGACAAAATGTTCGCTTCGACGTCACAAAGAGACGATGATGGTCTTCGGGCTTCTTACAATATCACGCTACTTATAGTAAAATCGGGAAAACCGCATACCATCGGAGAAAAGTTAATTTTACCAGCCGTTGAAAAGGTTTTCAAAACAGTTTTACACAAACCTGCATCTGATATCATTAAAAGAATTACTTTAAGCAACAATACAGTTCAAAGACGTATTGCTGAAATGAGTTTTGATATTGAAAGCTTCTTGTGTAATTATTTGCAAACGACCCATTTCTCTATACAGCTGGATGAGACAACTTTACCTGGTAATGAAGCATTATTATTGGCATATGTCCGTTTTATTATGAATCAAGAAACCCACGAATAAATGCTCTTTTCGAGAACTTTGACAACCGATACTAAAGCCAAATCAATATTTAATGTTCTGAAGGATTACTTCATGGAAAAAACAATCCCTTTATCAAATATAATATCAGTAGCAACAGATGGAGCACCTGCCATGGTTGGGCGCTGTCTTGGATTTATAAGCCGTTTAAAACAACATTTACCCGGGGTGTTAGCAATACACTGCGTCATCCATCGACAACATTTAGTTGCTAAAAATCTGAGTAGTAGACTGCACGAATCTCTTCAATTAGTCATTAACGCAGTAAACCGAATCCGAAGCAACGCATTGAATACGCGGTTATTTTCGCGGTTATGTGAAGAAAATGACGAGAACTTTCATCAATTAACAAGATTTTTTGCTCTTTTTGACACGGTTTTAGAGTTTTTGGATGCTAAAGATCCGTTATTAAAACAAAATTTAATCAAGTGGAAACCAGACATTGCCTATTTAACAGATTTGTTTGCTAAATTTAATGATTGCAATTATAACTTGCAATTACAAGGAGACAGCCTAAATTTGATTAAAAAAACAAAGTATATAATTTCAGTATTTTTTGTCAGAATTAAGGTAATGAAGCAAAACTTTGGACGGCGAGAATTTTCCCAGTTTCCCAATTTATCACAGACAAACTTCCTGGAAGATGACATTTCAACCTACGTTCAACATTTAAATGCCCTATATTCAGATTTTGAAACTAGGTTTGAGGATTTTTTACTATGGTAATACAACATTGGATAATCAACCCATATGGTGACATTGAAGAAACGGATGTCATATTACAAGAGGAACTGATCGAAATAAGCACTAACGAAGAACTCAAGGTACAGTTCAGAAACGGATATCAGACATTCTGGCTTCAAAAAGATGTACCTGTTACTTATCCTATATATAGAATATCGCAAGAAAGTTTTTAATTGCTTTTCCTTCCTCATAACTAGTGGAAAAGGGTTTCAGCGCGGTTGTCGATCTCCTAACAAAAAAAAAAAAAAAAAGAAACAGACTCGACATCACTAACCGAGGAGATTTGAGATTTGAGAACATAACTAAATTGATGGCAAATGTTGAAAAATTATTATTAAAGCATCAGGTTCATCCCTCTCACTAAAAGCATTTATTTTTTACTTAGTTATTTATGTAACAGGTACTAAATTTTTTTCATTTTGAAATCAATTAACAAATATATAAAACTTAACATGTGTTTTTTAAGTTCTTCACACTACACTTCACAACAGTAAAAAATTTAAATCTTTTAAAGTCAGTATTGGACGGACAGGGCTATATGGTATAAAAACTTCATGAAAATCTTTCACAATTTAGGGGTGCATGAGTGTGCATGCATAAATTTTATATCTTATTTTTTCTTAATTCTTGGAGGTAGCTTAATTAATTCCCGGAAATAAGTATACAACCGTAAGCAACGTGCGAGTTTTTTCACTTTATAAAATTATGTGATAAAATAAATAGAAGTTAGTCAACAATCAACTATTAACTTAAAATTAAGCCAGTTAAGAATGCCTTTGCTATTGAGTCACGACATGGATGCCATTATACTACGTGTTGCTGATCCTCAAGTGAAACTGTAGACTGATTTCTCCATCTTTCTCCATCAGTTTTATTACGTAGTAATTTCCATTGTTGAACTCTTCCATGTTTGCATCACATATATCACTGAATTTTTGCGGTAGGCAAACAACGCAATCTTCCAGCTCCATTTGGATGCGATCCCCATATTTGGTTTTTGTCCTACGCAAACTATTTATTGTATAAAATCTGCGGATTTTTTTCTTAAAGTCCTTCACAGGAGGAAATGAGGGAGACGTGCAATCATCTTGGTACAGTTATTTTATTTGATTTCAAAACTACACAGGAACTAAATGTCTAAAGCTGAAATTCAGTATTTATATCATAGCTATAACGATCATGTGCTAAATATGATATAACGATCATGTGCTAAAAATAAATAAGTATTAATAGTGGTGAAAATCATCAAAAAGCTTTAGTCGCATCTTAGAATCTGAATTACAAAGACTACAACGAAGATCAGTACAATACATAAGAAGAAAGACATGGAAATGAAAGAATCATGGACAAAGAAGTTGCAGTATACAGTGGTGAAAAACCCGTTCAAGTCGGATAAGGAATGGAGAAACTCATCCTCATTTTTATATTAAAAGTTCAATAAAAAGCTATCAAAATATTCTCTACGGTTTTTGTCTTTGTAATATGCTACCCAATGAGTACCAGGGCCCTTTGATGTATCCAGATTAACGATTGCACATTCTTGTTGACGAGGTCGTTTCGGGAGATTGTCTCGCATAAAAATACCTCTGAAATGCGGTAGATTCTTTGCATGTTAAATCAAGTCGATGTCTGTGCTCTTTTGAGTAGGATCTTTAAAAGTTTTTTGGTTGTGGACTATACTATAATATGAACCCAATCCTTTTCTGTATGGTTTCAGGTATAAGCCTTTTCCCATGGCGATTGCTTCCATAGTTTTATTATGTCGATTCGCTTCTTCCAACTGCTGTCGTGCGGCTTTTGTATCATTAATTGCTTTTGCGATTGTAGCTCCTCCAGATGCTAAGCCTCCAACAGCTCCCAGAGCAGTTTAAATCGGTACTAATGGTAGAAACCCTCCAGCCTTAGGAACGGGTATAACGCGTGGAATGTCAATCATGGATTTCTTCCGTCCGAAAGAGTTTTTCACAACCTTTTGTGAAGAGTTTTTCACGACCTTTTTTAGCACTGGGAATATTTTATGGTTTTTGTTGCTTAGTAACTTTCATTGCGCTTTCAACCGCTTGAGTGAATATATTCTTGGTACATTTCTTTTTATAAAATTCTCATTAAAGCTGAGATATAATAAATATAATAAAATTCTCATTAAAGCTGAAGGTGACTGCCAACTCTTTGACGATAAATTCATTACAATTGCCTTTGAAGCCCTGCACATCCAGAGTAATAAATTTTTCATTTTCCATTTTTCACTTAGACGACTTTTTTAACTTCGCCGGTCACTGGAGCACATTCAATTATTTTATCGTGTATAAGTAAACAATATGACGACGATGTACTGTCTGGAATATCCTTTGATGGCTTACATTCAATTCTACTATCAATTGGTCCACTTTTAATAGCCTCGTTTTGACGACTAACATCCGCCACTATTATCGGTGCAGAATCTTTGAAATCTTCAGGCAGCTACAGAGGTTGAGATTCAGGAGCTTTCTATGAAAGTTTATGTACATATCATACAGCAGAGCATAACGGTCACGATCAAAATTCAGGTTGAGGTCATCATACGGATATGTATTTAATTGCACTTTAACATCAATTAAAACGTGGTCTTTCATTTTGTGGAGACAATTTAACGTTCCACAAATGGTTGGTTCCTTGAGTAAGTAGTGGATTGAAATGACAGTCCCAACTGCGGAATGCTGTTGATATAGGTTGACCGCTTTGGATTATTTGGAAGAGTTGTAGTTTTGCAAAATCAAAAAATTGTACATGCGGAATTTTCCATATAATATTAGTTATACTCAGTTTTAATTTTTCGTTTGCAACGGTTGAATAAACAGCATTTTCATCCGAATTCGAAAATAGTAGTACAAGTTCATGTTTAGCATTTGAGATAATTTTACTAAAGTCTTCAGCAAAACCCTGTAGCATCTTTAATGGTATACAAAAATTAAAATATCCATCCTTTATTTAAAGTTCATTCTTCCAAAACCAACCAGCATTTTTCAGTATATTACTCTCGGTCGGATTCAAAGAGACATAATTTTTCACCGTTGTAGAAACACCCAAGTGACGGGTACGATCAATCTCCAATCCATTAATCTCATAGCGAATTTCATCAAACAAGAATGTCACACAGTTATTTTTTAATTTTGCATTGGAAGTCACATTTCCATTCTCCAAGGTGACCCTACCTTCAATATAAATTATACTTTCACTGGGTAAAACGAATAGATCTTGATTTTGATCTATAGGGTATATATAGTATCTATAGTAAATAGGGTGAGTAGCTATGGTATTCTTTTTTAATGATACTATCATCATACAGCGGTTTTTGTATAACATCAAGTATTTGACTAATTTTAATTTAGTTTTTCTTTTGTTTGAAATCCAAAGATTTTAAAAAACTCTTTACAGTGCACTCGCGGTAACGTGAACACCGCCTAACGTGAACACCGCCTAACGTGAACACGCTTTTTCTTACACTAACTACTCCGTAACGTGAACAAACTTGAAAGCTCTATAACATGAACAAATTTTGTTCACTGCATTTGTTGTCATGAAGTGTTAGGCAACCCTGAAATACATGAAATTTGACGTTAAAAGTTCGGGGAGTCCCCGTACATTGAAATATGTGTGTCTATGATCTACATATTCTTAACATATGACTTCGACTTAGTTCATTTAACGTTCTCTTCTTGCGCGGTGTGGTGCCTTTATCGGCATGAGTGTTAAAAAACCAATTTGTTTGCAGTTAAAAGACAAAGCAGACATTTTAGACAGTTTAAAAAAAGGAACAAGTGTTACTAGCTTAGCAAAAAAATACAATGTCGCTAAGTCAACAATATGCAGTATCAAAAAGAAAAAAGAATCGATTTTGACATGTGTAAATAACACATACCAAGGACCGGGGAAGAGACGAACTCTTAAGTCGTCAGAATTTTCTGCTATGGAAAAAAGTCTATATCATTGGTTCATCCGTATGCGTAATAGGAATTGGCCTGTAAGTGGATTAATGCTCAAAGAAAAGGCAAAGGAATTACTTTCCCAACTAAAAGAAAGCGAAGCCAGGTTTAATGCTAGTGACGGTTGGCTCCAGCGATTTAAGAAAAGATACGGAGTTCGCTTGCTGAAAATAACTGGAGAAAAACTGTCGTCACAGCCTCAATTAGTAGATCCATTTAAGCAAAAACTAAAAGAAAAAATTAAGGAAATGGACTTATGCAAGGATCAAATATATAATGCCGATGAGTCAGGGTTATTTTGGAAGCTTTTGCCAGGTAGGACGTACGTGTCATCGCAGGAGAAAACAGCTCCTGGTGCAAAGACAGAGAAACAGCGTATAACGTTCCTGTGTTGTGCAAATGCATCTGGAGAGCATAAACTAAAACTTTTGGTAATCGGTAAGGCAAAAAATCCACGCAGTTTTAAAAACTTCAATTGTCCTGCGGATTATCAGAACTCCAAATCAGCCTGGATGACGTCTGCAATTTTTAAGCATTGGTTTCATCATTCATTTGTGCAACAGGTACACAATGTTTTCTTTGATTTAAAAAAACATTCTAACTTTAAACAGGTAAAATTGTTTCTAAAGAAGAAAAACTTGCCAATGAAGGCACTACTTCTTCTTGACAACGCTCCCTCTCATCCAAGCGAAACAGAGTTAAAAACAGATGATGGAAATATAATTGCATGTTTATGCCACCGAATGTCACTCCTCTCATTCAACCGATGGACCAAAATGCCATTAAAATAACAAAATTATATCACAGAAACAGTTTATTGGCTTCATTATCGGCAACAAATTCTGATTTGTTAGAATCAATGCGAAATGTAACATTGAAAGAGGCTGTAACCCTTTTATCTGTCTCATGGGATCGGGTCAGCACAACAACTCTTGCCAATTGCTGGAATAATGTTTTAAGTTTAACGGATATTCAGGAGGACCCCGAATGGAACATTCCCTTAAGTGCCCTGAAAGAGAAATGGGATGGAGAAATAGACTCTTTAATGAGAATTTCAATGGATCTCCTTCAGGATTTGAGTCCTCAGGTAGGAGTTTTAGGACACACTGTAAAATCATAATTAAAATTGTTTTTCTAACTCTTTTCTAGGTTGAGTTTACATTGCCAATTGTTCAAGAGTGGAATAACGATCATTGTGAAGATAACTCCAGCCAAATCATTGAAATTGATCAAAACGAAGAAAGTGATGACGATGATTGCATTGCCGATAATCCTGTTAAGAAAATTACAGCAAGTGAGGCAATTGAAATCTTTGACAAGGCTTTGCAATGGGCAGGAGAGGCAATGGTGGACCAAAGTGACATGAATACACTCAGACGCTTAAGGGAGAAAGCAGTATTCCAGCTACTAGAGAAGAAAAAGCAACAGAAAAAGATTACGGACTTCTTTAATGGATAAATTTGATTTGTAATTACATATGTATGTTTGCTTTTTAATTTCACACCTATGGATTTTTTTGTGATCTCGTTTTGCTTTTTTCGTGAATTTTAATTATTAATTTAAATTGCTTTATATGTAATTCCATACCCACTGATAGTTTTGCGATCTCTTTTTTTTAATTTTTTCATGAAATTAAATTCATAATTTAAGTTTTTAATATTACTAATAACAAAAATAAAATACTATCACGCTAGAACGTGTAAAACTCCTGAATATGGCTATTTTATGTAGGGTAGTAGTGAATGAAGGTGTAACTATGCAAGCGTTTTTATTATAGGTAATCATTATTATTGTGGTTTTAAATGTAGTCTGAGGGTTATAGTTTCTCCACACAAATTAATTAGGTTACCGCTTTGATCAACAATTTATACTGTAATCGAACTTATCTGTCTGGGGTTTAATGGTAAATAGATAACATTTTTCGGAATCTCATCTATTTTATACCCAGGACTGACACTCAGTGCAAACATATGTATTGTATGCGCAGGTGCATTATTAATATATGAACCGGTAACTATGTCACAGTTAATGTGTATTGCATTGATCTTTGTTATATTCACAGGCAAGTCCGATGTATGTAGTTTTTCTGCTTCCAATATTCTTTTACTGAATCCTAAGAGCAGACCAATGCTTCGATCTTTATTAAAGAAAATTTCATGTTTACTGGATCCTACGATAGCTTTCAGTGCATTAGGGTTGGCTGCTACTTCCAATTTCTCGTGCAGCTTTTCATGTGACTCTACACTTAAATATCTACTTTAAATGTACTCGGCTATATCATCAAGCTCATATGAACCGACAGGAATTTCAATTGTTACCGTCAGCCGCCAGCTTCCAACCGCCAGGGTTTCCACCTGAAAATCCCGGAAAATTCCACGGAAAGTCTTCAAATCCCCACAAAAAATCCCCACAAAAAGTCATGACAAAATCCCTCGATCTGGCAACTCCATTTGCTACTCATATAGTCTTTCTCACTCTTACACACACTACTCCTACCGTCTCACTCTTACACACACAGCGCTCCTTTGGAGGAGACTCCTCCGAAATACACAGGAGGAGCTATGAGCCAGAACCGGCGTATTTCTACTACTAGCATCGAGAAGTTCGGTCGTCATTCCATGCGAGAAGCATCAAATAATAAATTAAAGAGAAATTTTTCCAGTGTTGGGATTTAATTTGGATTTGGATCTACGCTGGAAGCGTTTAAAGAGTGTTGGTGAGCCTGTTGAAAATAATGATGCTGCAACAAAATCTTTTGTGGAAGATTGTAATGTATGAATCGAGTTATTACAGAATGTAAAAAAGAAAGGCAAACACCAAAGGAAAGAATAGATGGCGACATTGAAGTAGTCTACACAAAACTTCAAGGCACTAAAGAATATGTCGACACAAAAGCCGTAGTCAATAGCCGCATTGGAGGACAAAATTCTAAAAGAAATGTCAAAATGAGTAAAAAGCGGTTTTTAGTAGAGAAGCTTCACCCTCAAGCTCGAAAAAAGTTTAAACGTAGACGTGTAATTACTAAAGGGATCGACGACCTCTGGCAAGCGGGTTTAGTAGAAATGGGAAGTAATTCCACGGATAACAATGGATTTCATTTCCTTCTCACCGTAATAGAAACATTTTTGTGGGGAAATTCGCCAGGGCCGTACCCTTAAAATCTAAAACACCCGCTGATGTCACCAAAGCCGCGGAAACCGTTTTCAATTTGGGCCGGATACCAAGAAATTTACAAACTGATAATGGCAAAGAATTCTTTAATCGACAATTTCAAAATTTAATGAAGAAATTCTATGTCAACCATTACTCTTCGTATAGTGTTTTGAAGGCGTCAATTGTTGAGCCTTTCATTAGGATACTAAAACAAATGATGTGGAGGGTATTTAGTTATCATGGATCGTATCGATGGATTGACAATTATAAAAACTTGGTCAACGAATACAACAAGAAAAAGCATAGAACAATAAATATGGCTCCCATTGATGTTAAGCCGTCCAATGAAACAACTTGAAACTACTAATTATTAATTACTACTTATTAGATACTATTTTAATATAGGTATTTTTTTATAAATAAATTCACTTACCTCGTAAATAATGTGGTTTTATCCTTTTCTGTAGTTGTACTTCCTCTTCTTCTTTCTCTTGTGTTGTTCTTATTTTGTTGTTCTTAAAACAAGTTTGTTGTTTTCCTGTTTTGTTCTTTGTGTAAATTTTTTAGAGTTTTTCGCTATTTAATATGTTTTTCACTTTCTTAATTGAAGTACTTCACGTTTCAAAACTCTTCTGTGCACGTTTTAAAAATTTTTGTTTATTTAATTTTTATATTTCTTATAATATTCTGTGCACTTTCTCTTTACTTTCTGAAATGTTTTGTTTTTTTATGACAGATGAAACCAAGCTCAGGGGATGCCCCCTATACATGCACAGCATTTGTTGGTTCCGAAGGGATGACAGGTTTGTGGGAAGGTGGAAAGAGGGAGTAGTGACGGTTTATACTTCGCTTAAATGTTTCGACGCTGTAACTGGGTGGGAAGACATTCGCAGGGAGATTATTCCGCAATCTAACGACGCGACCGGAAAACGAACTCTCACGGTAATGCGTGGTTCGTTGGAACGGAATCGCGACATAAAAGGGGTGCACCGCTCTGGAAAGCCGAGTAGTTCTGCTAAATACCTGAACCGGAGGAATCAGGCCGGCTACTTCAGAGGAACATTTACCGTGAAAGTAACGGTAAAATAATGATACACACCCCACATCACGACGACGCTCCACTGTCCCCTATAATTTTTAACGCACGACATTGGACACGGTCGAGAAGCTGAAGATATGCCCGCGAAGCTCCCGACCATATATGTGAATTGTACTCCATTTTCGGACGGATATAAGTGGTGTAGATACAACGAAGATCGGTTGGAGTGAAGTATTTCTTACACTGCTTAAGAAAGCCTAAGCACTTGGCTGCTTCTTTCGACACGTCAAAGATCGTTCCAGCGAAGATCGCATTGGATTGACATGCCCAGAACATCAAGAGCCTCCGACTCATTAATATCCACACCACCCATATTTAGAGGTGGGAAGTTGTCACCCGCCAAACGCTTGTGGGTTAACAAACAGCATTGGGTCTTCCGCGCATTAAAATCGACCCGATTCGCACGACCCCACTCCTGGATTTTGTTTAGGTCGGATTGGAGTGTGTCATTCATAATTCTGCGTCTTCTAGTGATCTCCAGAATGGAAGGACGCCTGGAAAATGAATATGAATGACAAATGCTGCTGTCATCAGCAAACGAGTAGACGGGGTTTGATGTCAATGACAGAAGGTCATTGATGAAAATAAGAAAAAGTGTCGGAGACAGGACCGAACCCTGCGGAACTCCAGCATTAATGGAGTGCTCTTCGGAAGCAAAGCCGTCTATTACAACCCGAATAGAACGGCCGCTGAGGAAACTCGATATCCATCGAGTGAAAGTATTACCGACACCATAAGCAGCCAGTTTAGACACGAGTGCTTTATGCCACACCCGGTCAAATGCCTTGGAGATATCCAGAGCAACAACCTTGCTCTCACCGAACCGGTGAATACAACTGCTCCACCGCTCAGTGAGAAACGCCATCAGATCGCCGGTGGAACGGTGAGCACGGAAGCCGTACTGGCGATCGCTGATCAACTCGTTGCTCTCTAGATACCTCATCAATTTAAAATTTACAATGCTCTCCATGACCTTAGAGAGCACTGAGCAGCCTGCTATGGGCCGGTAATTTGCAGGATTCGTAGCCTCACCTTTTTTGGGAACTGGCTGCACATTAGCAATCTTCCAGGAAGCGGGAAAAACTCCTGAAATAAAAGATAAATTAAAGAGATTGCGCAATGGGCGAGCCAGTGTTGAGGCGCACTTTCTCAACACATGGGCTGAAATGCCATCCGGTCCCGAGGACTTATTGACATTAAGGTCTGCAAGCACTCTTTTAACAGCTCGCGTTCGAAAATGCATCTGGGGCATAGCATGAGATACATCATCGACCGCGGGCAGTGGTTGGCTAATCTCAGGGAGAGAGCAGTTTTCAGCAAACATTTTGGCTAATAAGTTTGCCTTATGAACCGAGTGAGTGAAGATCTGATCATCCTTGAGGAGAGTTGGAATAGACGATCTCGTCTGATTTTTCACCCTCCCCACGAACGACCAAAAGTTCTTGCTACCCTTATGGTATTCAAGAACTCTGCGTCTAAGGCGCTGTTCGTAAAGAACTTTTTCGCGCCTTAGAGTGGCATTGCACCTATTTCTGGCCTGATTGCGCAGCAGTTTAGTATCAGCAGTTTTATTTAAACGCCAATTCCTAAATGCTTCCTCTTTAGACCTGACTGGTTGTCTGCAAGTCGCATTAAACCAGGAATGGTCTTTTGGTTTAATGGAAATTCTTTTATTGGGTATGAAAGACCTCATACCAAATAAAATTATATTTTCTACCAATTTTGCTGCAGCATTTATGTTTCTATCTCCGAAACACAATTGCCAATTGAAACGGCTGAAAAAGCAGTTCAGCGCATCCCAATTAGCCTTCTCATAAAGCCACACTTTCCGCTTCTGTCTGGTGAGCGGATTGAAGACGAGAATATGGGAAGGTAGCAGAAATTGTAGCGTGGTCCGAATTACCAAGAGGTGCAAGAACATCCACATCATACTTGCTGTGATGTGAAGTTAGAAAAAGTTCCACTTTTTAAAATGTTTTCGCTTTTTTACAATGTTCTGTGCACTTTCTCTTTTGTTAAATTTTTTTTTCTTTTTATTCACCTTAAAACTTTCACTTTCACTAAAAATTTGCTGAAAATTTAACAAACGACAGAGACAAAATTAAATGACGAATCCACAACTTTTAGATGCTACGTTCAGATACTGAATGATGTTTGATTATAAATTTCAGTCCTTTCATACTCCGACTGAAACCCTTATAAAAGAAAAAAGAAACATGTCAACAAAAACGACTTTAAATAAAAAATCTGTACATGTTCAATTATGTTCGGCTTAGTTCCGCCTAATTTCATCGTATTATGCGGAAATTTTTATATTAATTCCTGACAAATCCGAGCCAAACCACAATTCGAACCCAAGCAATAAACAACAACATCAACGACACTACCTTCGCTTACGCAGTCTCACGCTCCAAACCATGCATGCACGCAAAGCCGCAGTTCGATCAGTTCACTTTATGTTTTCATTAAGTTTCACTACACTTCTGGGGTAGCGTCTAAAAAGCGAAGCATTTAAATTAAACATTAAAACTGAAACAACAACAACAACTACAACAGCATACTTCCTAAATTTCCTAAAAAAAAAAACTCCACTCACCAACCGCCGCCAGCCGTCAGCCGCCAGTCCTCAGCTTCTAGCCTTCAATCCTCAGCTCCAGCCGCCAGGGCTGCCACCTGAAAATCCCGGAAATTTCCACGGCAAATCTCCAAATCACCACAAGAAATACCCACAAAAAGTCCCCAAAGCTCTGAAAAATCCCCACAAAAAATCCCATGACAAAATTTATCGATCTGGCAACTCTGCTCTGCACTCATATAGTCTATCTCACTTTTACACACACAGCGCTCCCTTTGGAAGATTAATCCTCCGAAACACACGGGAGGATGCATTTGAGCTAGAACCGGCATATTCCTACTACTGAAGTGCGCGAACAACTTTTGTTGGATTTGGCTCGTCACGAAAGACCCATACAGATGATTTTTGTTTTGTTTCGGGTTCATATGCATAGATCCATGATTCGTTGCCTGTCACGATCTTATAGACGTCTTTTGAAGCACCGCCATTGAATTTTTTAGCATTTCTTTTGATCAATCGACGCGAGCCTTTTTTGAGTGATTTTCAAATTATGCGGCATCCAACGCGAACAAATATTTGTGACGGCCTAATGTTCATGTAATATTGAATGTATGCGAGTGAAACTAATGCCCAAGTATGCCTTAATATCACGGTATGTCACATGACGATATAAGTTCACGCATAGCATCGATGTCTTGTGGCACAACAGCCGATTTCGGATAACCTTCACGAAATTCGTCCTGTATCAAAAAAAAAAAAAAAAAAATCAAAACCAGCGAAACACGGTGTCTCGAGATGGTGCTTCATCACCAAAAGTCGAAGCGAGTCGATCGGCACACTGCTGTTGGTTTAATCCACGTCGAAAGTCATAGAAAATCATCGTACGGAAAAGTTCACGATTTAATTCCATTTTTTAACCAAGATGAATGTTTCAAGTATCTGTAAACAACACAAATAATAACGCACCCATATGACTCCCTTCGGGTGTAGGATATAAAAATAATGCATACTACTCGTACAATACATTCTGATTTGAAGAGTAGTCGAGCTCGCTTTTTTATGCGCTACGCCCAAAAAGAGTAAGGTATCATGCTCAGCGCCTCCTGAATTTAGCCATCTCAATCCATCCGTCCGTCCGTCCGTCTGTCTATCTGCCTGTTGAAATCACGATTGCGGGAAAACGAAAGGAGATATCAAGATTAAATTTGGCACAAATGTTCTTTATTACGTAGGGCAGTTTGGGATTGTCGGGAACTGGTCGAAATTGGTTAACAACTACGCCTATTTTACATACGAAATTTGAAGGAACCTCGATTAAAAAGGTGTTCTAAGGTGAATATCTCATAAATAGTATGAGGAGGTCTCGACAGAGCCGCCTCATTTTGCGCTCATCTTATTTAAATTGATTTTTTATGAATTTTCTTAATTTACTTTATTTTATTATATGAATTAAAAATGGATTTTTTTTAGTTTATATTATTATTGAAAACACTTCTGAAATAATTTAGAATCCATTAAAGCAACATAACAATTAGTTGCACTTATAGCGTTGAGATAATCCCCCTTCCCCATCGAGCAATGAAGCTATTGTTGAGTCGCGAATTTAACCGCCCTTTGTGGCTGAGTACGTCCTAAGTTGCATACTTTTTGGCGCAGGGAACTCTTAGGCAAACCGATGCCTTGGTTGTCCGATCGTTCGAAGAAGGCTGGTTTAATGCGTTCAGTGCTTACTGATGTAAATGTGTTTTTGATGCTGATTTTAAACACATAATCTGAAACGCGTTCCACCACCTCGTATGGACCTACGTACGGTTGGTCGCATGGCTTTTAAACGGAGTCGACTTTTAAAAATATATTTGAACTAGAATATGGGATAAAGTTTACCGCAGAGATCGACATCTCAAACCTGAGTTAATAGAGGGGAAGGTGTTTTAAATGCTGTCTCTTCAGTTTTTCTACTAAAATTTCTGATGAAAATGAGCAGATGTGTGTTGCTGTTGTTACTTGGAGAATATAAGACAAATGGTTTATTTAATTAGTTATATTCCTCTTAATAACAGTATGGCAAATTTTAATGATCACCTTTATAACATTAACTTTATTTTAAGCTTGTTAAATTCAAAACAAAATCCATGTATTTTGGGCGATTTCAATTTAGGCGATATTGAATGGTCATTTCAAGATAATACATTAATTTCATTCAGTATAAAAAGATCTGTTGAAGCTGTCTTTTGTTACACCCTATACGCACTAAATCTTTTCCAAATAAACAACTTCGGAAATGATATGGGCAGAATATTGGATTTAATTTTCATTAATAATGATATTAAGTATAACATCTCTAAATGTGATCTGCCTCTTACTAAGAAGTCAGTTATCAGTACATTATAAAACTCTTCTTTTTAATTTTAACTTTTACAACTTTTTGAGCTGCAAAGATATTTACTGCAATGAATTTACATATAATTTTAGAAAAGCTAATTATAATGAGTAGTATATATAGTATATGGCGTTTCTTATCCACAGCAATATGTAAAAGCATACATCCTCATGAGGAGAATGAGGATTTATCCTCACGGAGTTGCCAGATTGAGGATTAATCCTCACGGAGGTTCCAGATGCAGGGAGTTTGTGAACAGAGTTGCCAGATCGAGGATTTTTGTGGACGGGGTTATCATATCGAGAATTTATGCGGACGGAGTTGCCATATCGGGGATTTTTGTGGAAGGATTTACCAGATCGAGAGATTTTGTGGAAGGATTTGCCAGATCGAGGGATTTTGTGGACAGAGTTGCCAGATCGATGATTTTTATTTTTTATTTTATTGTTTTGATTTTTTTAATATATTTTATTTTATTTTTTATTTTGTAATTTTTTTCTGATTTCCTTTCCTTTTTTTTAAGTTTTTAAGTTTTATTTTTTTTTTCTTTTTTATTTTGGGAATTTTTTCGAAGGTTGCATATTGTGGGTGGCAACCCTGGAGGCCTAGCGGACGGACTGATGGCTGGTGGCTGGATGGGGTGGAGGGGCGGAAGGGATAGTGATAGCTCCATGGGTGGGAGGACGGGCGGCTGAAGGAATGTTCTGGTGAACAGCAAGTGACAAGGTTAGGGTTATGGCTCGTTGCGCGGGAGGACGGGCGTGGGGAATATTTTGGTAAACAGCAAGTGGCAAGGGGAGAGAGTGAAGGCTCGGGCTAGTGACGTGAGTCATGGTGTGTTTTATGGATTCGAGCTTCAGCACTGTATGCGGATCGTGGCGGATCGTGGCGGCGAAGGCAGTTGTTGTCGTAAGACGCTGCCTTAGAAAATTTAACAATCAGCGAGATCGCCTTGTCGTTGTCGTTGCTGTTTTTTATTTCTCGGTATCGAAATGAGGCTTATCATGCAGTGGGATCGAACTGCAGCTTAGCTTAAAATGCGTACGGAGGCATTTGACTCCGATTTATTAAATATGACGCAGTTTCCAGAAGCGAAATACGATATAAAAATTAAACATATAAATATTAGTAGTAAAGAATATGACGAACGTATACAGATTTTCGTTAGACTGGGATAACAACTAATGATCCATAGAGGGGCTCCAAAACCCAAATCTAAATATAATGAATGAAAGGCATATTTATAAATTTTATTTTTTATTTAATTTTTTTATTACTTATTTTTTTAATAAATTAAAAAAAAATATTTAATTTATTTACTTATTAAAATTGCTTTCATATTTCGAAAAATAATTTTCAAGAAACGGCTGCGATTGGGGAAAGTCAACTTGAACTTCTAGTCGAAAGTTTTTGCCACGACCTAGTCTAGAAACTTGACTTGAAATTGGAAGGAATTAAATTAATGTAAGCATTTTCAAAGAAGTTATGCATAGTGTTCACGACTCTTTTGTCGTAAAGGGTTAAGTTAAACAATTAGTACGAAACTATTTAAGTTACTTTTTATTATTTGGAACAATTAGTACAATATCAAGTGCACTTAAAAAAATGTTTATGATAGGAACAATTAGTGCAAAACCAATTGAACCGTAGAATGTTTATAAGTGGAAAAATTAGTGCAAAATCAATTGAACCTTGAACATTTAAAAGTCAATAACGTCTGGATAACGATCAACAACTGACCTTGATTTATCAAAATTTGGTTCTTATATAGTAAAATTGGTTCGAATCGCTTACTTTACTTTGGCATTCATTCACACGACAAAATATGCTGACGCTTATGGCAATGAGGTTCAAACGTCCGAGTATACTGACGCTTGTAAAAATTAAATTCATATAGCCGAATTTGCTGATGCTTTAGGAATTACGCAATGCTTAAAATTAGCAGAGCAAGTTATTAACTGCGACTTTAAGATGAAATGTGACGCTTGCACTTGTAATGTGGTGCTTTGGCGGGAATGCAATGCAAAAGTAAGTAAGCGATTTATAATATACAAAAAATCAAATAACAATGTAATAACATCCTGCCGCCGTTGAGTACTCTCAACTACATATCATATCTAATGAGTTCACTTGGAAGTTTTGGCAGCTTCGTGGTGCCGGAGCTGGAAGTGGCGCTGGACTCTTAGTGGATCATCTATGGAAGTATTTGATCACTAAGAATAATGTCAGAACGATGGCAATGATAAATCCACTAAAACTTATGCCGATTTGATAGTTATCCGGAAGGGCTTCTATCCTTTTGTGAAGCTCTTGTATTTGTAATGAAATGTGGGTATCATGGCAAAATTTTACTATTGGTACTGATGAGATGAGGTTTTTACGGCTGATTAAATCGGCAAAATCGATGGTTGGTACAAGTTATATCCACCGATATAATAGTGGAAGTGAAAGTTGAATGCGCAGAGAGGGTAATTAAATCACCTTTCACCACGCATTCGGCGTCGATTTTGATGCGACCTGAGCCATGCAAGACAGTCTGAGTTATGGTGGAATCAAAGAGAATATTTACAGTTTTAGTGGGGAAACTGATGTATATCATGAAGTTGTCTTCCAAGAGCTGAATCCATTGTGGCATTGTGTTTAGCATTGCAGTTGGATACTTCTGGAATTTGGTTTAGGACCCATTTCGCACGAGCTTACATTAAAACCATTTCGGTAGGTGGGATGATGTTGCCTGCACATGTGTCCTATTGTTCGAAAATGAGAACCACGATTTTAAATCTTGCGCCAAATGACTTGTTGCCAAATAGATGACTTGTTGCCATCGAGTAATACTGTTCTCTGTCAAAATGAATTCGGTAGTGGGTTGGATAGTTAAAAAAGACTTGTTGCCCAAATAGGTTGGTACGGGCACCAAATGCAATAACTCAAATGAGTCATAGCTAAACAACGGTAGTGTTAATTAAAATGTAATGTTAGAACTAGTAATCCGGACTTCAACGGTCAAAAGCTTGTATAGCTCAACGAGGACTAAACCATAATGTGGAACATGCAGAAAGGATGGAATGTAAATTTTACAAACAATTGTGAATTTTAATCGGCCTGAGTTGCATGGGATGAACTTTGCTCTTGTGTGCTTCAGTTGAAACTTCCAGAAGAAATTCTTCGTTTTCGTTTATTCCAGTAATTTCCAGAATTAATTCTTCGTTTTCTGGTATTTGGTTATCGTCATCGAAATTTGCAGGTATAATGCGTTGAATACTTCCATACGAGTGTGTTCATGAGACTGGGCTATTTGATCGAGGATTTGTTGATGGGTTTGGTGACTTAAATTCAAGCAACGCAGATGCTCACATTTTATCTTCCTCACGGTAAAGCAATAATAATCTGATATCTTCATAAGCATCGGTACCTCAGCAACCACACACATCGTTGCCTATGATAAGTAGCCTTTCCTTATATTTCCATAATGCCGGTGGCCTACGAACAAAAAATAACTCATTGTTTAACACTGCTTCTTCTCATATCTTCGATGCAATAACAATAGTTGAGATGTGATTGACAGCGCACTTTTTATCAACTGAACTGTTCGATAATCACTATGAAGTACACCGTAAAGATCGTACGCTTGGGCCTGGTGAATCTAGAGGCGGAGGTGTCATGATCGCAGTCAAAGTATGCTAGCGGAGGAAGTTAGTTACCTAAAGACGATACCTGTATTGAATAAATTTGCGTAGCCATTAGCTGTAATTTTGCTGAAATTATTGTAATTTTAAGCTATATTCCACGGACTTATACGATTCCTATTTATTTAATGTAACACATATTATTTCTCGTTTAAACTCAAATCAAATCCCTTGTGTGTTAGGTGATTTCAACGTGGGGAGTATCGCATGGAATTATTGCTCAGATGAACAAATTCTAATCACTTTCAACTTGAAAAGACCTATTGAACAACATCTCTGTGATTCTATGTATTCTCTCGGCTTTTCTCAGATTAATAATGTTAAGAATGATCTAGGTAGGATCTTGGATCTGGTTTTTGTAAATAATTACGTGAAGCTTCATATTTACAGATTTGACGTGCCTCTCACGAGTGAGTCCGTGCACCACAAGGCTCTATCTTTAAAATTTTCATTTTATTCATATTCAGAGAACTTCTCTAACTGTAATCCAGCATTTTTTTACTTTCGTAATGTTAACTATTCGGGTTTGAATGCTTTCTATAACAGCATCGATTGGACCGTAATATTGCTTAATAGGGACGTTTTTTCAATGTATTTTTTTTTTATTTCATTTATTTACTAATCGGCATGTAAGAACAATGTCTTTTAAATGCACCATATTTCAATCATTGTACAAATATCACTTAATTATATAAACAATAAATACATTTTAATTATATAACTTAACAATAATTTACAGAAAATAAGGGAAAAAAGAAAGAAAGAAGAAATAAGAAAGGAAGAGGAAAAAAACGCCTCTTTAGACCATAAACATAACGCAAAGCATTGTTAAAGGCATTCCTAAGTTTGGATTCAGATCTTGCATCAAACCTACAGTAAACAACATCAAAATACGTGAGGAAAGGCACAACAAGTTGGAGAACGAGTTTTCTTTTATAATAATAATCTTAGGTTTCGTAACGTGCAATATACCTTACTCACAACATAATTTATGTGATCACGACATGTTAATGTAGAGTTAATGACAAATCCCAAGTTTTTTATTTTCTTAACGAACTTTAGTTCCGTGCCGTTAAGAAATACAGACCCCAGATCCAAAAAACAGTTACTATTTTTCGCGATTGGCAGCACAAACGATTTAGCAGGGTTTAAGCATAATTTATGTGCACTTGCCCAACTACTAATAGCATTTAGATCATCATTAACTCTGGCGATCAGGTCATCAAGAAGTTCTGGAGGTCTAGAAAGGTAGATTTGTAAATCATCCGCATAGGCATGCATACTCACGTGCTTAACCGCTGCAAATATGTCATTAATGAACATAACAAATAACAGTGGACCGAGCACTGACCCTTGTGGAACACCACTATAAATTGGTTTATAAGCAGAGTATGTTTGTCCAATTCTGACCCTTTGAGTTCTATCTACTAAGTAACTTCTTAACAAATTCACAGATGTATCATCAAAACCAAAGAAATGTTCAAGTTTATTACATAATAATAAACGATTAACACTATCGAAGGCTTTGGAGAAGTCTAACAGGGCAAGAAGAGTAATGTGACCCCTTTCAAACCGACTCCTGATATCATCCATGATTTTTATAATAGCTGTTTTACAGCTATGATTCTGTCGGAATACAGACTGAAGGGGTGACAGAAGGTGGAAATCTTTTAAATGCTTGGAGATCTGTGCTGCTAAAAGTGATTCGAAAACCTTTGAGATACAAGATAACACACTGATAGGTCGAAAATCACACTCGTCAATAGCATTCGCCCGTTTCGCAATTGGAACAACTGTGGCCGTTTTCCATGTTTTGGAAAGGTCGAACAGGTTATGCAATGGTTTAAAATGTGCGTTAAAGGCCCAATTACAGAGGGAAGCACAAGTTTAATAAACTTTAGAGAAATTCCATCATCACACAAGGCATTCGACTTAATTTTCAAGATACACCTAACAATATCCGAACCTTCAACTGGAACAAAATGAAATCTAGACATCGCTAGAGTACACTCAGAAGTACTAGTAACTTCAGAGGAGCTTATGAAATAGTTGTTTAAAACATCAGGATCAATATTGCACTCAAAATTTTTATTGGACATCCCTAATTGCCTTAAATTACTCCACAGCTTCTTTGCGGGTAATGAACTGCTTAGCCTTGACATATAGTAAGATTTTTTGAAGAGCCTGACAGCGATAGTGGCATAATTCCTTGCAATATTGTATACTTTCCAGTTCTCTTCAGTGGGATTCCTTTTCCAATAAGTGTACATCTTCTGCCGTCTCTTAAGCGAAAGTTTAACTGAGCGTGTAAACCATGGACATGCACTATTGTTAGTGGTAAAAGTGCGTAATGGCACATACAAATTATATAGCTCACAAATCTTGTCATTTAAAACTTTCAATTTGTCTTTAATTGAGGCAGAAAACCAGCATTCAGACCAGTCGATCATAGACAGGGCAACAGCCAAAGAGCTGCGATCAATCGAGTTATAATCACGATACGTGAAAGAATTGACTGCCGTTGCAGGTTTAAGATTTATATCGAACGTACAAAGTATTAAGTCATGATCGCTCAAGAAAGATATCTGATCGAAAAGTAAAACTGAGGAAATATCGGAAACAGCAAAAAAGTCCAATAAACTAGGTCTGGCATTTGTAGCATAACGAGTAGGTATCGTGCTGTTAACTATAGCTAAACCAGCTTCCGCAAGACTATCTGTGAGGTCAGCATACTGTCTATCCCTAACTAACACGTTGATATTGAAATCTTCACATACAATATAATGATCATAATCAATTAGACGGTTGGGATTATACACACACGAGAGAAAGACCTTTACGGAGTCATTATAGACTTCAATATTTAAGTATTCCACTTCCGAACCACAGCTTACGCTCAAAATCCTCGCATTCAACTTTACTTTGCAGTAAATGGCCACACCACCACCCCTGCATACGACTCTGTCATTCCGAAATAAGTTATAGTTCCTCAATTGCAGATGTGAACTATGGATGTCAGTATGAAACCAAGTTTCAGTTATACATAATATATCAACAGAAGACGATTCGAATATATACTTTAAGCAGTCAAGCTTAAAGTCTTTTAGGCTTCTAGTATTAAAATGCGCAACTACCAGGCCTTGGTATCGATTAGAGAGAATACTGATAAGAGTTTTAAGATTTCCATCAGCACCATTAAAGCTGGAGTTTAAGTCTGCCATAATAATGTGATTCTGTTACCCAAATTAAAACTATAGGCTATGCAAAGATGAGTTAGATGACAGATGCAAGTGAAAATGTAAAAAGGAATGTAAGAAAACGTAAACAATTGCAACATTATTACATGTGATAGTGAATAATACAAAAAATAATACATGACTTTATTTTAAATAAATAAAAATTACAAAAACTACAAAAGTCTTACAAAAGTTTATCTTAAGTATCCTCGTTTCTTTTACTTGTTTTACTCTTTTACTTGTTTTTACTTTTTTTACTCCTCTTATAACAATATCAGTGGACAGGGCAGCATTGCGGAGGTCGTCAATTTCCAACCTTAAGGCACTAACCGACTCACGAAGAGAGTCAACTTCATTACATTTCATCTCCAAAGCATTAACCCGATCAGACATCTGCTTTATGGAAGCACGTAGATTTGCCACCTCACCAGCTACCTCACCAACTTTTTGCATGACCGAATTGTTGTATTACATTCTTAAAAAAGTCTTAAGCGAAAGTTTCTCACTTTATATACCCGTTAAACGTAAACGGCGTAGCTTCAACCCTCCCTGGTACAATAGGAGTCTCTTGAGATTGAAAAACCAGCTAAACAAAGCGCATAATACTATAGATACAAGAAAACTAACTCGCGGGACGATTGGTCGACGTTTGTGCTGCGGAGGAAAGAATTTTACTTTCTTTCTAACTTCTTGTAAAAAAATATCTGGATTCCATTGAGTCAAACATCAAGCATAATCCTAAAGCTTTTTGGATTTCTTACGAAAGCGAAGTATCCTCGTTTCTTTTACTTGCACTCGCGATACAGTTGATGCTTTCAACAGTCCTGACTTTCTCCAGAGGAGCATCTGCACTAGCTTTGATGTACACAAATCCACGCATGGAGAACGCTGCATGCAGAAGTTTCCGCTTCTTGAGTTGTGAAGCATGACGCATAACTTCACGATTCTTGTTGGTTAGCGATTCAAAAATTGCTATTCGACCATCTCCACTGATATCCACATCATTGAGTGTTATTGCTCGCCCTTCTCGCTTACGAAACTCAGCTACCGCCTTTAGCAAATGCGAGCGCTCATTCGAAGACGCCAGTTTAGCAATTATAGGCGACATGGTATTGTGTTTACCATCATGACTATGACCAGAACGTGGGCGAAAAATCTCGCAACACTTTGTATTGACCCTCACAGCCTTGCATATTTTGGTGAAGGCGGATAGTAAATATTCTCCATCTCTAAACGGCAGTCCTCTTATAACAATATCAGTGGACAGGGCAGCATTGCGGAGGTCGTCAATTTCCAACCTTAAGGCACTAACCGACTCACGAAGAGAGTCAACTTCATTACATTTCATCTCCAAAGCATTAACCCGATCAGACATCTGATTTATGGAAGCACGTAGATTTGCCACCTCACCAGCTACCTCACCAACTTTTTGCATGACCGAATTGTTGTATTACATTCTTAAAAAAGTCTTAAGCGAAAGTTTCTCACTTTATATACCCGTTAAATGTAAACGGCGGAGCTTCAACCCTCCCTGGTACAATAGGAGTCTCTTGAGATTGAAAAACCAGCTAACCAAAGCGCATAATACTATAGATACAAGAAAACTAACTCGCGGGACGATTGGTCGACGTTTGTGCTGCGGAGGAAAGAATTTTACTTTCTTTCTAACTTCTTGTAAAAAAATTTCTGGATTCCATTGAGTCAAACATCAAGCATAATCCTAAAGCTTTTTGGATTTTTTACGAAAGCGAAAGCTCGGGTATACCTAAAACCACTAACCACATAACATATAGACCGCTAAAAGTCCCTTTTTTCTGGTCCGCAGAGCTTTCAGTAGCCTGGTTTTCTTACTCTCGTTTTCTCTTTACTCTCTTTCTTTAGAGAAAGAGAATTTCTTACTCTCGTTTTCTCTTTACACGAGCAATTGTTTTTGCTTAACGGCTGCTAGGAATCGTCGGTTTTCTCGTTCTCTCACATGTTTAAAATGTGTTCCTACTCGTTTCCACAGCTACTGAGATCTAGATCATGCTCGTTATTTGCGTTCGTCATTGCATACTCATATTTTGTGTATTTGTTTTTTTCGGTAAGCAGAACATTTCTGTTTGCATTTTTCTTAAGATTTAAGATTTTAGAATTTGTACTTTTCTTATTTTTTTTGGTTTTCACTTTTACTGCACAATTTCTCGGATAACAAGGAAGTGTTCTTTCTAATTAAAACAAACAGAAAATAGTTTAAAAGGTATTTTCTGTGCTCATAGCAACTGCTTGTTTCAGAAAACGAATGTTTGAAATTTTCTGAATTATTGGTTTCCTCCATACAAAAATCAAAAATGTTTTTTTATGCTTAGAGAGTGGGTATTTTTATTAAAAAAAGTGAAAAATATTTCATTATGAAATTTTATTATTCTATAAAATTCATCGGATGGAGCTCTTAATTTCAATTCACTGTTAAAATAATTGAAGTTTTTATTAAATATGAAAACTTCAGAATCCTTCAGATTCGTGAGCTCATCTTTAGTAAGATTTTTGCAGTTATTGCATTCCAACTTCTTCAAAAACTTGAACATTACAAAGCCACCGAAATAGCGAAGTGAATTGTCAAGAGAACTGTTGGTTGAAAGAGTAACAGATATTACCTCATAAGGGTCTTCGTCTTCGAAAGCATTCTACAGCATCTTCGAAAATGCCTGCCTGTTGGTTTATCACGTCATTACTAACTAATATTTCATTTTCATTAGCAACATTTAAAAGAATATCATTATCAGGTTCGCAATTACCACACGATTTGAGTGTTACAACCTTCATGGATAACATTTAGCCATTATTAAATTAAACTCAAAAAGCCTTGGATTATTATAGTAACGCCTCTAGATCTTATAAGATAAAATATATTTTCGAGGGCATCTTGGTTAAATCGAGATAAAAGAAGGAAAAATGATTCGGACGTTTTCCAAATATCATCTGCCAATGATAATATTGAAGAAATCGAAATCGATATCATTTTTTATTAAAATATTCCTTAAAGACTTTATCGAATGCGGTACATCGTAAATTGCATATCATTTATCTCCATTTATACTTAAATAAGGTGACTGAATGGTTACACCAAATTTATGAAATGCGGCTCTATTGTTGGATCCTTGATCGCAGACAATTGCCTTATTCCTCCTCCTGGAATTCTGATCGTCGTTCCATATAATATTTCTGCGCATAACGCTCCCAAGTCTTCCTTGTATGCAGTTTGTAGTTCTAGCAACACCGTGGGTAGCAAATCCGCCAATGGAACTTGTCGACTGAATATAAGTGCCGCTTTTAAAGTGCGATGCCATCTCTCGATTAGACCGTTTGAGCACGGATGGTATGGTGTCGTACGAATTCTGTTTGCACCCACTAACTGAGTTAGCGCTTTAAACAGTTGAGATTCAAACTGCCTTCCTTGATACGTTGTTATTTTAAGAGGCAACCGAAACGTCACATCCAATTATGGTAAGATGCACTCGCCACAGTCTCTGCTGCCATATCTTTTAATGGTATCGCCTCCGGTCATCTCGAGAATATCCCGAGCTAAAAGTACCTTTGGCGTCTCAATCTGATATATATCTTTTATCCTTGATAGTGCGTCGGCTACTGCATTGTCAACACCTTTCAAATAGACTATTTCCGTTGAGAATTGTGAAATTTAATCTAACTGTCTATCAGCAAATCTTATCAGAATTACGTTGAAATACTCAATAAAAGGACGATAATCTTTTCTAATGACGAAGTTTCTACCCTCAGGTATGTGTTTAAAAAATTTTATTGCAGCAAGTATAAAGAGTATTTCCCGATCGTGGGTACTATATTTATTTTCTGTCCGCTTTAGTTTTCGACAAAAGAAACCTATGGGTTTTCAGGTACTATCCTCTTGTTCCAACGCAGCTTCGATAGCAGTATTTGCGAGAACGTTATTTAGTGTAGCTACAGCCACGCTATGTTTGCACTGGTTGAAGGTACTTTCAGATGTCGGTTCCAAGGCACTGGTCGCATATCGTGCATCTTCAAGACCTTTAGAAACTCTTTTAGAGGTACCTGAACATCCGCTAAGTTCATAATAAAACGTCGGTAGAAATTGAATAGTCCAAGAAATCAGCGGAGATCGACAATAGTAGTCGGCTCGGGTAGTCTATAATTGCTTGATTCCGTTTCGATGGAGGTTTCAACCCGTCCTTATTGATTGTGTAACCAAGAAATGTAAGTTCTGGTTTACCCATAATACAGTTTCTCAGATTAGTCATCAATCCATTGAAGTCTATCAAATACGATTCTGAGATGTCATATATGCTTTTTTTCGTCCCTTGACGCAATGAAAATATTATCAATATATACTTCTACGAAATTTAAGTCTCTGAATATGGAGTCCATAAATCGTTGAAGGGTTTGTGAAGCGTTCCTTAACCCAAATAGCATCACCAGATATCCATACAATTTTAATTACGTTGATATAACATTTTTTGGAATATCGTGGTTAATTTTCTTAAGGATATGATGTTTTATGTTATATTTTGTATTACTTTATTAAAAGTAATTCATTCATTTAAATAAGTGTTTATTAGTGATATACATATTATTATATAAATAAATAATTATATAAATAAAAGAATAATTATATAAATAAATAATATGTATATCAAGTAAACTGGAGTATTGTAAAATAAATCTGATATCATTATACAGCGGTTATTTCATTATTTAAAAAAGAATTACTGAATAACCAGTAATAAAAAAACAATTTTAGTAACCTGTAAAAAAATGTAGCTAGATTTGAAACTCTAGAAATCAAATTAAAGGATTTAGTGATTGTATATGTATGTGTGCTTGTATTCCAATAACAATATCTATTGGATAAGTTCACAATCAGCGTTGTAGGTAAATGCGAATGCGAGGACCCCATTAGTCAAGTAACTGAGTAATAAATTTATATTGCAGTTTTTAAAAAAGTACTCACTGGTTCAGTGCTTTTGGATCAGTGGACCAGCTTAATAGTCATATTAAGTCCTCTAAAAGAACTAATATTAAGCAAGCTACTAGCAACCATATTATTAAGTTGTTTCAATGTAAATTCCTGCAGGGGTTTCTATTGGTTCATTTTAGACGAAATGTGAACTACTTAGTTCGAAGTAGTAAATAAGTAGTAAATAGTAAATATCAATTTTGAAATTCATTGCGGCCCCGTTCTCAGAGTTGGGCAAATCAATTCCATTTCAATTCCAAGTAAATTCCTCAGGAATTAGGAATTTGAGGTTCACTCAAACAAAGGAATTGGAATTGAGAGAGCTTCAATTACTTTCGAATGAATTGGAATTTTCAATTAGGCACATCAATCGTTCAGAGGATTGGAATCCTTAAACGGCGATTCCAAAGCATTGGAACTGTATTGAACATATCAATTCTCTTTTGAAAATTAAGTATATAGGAGATTAATTCCATATTCGAATTCCTTCAAAAAGGGAAATTTAAGGAGACGGCAATGACAGCAGATTGGGCTCTTGTAGGAGCAAAGGTGAGAAATATGAGAGTAAATTATTCAAATGAAAAAATTGGAGCACAACCGGTACAGGAAAATTGGAGAACACAACTGGTACAGAATGTTTCGAAGAAGGAGAAACTTTACAAAGTGTTTTCTAATTATCTACACCCGAAGGGAGTTGGGTATATTCACTTTGTTCTTCCGTTTGTAACGCAGAGAAGGATACGAGATAGAAATATAAATATATTTATTCTTTCTCAGCGTCACCTCCTGAATTGATTTAGCCCTGTCCGTCCATCTGTCTGTCTGTCTGGCTGTTTAAATCACGATTACGAGAGAACGAAGTCTTCTATTTCACTGAAGTCAATTGTGCAAAATACAGCACGTCGTTACCCACTCATTGCACTTAATGGGGTTGTCGTCTTTTCGAAGTCGAAATCGTTGTTCTTTTAAACTGTAGAATTTCTCTTTAAGCTTTCCGAAACAATTTTCAATTCGAACGCGATATCGTGAGAAATACGTATTAAATAAACCTCCCTTTTCCTTAAAAAAATAATTATTGTTGTATCTAAATGGTGTAACTAGATATCTTTTCAAAGGATAGGCGAAGTCCCCAGCAACCCATTGCAAAGGACTAAAGAAATTTACGGATGATTGAGATATGGCTATTTGCGAGATATACCGTATGAGCGTTTCCTAGCGTAATAAATCTCATACCGTTTTACGGATGCTTCTTCCAATTTACAACCTTATTCCAAGACTCACGAATGTTTGCAATCGTTCAGAAAAACAGTTGTTTACCTATTGGTATCGTCTTTTGGCAATCCAAGAGACGATATCGTTGATCTAATCGTTGGATTTTTCGTCTAAAATAAGACGATCGCAATTTAGTTGTCGTCTTCTAATAAAAATGCAAGATTTGAATTCAAAATGTTTTTATAAATTTTATATATACAAGTTATTAATCATATACTTATTTTCTCTATTTATATATATAAAAGAGGTATTAAAAAATAAATCAATAAATGTTTTAAGTATTAATGTTAACTTTGAAATTTATTTCTTTTTAATAGATGATAATAGATGCCTGCCTACACAGGCATGAATAAATTAGTATGGTTGATATCTCATAAATTAGTATGGTTGATATCTGATAAATTACTCATCAACGTCGTCCTAAACTAAAAACTGCACTAAATACATAATCCGAAAAAGTTTTTCAAATAAAATAGAAAAGTTCTTCACTTGATTGTTTACAATTGTTTGGAATTTTCCATTGTTTACAATTTGCTATAGTGTTGGAAAGTTTCAAACAAATATATTTTGCTGTCATTTAAGCGAAATAATGTAGAATAACACTAATATTATTTTAGATATAATTTGCTAAGTTTATTATATATTTTAGCTACGTTTATAAACCTGTTTTCGCAAAAAAACCAATTTTATAAAACTTTCATTTATTCACCACAATCACAATAATAAAATTTTTACCAATAAACACTGAAAATGTTATCTTCTACACAAACCTTCCAGTGAAAATCTCACTACATAAAAACTACCTTAACAGCAACGTATTGCCAAGACGAGACGATTTAGGTGACTCTTTAAAGATTCACCGTGACTCGTGGAATAAGGCTGTTAATTTCACTTCCATCGACATATTGTATATGCCAGCCAATACAACCTGGTAATTCATCAATTGTTTCAGCAACAATTTTTCAATCTGAATAATGTGATCTAGTATTTTCAATAATATAGAGAAGTGCTTGTGTATCTACACATCCAATTTCGCGAAAATATTAAAGACAGTACTTTCTACGTTTCCGTAAAATTTCTTTCGAAAAATCCGTAACGATTTCGCTACAAAAATCAAAAGTTTTTGCCAATGAGGCAGAAAATTTACGAATGCACAGTGTGCTTTGGGTAGCTAAAGCTCAACACGAAATAAGTTTTCGAATTTCCTAGTAAATAGTTTACCTATCGAAAGGCAATATTCCAACTAAGACACATGTGGAATATTTTTCAAATATCTTTTGATTTACCGCCATAGCACAACATCAAAACTGAAGGTATATTCCTTGAAAATAAGAGTTGCATTCTTTGCAATCTTAAATTTGTGGTGCTATATTTTCAAAAGTATTTGGGGTAGTATTCTAACATCGTATCTTAAAAATATAGACAATAATCTATAAAAATAAAAAAAGATTGCTTAGGATACCCATGAATTAAATTCATTACGGCGCCTTATTTTTTGATAATTCTTAATTTCTTTCACTTTATGTTTTACGAATGAATTGGCTCTCAGTTATATCATGGACTGAAAATCCATTAATGACAGCAGGTCTTGCCACTATCTCTAACATAGATTTTCGTTTATTAGAAGTCGGTACTGAAAATTGTATTGTTGATGATAGTGGTTTTTCTATGTTACTAGGGCAGACATGCCAATATTTTTTGAAGTGCTTTTCATGTTATTTATGTTATGAATGCGTTGCAAATGCCTTATGGCCCAGACCGAGACCATTGCTTTATCTACCCTTACAGTTTAATATTTTAAAGACGAACTTAAAAATGTTGCCCTTTACCTTTGCGAAATAATTCCACATAGACTCTGCCATCTTAATTGTTTACTTTATCCATTTCTAGTAAAAAATTGTTACAACTATTTAGTGGAAGAATATACGCAACTTTTATCAACTTCAAAAAAAGTTCAATACCTTATCTTCTTCGTTTCTGTTTTTTCAAAGTAGAAATTCTCGGAAAATGCAGGGCTCAAAAAAAAAATATTAAATTTAGTTTCGAACTAACTACCCAGTGTTTGTTTCTCCCGCCTGTAAGGCTTATTGTTGTTTCGCTTGCCAGGGCTACCGGCAAATGGAAACTGCAAATCGGAGCGATTCCTGAGAAACTGGTAATCACAGGAGAGACGCCGTAGTCTGCCATGGGACTGAAAAGTATGCTGCATTTCGTAGGTATACGATAAACGTACATATATGAAATTCTTTCTTAAATTCAAAGATAAAAAGACGAATATTTGTATGAAAAATTAAGCGATAAAATTTTGGAAGCATTTAAAATAACTATTATAAGGATTTTCCAAAGGTTTGAAAATTTTAATAACCATTGTAGTTTATAATTAAAAAAACATGAAATACACATCCTTTATTTATGATGACAATAAAAATGAAATTCTACTCGACAAATTAAATGAAAAACAAAAGTCAGGTGTGATAGGACGTTAAGAGAGATAGAACTAATAACGTGGGATTTGAAACATTTACGAAAAATACCGCAACACTGTCCGATTAAATTCTGCATTCTGTTTCATCGCTTTTAATAAAAATAATTTAATTTTACAAGAGAATTATATGATTTTGATTCATACCTAATTTTATTTTAATTTTCAACCTACTCTAAATGCAATGAAAATTACGTATATATATATATATATATGTATATTACACACCATAAATATTCGTATTTTAAAAAGAATGGAATATGTAATACAAATTATTCTACTTAAGTTATGTAATTTTCGTAGTAAAACCAGACATTTGTAACTTGCCTTTCTCTAAATTTAGCAGCACCATTTTAACTATTAATTTAGATTAAATTTTAAATAAAATAGAACCAAACAATAGAACAGTTGTCCCCGTTTTAGGTAAATTCAGAACGCGAAAAATTTACAGCGTACAAACGACTTTAATGGCATCCGCCTCTAAACTAATTACTGTGTACGTTTTGTAGAAGAAGCAAAGAACACAAATTTATTGATTATCGATTTCATTTAACTTAAGACGTATTTTTGTAGCATTTTTCTACTAGTGCTCTAGCTGAAAATGGGATGGTGCATAGCGCGTACGGTGGCAAGAATAGGGCAAAAACTGCAGCCTGGAAATTCAAACTACTGTAAAAAATGTGTATAGCTACTTATACGAATATTGTAGAAAGATATACAAATTGTAGCATATCAAAAGCTATAAAGCTGGAAACTTCTATAATTTCGTGTTTCCGTCACATCCTCAAGGCTTAAAAGAAATGTATTAAAACTTTTCAAAATATTAGGGGGCTCGTTTAATTTGACAAGTCCTGATAAATTATTTAAATAGTCAATAGTCGGAAATTGTCTATTATCCGTGATTTTCCTCTGTAATCAGGGATAATATAGGGTAATTAACCTAACAGATATATAAAATCAACCACTCAGCATCCCGGTTAACAGATGTTCCCGGTTGATGGAGGTCCGGATAATCGAGGTTTAACTGTATAAAGCATGTTTGAGATCGTGTTTTTTTAACATTTTTTTACAGAAGCAACTGCTAATTTATCCGTTTTCGAAATCTGTGTTAAAATTTTGTTATTTATTGTCATTTGTTTATTTGTTAACAATTTGTTAATTACTTTTTTTAAAAACTATTTTAAAAAACCGATCGAAAGGGCATACTATAGAAACTGCACACTAGAACGAACAATCCAACTAAAATTTATGTATTAACCTACTAAAATTTATGTATGTTGTTCAGTACCACCGTATTCGTATATGAAACAAGTAAAAGTGTTGTCTTCGGCCAGGCCGAATACTAAGTACCCTACACCCGAGTAGCTAAAGAAAATAATAATTTCGCCACTTGATAACCGGGGTACTTAGAGCTAACGTCTCTAGGTAACCCGGGATAAAATCACGTATTAATGTTTTGTACACTATATGAAATATTGACAACTTTTGTATGAGTGGGCGTGCCACGCCCACTTTCGGCAAATATATAGATAATGCCTCCAGACGTGATCGTCGTGATAAAATTACGTTTAATATCTTACACCGTTTTTGAGATATTGAAACTTTCAGATTGCAGATTGACAATGCCTCCAGTTACCTCGCGATAGAACTACGTCTTCAATGGGCGGGCCAAGCCCATTTTTTGCAAAAATTTTTATAATGACGTTCTGTGTTCAGGTATAGAATTATACCTCAATATATCGCACAGTTTATGTGATATTCACCTTATAACGTTTTTTTAAAACGAGGTGCCTTTACATTCCGTATGTAAAGTATTCAAATACTAGTATAAACAATCAACTGCGGTTTAATGCCGATAGAAACATATCTCCCCTAAACGGACGCACATGCAGCTTCTAAATATTGTAGAAGTAATAATAGTATTCGAAATATAAAAAAAACATTATGTTTACGATCTCATAACTACTTAATTTTCATTTGGATAGTTTTACTGTGCGATATCTTTAAGGTTTTCTCACACACTCAACCGCATTTATGTAACTTCACACCTTACTGCAGATGTCAACTAATTTTTTGAATTTTCCGTGAATTTGACATTTTACTTACTTAACTTTTTTTACTTTTTGAATGTCGAAAAGTATAAAAATACGCTTAACACTGATGACCTACTTTTGGTGAGTGTTGCCAAAAAATATGAATTTCCAAATGCTGTGAACAAGTCTAAAAAAATTAACTATGATGTTAACTGAGGTGTGTGTCAACCAAAAAATTTCCTGTAGTGGTAGATTGTGGTGAAGTAATATCTATTTGGTTAGAAAAATTTAATCTTATGGCTGCGTCAAATGAATACATAATTCAACTACTCGTAGCACCTGTAAACCACATAGCCGGAATTTGTTTTTCACAATGCCAACACGAATATATGTAGCAGTTAAAATGCTTTTTTACAGATTTTTTGAAATATTAAAATAAAATTATTATCCATTGTCAATAAATAATTCTATGTTTTTATTTAGAAATCAAGTTTGAATTTTACAGATATTAAAGTGTATTTTCTTCTAGTTTATAATTTTAAATTTAACAATCAATTAGTAATTTCAAAATGCATGCTTAGTAATTTTCGAAATGCAAATTTTTGGAGTAATTGGACATAAGGCCAGTGAAAACTGAAAAATAAAAAGATGGTTCTTAAAAGTTATTTTTAATCTAACTACATCTTCTAATAGTCCTGTAAGTTTCCTTTTATAACCTCAGAAACAAAGACAGGAAAAAATAATTTTAACTATATTAATAGATTTTTTTTCAAAAAAACTAATAGATTTTTTATATAAATATTATCAAATATAAATGCTATATTTACCGTTTACCTAAGAGCACTGAGACCCTTTAAAACGCCAGAAGTAATGGCACGAATGAAAAATTTTTACATTGTTTCATTTCATTAAAAAAACCTTTTATACCCACTTGTAGGTGCTTTCAAATTATGACACTTAAGTCTGTGGTTGTCAAAATTTCAGGCAACGGCTGTCATGTGTACTAAGTAAAATTTACAAATAAGTTTTATCAGTTAAATAAGCGTAAGCGCGTTCATAAAAATTATATTTAAATTCTATAACACTCTAAATTTTTCAGGACTATTTAATTTAAATTCTACACAGTTGCCAAATATACAACCCTCACATACTTTCTAATAGACTACTTCAGAAAAACCGTGGAATTACACGCAAATTTACATCACCGATCTTTGCGCCATTTTCTCTATTTCGAATTTACTTGCAGTTTGTGTGCTGATATCAGTGGTGCATTTGAGATTGTTCCATAAGATTGTTCCATAATCTAATAGATTTTTTAGCGAATAGATTTATTAAATAATCTATAAGATTGGTGCATTTGAGATTGTTCCATAATCTAATAGATTTTTTAGCGAATAGATTTATTAAATACCTGCACCGGAGGAATCAGGATAGCAACTTCAGATTAACATTTACCGTTAAAGTAATGGTAAAATAATGATACGCACCCTACATCACGACGACGCCCCAGGTTTCAATAGAGCTGGATACCCTGCTGTCCCCTATAAGTTTTAACGCGTGACTTTGGATACGGTCTAGAAGCTGAAGAAATATTCGCGAAGCTCCCGACCATATATGCACACTTTACTACATTTTCAGGAGGAGAGAACTATTTCTTGTACCGCTTGAGAAAGTCTAAGCACTTGGATGCTTCTTTCAACACGCCAAAAATGTGGTCGTTCCAAAGCAGATCACATTAGATTGGCATGCGCAGAACATCAAGAGCTACCGACTCATTAATATACAAACCACCCATATTTAGAGATGGAAAATTTTCACCCGCTAAACATTTGTGTATCAACAAGCAGCATTGGGTCTTCCGCAATTAAAATTGACCCGATTCGCTCAACCCCAGTCCTGAATTTTGTTGAGGTCAGATTTGAGTGTGTCATTCATGAGATCAGATTGGTGTGTGTCAGCAAACGAATAGACGAGGTTTGATGATTGGTTTAGTTTAGTTTAATTTCTTTATTAAGTCAATGGAAAATACCTTATTGAGTAGATTAAATACAAGTAATTATACAGATTAGACTGAAGTAAGCTTATTACAAGATTTTTGAAATTTTCTTTCGGCATGTAAAAATTAACAGAATTATTATTACAGATTTTAGTAGTAGGAATATGTACCTTCTGGAATGCATCCGCCCGTGTATTTCGGAGGATTACTCCTGCAAAGGGGGCGTTTTGTGTTAAGAGTGATATAGACGAGTGAGATAGACTATATGAGTGCAAAGCAGAGTTGCCAGATTGAGGGATTTTATCATGGGATTTTTGTGGGGATTTTTTTGTGGGGTTTGGGGACTTTTTGTGGGGATTTTAAGACTCCGTGGAATTATCCGGGGATTTTTTGCGGAATTTTGTCAGGTGGCAACCCTGACGGCTGGGCGGACGGACAGACGATCAGTCGGTCGATCGGACCGACGGTCGGTTAGTGAGACGGTGTGGAAGCAGGGAGAGACGTGCGTTATGGTAGTATGCTGTTGTAGTTGTTGTTGTAGTTTTAATGTTTGTATTATATGTAGGGTACAGAGCTGTGGGAATGTGTATGCACGCGGGTGGCAGCTTGCTAAGAAGTGCCTGGGTAAGCAGTGGCTTCGTAAGCAGAAGTAGTGTTGTAGTTGTTGTTGTTTATTTAATTGCTCCGCTTTTGAGACGCCGCCCCAGAAGTGTAGTGAAATTTTATGTAAACATAAAGTGAACGGATCGAACTGCGGCTTTGCGTGCATGCATGATCTGGAGCATGGGGCTGCGTAAGCAGAGGTAGAGTGTTGTGGTTGTTGTTGTTATAGTTTTTTATTTAATTGCTCGGGACCGAACTGTGGCTTGACTGGAATTTGTTAGGAATTAAACTAATGTAAACATTTCCGAAGAATGCAATGAAATTAGGCGGAACTGAGCCGAACATGATTGAACATATACAGATTTTTTATTTCAATTTCGTTTTTCTTGACATGTTTCTTTTTCTTTTTTATTTCTTCATCATCATCTTCACCTTCATCATCAACTTCAGCATCATCGAAGTCGAACATAGAATATAAAAACTTTATATAATGTTTACTATATATTAAAAGTTCAATAAAAAGTCAATACTATTACTTTTCAAAACTATATTTATTGTTTATTTTGTTCAAATTATAAAGAAATTTTAGACATAAATGACCACAGTTGTATGAATTATAGTCTCCGTGTTGGGTGTAGTTGTAATTTACTTCATCTCCCAAATAATTTATTATTTCATGCGGTGGTTGCAAGTTTCCAAAACTATCAAAATATTCTTTGCAGTGCCTGTCTTTGTAATATGCTACCTAACGAGTACCAGTGCCCTTTGATGTATCCAGATTAACGATTCCACATTCTTGCTGACGAGGTCGTTTCGGGTCAAGAGACTTCCTCCATTTGCTGTCGTGCGGCTTTTGTTTCATTAATTGCTTTTGCGATTGCAGCTCCTCCAGATGCTAAGCCTCCAACATCTCCCAGAGCAGTTAAAATCGGTACTAATGGAGGAAACTCTCCTGTCTCAGGAACGGGTATAACGCGTGGAATGTCAATCGTGGATTTCTTCCGTCCGAAATAATTTTTCACAATCTTTTACGCGATTTTTATAGCACTGGGAATATCTTCTCGTTTTCGTTGTTTAATAATTTTCAGAGCGCTTTTAACTGATTTAGTGAATATTTTCTTGGCACATTTCTTTTTGACTTTTCTCTTAATTTTCTTAAGAGTTTTACTCATCGTGCTCCCCATACCGAATTTTACTTTCGCTTTCATTGCGTTTGTAACTAATCGTGTGTTTATTCGCTCAATCAATTTGCTGTCTTTTGATTTAACTCTTTGCCACGCCCTTTGAATTAATATTTTATCTGGTTCGTGGCGCTTATTCAAGTTTTGAGTATTATCATAAACTATGTCGTGCTCTCTACATGCGCCGTCCAGGGGATTGATTCCTTTATCGTCTCTTGACGCTGATCGTTGGTTTAGTTTAGTTCCTGGTCCACAAAACTGATAACCCGGTAAATTAATTTCAATTGGTAGAGAATTTATAACACCATTTAATAAACCTCTTCCGGTTAGTGACTGATTATTACTGCATTTTTCTTATAAATTATAGCCATTTTATATCTTTTCACCTACTCGTACTGAATGAAAATTAATATAAAGGTGTGGTCATTGTATATTTATATTAATTACTAAAACGCGTTTCGTTAAACAAGACAAAAATTTATTGTTATAAATCTAGATTCTGTTACTGACAACGTATCGAAATCCCGACACGGCTCCCTGATGCCGAATTCAATAAGATGCCTTATTGTCGGGCCTTCAAATTGTGGAAAGACCAACGTTATGTTGAGTTTAATAGAATGTTAATAGTCCTAATGGACTGAATTTTGCAAATATATACTTATACTCAAAGTCGTTGTATCAACCGAAATATTAATATTTAAAACAATTAATGAAACCAATTCAAAATATGGGACGATTTACATTTTCCGACAACGAACAAGTCCTCACACCAGATGAAGCAAAAACCAACTCCATTATGATATTCGATGATGTTGCTTGTGAGAAGCAAAACAACATTCAAGAATACTTTTGTATTGACAGACACAAATGCATCGACTGTTTTTATTTATGTCAGTAGTCGATTTGTGCGAATACTGCAGGCAGCTGTTGCAGAAGAACAATCTACTTTTATGTGCCGTCTGCTGACTTTTTATTAATCTGTAAAGAAAAGAGAGAAAAAATATAAAATTAGTGTTATGAAAATCATTAATCATTAGTTTTAATTTAAATTACCTTGACATGCTCTTTATCCACACATAGTGGGACCGCTCTTCCTCCTGAATCAGCAGGAGGTTTATGTGGGAGGACTTCTCTTGCTTGGTGGAGTAATAGAGTCCCACGATGCTCCCGATCTCCTCATCATACCCAAACACATTTACACTAATGTGTGGGTTACGTTCCTCGAATCGGGAGACCGACGGAAAATCCAAAATCAAAATTTATCAAAATTTAATGTAACACCATTCTCCAATGCTATTAAAAGCTCTTCAATATTATTTATATGATAGCAGGATATTATGGCCCACTTGAAGCAGAATGCGTGGTAATTTTTAACATTGACGCACGCATGCTTCTCCTGCAGCTTCTTTGGGAGTGGGATGTACGACTGAATTGAAATGATTTAATTTTACTATTCCAGTAACAGAAACTATAGCTCCAACTGCCCCTGTAATAGGTCATGGTCTATAATCAACTAAGTGAAATGGATGGTTTGAATGTAAGGTCATTAGTTTACTTCACTAGAATATAAAGTTCTTAGAACTGCAAATACATAAGATTGAATTACTGATACAGCAAACTCTAAAAGTAAAAGAAGGAGTTGAACTAGAATTAATAATGAAACTAGAATATTTAATGATGTTCCTGTTCTTCCTAATAAACATAGGAGTAGATGTCCTGCAATTATATTAGCAGTGAGTCGAACAGCAAGAGTTCCTGGACGAATAATATTTCTAATTGATTCAATACATACTATAAATGGTATTAAGATTCTTGGAGTTCCTTGGGGAACTAGATGAGCAAATATATGTTGAGAATGATTAATTCATCCAAATAATATAAAACATAATCATAAAGGTAAAGCTAATGATTGAAATGATTTAATTGAAATGATTTAATTTCAACTATCATTTCATCATCATTGGTTATTTTTACATACTCAGCATATATCTCCATATTGAATTTATATGCTGAGTGTTTCATTAATAACTTTCGCAGAGCAGCCAAAACTGCCTCCTCACCCTTATCATCATTCTCCAACACATATGTCTCAATTCTGCCATTAAAAGCAGACTTTATTAATTTTAGATGTCCGTTTATTGGGACCCAACAATTCTTTGTTGTGGTATCCTACCGGCTGCGCCAAAATGTTGTGGTTACCTCCTGGAAATGATGATCCTCCCAAAGAAAAGACCGGAATGCCCTCTAGTGTTCTTTATTTTTCCTCTCAACTATGCAGCTGCAGTCTACGCGATGTGGGCTCACAAACAGAACTCTCCTTTTAAACATTAAATCATTTTTACTTAAGCTCGACGACGTAGCCGTCGGCGAAACTAAAGTGGACCGGTATGTCGCAATTCCACTATTTTGCAATATTAAATTCTTAATATTAATATTTGCCAATATTAACGTCGGCAGAATTAAATTGGGAACGATTTAATTCTTCCGCGTTTGCTCTTTGCTTTTTATTTTAGCTAATTTTATTTATTCGGAAAGCTTCTTGGCTTGAGCTCGAGAAAAGCTATTTGGTGGCAATTAGCTTCCACACTTGCTACCATGCAGACGGTGCTGGTTACTATCTTGGCTTTCCAGAGCTTTGCCCGGAGTTTATAATTAGCTTCCACACTTGCTATCATGCTGAGTGCTGGTTGCTAGCTTGGCTTTCGAGCTTCCCAAAACAAAATGCTTGGCTTGCACTAAAAGCTGAACTTGACCTTGACTCACTAACTGAGTTATTAACAAGTGCCAATGTTCTTGCCTTGATAGTGTGAATGCGACATACAACATCCCTCCACCCTTAGGGAAAGAAAAAATTAATATCGTGAAGCGATATTAATTTTTTCTGTACAATATGATACAGGAGTGGTTTATTCTAATTCTCTAATATTATGTAACTTAAATCTACCTTAACTTCTACCTTAGTGTATCCTCGTTGTTCACGTGTGTTGTGGTTGTTGTGTGTGAAGTCACGCAGCTCCTGGACTTGTTCCCATGTACTCTAAGCTGTACCAAACGCTGTACTTATTGCAGTTGTAGATCCTGGTTCCTGGATTATCCTGTTACACTTAGCGAACCAACAGCACCATGAACTCAGACCACGAAAGTATCCCGTCCACCACAACCATCGGTTTGTACTTCCAACTGCATTCCAATCAGAGAAATTAAACTGCAGCCAACTTCGTTGCTATTTTCATTGCGTCTTTTCTAATTACTTAATTAGAAATTCGTCAAGTGCGATCAATGCACCTTCTTCAACGATTGTCTGCACGGAGTTTGTTTATAAACGTGCAATTAAATAGAATCATGCTCTGTAATGATGTAGTGTGATATCCGTAAGTATGACAGACTACAGCCTGGTTCGGTGTCAAAGACGACCTTTTGTCCCGAGATAAACTTCAGGTGTGGTGTGTTCATTGCCTCTCAGATTGGTGACGACATCCAGGAAATTGATTGGTACGTAGCGGCATTAAAATTTTAGAGTTTCCAGAAAAAAAAAACGCGAATGACATCTCTGGATCAAGTCGGCAGATTAGCAGCGACATGCGAATTTTGGGGTTTTTGTCGCCGTTGTTGTTGCTGCTTGCTCGATGTTGTTATGGGTGTTGTTGTCTTAACTATATCTATTGAATACAAATTACTGTATTATACAAACAGTATATTTTCACTGTTTACACTCTATTGTATAATGCTGTATTAGCGAGTATATAATATTGAATTATAATTACATTTTTAATTTACTTTTACTAAACAATTTATTTAATTTTAGTAATTTCATTAAATATAATTGAATTGAATTGAATTGAAATTTACTGAGCCTTTTTTTTAGCAAAACTATAAGTTTACAAAAATTGAAATTACAATTGTGGACAACAATTAAAGACTATAATGTATTATCTAAACAACATAATGTATATGTACAGAAGCATCAAACTTGTTAATAAGAAGAGAACATTGAAGAAAACAATAACATGAACATTAAACGCTCTTGCTCCCGGAGCTGACATTTCATTAAATATAACTAATTAAAGTAACTACTAATTAATTTCTCCTTGAAAATACCATATTCTAATACATAACATAGTACATTATTTTTCAATTTATTAATAGTTTTCTTCTTCTTTTACTCATTTTAGCTTCGTTTTAATAAGCAAATTTTCTTGCTTGCTGAAACGATTTTTTTTTCTCTCTTCTTTTCCTTTTTAATTTTTACTTTTTCGTTATTAAACGTTCGCAATTAAACGCGTCGCAAGCATAAAGTTCTTGCGGAGTGCAATGCCCTAAAAACGGCTTGAAACAAATCTTCCTCATGTTTGTTTTTTTTTTTAGGTTTCGAATTTCTTTGCAGAATTTTAACTGCTAAGTGCAATGCCCTGAAGGTGGCTTGAAGCAATTCTTCCTCAGGTTTTTTTTTTCTTTTCTCTGGTTTTGAATTTCTTCAGTTTTCAAAAACCTGGGATGTTGCTGTTTTGGAGCAACTACGTAATTTGTACCCTTTTTTGTACAAATGCTGTAATTTGCGTTTAAGTAAGCAGGTCTTTGCTTACTGAAACGCAGGTAGTTAAAAGTTAGTGATTAGTTTCAATTAGTTGTGTTAGTAAAAATTTTGTTTTTTTTTTTATTTTCTTGTCGTTTGTTTCTTTTTTTAAAACTTCTCCTTTTTTTATATTTAATTTTTTTTTTCTCTTATCTTATTCTACATATTTTCCTCTTTCTGATTTTTTCTTTTTTTTTTTTAAAATCAATTTTTTTTATTAATTCTTAAAATATTTTTTAATGTTTTCTTTTTTTTTTCTTTTGTATATTGTGTATATTTTTTTTTTCTATTCTTTTCAATATTTAGGGTTAGTTTGTAAGTAAGATTTCGAATCGTTGGACATTGTTTTAGGCCATCTTTGCCAATGTCATATCCTTTGAATTGGTGAGGATTGCCTTCTTCTCGGCTCAATTTCCAGCAAATGAACTAAAGTTGAATTCGACTATACTAAATTAGATATTTAACACATATAGAGTAAGACGAATGAAATACTCTAAAATGGAACGGGATTACTTTTACCTCGCGTCCAATATGTCTTACATATTGGTTTGAGTCTTTAAGTAATGTACTGTGTAATATGTATTGTGTAATGTAATGTGTTCCTTTGAATATGTATTCACATATTAGACGGATGTATTTTTCATATTTCCACATTGTTTCGACTAAATTGATATAGCTGAAAAATGCGTTTAGACTCTTAGTGACAAATTCTGATACACGATATTTAATTAACATTTTAAATTTATTATTATAGTTTTAATAAAATTTTTATTATTAACTCTACTATGTTAAGAGCAATAATATTTACAATTTTTTATTAATTAAGCTGCCCCTTTTTTTTTTTTTTTTTTTTTTTTTTTGATTTAAATTCTAGTCTTCTACGAATTTGTCTTCTTCGATTTTTCACATGTATCGTCATGTAATTCATATTACCTAGTTTTCTTAACTGCAAGTTATTAATATTTGTGAAATCCGATGCGAAATTTTGGTTAAAGGCGAAATCATGTCCACTTGATTCTAATACGGGTAGAAAAATTTTACCATTTTTCAGATTAACCAGTTTTCCCTGGTATATTACTGGTGGAATTCTCTTCTTATGCACCACTGTTTGCATGTCACCTGTGTCTACGTTGAGAACTTCATTCAAAATATTATCTTTAAGTAAGCTATTGTCGGCGTCTGTATCAACTAGCAGAATGAGTTTTTTATTTCTGGCCTCTTCGCAAGGCAACTCAATAAACACGTCATTCATATTAGATTGCTCCCGGTTAGACACTTCTACCTCAACCTTTTTATTTTTATTATGCTTCACTATCAGTGACCCCTCAGTGGTCACACATCCACCAAATGCTCCGCTTAAACTCTTTGTATCCTCCTGGTTTACAACTGTACCCTCCTTTAACGAAACTTCCTTTACCTGGCTTGTATCCGCTCCCGTATCCACCAGTAAAACGAGTTTTCCATTTCTCGCCTCTACGCAAGGCATTTCAATGAACACATCACTTAACGTGGCTAAATTCCAGTTAGATACTTCCTTTATAGTATTTTTATCATCATTATTTAAATTATACGTTAACCATGAACATATTGTTTTCATGTCCTGTTTCCGTAAATTTGAAATGAAAATTCTAAATTTCGTTAATACTTTTGATTTTATATTACTTGCAAGTGCTTTTACATCTGTAATATATTCTGATATATTAAGACTAGTGCTCCTTGCTTTATATCGTTGAAAATTGAAAAACATTGCTTTTATAATCGATGTGCATGCTAACTGTGTAATTAGCAAGATGATTAGTAATAACTCTGTTCCCATTTCTATTAACATCTTTGCTTTATTGGTTAATTTATTCACTGTCTCATTTACTTTATCGTTTTGTGCTATAATTTTTACTATATTATTATTGTACCTAATGTTTCGATCTCTTTTAGGTTGCAGCATTTTTGAAGTTGGTAACGTATCCACAATCGCTTCCGATGTTGGACGTACGGTTACTGCTTCAGTTATTGAGGCTGGTAACGTATCGACAATCGCTTCCGATGTCGGAGTTACAGTTACTCCTTCACTCGACGAAATTGGTAACGTATCCACAATCGTTTCCGACGTCGGACTTACAGTTACTGTTTCGCTTGGTGAAGTTGGTAATGTATCCACAATCGTTTCCGATGTCTGACTTACCGTTATTACCTCATTTGGCCTCAAATTACTGTCATTATTGGGTTCCCAGATTACTGGCCTGTTCTGGGCCCTTGCCAGTTTCCCTGGCGATTGCCTTGGAATTTTTCCCAATTTCTTCTAGCCTCGCAATCTGCCATCATATGTCCTGGTCTGTTACACCAATGACATATTGTTTGTTTCGTTTCGTTTGGCATGTTCACAGGACTCCGATTCATCTGCGCCCCCTTGAAGGTAGTCGAATTTGGGTTCACTCGGTTATTTTGCTTTTGATTCCATTTCGTTTGGACTTGTTTTTGTTGCCAATTTTGCTGGGGTTGCTTTGGTTGCCAACTTCGTTGGTGTTGGTTCCATTGTTGACTCCCCTGGTTCCAGTTATTAGGCCCTTGATTTTTGTTGTTCGACCCACTTCTGTTGTTTTCATTGTTATTACACCTCCAGTTTGTCTCGTGTCCATATTTTAAACACTTTTGGCAATACGGTGTGTTTTCCCTAATTAAACACTTTTCTCGCGTATGCCCACGTTTATTACAAAATGAACAAACTATTTTCTCCTGTGGTGCTCTCGAAACGTTCTGCCTTTCTTCTAGTCTTTTATAAGCCACTAGATTATGTACAGGCGGTCCTGTGTAGGGTTCTACCGAATTCATATTAATTATGGGTGTAACCGTTGGTTGATGGAGGGAATTACTTCTTTGTATTTCAATCAGCGTGTTCACTGCTATTTCTATCATTTCCTCCATACTTTTCCCTGTAACACTTAGCATGTGAATTCGTAAAGTTGCATCTTTTAACCCTGTTCTAAACGCCTTATTTGCTGACGTCTCTACCATAGATACAAGTGCGCTGTCGCCCTGTCCATTATAGGTATCTTTTATTACTTGTAGCGCCTGTGCTTTTTTGGTATTTAGGCGTCTTGCGTACTGCCGAATGTCCTCATTGTGCAATTGACTGCAATTCTGTAGTTCTGTTAACGTTGAGTCTAACGAAATCGTTGGTAGGTAGGCTCTTCTTAACACTACTAGAGCCTACTAGATCATAAGCGTCTCCATACAATCTTTGTTTGATACAATCTATATACTCTTGTATATTTCCTGTAGTCGCTTCCCTTGTAGCTAACTCACACGCCTGTATAAACTTATACACCTCACCTCTTAAGTCTGGTGACTGTGTCCCTGAGAACAGTGGAACAAGACTGCTTGTTATCTTCGCGATTTCTGCTATACCCATCTTGATTTGATTTGCCCCTGATTGCTTAAACGTAGGAAATGAAACTGAGTTATATTCCTTTGGACTGACTATAGCAGCGGTAGCTTCTTTATGGTATAGTGTCTGATCGTTAGCTAATTCTATTTCTTGTTTCAGCCGTCTGTTTTCCTCTTTTAATTCTTGGACTCTTCTGTTCGCTTCTTCTAAAGAACTACAGTCTTCTCTTGATTTCTGTGCAAACCCCTGTTCTAGTGTTTTATTTAACGTTTCTTCGGTTAGCCCCTTTTCCTTCAATAATTCCCTTAGTTTTACGTTCTCGTCCTCTAAGTTCCTTAATATATCCTCCTGAAACACTTTATCTACTAAATAATTATCGTACCTATTCTTCAGTGCCTTAAATTCCGATTCCCATACCTTCGAATTTTCTGTCTTATTCTCTATTATCTGGTGTAGGAATTTAAGCAATTCCTCTACTATCGCGTCTGCTCTTTCTACACTTTAAAGGTCTCTTAGGTCCCCTACTCTAGACTTTATCAATTCTAAGTTTTCTTTGTTGCCCACTGTCTCTTTCAAAATTGCCCAAATTTTGGATATAAACTCCCCCAACTGACGTTTCAGATCCTTATGGGTTCTTTCTAATTCTATATATGCTTGTTCTTGCAACGACTCGGCCATTAATTACATTGCTTTTCGTTCTCTATTAATTTTTTTTTTTTCCTCTCATACATTTAATATTTTCAATTAAGTAGCATTTAACCTGACTAGTTAGCAAAACTGCAGCAGTCAGCAATCCTCTTGTTTGCTACTACTGACCTAATTTCCCTTTCGGAATAACAAAATCAAGGCCAGCGACAGTGGCTGCATTAAAACGAGCGTCGAATTTTTGACTTGCTCCTCAGAGTCGAACGAAATAAAACCCACAAAACAAAAACCCTACGTTTACAATTTTGCAAACGCTTCCGTTCTGACGCGCTAACAAGCAAAACAATAAAAAAAACACAGTAACTTTTGGCTGAAATGTGATCTCAAGCAGGCGCCGACGCCACTCTTGAGTTTCGCTTCACGTTCATATTCTACAACAAATATCCACTTATTTTCATTTCATTTAGTAAAATGAATAAGCGGTCTGCTTCTTATGAGTTAGCTTTCGACTATATTAAAAAAAACGCATTCTTAACTTATTTATTGCATTTATTTATTTCATTAATTACTCATTACAACTGTCTCCATTCCTAAAGTATAATTTTTCTGCCCCCTGGAAGTTTTTACACCTGTTGTCGCGCTCTTCCTTCCGATCTACGTTGTTCCAGCCGTTCTTCTAGGCTCCCTATTTCTTCCCATGCTCTGCGTGATGCCTCCCATGGAACTGGATTAGTGGTCTCTCGTACCAGTGCCCTCAGGTATGTTAGGCGTTTCCTGTCCTGCGCTAGTTTACCGCCACGACGCTTCTTCGGTGTTTTCGGTGTCGCAGTTGCCATTCGCTCTCTTTGCTCCAGCTGCCGCTTACGATATTCCTCTATCGTTAATTTTGCTGGTCCTTGTTTCTTTATTTCCGTCGGAATGTCCTTCGGTGCCTGTGCCGTACTCTCTGTGGCACGTATTCCATTGAGTCTTCTCAGTACTGGATATGTTCCGTATTTGACCACGAATAATCACTTCTATATTTTCCACAAAAACCATTTAAAATAAACAATAACCTCGCTTGCAATAAAATTTAATTTTTAGAACTCAATTTTATTCAGCAAACGACTCAAAAATTATAGATTTTAGCTCCCGATTTTAATCAGTTCGCTTTAACGGGGCATTTACATACACCACTTCGCACTGGACAGGCAAAATGCCAATGTGGAACTCAGAAAAGCTTACACCGTACATAACTCCGTTAAAGAAACAAATTATCCTTACGGGTTTTGTTATTGACAAAATTTTGTAAAGAGGTTACTTAATTGAGTGCACGTAAAAAAATGTTCCCTTAATAAGGGATCCTTTTAATTCGGAAAAATTAAAAAATAACTTTTTATTCTTATTATTCACATTACTACAATTATCATATTAAGAATTTATATAATTTTACTCAAAAATTTATTCATTCCCCAACAATTCACTTTTAAATATCACTTTAAAACTATTTAAAACTTTTGAAACTATTTAAAAACCTTCCAAACTACTTCCCATAGTGAAATGGTCGACCTCAGCAAAGGTTTCGTCCGGCTTGCAACGCCATTGGACAGACAAGGGTGCCTGGCTTGACGCTGGCACTCCTTTTATAATCATTTTTACTTAAGCTCGACGACGTAGCCGTCGGCGAAACTAAAGTGGACCGGTATGTCGCAATTCCACTATTTTGCAATATTAAATTCTTAATATTAATATTTGCCAATATTAACGTCGGCAGAATTAAATTGGGAACGATTTAATTCTTCCGCGTTTGCTCTTTGCTTTTTATTTTAGCTAATTTTATTTATTCGGAAAGCTTCTTGGCTTGAGCTCGAGAAAAGCTATTTGGTGGCAATTAGCTTCCACACTTGCTACCATGCAGACGGTGCTGGTTACTATCTTGGCTTTCCAGAGCTTTGCCCGGAGCTTACAATTAGCTCCCACACTTGCTACCATCACTAACCACATAACACCGCTAAAAGTCCCTTTTTCTGGTCCGCAGAGCTTTCAGTAGCCTGGGTCCCACAAAATTTCTTACTCTCGTTTTCTCTTTACACGAGCAAATGTTTTTGCTTAACGGCTGCTAGGCATCGTCGGTTTTCTCGTTCTCTCACATGTTTAAAATGTGTTCCTACTCATTTCCACAGCTACTGAGATCTAGATCATGCTCGTTATTTGCGTTCGTCATTGCATACTCATATTTTGTGTATTTGTTTTTTTCGGTAAGCAGAACATTTCTGTTTGCATTTTTCTTAAGATTTAACATTTTAGAATTTGTATTTTTCTTATTTTTTTTTTGGTTTTCACTTTTACTGCACAATTTCTCGGATAACCAGGAAGTGTTCTTTCTAATTAAAACAAATAGAAAATATTAATATTAAGGCAATTGTCTGCGATCAAGGATCCAACAATAGAGCCGCATTTCATAGATTTAGTGTAACCATTCAGTCACCTTATTTAAGTATAAATGGAGATAAATTATATGCAATTTACGATGTACCGCATTTGATAAAGTCTTTAAGGAATATTTTAATAAAAAATTATATCGATTTCGATTTCTTCAATATTATCATTGGCAGATGATATTTGGAAAACGTCCGAATAATTTTTTTCTTCTTTTATATCGATTTAACCAAGATGCCCTCGAAAATATATTTTATCTTATAAGATCTAGAGGCGTTACTATAATAATCCAAGGCTTTTTGAATTTAATTTAATAATGGCTAAAATGTTATCCATGAAAGTTGTAACACTCAAATCGTGTGGTAATTGCGAACCTGATAATGATATTCTTTTAAATGTTGCTAATGAAAATGAAATATTAGTTAGTAATGACGTGATAAACCAACAGGCAGGCATTTTCGAAGATGCTGTAGATGTATCTGAATTATTTTAATAAGACGGAAGAAAAAGACTTAGATGAGGTAATATCTGTTACTCTTTCAACCAACAGTTCTCTTGACAATGTGTGTGTAGTCACGCAGCTCCTGGACTTGTTTCCATGTACTCTCTAAGCTGGACCAAACGCTGTACCCATTGCAATTGTAGATCCTGGTTCCTGGATGTTGCTGTTCCACTTGGCGAACCAACAGCACAATGGACTCTGACCCTGGAAGTATTCCGTGCACCATAACCACCGGTTTGTAGGCCCAAGTAATTAGAAATTCGTCAAGTGCGATCAATCCGCCTTCTTCAACGATTGTCTGGACGGAGTTTGTTAATAAAAGTGCAATTAAGCAGAATCATGCTCTGTAGTGATGTAATGTAATATCAATAGCTGTGGCAGACTACAGCCTGGTTCGGTGTCAAAGATGACTTATTGTCCCGAGATAAACTGTGGTGTGGTCTGTTTATTGCCTCTCAGATTTGTGACGACATCCAGGAAATTAATTGGTACGCAGCGGCATTCAAATTTTGGAGTTTTCGCAAAAAACGCGAATGACATCTCTGGATCATGTCGGCAGCATATCAGCGACATGCGAGTTTTGGGGTTTTTGTCGCCGTTGTTCTTGCTGCTTGTTCGCTGTTGTTATGGTTGTTGTAGCTGCTTGCTCGATGCCTTTGTGGTTCTGTGTCTTAATTGTAATTATTGTATAATGCTACGAATTAGCAGGTACATACTGTAATATTGAATTTTAATTATATTTAATAGAAATTTTCAATTTAAAACTATAAAATTTATTTAATAGTAGTTTCATTAAATATAAGCTTCTAATAATAAATCTACTTGAAAATTCCCTAAAATGATATTATACATTATTTTTCAATTTAATTACAATTAATTACGATATAATTTTTGTTTTTCTCTTTCTCATTTTAACATCGTTTTAATAAGCAAATTTTCTTGCTTGCTGAAACGTTTTTTTTCTCTTTTCTTATATTTTGATGGTTGCAAATAGATGCTTTGCAAGCATAATTTTAATTGCTAAGTGCAATGCCCTGAAGGTGGCTGGAAGCAATTCTTCCTAAGGGTTTTTTCCTGTCTGGTTTTGAATTTCTTCAGTTTTCAAAAAAAACAAAAAACCTGCGTTTAAGTAAGCAAGTCTTTTCTTACTGAAACGCACGTTGTTAAAAGTTAGTGATTAGTTTTAATTAGTTGTGTTAGTAAATTTTCCTTTTTATTTTCTCTCTTTTATTTTCTTGTCTTTCTCTTTTTTTTCTTACCTTTTTCTTATATTTAATTTTTTTTCTCTTATTTTATTATACATTTTTTTCCTTTCTGTATTTTTCTTCTTTTTTTTTTAAATCAATTTCCTTTTATTTTATTTTAATATTAATTCTTATAAAATTTTTTTATGTTTTCTTGTTTTTTTTCTCTTTTTGTTTTGCATATTTTTTTCAACATTTAGGGTTAGTTTGTAAGTAAGATTTTCGAATCGTTGGACATTGTATTAGGCCATCTTTGCCAATGTCATATCCGTTGAAGTGGTGAGGATTGCGTTCTTCTCGGACCAATTTCGTATCAACAAGTTAAATTCGGCTATCCTAAATTAGCTAATAGTCAACTAGGAAATATTTAATACATATAGAGTAAGAGGAATGAAATAGTCTAAAATGGAACGGGATTACTTTTTCAATATGTACTGTGTAATATGTATTGTGTAATGTAATGTGTTCCTTTGAATATGTATTCACATATTAGCCTGATCTATTTTTCCTATTTCATTAATATGAAACATCATATCCTATTCTATATATCAATTCTATCTTACTCATAATAAGGTGGCTATTGTTATTATCATTACTTTCCGATTAATCATATTTTATTATTTACTATTACTATGTATAGTTTCAGTAAATTATTGTGGAAAGGTTTTTCCCTTTCCTTAGTATTTAAAACTGTCGTAATTGGACTTTTAATTTTTGCTACCTTATATGGCCCTATCCATATTGGAGAAAACTTATTTTTCCTAGTTTGATTCTTAATCAATACACTATCTCCTATCTTAAATTCTACTAAATTTAACTTAGCATAAATTTATCATATTGCTCCTTTGCTATTTGCTTCGCCCTATCTTGATTTTTTCTTCACTATTTCGTGAGCTCTTTGTATTTGAAATTTTAATACTTTATTCGGATCTTCGGCATTATATACCGGACTACACTTTCTTTTTAAGTTTGTCGGCATCTCTGTATCGAATCCAAATAAAGTACGGAACGGTGTTTGTTTGGTCGCAATATGGGGTGTGTGGTTATGAACATGCATCGCTGCAGTTAACCATTGATCCCAATTCGACCCGTCTTCTTTGGCTTCTTTCTAATGAAATTAGTTCCGTTATCTGTAATTAGAATTCGCGGAATTCCGTAACGCGTGATCACTTCGTCATAAAAAGCCCTGGCAACAGTAGTTGCTTCCGTGTCTGGGAGAGCTGTACATACCATAAATTTAGAAAAATCATCCTGAAACGTTAGAATGTACTTATTTCTGGACACAGTTTCTGGTAGAATACCTACTATGTCCATGTAAACTTTATCAAATGGCCTCATTGGTGTATCTGTTAGCACAATGGGCATTTTCGTTAATCTCGAACTTTTGTTCGCTTGACATTTCGGACAGTTCTTAACATAATCTTTGATTTGTCTTTGCATCCCTGGCCACCTATATTGTTGCCTGATTCTTAGGTAAGTTTTCACCGCTCCCTGGTGACCTCCTAATGGTGTATTATGGAAATCTTTTATAACGGTCTCTATCTGTTTTGGGTTTTCTAATAAAATTGTGTTTCCATTTTGTGTTATACCTGGAGTGTCAGGTTCTACAGACATCGGACTTGTACTTCTTTTATCACTACTTTTTTGGTACTTCATTTCTATTTCCCTTGTTCCAGACCGGGTCTGCTCTGCTGTCACTACATTACGATTTTGAGGTTTACAACATTACAATTCTACTCAATGCGTCTGCGTTTATATTTTTCTTGCCTGGCTTATATATGATTTCGAAATCATACTCTGACAACTTGTGTCTGAATCTTGCCAGTCTTGAAGTTTGGTATTTTAAATTGGCTATTCCCTTTAATGGCTGGTGATCAGTAAAAATTTTAAAATGTCTGTCTAGGAGAAATTCTCCGAAGTATTTTTGGTCCAAACTATTGCTAAGAATTCCTTTTCTATTGTTGAATATCTTTGTTTTGTGTCGCTCAGCGCTCGACTAGCGAAAGACCAATAGGATCTATCTTCGCCTACGTTTCCTTGAGAAAGGACCGTACCTAACGCTTCATTACTTGCGTCGGTGGTTAAAAGAAATTCTTTCGAAAAATCTGGGTATACTAAAACGGGTGGTGACATGACTAATTCTTTTAACTGTTCAAACGCTCTCTGGCAGTCTTCTGTCCAGACGAACTTAGCGTCTTTTCTTAACAATTTGTTAATGGGAAGCGCTATTTTTGCGGTGCCCGGTATAAATTTTCTATAATAATTCACAAGGCCTAGGAATGCTTGTACTTCCTTTTAATTTTAGGAGGTGAAATGTTTTTGACGCACTCCACCTTGCTAGGGTCTGGAAGTCCTCCATGTTCTGAACACTTGCGCCCTAAATATACGACTTCTCGTCGTAGAAATTGGCACTTGCTAATGTTTAACTTTAAGTTATTTTCCCCCTTGACCACGAAGATTTTGCCTAACCTTTCTTCATGTTGGTCCAGATTGGTCGCATATACGACTATATCGTCTAAATAAACGAAACAATCCATACCATGAAGTCCTGTCAGAATATGGTTCATTAGACGTTGAAACGTCGCTGGGGCGCCGGTCAAGCCGAAAGGCATTCGGTTGAAGTTAAAATGTCCTAAAGCTGAACTAAATGCGGTCTTCTCTTTGTCCGCCTTATCCATTAGGACTTGGTGGTACCCACTTGCCAAGTCTAACGTCGAAAAATATCTACTACTCCAATATCTCATCTATCCTAGGAAGTGGAAAAACTTGTTTTATTGTTGCTTCATTTATTTTTCTACTACTAACCGCCATTTCTTTTCTCCGTCTTTTCCACTCTTCTTTGGAACCAGAAGCAGTGGAGAGTTCCATGGAGATACACTTGGGGATATTAAATCCTCCTTTAGCAATTTATGAATTTGCCTATTTATTTCTTCTCTATGTGTTTGAGGAATTCGGTACTGCTTTTGGTTAATTGGTGGTTGATCCACCTTTATTGGAATTTTATGTGTTAGTACTGGGGTGTATGTCAATCGGTCACCCTCCAAAAGAAAAATATCATTATATTTCGCACATAGTTTTGTTATGGATTCTCTTTCCTCTCGGTTTAAGGAAGGATCCAAATCTAAATCTTTCATTAAAGTATTTATTCGTTGCGCTATGTCCGCATTACTTATACTGTTGATGGTAGTCCATGCTGATGGTATGAAACATCACTTAACTTGTATTTGTGGAAATCACTAAATTTCGGCACAAAGTTGTCACTAAGAATGAAATCTTTTACCGTTGAATTTAAGATTGGTACCTTGACCTCTTTATTTTCCACATTTGCTAGTGTTTCCCCCAGGTAGACTCCTGATGCAATCTCTTGTTTATGAACTACTACAATCATAACTTTAGTTCTAATTTTTAACGGCGTTATTCTAACTGTTCTTGCTTCGATTGTTATATTATTTTTGGTTCTTTGATCTACTGTATTTTTGATGCCTAGTAGTGGCAATTTAATTACAAATTCTTTATTTTCATTAAATAGTGTTAAGTTTTTACTGAGCGTGTTTATAATGGATATGTTCCACATGTCTCTGCCCAGTATGCCGTCCGCCGGTACCCCTTGTTTAAGTGGCACAACGTGTAGCGTTAAACGTAAAGGCTGTACCACATCATGGCATATGTTAGTGGACCCTATTGTGGTTATACAGCCTCCAAATGCTCCATCTAAATCCCTCTTTTACTAGGCTTGTATCTGCTCCTGTATCCACCAGTAAAATTAGTTTTCCATTTCTCGCCTCTACGCAAGGCAATTCAATGAACACATCACTTAACGTAGCTGAATTCCAGTTAGATACTTCCTTTATAGTATTTTTATCATCATTATTTAAATTATACGTTAACCATGAACATATTGTTTTCATGCCCTGTTTCTGTAAATTTGAAATGAAAATTCTAAATTTCGTTAATACTTTTGATTTTATATTACTTGCAAGTGCTTTTATATCTGTAATATATTCTGCTATATTAAGCCTAGTGCTCCTTGCTTTATATCGCTGAAAATTGAAAAACATTGCTATTATAATCGATGTGCATGCTAACTGTGTAATTAGCAAGATTATTGGTTAATTTATTCACTGTCTTATTTACTTTATCGTTTTGTGCTATAATTTTTATTTTATTATTATTGTAACTAATGTTTTGATCTCTTTTAGGTTGTAGCATTTTTGAAGTTGGTAACGTATCCACAATCGCTTCCGATGTTGGACGTACGGTTACTGCTTCATTTGGCCTTAAATTCCTATTCTTGTTGGGTTCCCAGATTATTGGCCTTGTCTGGGCCCTTGCCGGCTTCCCTGCTGATTATTCTGGAGATTTTCCCAACTTCTTTTAGCTCCACAGTTTGCTACTATGTGTCCTGGTCTGTTACACCAATGACATATTGTTTGTTTCGTTTCGTTTGGCGTGTTCACAGGACTCCGATTCATCTGCGCCCTTGAATGTAGTCGAATTTTAGTTCACTAGGTTATTTTGCTTTTGATTCCAGTTCGTTTGGACTTGTTTTTGTTGCCAATTTTGCTGGGGTTGCTTTGGTTGCCAACTCCGTGGGTTTGGTTCCATTGTTATTTCCCCTGGTTCCGGTTATTAGGCCCTTGATTTTTGTAGTTCCACCCACTTCTGTTGTTTTCATTGTTGTTACACCTCCAGTTTGTCTCGTGTCCATATTTTAAACACTTTTGGCAATACGGTGTGTTTTCCCTAATTAAACACTTTTCCCGCGTATGCCCACGTTTATTACAAAATGAACAAACTATTTTCTCCTGTGGTGCTCTCGAAACCGTTCTGCCTTTCTTCTAGTCTTTTATAAGCCACTAGTTTATGTACAGGCGGTCCTGTGTAGGGTTCTACCGAAATCATATTAATTATGGGTGTAACCGTTGGTTGATGGAGGGAATTACTTCTTTGTATTTCAATCAGCGTGTTCACTGCTATTTCTATCATTTCCTCCATACTTTTCCCTGTAACATTTAGCATGTGAATTCGTAAAGTTGCATCTTTTAACCTGTTCTAAACGCCTTATTTGTGTTTTTTTCTACCATAGATACAAGTGCGCTGTCGCCCTGTCCATTATAGGTATCTTTTATTACTTGTAACGCCTGTGCTTTTTTGGTATTTAGGTGTCTTGCGTACTGCCGAATGCCCTCATTGTGCAATTGACTGCAATTCTGTAGTTCTGTTAACGTTGAGTCTAATGAAATCGTTGGTAGGTAGGCTCTTCTTAACACTAGGTATAATTCTTCTAGGCTGCTGGAACGTTGTGAGCCTACTAGATCATAAGCGTCTCCATACAATCTTTGTTTGACACAATCCATGTACTCTTGTATATTTCCTGTAGTCGCTTCCCTTGTAGCTAACTCACACGCCTGTATAAACTTACAAACCTCACCTCTTAAGTCTGGTGACTGTGTCCCTGAAAACAGTGGAACAAGACTGCTTGTTATCTTCGCAATTTCTGCTATACCCATCTTGGTTTGATCTGCCCCTGATTGCTTAAATGGAAAATGAATAAATGAAAATTAAAAGGAAATGAAATTGAGTTATATTCCTTCGGACTGACTATAGCAGCGGTAGCTCTCTATGGTATAGTGTCTGATCGTTAGCTAATTCTATTTCTTGTTTTAGCCGTCTGTTTTTCTGATTTTAATTCTTGGATTCTTCTGTTCGAACGAAATAAAACCCACAAAACAAATTACCACGCTGACAATTTTGCAACCGCTTTCATTCTGACGCGCTAACAAGCAAAACAATAAAAAAAAACCACAGTAACTTGCGCTGAAATCTGAACTCAAGAAAGCGTAAGCGCCAACGCCACCATTGAGTTTCGCTTCACGTTCATATTATACAACAAATAACCACTTTAATATCTTCCACAAAAACCATTTAAAATTAACAATATTGTCCTCGCAATAAAATTTAATCTTTTTATTTTAAAAACTAATTTTATTCAGCAAACGACTTAAAAATCGTAGACTTTAGCTCCCGATTTTAACCAGTTCGCTCTAACTGAGCATTTACACACCTCACTTCGCGTTGGACAGGCAAAATGCCAATGTGGAACTCAGAAAAGCCTAAATCGTACATAACTCCGTTAAAGAACCAAATTATCCTTACGGGCTTTATTATCCACAAAATTCTGTAAATAGGTTACTGCATTGAGTGCACGTAAAAATTTCAACTAATAAGTTCTTCCTAATTCGAAATTACATACGTTTAAAATTTCCATAAAAATTTCCCTAACAAATTTATTTATTTCTCCAACAATTCACTTTCACTAAATTTCACTTTAAATTAATTTAAAGACTAGTCAAAAAATTTCCAAGTAACTTCCCAGAGTGGAAGGGTCGACCTCAGCAAAGGTTTCGTCCGGCGTGGAACGCCATTGAACAGACAAGGGTGCCTGGCTTGACGCTGGCACTCCTTTTATTTATTCCACAAATTTCACCAAAATTTTCACTCACTTACTTTTACTTTCCTTCGAGCGATCCTCGGCTCGAAAATCCGGATGCGCCAAAATGTTGTGGTTACCTCCTGAAAATTATGATCCTCCTAAAGAAAAGACCGGAATGCCTTCTAGTGTTCTTTTATTTTAAAATATGCAGCAGCTGTCTGCGAGCTGTGGGCTCACTGGCAGAACTCTACTTTCAAACATTAAATCGTTTCTACTTAAGCTCGGTCGACGTAGCCGTCGGCGAAACTAAAGTGGACCGGTATGTCGCAATTCCATTATTTTGCAATATTAAATTCTTAATATTAATATTTTCCAATATTAACGTCGGCAGAATTAAATTGGGAACGATTTAATTCTTCCGCGTATGCTCTTTGCTTTTTGTTTTAGCTAATTTTATTTATTCCGAAAGCTGCTTGGTTTGAGCTCGAGAAAAGCTATTTGGTGGCAATTAGCTTCCACACTTGCTACCATCACTGACACCACTGATCTAAAGCTCTGCATTCTTAAGTTTAGAAGTAGCGTGAACGTGTGTGTGCTTTCTGATAAGAACTGTTTCCATTCTACTTGGGAGCAGTTCCTATGGCTGTTCGACTGCTTGATATTTTTGTGCGCCGTCACAAAACAGTTAAATTTGTTGCGGTAGATCTACCTGCAACAAATCCATGTTGAGATGGGCAAATTAAGGTTCTCAGTGAAAAATATAGTTTTTCTTTGACTAGTTTTTCGACTATTTTTGAAAGATTAGTTACTTAGAAATTGGTCTATAATTGATAATAGAATGTTAAATCTTCTTTAGATGTTCCTTATCCTATCACTTGATATGAGGATTGGCAAGATAAATGATATTTTCCATCTATCAAGAAAATAACCAGAGCTAAGAGAACAAATTGAAAATTATCAAATTATATGAGACTTTTAGACTCATATCTGTAGATTCTTTTAGAATCATATCTGTAGATTAACTATCTCTTCTTTAGAAGAGATTAAATTTAGATAATTTATAGAATTGTCGATTGCAGTATTATTAGAAATTAGAATATCTTCTTGACAAGTAGACTTAGAAAGTTTGCGAATAAATTTACTGTGTCATTCAAAGAATATGTAATTTCATCTTTAAGCAATGTCGACGAGGGAATAAAAGAAGATTTCTTTTTGGATTGTATATACCTCCAAAAAGCATTTGAGTTACTTTTTATATTATCTTCTAAACTAAGGATATATTGCTTATAAAGGAATTTTTTTACGAAGTTAAACTCTCGAACACGAGCATAATGTACATATTTTGCTTTGTATTCTATAGCCTTGTTTTTTTCAACTGTGTGTTGTGTAAACTCAAACCACACATGGAAAAAACGACGTAGTGCCGAACTGTCAAAAATTTCACTCAATGGTTGATAGTAAAAGAAAGAAGCCAGCTGTGCAATTTCAAGTGAAAAATAAAATGGACACTGATTTAGTCCAAGTTATAGATATGTTGTTGGAATCAACGATATCCTCCGAAACCTCTTTGGAATCGACTTCCAGCAGCAGCAGTGGAAACTCGAAATGCACTCATAGCAAAAATAAGCCATTTCTTGATACGATAAGAAATTATAGTGAAAATGATTTTGTTACGCACTTTCGACTAAAGCGAAATACGGCAAACAACTTAGTTGGTACGTAAAGTAGACGAGATAAACCTATCATATTAAATTTTTCGTTATTGCAGATCAATATTCTCAGTGCGAAATTTTTAAACAAAAATTTAAGAATAAAGGTGGACCGGAAAAGCTGTCAGCTGGAAAATAAATATATATATTTCTTTGGTATATGAGCAACAAAGAGCCCTATAGAACAATCGGAAATTTGTGGGAATTTCAAAATACGGCGCATGGATAACAATAAATAGAGTCGCCAGCTTTATAATTTCGATTGGATACAATCATATACATTGGCCCCAAAGTTTAATAAGCACGCAAGAGGCCTTTAAAACAAAAGCAGGAATTGAGAATGTCATTGGAGCTATAGACTGCACCGACATTCGTGTAAAAGTACCCGTGGCGAACAAGGACTATTTCAATAGAAAAAAATTCTATTCAGTCAATCTTCAAGCTGTAGTGGATGCTCAAAAAAGGTTTGAAGATATTTTTGTGGGAGAACCGGGCTCTCTGCACGACAGCAGAATGCTACGAAGATCGCCTCTTTACCTCAGACTATTTCTAAATACCAATTTATTTGGAGACAAGTATTTTTCCTTGCAAATTTTAATTAAACCTTTAAAACATGAATTCCTCATAGATTTATAATTGGAGATTCAGCTTATCCCTGTTTGGAATGGCTTGTTACTCCATACAGAGATACCGGTGCTTTGACACGCCAAAAGAGCAAGTTTTACTACCTTCACTCTTCCACAAGAATTGTGGTAGAACACGCTTTTGTGTTGTTGAAAAGTCGTTTCAGACGGCTGCAGTTTTTTACGGAACAGCAGAATATAAATATCGTTGTAAATTTGGTAACAGCAGGATGTATTTTGCATAACAATTTGCATTAAAAATAACGATGAAATAACAAATTTGAATGAACCAGAACATAGTCAACCAGAATCAGTGAAATTTTCTGAGTCACACCGGAGAGCAACCGAAGAGGTCAAGTTTTACAGCAATTAATAAATGCTAACTTATTGTAATTTCAATATATTCAATACATATATTGAATTATTCAATAAAATTTAATTTTTGTCTAGAAATTTTTCCAAAATTTCAATTTTTTGCTTAAATCTTTTTTCCTTCTGCTCCTCAGCCTTGCGCTTTATTTTTAGTTTTTCCTCATTATATGCTTTTCTCAATTTTAATTGTTCCTCTAAGTAGGTTTTTTTAGTTAATTTTTTTTTCCTTCTTTACTCCTTGACGTCTCGGCCTGTGGTGACGCAGCTAACGATACTATAGGTGTTCCCGATAAATGAATGGTATGCTCGTTCCTCATAATGGGCCGGTTGCCAAATATTTCATCTAATTCGTTCTCAAAAGGAACATCGGTTTGTCCTGCTCCGGTTTGACCCGCATTATCCTTCGCCTGCTTGTAGGCGCGCAAAACCGACCTCATTTTCATTTTGAGCATTACTGTTGTCGTTGGTTCCATATGAAAATTTTTTATTATAGAATATTTCTTCGATATTCTATAATAAAATAGCTTACTAGGACTTCGCGGCTTGTAAGGTCTTCTAAAACGTTCTGCATGGCATACTTCTTCTTCTGGGGATGAAGGAATTCATCCTTTCTCTGTCCGTATGAATTAATAAAGGCCATAAGTAGTAGTAATATGTATTTTCTAATTCACAACAACAACAACAGGCAAAAGCATACATCCTCATTTGAAAAATGAGGATTAATCCTCACAACAACAACAGGTAAAAGCATACATCCTCACAACAACAACAACAACAACAATAACAACAGGTAAAAGCATACATCCTCACAACAACAACCTCACAGAGTGGCCAGATTATTTTTATTTTGTTTTCCTGGGATTTTTTTGGGAATTTTTTAGGGTGGCAAACCTGGTGGTCGAGTGGTGGCAACCCTGAAGGTCTGGCAGACGGACATACGGCTAACGGACAGACGGCTAACGGACTGGCGGCTGGCGGCTGACGGTCGGTTGGGGGATGGTGAGGAAGCAGGGAGAGGGAGCGACGTTGTGTTCCCGCAGTGGCAGCATGCTAAACAGAGGCTGCCTGAGCAGAAGCTGCGTAAGCAGAAGTAGTGTTGTAGTTGTTGTTTATTTAATTGCTTCGTTTTTGAGACACTGCCCCCGAAGTATAGTAAAACTTAATGTAAACATTAAGGGAGCGGTTCAAGATGTGGCTCGCATCCACGGTCTGAAGCGCGGAGTTGTTCTTTTAAGAAATATGAAACTCGTCTTATTTTTCTTGTTGTTGTTGTTGTAGTTTTTTATTTAATTGCTTGATTTCGAATTGCGCCTTGACTCGAATTTGTCAGGAATTAAATTAATGTAAACATTTTCAAAGAATGTGATAAAATGACGCGGAACTGAACCGAACATGATCGAACACAGAGACGGATCTCTTCGTTATCTCAATTTCACTTTTGTTGATATGTCCTTTTTTTTCTTTTTTATCTTATAAGGGTTTCAGCTGGAGTATGAAAGATCTGAAATTTATAATCAAACTTCATTGCGTATCTGAATGTAGCAGTGACAGTTGTGCTGATTTCGTCTTCATTATTTTATTAAATTTTAAAAGAGTCTAAAACTTAAATATAAAAAGGAAAGTTTTAAAAAGTAAATAGAAAGTGTACAGAACATTAAAAAGAGAAAGTGTACAGAACATAAAAAGCGAAAACATTTTAAAATGTGAGCAAAAACAGTAAATGTAGAAAATATTTAGAAAATAAATTTTAAAAAAAGAAAGTGTACAGAACATAAAAAGCGAAAACATTTTAAAAAGTGAGCAAAAACAGTAAATGTAGAAAATATTTAGAAAAGAAATAGAAAAAAACTTAAATAAAAAATTTTAAAAAGTGCACAGAATAGTTTAGAAGTGAAGTACTTCAATTAAAAAGTAAAATTGAAGTAAAAATTGAAAACAAAAAAGTAAAAACTTAAATTAGAAAATAATTAACATCAAAAACAACTTCAACAACAACAACAACAACAACAACAACAACAGCAACAACAACAACGATAACAAAAACAACGACAAAAGTAGTAGCTTGTGAGGTAAATAAATTTAAAAACAAATATTTATTAATTAGTAATTAGTAATTAAATAGTAATATAGGTATAATATTAATGATAATAATAATAATATTAATAATAATAATAATAATAGTAAATAAATATATAAATATAAAGATATTTTTACTGTAATATTTTTATTATACATAATATTTTTTTACAGCTTTACAGGATCGTAAGTTTTTAATATTGTATATCTCTTAATTAACAGCATCAATAGCAACAACCACAGTAACAACAACAACAACCTCCACTTACAACAACAACAACAATAACAATAACAACAACAACAAAAGTAGCAGCATCAACATCGTCGACACCACCATCGTCGCCATCACCGACACCTCCGACACCACCATCGTAACCATCACCGACACCTCCATCAACATCGTCACCATTACCGACACCTCCACCGTCACCATTACCGACACCTCCACCGTCACTACCGACACCACCATCGTCACCATCACCGACACCTCCACCGTCACCACCACTACTTCCATGACTACCAACGGCAACAGTAACAACAACAACAACAACAACATTTCCGCCACCGTCACAACCGTTACCAACAATATTTATAACAACAACAACATGAAAGGCTTCCTATGTATTGAATGTGGACAGCGCTTCACCTTGAAGCACAATCTTAAGCGTCATGTTGAGGACAAACATGAGAAGCGGGTATTCGAATGCAATGATTGCAAAAAGAAATTTACCCGACGCGACAACCTCGTGCGCCATAAAGTTTTAAAACACCCTCAACCATCAACATCAGCAGCAGCAGCAGCAGCATCTTCAATATTAGCAGCATCATCATCTTTTACTCACCCTCAGCCATCAACATCAACAGTAGCAGCAGCAGCAACATTAATACCAGCACAAGTGTGTTGTCCCTACTGCAATGAAAACCTTTTGCAGAAAGTCTGGAACTATCACCTGAAAACCAACAAACATAAGAAAAATTGTTGGCTTCCAATAAATGAGCACCTCAAAGCCATTAAGTCGTCCTTCAAAGAAAGGGTTGAAACCTTTATTTATACAAACGACAATGAGGGTTTATTAATCCCAGAGACTTTCTTAGAAAAGGATAAGGAAACAATTTTGAGGGCTCTAGAAGATTTGTTGGTAAAACACTCAGCATATAAATTTAACGTTGAAATTTATGCTGAGTACATGAAAATTACCAACGAAGAAAACATAATTGTTGAGGTGAAATCGTTCCAAACTAGAACGACGCTAGTTGAACAAGCTGAGGAGTTAATAAAAATTTATAGAGACATGTGCGAACAAGTATGCAAACAAATGTCTGAGTTCCAAGAGAGGGACAGGGGCTGGTCTCTTGTAAGGATTTATCACCTGGAGATCAATGTCAACCAATACCGTCCACTGAAGGGATCTTCATATATCCCACTGCCGAAGAAGCTGCAGGAGAAGCGGGCGTTAGAAATGAGGACGAATTTTGCTTCAAGTGGGCTATAATATCGGCCGTAAACCCATCTGATTGCAATCCACATAGAGCTTCCAGTTATAATGTAACCAACATTGAAGAGAATGTAATTGTATTGGAGAATGGTGTGTCGTTGAATTTCAACACATTAACGTTCCCGCTGCCATTGAATGAAGTCTCCCGATTTGATTCTTTAAATTCAGACGTGAGTGTTAATGTGTTTGGTTACGATGAGGAGGTCGGTGGCATCGTGGGACCCTTTCACTCCACTTCGGGGGAGAAGTCCTCTCACATAAACCTTCTGATGATTCAGGAGGAGGAGCGGGTCGCTATGTATGGATCAGAAATATATCAAGGTAATTTAAATTAAACTAATGACTAATAATTTTCATAATACTAATTTTGTGTTTTCCCTCTTTTCTTTACAGATCAATCAAAAGTCAGCAAACAAACCACTGTCGCAAGATCTTCTTTTGCAACAGCTGCCTGCAGTACTCGCACAATTCGAGTACATCACAATATCATAAAGAGGTCTGTAAGAAGGTGGTGACAGTGATGCATAAGGAGGAGGAGGAGGCATCACTTAGTTTTATACACTTAGAACGTAAGTTAGATGTACCATTTGTTATATATGCAGATTTTGAGTGCATATTAACAAATGTAGATAGTAGTGTAGATGTAAGTTTAAATAGTAGTAATGTGCAGAAGCACATACCAATAGCTTTTAGTTACTTCATAGTTTGTAAGTATAATTAGTATAATTATAATTAGTATAATTATAATTATTTATATTAGTGTAATTATAAGTATAAGTAGTAATTTGAATAAGTTTGTTATATATTCAGGTGAGGATGCCCCTCTAAATTTATTCAAAGTTTGGTGGGGGATTGTAAAGATATTTATGAAAATTATTTGAGTGTCGTGAGGCCTATGACTCCCTTGGGTCCGGCAGAACTCAGACATCAGTCTGAGTACAATGTCTGTCACATTTGTGAACAGACATTGGGGGCAGATAGGGTGGCAGATCATTGCCATTTAACGGGAAAGTATAGGGGTCCAGCACACAATGAGTGCAATTTGAAATACCAAATTGCACATTTTATCACTATATTTTTCCACAATTTTTCTGGCTATGACTGCCACTTATTTGTAAGGAACTCAATTTATTTGAGGGGGATATAAATGTTAGCCCCTAAATAAAGAGTTGTACGTATACCTGTCGAAGAGGATACGTGTAAGCGAAAAGAAGACCTTTGAATTCAGGTTCTTGGATTCTTTTCGCTTTATGGCTTCCAGTTTGGATACATTGGCGCAAAATCTTACACCTAATGATTTTCATGCAGTGCGCCAAATGTATCCAAACGATGAAGAATTTAATCTTCATGAATTCAGTTGATCGCCTACAAGAAACCAACCTTCCTACTCGGGCTGATTTCTCCAGTCGATTGACTGGTACAGAATGTGGAGTTATTATGCTCAAAGAGTTTGGCAAGTTTTCAATTGTCAAACACTGAATGATTACATGGTCCTCTATCTGAAAACAGATGTACTTATTTTCGTAGACGTTTTTGAAAATTTCAGAAACGTGTGCAAAAATATTTACTATCTGGATCCCTGTCAGTACTACACGGCTCCAGGTTTGTCTTGGGATGCAATGTTGAAAACAACTAACATAGAACTGGAGCTGCTTACTGACGTTGATATATATATTTTTGTACAGAAAGGCATACGGGGCGGCATTGTTCAATGTAGCAAGAGGCATTCAAATAATAAGTATATGACAACAACAACATACAAATAATAAGTATATGACGGATTACGATTCAAGTAAGCCGTCAGAATACTTAATGTATTTGGATGCTAATAACCTATACGGTTGGGCAATGTCGCAATATTTACCGTATGGGGGATTTGAATGGGTTACTGACGTTAATAATTTTAGTGTCAGCAGCATTCTTTCAATGCCAGAGGATTCATCCACTGGGTTTATTTTTGAAGTAGACTTGTACTACCCTCAGAGTTTACATGACGCGCATAATGATTTACCATTTTGCGTGGAAAATAAAACTGTTGGTAGCTCCAAGTGTAAAAAGTTGATTGCTGATTTAACCAACAGGACTAATTATATAATTCATTATAAAAATTTATAGCAATGCCTTCAAAATGGTTTAATTTTAAAGAAAGTCCACAAGGCATTGAAGTTTAAAAAGTCTTGTTGGTTAAAACAATATATCGACTTAAATACCCATCACCGCAGTTTAGCCAGAAATACTTTTGAAAGGAATTTCTTTAAACTGCTAAACAATGCGGTATACGGGAAAACAATGGAAAATGTTGATAAACGGAAAGATGTCAAGATTGTGAATAGCTGGGAAAGTCGAGGAAAGCGATTGGGAGTTCGCGCACTAATTGCTAAAACCAAGTTTCATAGCTCTTCACAATTCACATAAGACATGATTGCGATTCAAATGAGTAGGATTCGCACCGTTTATAACAAGCTCATTTATTTGGGATTTTCGGTGCTTGAATTGTCAAAGTGGAAGATGTATAACTTCCACTATGACTTCATGCTACCGAAATTCCAACAAAGTCTTGCATTGAACTATATGGATACAGATTCATTCACATATTCAATCAAGACAAGATTTTTTAGGGATATGCGAGATGATATCGAATCAAAATTTAATACATCCGAATATCCGGAGGACAATGTTTATAATTTTCCCCTTAGGAATGCTAAAGTCCTCGGCATGATGAAGGATGAGTGTAAGGGGAAAATAATGAGGGAATTCATAGGCCTCCGCTCAAAAATGTACTCCATAGCCACTGTAAATAGCAAAGAAATCAAAAAGGCTAAGGGAGTAAAAAAATTTGTTTTAGATAGGTTAAGTCTTAGTGATTATAGGAATTGTTTAATAAATAAGAATATAGTTTATGGGGATATGTATATATTTAGAAGTAAGATGCACTCAGTACTATATATACTCAGTTAATTCATAACATAGCTTTAAGTTCTAGTGACGATAAGCGATACATTAGAAGTGACGGTATCCACACTTATGCGTAGGGCCATCATAAAATAGGATTAGAAATTGAATTAGATATAGATGAAGACATTTTTGTCAATTTAATCTATTAATAATTAAATTTAATTTTTAAGAATAAGTATAAATTATTGTCTTTTAAAACAAAATAATTGAATTTTATAAATAAATTTTTATTATTGTATATATTGTAAATATTGTAAATATAGACATTAAGTTTACAATTGTTAGGTTAAGAGATTTTATAAATAAAAAAACTTATATATGAAATTATAAACATTTTCTTTTTATTTATTGAAGGAATTTTCTTGTTTTTTATTTAAAGCATTTTGAATCGCTCAACATTCATTATGGGCATGGCACATTCTTTGTAGTAAGCACATTCTTTGTAATAAGTATGTATGTTGTAAAATTTCAAAGTTGCTGCAGCCCATTTCTTCGACGTTAATTACGGGACCGTTTAAAATTTCTTCAACCCATTTGGATTTTTCAGCTCCCTTCACATATACTGGTGTGTTTTGAAGATTTTGCTTCACGAAATATTTTACAATGCTAAAGTCGATGAAGCCATCATTCCATGTGAAACCATGATGATTATGATACAACCACTGTATTTGTTTTTGGGACTGCCGTGTTAATTTGTTAAATCCATATGGCGGTTTATAATAATAAAATTCTGGTACTCATTAAAGCTGAAGGTAACTGCCAACTCTTTAACAATAAGTTCATTAAAATTGCCTTTGAAGCTCTGCACATTAAGAGTAATAAATTTGTCATTCTCCATTTGCATTTAGACGACTTTTTTAATTTCACCAGTCGTTGGTGTATATTCAATTATTTTATCGTGTATAAGTATACAATAAGCCGATGTGTTGGCTGGAATATTCTTTGATGTCTTAAATTCAATTCTAATATCAATCGGACCACTTTTAATCGCTTCGTTTTGATGACTAACATCCACCACAATTATCGGTGCAGTATCTTTGAAATCTTCAGGCAGCAGCACTGGTTGAGATTCACGAGTAAAATAGCTTTGTTGAAATTTTATGTACATATCATATAGCAGAGCATAACGATTACGATCAAAATTCAGGTTGAGGGATATGTATCAGAATTTAAGTGCACTTTAACATCAATTAAATGACAATGTTGAAACTTGTTGTCCTTTCGAAAAACAATCAGTATAAAACGTGGTCTTTCATTTTGTGGAGACAATTTAACGTTCCACAAATGGTTGGTTCCTTGAGTAAGTAGTGGATTGAAATGACAGTCCCAACTGCGGAATGCTGTTGATATAGGTTGACCGTTTTGGATTATTTGGAAGAGTTGTAGTTTTGCAAAATCAGCTAATTGTACATGCGGAATTTTCCATATAATATTAGTTATATTCAGTTTTAATTTTTCGTTTGCAAACGGTTGAATAAACAGCATTTTCATCCGAATTTGAAAGTAGTAGTACAAGTTCATGTTTAGCATTTAAGATAATTTTACTAAAGTCTTCAGCAAATCCCAGTAGCACTTTTAGTAGTATACAAAAATTAAAATATCCATCCTTTATTTCATTCTTCGAAAACCAACCAGCATTTTTCAGTATATTACTTTCGGTCGGATTCAAAGAGACATAATTTTTCACAGTTGTAGTTACACCCAAGTGACGGGTACGATCATTCTCCAATCCATTAATCTCATAGCGAATTTCATCAAACAAGAATGTCATACAGTTATTTTTTTAATTTTGCATTGGAAGTCACATTTCCATTCTCCTAGGTTCTACCTTCAATATAAAGTATACTTTCACTGGGTAAAACGAATAGATCTTGATTTTGAATGGCTATCCTTATCTCATCGTTGCTTTTATATGATTGTAAATACAGTGAGTAGCTATGGTATTCTTTTTTAATGATACTATCATCATACAGTGGTTTTTATATAACATCAAGTATTTGACTCATTTTAATTTAGTTTTTCTTTAGTTTGAAACCCAAAGATTTTAAAAACTCTTTATTTAGAAACGTCAGCTGTTTAAGTTTTATAGTGTCAAGTGTTGTCTGCGGCTTCTGCGAATTTGTTAGTCCAAGTGGTAGGGTAGAAGTGAATGAAGATATACCTATGTAAGCACTTTTATTATAGATAATCATTATTCTTGTTGTTTTAAATGTAGTCTGAGGGTTATAGTTTCTCCACAAAAAGTAATTAGGTTACCGCTTTGATCAAGAATTTTTACTGTAATCGAACTTATCTGTCTGGTGTTTAATGGTAAATAGGTAACATTTTTCGGAATCTCATCTATTTTATACCCAGGACTGACACTCAGTGCAAACATATGTATTGTATGCGCCGGTGCATTATTAATATATGAACCGGTAGCTATGTCACACTCAATGTGTACTGCATTGATCTCTGTTATATTCACAGGCAAGTCCGGTGTATGTAGTTTTCCTGCTTCCAATATTCTTTTACTGAATCCTAAGAGCGGACCAATGCTTCGATCTTTATTAAAGAAAATGTCATGTTTACTGGATCCTACGATAGCTTGCAGTGTATTAGGGTTGGCTGCTATTTCCAATTTCTCGTGCAGCTTTTCATGTGACTCTATACTTAAATATCTACTTTGAATGTACTCAACAATATCATCAAGACATATGAACCGACAGGAATTTCAATTGTATGGTCTCCAATATGAAATAAATTATTTTCATAGTCGACGTTTGGTATGGTGTTGTAACTATGAAAGTCGACCAGACCACATACGTACTTATTATCTAAATCTATAGGTGGAAAGTAATCAGCTGGTAAAATGGATTTGTTTCCACTTAAAGTAAGAGTTATTGACATCTTGAATGTTGATTAACTAATGAAATGAAAACACACACAAACAATCTTTTTATACCAGAAAATTTATTTACATATATTTTACAAAATTTTATTACTATCGATCCAAGAATTATGTTCATTCAAAAATCCTAACCACTTGACGAAAAATTTGCTTCCTCTTGTTTTAAGAACTTTCTCCACGAGGTTGGTGTTGGGATATTTTGTTTTCAGTAGTTCAGTTTCGTAGAATCCTCCTCTAATTGTATTTGCCTGGTAGTCTTCAAGAATATACGTTGTTGGGTTTGTAATTCTTATATTTTTAATTTTAAAAATCTCTGTAGTCCAATTTGGTGTATAGCCTTTTTCGAATATATGTTTATGTTTACTGATGCGAACATAATCTCCTATGCGGAACTTTGACCTTGTAAATATTTTCAGATTATTGTAGCAGTCTTTAGTAACAACCTTTCATTAGACGGATTCACATCAATGGGAGCCATATTTATCGTTCTATGCTTTTTCTTATTGTATTTGTCGATAAAATTTTTATAATTATCAATCCATCGATACGATCCATGGTAACTAAATTCCTTCCACATCATCTGATTTAGTGATCTATTGAAACGTTCAACCATTGACGTCTTTAAAACACTGTACGAAGAATAATGGTTGACATGGAATTTCCTCACTAAATTTTTTATTGTCGATTAAAGAATTCTTTACCGTCATCGGTTTGTAAATTTCTCGGTATCCGACCTAAATTGAATATCGTTTCCATAGCTTTGGTTACATCAGCGAATGTTTTAGATTTGAAAGGCATAGCCCAGGCGAATTTTGAAAATGTATCTTTTACGCTGAGAAGGAAATGAAATCCATTGTTATCCGTGGAATAACTTCCCATTTCTACTAACTCCGCTTGCCAGAGGTCGTCGATTCCTTTAGTGATTACACGTCTTCGTTTAAAACTTTTTCGAGATTGAGTGTGAAGCTCCTCTACTAAACCCCGCTTTTTACTCATTTTGGAATTTCTTCTAGAATTTTTTTCTCCAATGCAACTGCAAATTTAGGTCTTATTGCTTGTTGAAAGGGGTAACTTTCCATTCGACCAATTTGTTCACTAATATATTTTGTATAATCTTGAATACTACTTTCGATGTATGTTTCAGCATCATCAATCTTTACGTGAACTACTTCAAATTCTTTATCAATTTTTTTCTTCAGTGCTTTGTTTTCTTTTTTAAATTCTGAGTCCATCTGATTCATACTATCTTTCACAAAAGACTTTGTTATTGACTCCATCTGTTTCATATTATCTTCCACAAAAGACTTGGTTACTGCGTCATAACCATCAATAGGTGTACCAACATTCTTTAAACGCTTCCAGCGGATATTTAAGTTGTTATCATTATCTAGACTGAAACCCAACACTTTTGAAATATTTCTCTTTATTTTATTATTTGATGTTTTATGTGCGGAATAACGACCGAACTTGTCGACACTCATTTTCAATTATGCTTAAAACTCTATTATACACCATATTTATACAATTATATTAGCTTCTCTCAATTCCTCAATGATGGAAATAATTTCGTTGGTGTGATTGTTATGCCCAGCTGATTGTGATGATAATAAAAGTCTCAATCTATCTACTAATTCATTCGGATCATCCCAAAAAATATAATTAGGCGTTTGGGGATTTATTTTCATCAATCCGGTTCCTTTTCTATGTTGAAGTGGTGTGGACAGCAAAGATTTATCACTGATTAATCCTTTTATGATGTTGGTGTACTTGAAACCCTTGGTTCCCTTAATTTGTTCATTTTCATTATAGTTACGTTTGTGAGCATTAGTATTGATTAGAATTGTTTTGTAAACTTGTAGATCTGCTTCGTCATACTTTGACGGTGTCTTGTAAAACAATAATTCAAAGAGACCGGGTGTAAGGTTGAAAGAAGTATGGGGTGAGGTTCCAAAAAATTTGTCTGAGATGAATATTTTATCACCATGCATTTCCAAAGCGCTATTTCCGAACCTCCATTCACCATTCGATCCTCTGTTCGGTCCATATGCGGTGTCCAGCTCATTTTGTTCCTCTAATTGTGATAATTTGTTTGGTGGAATTTTGTTGATTTGTTTGCATCATCTGTATCATCCATTTGAGAGAAAAAGGTACTGTCTTCATTACTCTTGGTAAGAGTTTCGTCTGTAAAATCTCTTTCTTTGCTTTGTGTGGGGTACTTGTTTTTAGTCTGAGTGGTATCTCATCATATGTAAAGTGAGAGTCATTCTTATTAATATTTGTTGATGTTGTTGCAGTGTTTCGAACCAATTCCTTTAGAGATTTTGTGATTGTCTTAAGTAACTCTTCTATTTGATTTTCTACATCGGCTTTAGTCAGTTTTAAGTTTCGAAATTTCTGTTTCAAAATACGTCTGGTTTTTATCAGGTCTTTTAATATTTTTTCATTCATTCTTATAATCGGTTATATCAGCTATCAGATCATATCAGGTGTATCTGGTATCGGATCCGGTATATCAGCTATCAGATCAGATCAGGTGTATCAGCTATCGGATCCGGTATATCAGCTATCAGATCAGGTGTATCAGCTATCGAATCCGGTATATCAGCTACCAGATCAGGTGTATCAGCTATCGGATCCGGTATATCAGCTATCAGATCAGATCAGGTATATCAGCTATCAGTTTAAAGGGATGTTTGCATACTAGTATGAAATTATCGGGAGTGCTTTTATTTATAGTTGGATGTAAATATCAAAGCCTTTTCTATAACGTCCTTTATCAATCGGTTCATCTTTGCTGATTACCAGAAATCCATATTTATCTTTCCAACATTCTCTACATATATTTAAAAACTTTCCAAAAGTCATGTCTGTTCCCACATGATCATTGTATATGATTTTCAAATTCATTTCATCTTGTTTGAATATAATAATCATGTTAGCATTATCACGTACTAAATGCTTAGGAATTCGTGTATATGTTTGACATAAATAAAAACAATCGATGTATTTGTGTCGACCCATACAAAAGTATTCGCGAATGTTGTTTTGCTTCTCACAAGCAACATCATCGAATATCATAATCCAATATTTTGAATTGGATTTATTAATTGCTTTAAATATTCATATTGTGGTTGATACAATGACTTTGAGTATAAGTTTATATTTGCGAATTTTTGTCCATTCGGACTTTCTATTAAACTTAACATAACGTTAGTCTTTCCACAATTCGAAGGTCCAACAATGAGACATCTTATTGAATTTGGTAACAGGAAACTGTGTCTTGATTTGGAAACATTATTAGTTACTAGATCCATATTTTTTATTATTATATTTCTGTATTGTTTAATGAAACGCATTTTAACAATTAATATAAATATGTAATAACCACACATTTATATACATTTTCATTCAGTACGAGTAGATGAAAAGATATAAAATGTCCATAATTTATAAGAAACATATCAGTTCTAAACAATCAGTAACCGGAAGAGGTTGTGACGACGTATTTCGGCGCTACGAAATGCGCCCACAAATTTAATGAATTCAATTTTTTCTCTGTTGTATTATAAATTATCTTATATTTCTTTTTCATATTTTTACAATATTATTACGTATTACAATACGTCTAAATTAAGTATATTTCAGTAGTTATAATGGTGATGGTATTTATTTTAAATTTTAGGGCATACATAATTACCATTGTAAAATAATTCCAATAGCACTGAACGTAGGGTAAAGAAATAGATTTAGAGCAAGACAGAGCTATGTGCGTTGTGACGAAGAAAACGCACGAAACGGCGAAACGTAGACGCTTCGAAACGATTGACATGAAAAATGGTTATTGGCAAGTCCCCGACGAACCGAAGATACACTGCATTCACCGTTCCAGGCAGGGGCCTATACCAGTGGCGCGTCATGCCCTTCGGGCTACACTCTGCGCCGACCACCTTTCAAAGGCTTCTGGACCAAGTTATCGGGCCAGAGATGGAGCCAAACGCTTTCGCCTACCTCGATGACATCGTGGTGGTCAGCAGGACTAAAGAGGAACACATGCAACATCTGGGTAACGTTTACAGCCGTCTTCGCCGGGCGAAACTACGGATCAACAAGGACAAATGCCACTTCTTCAAAAAGGAACTGAGATACTTGGGTCATCTGCTCACGTCATCGGGAATAAAGACAGACCCTGATAAGGTCGCAGCCATCAAGTAGTTGAAGCCACCTACGAACAGGAGGTTGGTACCGGATTTCACCAGGATTGTTTACCCATTAACGAGCATGCTGAAGAAAGGCAAGCGTTGGCATTGGGGCTCTGACCAACAACGGGCGTTTGATGAACTGAAGAGAAAACTAACTGAAGCAACGGTGTTGGCCTGCCCAGATTTCACCAGGCAATTCACGCTACAAACGGACGCAAGCGACGTCGGTCTCGGAGCAGTTCTGACACAAGAACAGGAGGAAGGCGAGGGCGTGATTGCCTATGCCAGCCGACACCTACAAGGGGCGGAGAAAAATTACTCGGCCACGGAAAAAGAATGCTTGGCAATAGTATGGGCGGTGCGCAAAATGAGGCCATACCTGGAAGGCTATCATTTCAAGGTCATCACGGACCATCTGGCGCTCAAGTGACTGAACGACATCGAAGACCCTTCCGGAAGAATCGCACGCTGGGCTTTGGAGCTTCAACAATACTCGTACGAGGTACAGTATAGCAAGGGAAAGTACAACGTCGTTGCAGACATACTGTCACGTCAACCTAGAGGTGTCGAGGAAGTCAATATGGGGCTAGACGTCGCTAGTAGAAAACCACGAGCAACTTAGAGCCGGTTATTTGGGCGTCCGAAAGACCATTGCTCGAATTGCAAGGAATTATTACTTGGCCGGTATGTTCCGGGATATTAGTCGGTATGTGAGGCACTGCGATTCTTGTCAGCGGTACAAGGCAGAGCAAAGGAAACTCGCTGGCGAGATGTTGACCAGGGTGCCTGAAGAACCATGGGCCACCGTATGCGCAGGCTTTATCAGCCCTCTTCCACGCTTACGAAGAGGACATGCTGCTTGTTTTTCTAGACAAGTTCTCCAAATGGGTGGAGATAATTCCCTTGCGGAAGGCTACCTCAACGACGCTACAGCGAGCCTTTTGTGAAAAAGTCGTCTCAAGATTTGGAGTACCTAAGGTGCTTCTCACCGATAATGGCGTGCATAATTTTTTCAGTTACTCGGGTGTAGGGTATTTAGATTTCGGCCAGGCCGAAGACAACATTTTTACTTGTTATTATTAGTTATTGCGCCAATACGTTTGAGACTGGTGTCAATTATTGCTTATATCATTGAATTTAAAAATCCTTATATCCTTAAGAATAATATTTAACTATTCGTAATTGAGATGCAACTTAAAATATGGTATTTATGTTATTGAAAGATGGTCATTGAACCATAAGGCTTACATTTACGTGTTAATTTAGCTGTGCTATAAAATGAAATATACTAATAATTTCAATCCTCATCAAGCCATGTTTATATGGAAAGGTACTTAGAATTGACTACCTACCATTACTTACCTTTGTAAAGACCTTACGTACCCTACAATAATGAAATATTCCCTGTTGAATAATTATTTTTGGAGAAAGGAATTTGTATTATCTCTTAGTTATTTTAAGACTCCAAGTGGACTTTCTTGAAAGAATTGAAATAAACTATATCTGATTTTGCATGACGAATTTTAACATTTAAATTTTAGAAGGTGAGTAAACGGTTCCAGGCGGACACAAGCGACGCAAGAAAATAATGGGCTGGCGAAGTAAATCATCAAGTCACCAGCATCGTAGGGTGGGTATAGAAAGATGAGGGAAATACCACCAACTCCTCCCAACCTCTGTTTCCATCATCAGGCGCGGTCAATGACGGCACTCAGTCAGTCCAAGGTATTTCTTCTTTTCTGCAATAACTTTGTAAGTCTGACCCTGACCCTGAGCAGGGCCAGACCGAGCATCCCCGGTAGCATCAAGATCTCCGGTGGTCGCGTTAGTTCGCCACCACCTTGACTTGTTCGTTACAAAATGGCGACCAACGTGGAGGCCCGAATTCTTCCACGGTTTGGAGTAGTTGAGTTTCTTGAAAGAATCTGCAGAAGGTTTTCATGCTCACTGTTCCAGTGCGCAGTGCGCCGATGAGATCGCATGCAAAATTTTCCAATAAAATTTTTGTTTCTACCTTGTACCCACAAACTTGGGATTTTTTGTTTTTTTCGCTGGATTGTCGTTAGCGGAAAAACAAAATTTGTGGCACGAATGCCTTGACTATCTTCTCGCGATTGTATGACACGTTCGTCTACCCCGGAAGAATAGATTAACCCGATGAGATCTTTATAGTTTATCGTGATTAATAAAAGGACAACCAGCTCGAGATTTTGAGTAGTGGATCAAGTTGGTCACTCTGAACTCGCAGTTGTCTTTAATTTTTTTTGTAAAAAAATCTCAAACCTTTTTGGTTTCTATCAACTCTTTCAAGTTGCACATGTAGTCTGGATGTTTGATGGTCCGCGATGGAATTGGAAATTGTGGTTTGCCCTGCCTGTGCTGGTTGGAGCCGGTACACCTAAATTGAGATCTCTTATATTAAACATTTACTTTAATTTAAATTAAAACTCTGAATATAGTTTTTCGTTCATTATATATAGTTAATACTATAGTTCATGACTTTTGAAACTGTCTTTTTTATCACCTATTAAGCTGATGAAACGGTGCTGCGCGATTTATTACAAACGCTCGTTCATTCCGTTGGAACTTATTGGTATTGGATGTTGATCCCAACTACCTTAGCTAACTTTAACCTAAATAATTTGTTTTCTTAATCCTGTGGTTGAGGCAAGCTTTATCTGCTTGAAGCTTTGAGCCTATACAATTAACTAGAATTTCTCGTTTGAACTTTTGCGAGCAGCGGGTAATTAATTGTATTGACGAGTAAAGTAAGTCGTTCAGCCTTCGAATACGTACCATGTGTTTCATACGCTGCTTTTGGACCTTTTTTTATTGATTTGCGTCACTCTTAAGTACACTTGGGACATTCGTTCACCTGGTTTCCTTGTACTAGTCTTTTGATTTAATTTTTTATTCGGGATTATGGCAGTCTGGCGTAGGCCACTAGTAAATAAAGAAATACCTACGCGCTATGCAGACAATGATAGTCCTAGCTTACTGGACCTTATTGTAGTTTCTGGGTTGCAGTCTGTGCTGTTTTTCAGTCAAACCTCATTCATTTCTGACCATGACCTAATTTTCTGCACATTTGATTTTAATCTTTTCACACACACCACAATCGCCTGAGTATTTCTAATATCGCGACTATAATGTAATAGATTTTAAGCGAATGTTTTGTGATTTATCGGCTTTTTACTGGACTGTCTGCTGGTTCTTAAGCTCAGCAGATGACAAGTTTAAATTTTTTGTAGACAATGCATGGAATATTTATAATTTGCATGTACCTATTCGGAGGGTAAGTGTCAATAATGACACTTGTCCGTGATTTACAAATAGCGTTAAAAGTATTTTAAAAGATAAGCAGAAAAAATATCGAATTTAGAAAAGAAATCCCATTAATTGGCGTAATTACAAAAAAGCGCGAAATGCAGCCACTGCGGCTATTCGACTTTTAATCGCTTTATTATAGATCTAAATTTAATATTTCCTTACCAACTAAATATAGTGGTGTAACCTGAAACGTATTGGTATTAGCAACAAGCAATCTTGTTGTCTTGAATCTAATTCTCACTCACGTCATCAGTCCTTTAGTCCATATTGTCAATCACTGCATCATTACCACAAGTGTTCCTAATATCTGGAAACGTGCTACGGTTATACCTATAGCGAAAAAATCTTACGCTTCCGAACACAATGAGTATCGTCCGATTAGCATTCTCTCTTCAGTGGCAGTTTCTAAAGCATTTGATTGTGTAGACCACTATATTTTATGTAATAAGCTTGGACTTAACTATATTTTTTTTAGTTCCGCTGTACAATTATTACGGAATTATCTAATGGGTAGGACTTAGAAAGTAAAAATAAATAACTACTTCTCTGCGTATAAATCAAGTGTGGTGTCCCTAAAGGCTCTATTCTCGGCCCTCTTCTTTTCTTAATGTTATTAAATGAAATTTTTTCTGCTTGCAAATATGTCTGTATGTACGCTTATGCTGATGACTTGCAAATTTATCTTTCTCGCCCTAGTAATCTCGTGGAGGATCTTTGCTCTAGAATTAACGAGAATCTAAATGCTGTCCACAGATGGGCTATAAATAAGCTTATCCTAAATACTAACAAATCCTACGTATTGCCCATTTCTAAGAGCTTTTCTCCATCTGAGGACTTGCCGAGAATAGTTTTAAAGGCGAAAACCGCCTTCACCATTCCTAACCGTCCGCTATACCAATTTACTGGAATGCCTTTCGTGTTGAGCAACGCCTCCCAATGGATCAGGTGATCCCTTACTGGCTTAAGTCGAGGGTTTTCGTTTACTTGGACGACTTACTAATTTGTCCAGTACGTTCGAACAACATTTGAACCATCTTCTAAAAGTATCCTCTTTTCTGCGCAAGGCAGGGTTCACGATTAATGTGACTAAAAGAAAGTTTTGTTTTTCGGAAGTGAATTACCTAGGTTACGTCGTGAGGAACGGAGTCTTGAAAGTGGTTCCCGAACATTTTTTTCCCAGAGTTTTCGTCAGCTACTTTTCACCTGACTTAATTGTTGAAGAAGATTAAGGATTTCGTTTGGACCCCTATCCCAGCAGTCATTCGAAGCGATTAAGCTTAAACTCACTACTGCCCCGTTTCTTCAAAGCCATTGTTGTCCAGTGCGACGTCAGCCGGTTTGGTATTGGTGCCGTGCTTGAACAAGCTAACGAGATCGGCTAGGAGAGGCCGATAGCTTACGTCTCAAAAACTGAATAAATTCAAGGAATTCAAGGTGGTCACCGACCATATGAGATTGAAATGGCTGATGAGCCAGAAGTATCTCTCAGGTAGATTGGCGAGCTGGGCGCTCAAAATACAAGGTTTTGACTTCTCGATTGAAACATCGAAAGGGTAGCTCAAATGTTGTGGCAGACGCACTTTCGTGGGCAATGGATAATTCCCCAATAGTACCCTGAAAGAAAAATACTCAAGCGACCACCTGCCTGATTTAAAAGTTCTGTATAGTTTTCTGTACTACCAAAATAGGTTCGCGACTGGAGACGGTGATGCTGATGATTTAACGTGGAAACTTGTTATTCCATCTGAGCTGCGGCTCTCGGTGATTCGGTCGGCTCACGATATTCAAACTTCAGCTCATTCTGGACTAGCAAGAACCTTTGAGCAACTGCATAGGCACTATTATTAGCCCGGCATGCGAAATAAATTATGTCAGTATATTTTGAACTGCCAGTCGTGCCAAACCTCAAAGGTTCAAACCTCGGGTCTTGCGAGCGATATTTCCAAAAACTTTACCGGGCTTTAATAGGCCTTTTCCGTGGTCTTGCCAGGGAAATATTGGCGTCTTGATAATTCTAGATCACTTTTTGAAATTCACTTTCCTTAAACCCTTAAAAAGGTTCACTATGCCACTAATTATTGATTATCTGAGGGATCACGTTTTTTACTGTTTTGGCGTGTCAGAAACTGTGAATATTCGTTCGATAATAAAAGTCAATTCAAGAGCAGGTAGTTTGAGAGGTTTCTGGAAGACTTTGGTGTGAAACACATGTGTACCGCGGCGTACTCGCTATAGTCCAACGCGTCCGAAAGAGTGAATCGATCCATAAACGAGGCTCTCCGTTCGTATATACGCAAGGATCAACGGAATCGAGATGGGAATCTCAGCAGCATAAATTGTGCCTTAAGAAATTCATTACATCAGTCGATCGCTCCCTATTTTGTAGTATTTGGACAACACATGGTTATTCATTAGGGATAACGATCTCTTGGATAAGTTAGCGCAGTCTAATGAAGGCGACGTGAGGATAACCTGAAAGGAACGATATTAGCTCACCACGAACTTGTGAGAGAACGTTTAAAATGGGCATATGACAAAAACGTAAAACTTTATAACCACAGGTCGAAGGTTCGAAGTGGGTCAGATAGTGATCAAACGGAGTGGTGGAAACGTTGGGAACATTGAAGCGCTTATTATCGTCTAAAAAATCTCGAGGGTCGTCCTCTAGAAATTTTCCATGCCAAGGACATATGGTACTTCACGTGTAAACATTTTTCTTTGATGTATATTCTGTCGTCATCCTTAAGTAGCAAGGTTTGGGTCCGGCCTTTCTTCAGCAACAGTCGTTCCTTAGACAGTCCTCCCGTTCCTGTTTTGTGAGGTTGGCCTCCCATTAAGAAAGGATCTGCCCGGTGAACGCCGCCTGGTTCATTGCAGGCGAAGGCGGATTTCGCCGCGGTTCGCTGCCGATGTCGGCGTCTCTCTCTCCCACGATAATATCAGTGAGAGTTAGTATCGTAGGATTGCGTTATTGAAAGTTATAGAAGGTTTTTCTTATATGAACTTCGATAATGCTATTTTGCGGGACTTGCTGATGTCGGCATTTGCGTGTGAGTAGTCGGGACGGCGATAGTGGCTGTGGAACGCGGCGAAACCGGCTGCTTGGGTAGATGGTCGCCGCTAAGGATGGTGACAGATAGTTAGTGAATTGCATTAGCGGAGTTGTGTGTACGTTCGTGTTGTGGCTAATTAAATATCTTCTTAGTTTGAGTCTACAGAGTTGTAATCTGGGAAATTACATAATTTCAAGTTCCTGTCCTGCAGTACTATGCTTAATAAAGTAGCTATAAAGGTTGCTGTAAGTATCTGAAATTCCGAGAAGAGAAGCTACTGAAAATTTGGAGAGATATGAAGGACAAGTCAGAATTGGGAAGTTGGTATCGATGTGCTGGTGTAATGCAATAATTTTCGTTTAAATAATAAAGAAACAAGGCTGAAATAGCAGTTTGGTTTGCCTATAAAGAAAATAAAACAGCGTTTTGCAACTCCCAAGAAAGACCATTTAACAAAATTTCATAAAGATTTTTTAAAACTCGTTCAATTGAGACACTGCTTAGAATAAAACTCCTGGAGTGAGAAGGACTGCAAGAACACTCTAGAGGAGCTATAAAGCCTAAATGAGTGCGATAACTATAGGCCAATGTGCAGTTGCGCGTAAGCCGTCCGGAAGACCTCCCTTCGGGTGTAGGGTATAAAGATAGAGGTTTTATAAATCAGTTGTATTTTAACAGTTATTACCCGTAGAAATAATTGCAGTTATTTACTTTACAGTTACCTCTACCAATACCTACTTTTAATTGCTTTTAAGTATAGGTGCACAGGAAACCATGGTGGCGTCATCAACGGCCCTTCCTTGAATTGGTGAATGAGTTATAACAACAAGGATAAGTTCTTATAACTATAAACCGGTGTGAAGTTAGAACCATTTTTGCAGAACCCGGCGAAAAACGGTTTAACATAGCTGCTGTTAATTAGCATACTGCGGTGTATTACCTTTTTACATTTGAATTTGCCGCGATTAGGTTCGTGTCAGAAAGAATAAGGTTCGTGTCTTATCTAATTTATGGCCTCTTTTTCTAAAAAAAAACAAAATATTGATGTGGATTTTATTTTTATATTTGAATTTGCCGCGATTAGAGGTTCGTGTCAAAAAGAATACGGTTCGTGTCCTCTACATAAAAAAAAACATCTTTTTACAACAATTTCATTGCACTGTTTTAGGCAACTATGTTAGCCACAAAATTATGGAAGATTATGGAAATTTTCAACCTTAAATGACAGAATAAAATTTTTAAGAATGTCTCCTTCAGCTCTTGTCATATGTTTCTTTTTACCAAATGAGGCACTGTACATTTTACGGAATCTGTAATTTATACAGAAAAGTACTATAAGGTATTCAGGTTCCACAACCCAGGACAGCATGAAGCCCGATCAAAGTCTTCCCGTTGATCTGCCTAAACGGAAAAGCTGTCATATGTAGTGGAAACGTTCAGAGTTTATAATTGCTGTTAAAAAAAATTCTCCTAAGATAGATTTTTAATTCTTTGTTAGAATTTTTTTCCTACGCCATTAGTTACTATTTTGCTTAAGTTTAAGTTTAAGTTTTTGTTTACGTTTAGTTTTTGTTTAAGTTTAGGTGGCATGTTTTAGAAGTGGAGGAAAATCGCTTATAGTGATGGAAGCTTTAACATTTTATTAATTAATTTCAAGAATTCTGTGATAATATTATTTATAATGAGAAAAATATAATTTTTGAGGGAATTTCGCCTTGTAGCTTTGTTACACGGTACTTTTGTCACAGAATAATATTCATTTCACGAGGCATGTCATCTCAAGTTGAAGCTCGACGCATAATACCGCTTAATCAAATGTGGTCTCTGGTCTCAAAGATATCGGGACTAGAACCTCTTTTTCACTTTAAATCCCTATATTTTTCGTACCATTTCTTCATATATCGAAGATAAAAAAATAAAAATAAAAGCAGAGAGACATAAGACTATATATTTTTTCATTAAGCTACAATACTTCATTCAACCAATTGGTTTTCCATCGCGCTGCACTATACTGATAAATGAAATGTTACAAAAATTTTATAATTGCACGGAAAAACGTAAATTTTTTTACTTTTGTATGAACATTTTAAACATTTTTCACAGTTCTGTGATCAGTTTTGACGCCTTGAAATATATTTTTCACAAGTCGGAACAATTATTCTAGAGGAATTTAGGGCGATAAGACAGAAATTTAATTTGTAAAATAAGTAAGGAAGACCAAGGAAGTAGGCTTTAAGCATGGTTGCAAGTTACATGGAGAACTCATTTGATTGTGGTTATTTTGAAATAGACAAATGGGATCTCTCATTCTTTTTGCATGGATTTATTTATATTAATTAATTTAATGTGTAATTAGTTACTAGTAATTTCTTAAATGTCTGAAACATAACAAGGCAACTATATAATCAATTTCTTTTGTTAAAGTTTGACACTTGTAAGTTTCCAGTTTAATTATATTGTAAATACATATATTATTTTTTCTATGACCTCTATGACGTTTTTCATATGACGTCACACATTACAAAATATTACTAATATTTTGGTGAAGCATTTTATAAAATTTTTAAGTTTATCATAGAGATATACATACTTGATATAAATAATAGCCTCTTGACTAAACTGAAATAAAGTAACAATTCAGTATAAATGAAATTGTGAATACACGCTACTTTATTAGATGTGGAATTTTTAATGCTGGAGGTGTTTTTTGAGTTTTTTTTTATTTGCTTCTGTATATTTCTTGTCAAACCCGCCATATACTCTAAATTATTTTTTTAGTAGTTTTTCAATCACATATTGGCTGTCGCACTGTGTAATTAATAAATAAAAAATACATTCTTTATTATACATATTTGTTTTCAACCTTTACTTTACACATTAACACCGAAATCGTTTCCCGATGTAGTACCTGCTGCATTGACACCAACAGCACTTGCCGATTTCAACGACAGATTTTTAAATAAATCCTCTACTTTGCAAACCTGTACAAATTGTAAATTGGTACGGGCGGATAATGCAGGAGACGTTTTATTTCTACGAACATACTTCGCAAAAAACTTTAACCAAATTAATGACTGTTGGCAAAGGGCTTGTCGCCATTTTCGCGGAAAATAAGAGGGAAAAAAACGATGACACGAACAGCGACATAGTTATAGACGCAATTGCTCCTGTTTCAGAATACTTGTATCTCCCCCAATACAGTTTTTAATTTATTAGAAAAAATTTCAATAATTTTAAGACCGCCAAAGACAATACCATGAATATGGAAGAAATTACGACAATCAACAACACGGAAATGTGTAAGGATAACAGTACTAAATTTACAATTTCAATTAATAAGGAAGATTACTTTAAAATTATAAATGAAGAAACATTGGAGTTACAAAAGGATTATTTACACTTTTTGAAGCCGAGAGTGGAGCAATTTATGACATGTGTATTGTCGGGTAAAGGGCAAACTAACCAAGTTAAATGCTTATATAAAATAAGATTCAGTTTCAGGTAAGAGCTACATTACCGGCGAGGATCGCGATGTTTAAAAAAAAATTGTTTAATATGTATCCTCAGGAATATAGAGAGACATGCGTTAAGAACGCGAATTTTGATAGTTTGCAAACAGAAAAAAATTTGCAAAATATATTATCGGATGCCACTATTCGGAAAATTCGTAGTGAAACCTTGAAGGATTTCGATTTTGATAGCGATGACTTCAAAGATATTTTAATAATGATGGGTGAAGAAATGAAAATAGGTGATATTTTCATACAAAAAGCTACAAAAATATAGATATACACCTATATAGTGAGAGACAAATTAATTGCATAAAGGGCGCTAAAAATTTAGAAGTCTTAGGACATTTAGATGCCACCGGTGGAATTGTCCGAAACTTAAAGGAAGCAAATAATATTATATATTAATACGCCTTAGTCGTGAAGACGCCAAAGAAACGAACATTCGCTATATCAGAGCGAATAGCCTCACTTCACGAGCAGACCTCTATTGGATACTTTGTTGCTTTGAAGAAAATTCTGACTTTCGTACTGAACTTCGGCTTCTGATAGAATAACTTTGAGAAAAATACAACTACGGAAAAACGGGGTATGTGGTCTTGAAGAGGGGACTTGGGACTACATCCTGTATAAATTTGGTGAAATGGTGTTTTCGTATTTTGAAGAAAATCTCGTTACAGTTACGACTTTCGTACTGAAGTCAGGCTTCTGATAGAATAACTTTGAAAAAAATACAACTACGGAAAAACGGGGTATGTGGTCTTGAAGAGGGGACTTGGGACTACATTCTGTATAAATTTGGTGAAATGGTGTTTTCGTATTTTGAAGAAAATCTCGTTACAGTTACGACTTTCGTACTGAAGTCAGGCTTCTGATAGAATAACTTTGAAAAAAATACAACTACGGAAAAATGGGGTATGTGGTCTTGTAGAGGGGACTTGGGACTACATCCTGTATAAATTTGGTGAAATGGTGTTTTCGTATTTTAAAGAAAATCTCGTTACAGTTACGACTTTCGTACTGAAGTCAGGCTTCTGGTAGAATAACTTTGAAAAAAATTTAACTACGGAAAAACGGGGTATGTGGCCTTGTAGAGGGGACTTGGGACTACATTCTGTATAAAGTTGGTGAAATGGTGTTTTCGTATTTTAAAGAAAATCTCGTTACAGTTACGACTTTCGTACTGAAGTCAGGCTTCTGATAGAATAACTTTGAAAAAAATACAACTACGGAAAAACGGGGTATGTGGTCTTGTAGAGGGGACTTGGGACTACATCCTGTATAAATTTGGTGAAATGGTGTTTTCGTATTTTGAAGAAAATCTCGTTACAGTTACGACTTTCGTACTGAAGTCAGGCTTCTGATAGAATAACTTTGAAAAAAATACAACTACGGAAAAACGGGGTATGTGGTCTTGTAGAGGGGACTTGGGACTACATCCTGTATAAATTTGGTGAAATGGTGTTTTCGTATTTTAAAGAAAATCTCGTTACAGTTATGACTTTCGTACTGAAGTCAGGCTTCTGATAGAATAACTTTCAAAAAAATACAACTACGGAAAAACGGGGTATGTGGTCTTGTAGAGGGGACTTGGGACTACATCCTGTATAAATTTGGTGAAATGGTGTTTTCGTATTTTAAAGAAAATTTCGTTAAAGTTACGACTTTCGTACTGAAGTCAGGCTTCTGATAGAATAACTTTGAAAAAAATACAACTACGGAAAAACGGGGTATGTGGTCTTGTAGAGGGGACTTGGGACTACATCCTGTATAAATTTGGTGAAATGGTGTTTTCGTATTTTAAAGAAAATCTCGTTACAGTTACGACTTTCGTACTGAAGTCAGGCTTCTGATAGAATAACTTTGAAAAAAATACAACTAAGGAAAAACGGGGTATGTGGTCTTGTAGAGGGGACTTGGGACTACATCCTGTATAAATTTGGTGAAATGGTGTTTTCGTATTTTAAAGAAAATCTCGTTACAGTTACGACTTTCGTACTGAAGTCAGGCTTCTGATAGAATAACTGAAAAAAATACAACTACGGAAAAACGGGGTATGTGGTCTTGTAGAGGAGAGTTGGGACTACATCCTGTATAAATTTGGTGAAATGGTGTTTTCGTATTTTAAAGAAAATCTCGTTACAGTTACGACTTTCGTACTGAAGTCAGGCTTCTGATAGAATAACTTTGAAAAAAATACAACTACGGAAAAACAGGGTATGTGGTCTTGTAGACGGGACTTGGGACTACATCCTGTATAAATTTTGTGAAATGGTGTTTTCGTATTTTAAAGAAAATCTCGTTAGAGTTACGACTTTCGTACTGAAGTCAGGTTTCTGATAGAATAACTTTGAAAAAAATACAACTACGGAAAAACGGGGTATGTGGTCTTGTAGAGGGGACTTGGGACTACATCCTGTATAAATTTGGTGAAATGGTGTTTTCGTATTTTAAAGAAAATCTCGTTACAGTTACGACTTTCGTACTGAAGTCAGGCTTCTGATAGAATAACTTTGAAAAAAATACAACTAAGGAAAAACGGGGTATGTGGTCTTATAGAGGGGACTTGGGACTACATTCTGTATAAATTTGGTGAAATGGTGTTTTCGTATTTTACAGAAAATCTCGTTACAGTTACGACTTTCGTACTGAAGTCAGGCTTCTGATAGAATAACTTTGAAAAAAATACAACTACGGAAAAACGGGGTATGTGGTCTTGTAGAGGGGACTTGGGACTACACCCTGTATAAATTTGGTGAAATGGTGTTTTCGTATTTTGAAGAAAATTTCGTTACAGTTACGACTTTCGTACTGAAGTCAGGCTTCTGATAGAATAACTTTGAAAAAAATACAACTAGGGAAAAGCGGGGTATGTGGTCTTGTAGAGGGGACTTGGGACTACATCCTGTATAAATTTGGTGAAATGGTGTTTTCGTATTTTAAAGAAAATCTCGTTACAGTTACGACTTTCGTACTGAAGTCAGGCTTCTGATAGAATAACTTTGAAAAAAATACAACTACGGAAAAACGGCGTATGTGGTCATGTAGAGGGGACTTGGGACTACATCCTGTATAAATTTGGTGAAATGATGTTTTCGTATTTTGAAGAAAATCTCGTTACAGTTACAACTTTCGTACTGAAGTCAGGCTTCTGATAGAATAACTTTGAAAAAAATACAACTACGGAAAAACGGGGTATGTGGTCTTGTAGAGGAGAGTTGGGACTACATCCTGTATAAATTTGGTGAAATGGTGTTTTCGTATTTTAAAGAAAATCTCGTTACAGTTATGACTTTCGTACTGAAGTCAGGCTTCTGATAGAATAACTTTGAAAAAAATACAACTACGGAAAAACGGGGTATGTGGTCTTGTAGAGGAGAGTTGGGACTACATCCTGTATAAATTTGGTGAAATGGTGTTTTCGTATTTTAAAGAAAATCTCGTTACAGTTACGACTTTCGTACTGAAGTCAGGCTTCTGATAGAATAACTTTGAAAAAATACAACTACGGAAAAACAGGGTATGTGGTCTTGTAGACGGGACTTGGGACTACATCCTGTATAAATTTTGTGAAATGGTGTTTTCGTATTTTAAAGAAAATCTCGTTAGAGTTACGACTTTCGTACTGAAGTCAGGTTTCTTATAGAATAACTTTGAAAAAAATACAACTACGGAAAAACGGGGTATGTGGTCTTGTAGAGGGGACTTGGGACTACATCCTGTATAAATTTGGTGAAATGGTGTTTTCGTATTTTAAAGAAAATCTCGTTACAGTTACGACTTTCGTACTGAAGTCAGGCTTCTGATAGAATAACTTTGAAAAAAATACAACTAAGGAAAAACGGGGTATGTGGTCTTGTAGAGGGGACTTGGGACTACATCCTGTATAAATTTGGTGAAATGGTGTTTTCGTATTTTAAAGAAAATCTCGTTACAGTTACGACTTTCGTACTGAAGTCAGGCTTCTGATAGAATAACTTTGAAAAAAATACAACTACGGAAAAACGGGGTATGTGGTCTTGTAGAGGGGACTTGGGACTACACCCTGTATAAATTTGGTGAAATGGTGTTTTCGTATTTTGAAGAAAATTTCGTTACAGTTACGACTTTCGTACTGAAATCAGGCTTCTGATAGAATAACTTTGAAAAAAATACAACTAGGGAAAAGCGGGGTATGTGGTCTAGTAGAGGGGACTTGGGACTACATCCTGTATAAATTTGGTGAAATGGTGTTTTCGTATTTTAAAGAAAATCTCGTTAGAGTTACGACTTTCGTACTGAAGTCAGGCTTCTGATAGAATAACTTTGAACAAAATACAACTACGGAAAAACGGCGTATGTGGTCATGTAGAGGGGACTTGGAACTACATCCTGTATAAATTTGGTGAAATGGTGTTTTCGTATTTTGAAGAAAATCTCGTTACAGTTACAACTTTCGTACTGAAGTCAGGCTTCTGATAGAATAACTTTGAAAAAAATACAACTACGGAAAAACGGGGTATGTGGTCTTGTAGAGGGGACTTGGGACTATACCCCGTATATATTTGGTGAAATGGTTTTTTCGTATTTGGAAGAAAATCTCGTTACAGTTACGACTTTCGTACTAAAGTCAGGCTTCTGATAGAATAACTTCGAAAACAATACAACTACGGAAACACGGGGTACGTGATCTTGTAGAAGGGACTTGGGACTACAACCTGTATAAATTTGGTGAAATGGTGTTTTCGTATTTTGAAGAAAATCTCGTTACAGTTACGACTTTCGTACTGAAGTCAGGCTTCTGATAGAATAACTTTGAAAAAAATACAACTACGGAAAAACGGGGTATGTGGTCTTGTAGAGGGGACTTGGGACTATACCCCGTATATATTTGGTGAAATGGTTTTTTCGTATTTGGAAGCAAATCTCGTTACAGTTACGACTTTCGTACTAAAGTCAGGCTTCTGATAGAATAACTTCGAAAACAATACAACTACGGAAACACGGGGTACGTGATCTTGTAGAAGGGACTTGGGACTACACCCTGTATAAATTTGGTGAAATGGTGTTTTCGTATTTTGAAGAAAATCTCGTTAGAGTTACGACTTTCGTACTGAAGTCAGGCTTCTGATAGAATAACTTTGAAAAAAATACAACTACGGAAAAACGGGGTATGTGGTCTTGTAGAGGGGACTTGGGACTACATCCTGTATAAATTTGGTGAAATGGTGTTTTCGTATTTTAAAGAAAATCTCGTTACAGTTACGACTTTCGTACTCAAGTCAGGCTTCTGATAGAATAACTTTGAAAAAAATACAACTACGGAAAAACGGGGTATGTGGTCTTGTAGAGGGGACTTGGGACTACACCCTGTATAAATTTGGTGAAATGGTGTTTTCGTATTTTAAAGAAAATCTCGTTACAGTTACGACTTTCGTACTGAAGTCAGGCTTCTGGTAGAATAACTTTGAAAAAAATTTAACTACGGAAAAACGGGGTATGTGGCCTTGTAGAGGGGACTTGGGACTACATTCTGTATAAAGTTGGTGAAATGGTGTTTTCGTATTTTAAAGAAAATCTCGTTACAGTTACGACTTTCGTACTGAAGTCAGGCTTCTGATAGAATAACTTTAAAAAAAATACAACTACGGAAAAACGGGGTATGTGGTCTTGTAGAGGGGACTTGGGACTACATCCTGTATAAATTTGGTGAAATGGTGTTTTCGTATTTTGAAGAAAATCTCGTTACAGTTACGACTTTCGTACTGAAGTCAGGCTTCTGATAGAATAACTTTGAAAAAAATACAACTACGGAAAAACGGGGTATGTGGTCTTGTAGAGGGGACTTGGGACTACATCCTGTATAAATTTGGTGAAATGGTGTTTTCGTATTTTAAAGAAAATCTCGTTACAGTTATGACTTTCGTACTGAAGTCAGGCTTCTGATAGAATAACTTTCAAAAAAATACAACTACGGAAAAACGGGGTATGTGGTCTTGTAGAGGGGACTTGGGACTACATCCTGTATAAATTTGGTGAAATGGTGTTTTCGTATTTTAAAGAAAATTTCGTTAAAGTTACGACTTTCGTACTGAAGTCAGGCTTCTGATAGAATAACTTTGAAAAAAATACAACTACGGAAAAACGGGGTATGTGGTCTTGTAGAGGGGACTTGGGACTACATCCTGTATAAATTTGGTGAAATGGTGTTTTCGTATTTTAAAGAAAATCTCGTTACAGTTACGACTTTCGTACTGAAGTCAGGCTTCTGATAGAATAACTTTGAAAAAAATACAACTAAGGAAAAACGGGGTATGTGGTCTTGTAGAGGGGACTTGGGACTACATCCTGTATAAATTTGGTGAAATGGTGTTTTCGTATTTTAAAGAAAATCTCGTTACAGTTACGACTTTCGTACTGAAGTCAGGCTTCTGATAGAATAACTGAAAAAAATACAACTACGGAAAAACGGGGTATGTGGTCTTGTAGAGGAGAGTTGGGACTACATCCTGTATAAATTTGGTGAAATGGTGTTTTCGTATTTTAAAGAAAATCTCGTTACAGTTACGACTTTCGTACTGAAGTCAGGCTTCTGATAGAATAACTTTGAAAAAAATACAACTACGGAAAAACAGGGTATGTGGTCTTGTAGACGGGACTTGGGACTACATCCTGTATAAATTTTGTGAAATGGTGTTTTCGTATTTTAAAGAAAATCTCGTTAGAGTTACGACTTTCGTACTGAAGTCAGGTTTCTGATAGAATAACTTTGAAAAAAATACAACTACGGAAAAACGGGGTATGTGGTCTTGTAGAGGGGACTTGGGACTACATCCTGTATAAATTTGGTGAAATGGTGTTTTCGTATTTTAAAGAAAATCTCGTTACAGTTACGACTTTCGTACTGAAGTCAGGCTTCTGATAGAATAACTTTGAAAAAAATACAACTAAGGAAAAACGGGGTATGTGGTCTTGTAGAGGGGACTTGGGACTACATTCTGTATAAATTTGGTGAAATGGTGTTTTCGTATTTTACAGAAAATCTCGTTACAGTTACGACTTTCGTACTGAAGTCAGGCTTCTGATAGAATAACTTTGAAAAAAATACAACTACGGAAAAACGGGGTATGTGGTCTTGTAGAGGGGACTTGGGACTACACCCTGTATAAATTTGGCGAAATGGTGTTTTCGTATTTTGAAGAAAATTTCGTTACAGTTACGACTTTCGTACTGAAGTCAGGCTTCTGATAGAATAACTTTGAAAAAAATACAACTAGGGAAAAGCGGGGTATGTGGTCTTGTAGAGGGGACTTGGGACTACATCCTGTATAAATTTGGTGAAATGGTGTTTTCGTATTTTAAAGAAAATCTCGTTACAGTTACGACTTTCGTACTGAAGTCAGGCTTCTGATAGAATAACTTTGAAAAAAATACAACTACGGAAAAACGGCGTATGTGGTCATGTAGAGGGGACTTGGGACTACACCCTGTATAAATTTGGTGAAATGGTGTTTTCGTATTTTGAAGAAAATCTCGTTACGGTTACGACTTTCGTACTGGAGTCAGGCTTCTGATAGAATAACTTTGAAAAAAATACAACTACGGAAAAACGGGGTATGTGGTCTTGTAGAGGAGAGTTGGGACTACATCCTGTATAAATTTGGTGAAATGGTGTTTTCGTATTTTAAAGAAAATCTCGTTACAGTTATGACTTTCGTACTGAAGTCAGGCTTCTGATAGAATAACTTTGAAAAAAATACAACTACGGAAAAACGGGGTATGTGGTCTTGTAGAGGAGAGTTGGGACTACATCCTGTATAAATTTGGTGAAATGGTGTTTTCGTATTTTAAAGAAAATCTCGTTACAGTTACGACTTTCGTACTGAAGTCAGGCTTCTGATACAATAACTTTGAAAAAATACAACTACGGAAAAACAGGGTATGTGGTCTTGTAGACGGGACTTGGGACTACATCCTGTATAAATTTTGTGAAATGGTGTTTTCGTATTTTAAAGAAAATCTCGTTAGAGTTACGACTTTCGTACTGTAGTCAGGTTTCTGATAGAATAACTTTGAAAAAAATACAACTACGGAAAAACGGGGTATGTGGTCTTGTAGAGGGGACTTGGGACTACATCCTGTATAAATTTGGTGAAATGGTGTTTTCGTATTTTAAAGAAAATCTCGTTACAGTTACGACTTTCGTACTGAAGTCAGGCTTCTGATAGAATAACTTTGAAAAAAATACAATTAAGGAAAAACGGGGTATGTGGTCTTGTAGAGGGGACTTGGGACTACATCCTGTATAAATTTGGTGAAATGGTGTTTTCGTATTTTAAAGAAAATCTCGTTACAGTTACGACTTTCGTACTGAAGTCAGGCTTCTGATAGAATAACTTTGAAAAAAATACAACTACGGAAAAACGGGGTATGTGGTCTTGTAGAGGGGACTTGGGACTACACCCTGTATAAATTTGGTGAAATGGTGTTTTCGTATTTTGAAGAAAATTTCGTTACAGTTACGACTTTCGTACTGAAATCAGGCTTCTGATAGAATAACTTTGAAAAAAATACAACTAGGGAAAAGCGGGGTATGTGGTCTTGTAGAGGGGACTTGGGACTATACCCCGTATATATTTGGTGAAATGGTTTTTTCGTATTTGGAAGAAAATCTCGTTACAGTTACGACTTTCGTACTAAAGTCAGGCTTCTGATAGAATAACTTCGAAAACAATACAACTACGGAAAAACGGGGTATGTGGTCTTGTAGAAGGGACTTGGGACTACAACCTGTATAAATTTGGTGAAATGGTGTTTTCGTATTTTGAAGAAAATCTCGTTACAGTTACGACTTTCGTACTGAAGTCAGGCTTCTGATAGAATAACTTTGAAAAAAATACAACTACGGAAAAACGGGGTATGTGGTCTTGTAGAGGGGACTTGGGACTATACCCCGTATATATTTGGTGAAATGGTTTTTTCGTATTTGGAAGAAAATCTCGTTACAGTTACGACTTTCGTACTAAAGTCAGGCTTCTGATAGAATAACTTCGAAAACAATACAACTACGGAAACACGGGGTACGTGATCTTGTAGAAGGGACTTGGGACTACACCCTGTATAAATTTGGTGAAATGGTGTTTTCGTATTTTGAAGAAAATCTCGTTAGAGTTACGACTTTCGTACTGAAGTCAGGCTTCTGATAGAATAACTTTGAAAAAAATACAACTACGGAAAAACGGGGTATGTGGTCTTGTAGAGGGGACTTGGGACTACATCCTGTATAAATTTGGTGAAATGGTGTTTTCGTATTTTAAAGAAAATCTCGTTACAGTTACGACTTTCGTACTCAAGTCAGGCTTCTGATAGAATAACTTTGAAAAAAATACAACTACGGAAAAACGGGGTATGTGGTCTTGTAGAGGGTACTTGGGACTACACCCTGTATAAATTTGGTGAAATGGTGTTTTCGTATTTTAAAGAAAATCTCGTTACAGTTACGACTTTCGTACTGAAGTCAGGCTTCTGATAGAATAACTTTGAAAAAAATACAACTACGGAAAAACGGGGTACGTGGTCTTGTAGAGGGGACTTGGGACTACATCCTGTATAAATTTGGTGAAATTGTGTTTTCGTATTTTGAAGAAAATCTCGTTACAGTTACGACTTTCGTACTGAAGTCAGGCTTCTGATAGAATAACTTTGAAAAAAATACAACTACGGAAAAACGGGGTATGTGGTCTTGTAGAGGGGACTTGGGACTACATCCTGTATAAATTTGGTGAAATGGTGTTTTCGTATTTTAAAGAAAATCTCGTTACAGTTACGACTTTCGTACTGAAGTCAGGCTTCTGATAGAATAACTTTGAAAAAAATACAACTACGGAAAAACGGGGTATGTGGTCTTGTAGAGGGGACTTGGGACTACATCCTGTATAAATTTGGTGAAATGGTCTTTTCGTATTTTGAAGAAAATCTCGTTAAAGTTACGACTTTCGTACTGAAGTCAGGCTTCTGATAGAATAACTTTGAAAAAAATACAACTACGGAAAAACGGGGTATGTGGTCTTGTAGAGGGGACTTGGGACTACATCCTGTATAAATTTGGTGAAATGGTGTTTTCGTATTTTAAAGAAAATCTCGTTAGAGTTACGACTTTCGTACTGAAGTCAGGCTTCTGATAGAATAACTTTGAAAAAAATACAACTACGGAAAAACGGGGTATGTGGTCTTGTAGAGGGGACTTGGGACTACACCCTGTATAAATTTGGTGAAATGTTGTTTTCGTATTTTAAAGAAAATCTCGTTACAGTTACGACTTTCGTACTGAAGTCAGGCTTCTGATAGAATAACTTTGAAAAAAATACAACTACGGAAAAACGGGGTATGTGGTCTTGTAGAGGGGACTTGGGACTACATCCTGTATAAATTTGGTGAAATTGTGTTTTCGTATTTTGAAGAAAATCTCGTTAAAGTTACGACTTTCGTACTGAAGTCAGGCTTCTGATAGAATAACTTTGAAAAAAATACAACTACGGAAAAACGGGGTATGTGGTCTTGTAGAGGGGACTTGGGACTACACCCTGTATAAATTTGGTGAAATGGTGTTTTCGTATTTTAAAGAAAATCTCGTTACAGTTACGACTTTCGTACTGAAGTCAGGCTTCTGATAGAATAACTTTGAAAAAAATACAACTACGGAAAAACGGGGTATGTGGTCTTGTAGAGGGGACTTGGCACTACATCCTGTATAAATTTGGTGAAATGCTGTTTTCGCATTTTGAAGAAAATCTCGTTAAAGTTACAACTTTCGTACTGAAGTCAGGCTTCTGATAGAATAACTTTGAAAAAAATACAACTACGGAAAAACGGGGTATGTGGTCTTGTAGAGGGGACTTGGGACTACATCCTGTATAAATTTGGTGAAATTGTGTTTTCGTATTTTGAAGAAAATCTCGTTACAGTTACGACTTTCGTACTGAAGTCAGGCTTCTGATAGAATAACTTTGAAAAAAATACAACTACGGAAAAACGGGGTATGTGGTCTTGTAGAGGGGACTTGGGACTACATCCTGTATAAATTTGGTGAAATGGTGTTTTCGTATTTTAAAGAAAATCTCGTTACAGTTACGACTTTCGTACTGAAGTCAGGCTTCTGATAGAATAACTTTGAAAAAAATACAACTACGGAAAAACGGGGTATGTGGTCTTGTAGAGGGGACTTGGCACTACATCCTGTATAAATTTGGTGAAATGCTGTTTTCGCATTTTGAAGAAAATCTCGTTAAAGTTACAACTTTCGTACTGAAGTCAGGCTTCTGATAGAATAACTTTGAAAAAAATACAACTACGGAAAAACGGGGTATGTGGTCTTGTAGAGGGGACTTGGGACTACACCCTGTATAAATTTGGTGAAATGGTGTTTTCGTATTTTAAAGAAAATCTCGTTACAGTTACGACTTTCGTACTGAAGTCAGGCTTCTGATAGAATAACTTTGAAAAAAATACAACTACGGAAAAACGGGGTATGTGGTCTTGTAGAGGGGACTTGGGACTATACCCCGTATATATTTGGTGAAATGGTTTTTTCGTATTTGGAAGAAAATCTCGTTACAGTTACGACTTTCGTACTGAAGTCAGGCTTCTGATAGAATAACTTTGAAAAAAATTCAACTACGGAAAAACGGGGTATGTGGTCTTGTAGAAGGGACTTGGGACTACACCCTGTATAAAATTGGTGAAATGGTGTTTTCGTATTTTAAAGAAAATCTCGTTACAGTTACGACTTTCGTACTGAAGTCAGGCTTCTGATAGAATAACTTTGAAAAAAATACAACTACGGAAAAACGGCGTATGTGGTCTTGTAGAGGGGACTTGGGACTATACCCCGTATATATTTGGTGAAATGGTTTTTTCGTATTTGGAAGAAAATCTCGTTACAGTTACGACTTTCGTACTAAAGTCAGGCTTCTGATAGAATAACTTCGAAAACAATACAACTACGGAAACGCGGGGTACGTGATCTTGTAGAGGGGACTTGGGACTACACCCTGTCTAAATTTGGTGAAATGGTGTTTTCGTATTTTGAAGAAAATCTCGTTACAGTTACGACTTTCATACTAACGTCAGGCTTCTGATAGAATAACTTAAAAAAAATACAACTACGGAAAAACGGGGTATGTGGTCTTGTAGAGGGGACTTGGGACTATACCCTGTATAAATTTGGTGAAATGGTGTTTTTGTATTTTGAAGAAAATCTCGTTACAGTTACGACTTTCGTACTGAAGTCAGGCTTCTGATAGAATAACTTTGAGAAAAATACAACTACGGAAAAACGGGGTATGTGGTCTTGTAGAGGGGACTTGGGACTACATCCTGTATAAATTTGGTGAAATGATGTTTTCGTATTTTAAAGAAAATCTCGTTACAGTTACGACTTTCGTACTCAAGTCAGGCTTCTGATAGAATAACTTTGAAAAAAATACAACTACGGAAAAACGGGGTATGTGGTCTTGTAGAGGGGACTTGGGACTACATCCTGTATAAATTTGGTGAAATGGTGTTTTCGTATTTTAAAGAAAATCTCGTTACAGTTACGACTTTCGTACTGAAGTCAGGCTTCTGATAGAATAACTTTGAAAAAAATACAACTACGGAAAAACGGGGTATGTGGTCTTGTAGAGGGGACTTGGGACTACACCCTGTATAAATTTGGTGAAATGGTGTTTTCGTATTTTGAAGAAAATTTCGTTACAGTTACGACTTTCGTACTGAAATCAGGCTTCTGATAGAATAACTTTGAAAAAAATACAACTAGGGAAAAGCGGGGTATGTGGTCTTGTAGAGGGGACTTGGGACTACATCCTGTATAAATTTGGTGAAATGGTGTTTTCGTATTTTAAAGAAAATCTCGTTAGAGTTACGACTTTCGTACCGAAGTCAGGCTTCTGATAGAATAACTTTGAACAAAATACAACTACGGAAAAACGGGGTATGTGGTCTTGTAGAGGGGACTTGGGACTATACCCCGTATATATTTGGTGAAATGGTTTTTTCGTATTTGGAAGAAAATCTCGTTACAGTTACGACTTTCGTACTAAAGTCAGGCTTCTGATAGAATAACTTCGAAAACAATACAACTACGGAAACACGGGGTACGTGATCTTGTAGAGGGGACTTGAGACTACATCCTGTATAAATTTGGTGAAATGGTCTTTTCGTATTTTGAAGAAAATCTCGTTAAAGTTACGACTTTCGTACTGAAGTCAGGCTTCTGATAGAATAACTTTGAAAAAAATACAACTACGGAAAAACGGGGTATGTGGTCTTGTAGAGGGGACTTGGGACTACATCCTGTATAAATTTGGTGAAATGGTGTTTTCGTATTTTAAAGAAAATCTCGTTAGAGTTACGACTTTCGTACTGAAGTCAGGCTTCTGATAGAATAACTTTGAAAAACATACAACTACGGAAAAACGGGGTATGTGGTCTTGTAGAGGGGACTTGGGACTACACCCTGTATAAATTTGGTGAAATGTTGTTTTCGTATTTTAAAGAAAATCTCGTTACAGTTACGACTTTCGTACTGAAGTCAGGCTTCTGATAGAATAACTTTGAAAAAAATACAACTAAGGAAAAACGGGGTATGTGGTCTTGTAGAGGGGACTTGGGACTACATCCTGTATAAATTTGGTGAAATGGTGTTTTCGTATTTTAAAGAAAATCTCGTTACAGTTACGACTTTCGTACTGAAGTCAGGCTTCTGATAGAATAACTTTGAAAAAAATACAACTACGGAAAAACGGGGTATGTGGTCTTGTAGAGGGGACTTGGCACTACATCCTGTATAAATTTGGTGAAATGCTGTTTTCGCATTTTGAAGAAAATCTCGTTAAAGTTACAACTTTCGTACTGAAGTCAGGCTTCTGATAGAATAACTTTGAAAAAAATACAACTACGGAAAAACGGGGTATGTGGTCTTGTAGAGGGGACTTGGGACTACATCCTGTATAAATTTGGTGAAATTGTGTTTTCGTATTTTGAAGAAAATCTCGTTACAGTTACGACTTTCGTACTGAAGTCAGGCTTCTGATAGAATAACTTTGAAAAAAATACAACTACGGAAAAACGGGGTATGTGGTCTTGTAGAGGGGACTTGGGACTACATCCTGTATAAATTTGGTGAAATGGTGTTTTCGTATTTTAAAGAAAATCTCGTTACAGTTACGACTTTCGTACTGAAGTCAGGCTTCTGATAGAATAACTTTGAAAAAAATACAACTACGGAAAAACACGGTATGTGGTCTTGTAGAGGGGACTTGGGACTACACCCTGTATAAATTTGGTGAAATGGTGTTTTCGTATTTTAAAGAAAATCTCGTTACAGTTACGACTTTCGTACTGAAGTCAGGCTTCTGATAGAATAACTTTGAAAAAAATACAACTACGGAAAAACGGGGTATGTGGTCTTGTAGAGGGGACTTGGGACTATACCCCGTATATATTTGGTGAAATGGTTTTTTCGTATTTGGAAGAAAATCTCGTTACAGTTACGACTTTCGTACTGAAGTCAGGCTTCTGATAGAATAACTTTGAAAAAAATTCAACTACGGAAAAACGGGGTATGTGGTCTTGTAGAAGGGACTTGGGACTACACCCTGTATAAATTTGGTGAAATGGTGTTTTCGTATTTTAAAGAAAATCTCGTTACAGTTACGACTTTCGTACTGAAGTCAGGCTTCTGATAGAATAACTTTGAAAAAAATACAACTACGGAAAAACGGGGTATGTGGTCTTGTAGAGGGGACTTGGGACTATACCCCGTATATATTTGGTGAAATGGTTTTTTCGTATTTGGAAGAAAATCTCGTTACAGTTACGACTTTCGTACTAAAGTCAGGCTTCTGATAGAATAACTTCGAAAACAATACAACTACGGAAACACGGGGTACGTGATCTTGTAGAGGGGACTTGGGACTACACCCTGTCTAAATTTGGTGAAATGGTGTTTTCGTATTTTGAAGAAAATCTCGTTACAGTTACGACTTTCATACTAACGTCAGGCTTCTGATAGAATAACTTAAAAAAAATACAACTACGGAAAAACGGGGTATGTGGTCTTGTAGAGGGGACTTGGGACTATACCCTGTATAAATTTGGTGAAATGGTGTTTTTGTATTTTGAAGAAAATCTCGTTAGAGTTACGACTTTCGTACTGAAGTCAGGCTTCTGATAGAATAACTTTGAGAAAAATACAACTACGGAAAAACGGGGTATGTGGTCTTGTAGAGGGGACTTGGGACTACATCCTGTATAAATTTGGTGAAATGATGTTTTCGTATTTTAAAGAAAATCTCGTTACAGTTACGACTTTCGTACTCAAGTCAGGCTTCTGATAGAATAACTTTGAAAAAAATACAACTTCGGAAAAACGGGGTATGTGGTCTTGTAGAGGGGACTTGGGACTACACCCTGTATAAATTTGGTGAAATGGTGTTTTCGTATTTTAAAGAAAATCTCGTTACAGTTACGACTTTCGTACTGAAGTCAGGCTTCTGATAGAATAACTTTGAAAAAAATACAACTACGGAAAAACGCGGTATGTGGTCTTGTAGAGGGGACTTGGCACTACATCCTGTATAAATTTGGTGAAATGCTGTTTTCGTATTTTGAAGAAAATCTCGTTATAGTTACAACTTTCGTACTGAAGTCAGGCTTCTGATAGAATAACTTTGAAAAAAATACAACTACGGAAAAACGGGGTATGTGGTCTTGTAGAGGGGACTTGGGACTACACCCTGTATAAATTTGGTGAAATGGTGTTTTCGTATTTTGAAGAAAATCTCGTTACAGTTACGACTTTCGTACTGAAGTCAGGCTTCTGATAGAATAACTTTGAAAAAAATACAACTACGGAAAAACGGGGTATGTGGTCTTGTAGAGGGGAGTTGGGACTACATCCTGTATAAATTTGGTGAAATGGTGTTTTCGTATTTTGAAGAAAATCTCGTTAAAGTTACAACTTTCGTACTGAAGTCAGGCTTCTGATAGAATAACTTTGAAAAAAATTCAACTACGGAAAAACGGGGTACGTGGTCTTGTAGAGGGGAGTTGGGACTACATCCTGTATAAATTTGGTGAAATGGTGTTTTCGTATTTTGAAGAAAATCTCGTTACAGTTACAACTTTCGTACTGAAGTCAGGCTTCTGATAGAATAACTTTGAAAAAAATTCAACTACGGAAAAACGGGGTATGTGGTCTTGTAGAGGGGACTTGGGACTACACCCTGTATAAATTTGGTGAAATGCTGTTTTCGTATTTTGAAGAAAATCTCGTTACAGTTACGACTTTCGTACTGAAGTCAGGCTTCTGATAGAATAACTTTGAAAAAAATACAACTACGGAAAAACGGGGTATGTGGTCTTGTAGAGGGGACTTGGGACTACATCCTGTATAAATTTGGTGAAATGGTGTTTTCGTATTTTAAAGAAAATCTCGTTACAGTTACGACTTTCGTACTGAAGTCAGGCTTCTGATAGAATAACTTTGAAAAAAATACAACTACGGAAAATCGGGGTATGTGGTCTTGTAGAGGGGACTTGGGACTACACCCTGTATAAATTTGGTGAAATGGTGTTTTCGTATTTTGAAGAAAATCTCGTTACAGTTACGACTTTCGTACTGAAGTCAGGCTTCTGATAGAATAACTTTGAAAAAAATACAACTACGGAAAAACGGGGTATGTGGTCTTGTAGAGGGGACTTGGGACTACATCCTGTATAAATTTGGTGAAATGGTGTTTTCGTATTTTAAAGAAAATCTCGTTACAGTTACGACTTTCGTACTGAAGTCAGGCTTCTGATAGAATAACTTTGAAAAAAATACAACTACGGAAAAACGGGGTATGTGGTCTTGTAGAGGGGACTTGGGACTACACCGTGTATAAATTTGATGAAATGGTGTTTTCGTATTTTAAAGAAAATCTCGTTACAGTTACGACTTTCGTACTGAAGTCAGGCTTCTGATAGAATAACTTTGAAAAAAATACAACTACGGAAAAACGGGGTATGTGGTCTTGTAGAGGGGACTTGGGACTACATCCTGTATAAATTTGGTGAAATGGTGTTTTCGTATTTTGAAGAAAATCTCGTTACAGTTACGACTTTCGTACTGAAGTCAGGCTTCTGATAGAATAACTTTGAAAAAAATACAACTACGGAAAAACGGGGTATGTGGTCTTGTAGAGGGGACTTGTGACTACATCCTGTATAAATTTGGTGAAATGGTGTTTTCGTATTTTAAAGAAAATCTCGTTACAGTTACGACTTTCGTACTGAAGTCAGGCTTCTGATAGAATAACTTTGAAAAAAATACAACTACGGAAAAACGGGGTATGTGGTCTTGTAGAGGGGACTTGGCACTACATCCTGTATAAATTTGGTGAAATGCTGTTTTCGTATTTTGAAGAAAATCTCGTTACAGTTACAACTTTCGTACTGAAGTCAGGCTTCTGATAGAATAACTTTGAAAAAAATACAACTACGGAAAAACGGGGTATGTGGTCTTGTAGAGGGGACTTGTGACTGCATCCTGTATAAATTTGGTGAAATTGTGTTTTCGTATTTTAAAGAAAATCTCGTTACAGTTACGACTTTCGTACTGAAGTCAGGCTTCTGATAGAATAACTTTGAAAAAAATACAACTACGGAAAAACGGGGTACGTGGTCTTGTAGAGGGGACTTGGGACTACATCCTGTATAAATTTGGTGAAATGGTGTTTTCGTATTTTGAAGAAAATCGCGTTACAGTTACGACTTTCGTACTGAAGTCAGGCTTCTGATAGAATAACTTTGAAAAAAATACAACTACGGAAAAACGGGGTATGTGGTCTTATAGAGGGGACTTGGGACTACATCCTGTATAAATTTGGTGAAATGGTGTTTTCGTATTTTAAAGAAAATCTCGTTACAGTTACGACTTTCGTACTGAAGTCAGGCTTCTGATAGAATAACTTTGAAAAAAATACAACTACGGAAAAACGGGGTATGTGGTCTTGTAGAGGGGACTTGGCACTACATCCTGTATAAATTTGGTGAAATGCTGTTTTCGTATTTTGAAGAAAATCTCGTTACAGTTACAACTTTCGTACTGAAGTCAGGCTTCTGATAGAATAACTTTGAAAAAAATACAACTACGGAAAAACGGGGTATGTGGTCTTGTAGAGGGGACTTGGGACTACACCCCGTATATATTTGGTGAAATGGTTTTTTCTTGTTTTGAAGAAAAACGCGTGTGAGTTTTTACTTGCGTACTAAGTTACTTGAATTGTGTCGATAAAAACGCAGCTTGGAAAAAGCGCAGAAATTTCGGAATTGCCTTTTTTGTTGTCGTCTTCGAAGCTCTGTTTTCTTATGCGTAATAATTATTAAATTGGATGTTACTGATCATTACCCTAATATTTCTTCACTTTTTGAATGAAATTGAAACTTTATAAACATTAAAGAATCTAAAAATACTAGTAAATATAGTAATAATAAAAAAATAACCAATATAGAAATAGTAAAACATTCCCGTACTTCGTACGCTAATTTAAGTTTGAGTTGATCCTCCACTGTATTTCCGTTACTTTAAATTAACTCTGTTAGGCTTGGTATTTAAAATTTTCACCTCTGTTAAAGGTAGGTTTATAAAATTTCACCTCTATTAAAGATGGGTTTTAACATTTTTGGTTCTGTTCAATAGATGTTATTACCGTTTTCGCCTCTGTTAAAGCTCTGTTCATTGACAGATAAAGTTTAACAGAAATTTCTGGTTTTTCGCCGGGTTGTAACTTCACGCCAGTTAACTATAAGGATAAGAAATACTTTAAAACATGAACTAGTCTAACTCGAATTAGTCTGAAACTAACTTATTATTATAAATTATTGCGCCAATACGTTTGGGACTGGTGTCAATTATTGCTTACCTCATTGAATTGATAAATCCTTAAATCATTAAGAATAATATTTAACTATTTGTAATTGAGATGCAACTTAAAATATGGTATTTACTTTATTGAAGAAAAGGCAATTGAACCATAAGGCTTACAGTTGTAATGTGCAAATTTGGCATCACTATGCTTGGTGTCGCCAATTTTACACTCACTCACAAAGCGACAACCAGAGGCCGGCACTGACAGAGGGCGACGCCATTGACAACGACGAACGATTTTCACTTCGTGGCATGCGTGGCCATGGCATCGGCCTCTTTCGCATTGCGACCGTGACGACAAACGGACCGTTTTCAAGCAAGTGTCACAGGCGATCGCTAAAATCAAGCTCATCGTCAAACGAAAGCCCCACGCCGTATTCACACCACATTGACACAACTCATTACACCACAGAAAAGTGCCGCAGGAACGTCGCATTCCTCCGAAGTCACTCACCGAAATATTCACTGAAGTCATTCACCGACGTTATTCATCGAAGTACTTACCGGAGCATTCACTGAATTTATTCTCCGAAGTATTCAGCAGAGTCACTCACCGAAACATTCACCGAAGTCATTCATCGACGTTATTCACCGTAGTACGCACCGGAGACACTCACCGAAACATTCACCGAAGTTATTCACCGAATTTACGCACTGAAACATTCACTAAAGTCACTCACCGAAGCATTCACCGAATTTATACACCGAAGTATTCATCTAAATAATCACCGACGTTCTTCAACGAAGTATTCACCGAAACCACTCACCGAAAACGTTAACCGACGTTCTTCACCGAAGTTTTCATCGAAGTCACTCACAGAAACATTCGCCGAAGTTATTCACCGATGTTATTCTCTAAAGTATTCACTGAAGTCACTCACCGAAGTTATCCACAGGAGTATTCATCGAAATAATCACCGAAGTATTTACCGAAGTCACTCACCGAAAACATTCACCGAAGTTATTCACCGACGTTATTCTCCGAAGTATTCACCGAAGTCACTCACAGAAACATCCACCGAAGTTATTCATCGACGTTATTCTCCGAAGTATTCACCGAAGTCACTCACAGAAGCATTCGCCGAAGTATTTCGCCGAAGTTATTCACCGACGTTATTCTCAAAGTCTCACTCACCGAAGTAATTACCAAAGTCGTTCACCGAAACAGTTACCGAATTTTTGAATTTTTTCTCCGAAGACACCTACCGAACTAGTTCAGCACAGTCGTCTCACCGAAGTCGTACGATTGCATCCGTTCCCAAAACCCTATAAAATAAACTAAATTTTTTGGTCACAACTTTATTGCACTTTGTATAGAATCTCGACAAATAAAACCACTTGTATGGAAATTTACTGATTATCACTCCATATTATTTTTTTGTAACGATACCCTGGTTGCGACGAGCCACACAAGACCCGAGGGTTTGCATATTGAGTTATTTGCTGAGTCTAATAACTTGGCTCAATTATTGAAGAAACCAACGCACTTTCCCTACGTTGATGCGCAAAACCAAAATATTCTGGACCTTTTTCTAAGTTTACACCACAGTATGATGTGAATGTTCTTGCACCTCTTGGTAATTCGGACCACGCTACAATTTCTGCTACCTTCCCATACTCTAGTTGTTTAGTTCTCAATTTGGTAATTCCTACAAGCACTTGAACTTGTAGGAATTTGTTAGAGAATTTAGTTTGATACAACAAGCACTTGAACTTGTTGTATCCCTTTAAATTTCAGCAGGTGCGCGTTGAGCGTCAATGAATATTTCTCAAGTTGTTAATTCCTACAAGTACTTGAACTTGTAGAAAGCAAACCGCTTTATTTGAGGTTGTCAGGCTAACAGAACTTTTATTAAGTACACTTCTTCCTTATATACTAATTTTACTTGCATACTTGAAAATATCAAATACAATGAAAATTACTATAAAAATACAAAATTATGAAATGTGAAAATAATTCAGCGTGGTCAGCGGTTCTCACAGCGACGTTGCTTGCAAACAGACACCGGCGCAGCACGTCGGCGGGTTGGTGCTGTTCCCACGACGACATCTGATTCCAGCGGAATTTTGCGCGTTTGCTGCTGGCAGCGGAAGCAACTTTGCTTTGCATTTATTTGTGTATGTTCTGGAACACTAGTCTTCAATCCGCTCACCACCCAGCTCAAAAGCGGAGAGTGTGGCTTTATGAGAAGGCTAATTGGGATGCGCTGAACTCTTTCTTCAGCTGTTTCCATTGGCAATTTTGTTTCAGGGATAAAAAACATAAATGCCGCAGCGAATTTGGTAGCAAATATAATTTTTTTTGGTATGAAAACTTTCATACCCAATAAAAAATTTCCATTAAATTTTCATTTAGGGATTGGCCGTTGAATAAAACTGAAGAACCAGACAGGCTCGTCTATTTCAAGTCTCCTCAAGGATGATTAGATCTTCACTCACTCGGTTGAGAAAGCAAATTTTTTATCTAAAATGTTTGATGAAAACTGCTCCCTTCCTGAGAGTAGTCAACCACAGCCCGTGGTCGATCATGTATCTCATGCTATGCCTGAGATGCATTTTCGAACGTGGGCTGTTAAAAAAGTGCTTGGAAACCTCAGTGTAAGTAAATCCTCGAGATTTTCCCCTCCATCCTCAATATAAATAAATCTGGAGAGCAACCAATTCGTCAATGATCGCCAGTACGGTTTCCGTGCTCACCGCTCAACAAGCGATCTGATGGCGTTACTCACTGTACGGTGAAATAGTTGTATTCACCGGTTCGGTGAGAGTAAGGTTGTTGCTTTAGATATCTCCCAGACATTTGATCGGGCGTGGCATAACACTCACGTCTAAACTGGCTGCTTAAGGTGTCGGTAATATTTTCACTCGGTGGAGTTTTCTCAGCGGCCGTTCTATTCGAGTTGTGATAGGCGGCATTGCATCTGAAGAGAACTCAATTAATGCTAAAGTTTGTAATGAACAGGTGAAGGTGGTGACGAACTACCACGACCACCGGAGAGCTTGATGCTACCGGGGATGGTCGGTCCGGCTCTGCTCAGGCACAGTGGTGGTGGGTCGGAACCCCCAACAGCATCATGGACACCCTGTTACAGAAAAAGAACGTATCGAGACTTAAAGTTATTGCAGAAAAGAAGAAACATCTTGGATTCAATCTTTCTTTGGATTCAACCGTAATTCAACAGAAGAAACCCGTCGAAAGACATCTTCTAAATTTTTCATCTTCTCTGGCCCATGACGATAATGTCATCAAGATACACCAAACATGTTTTCCAGTGAAGCCCTTTTAGTACGTATTCCATTAAACGCTCAAAAGTTGCCGGAGCGTTGCATAATCCAAATGGCATCACGGATAATTGCCACAATCCATCCCCCTGCTAAAAGCAGTCGGATTCCGCGATCCACTTGCCAATAACCACTTCATCCAATAACCACATCTACTTGCCAATAACCACCTTGTAAATCCACCACTGAAAACCATTTCGCACCGGATAATGTGTCCAAGGTGTTATGTATTGCTAGCTGTGGGTAGCTGTCCTAATTCCTTTGGTTTTCCGGTGTATAATCACTGTTTCGTTTCCTTTAAAGGACTTCATAATCGCAGTCAGTAATTTTTGCAAATGACAGTAAGTTCGAATGAGGATGTGAAACTTAGAGTGTTTCATCCAATTTTGCAGTAATACCATTCTTGTTGTTTAGTTTTACGACACCATAGCCTTCAATTTTTGTTGACTGTTTGTGTGAGGATGCACCAGAGTCCAAACACCATTTTGACTAGATTCGTGGAACTTCCCTTCGGCTGATTTGACTTAAAATTCTTCGATGTGCAGCCTCTTGTTTGTGTCCAACTTTACCACACGAGTGAAAAGTATACTTAAACCGTACTTTCTGTTCTGGCCTCTCAACATTTTTCAGGTTTCTGTAAGTATTCTTATTTTCAATCATCGCACCTGGTGTTACTCCGGGAGTGTTACGCCTTCGAGTTTCGTACTCCTCTAAAAGTTTCACTTTCAGTGCTTTTGGATTCGGTAGGTTCTCCTGTTTCGATGGCGATCCGGAATAATTCGTATTCATCTGGGATACTATAAATCAGGAGAATTGTGAGATGATCGTTTATTTCTAATTCCATTTCAAGTATTTTGTCGACGACGATAAAAAATTGTTCACGTATTCCAACATATCAGTCTGATTTCACATTTTCATCAATATCGAGGATTTCAGCAGCATCGCCTTGCGAGCAGATCCTTTCGGTTGAAATATATTATGTAGCTTGTTCAAATTCTCCTTCGAAGTAGTGCAATTTTTTATTTGTTTCAATTCTGATCGTGCTTTCGCGTCCTCGGGTATCCATTCGGCGACTTTATCTGGTGGGGTATCAGGCCTCGGATAATTTGCATTACATATATCCGCATTCCGTTTTTATACCCTACACGCGAAGGGAGTAGTGTATATTCACTTTATTCTTCTGAAAAGTATATAGAAAGGTATATATATTCTTGCGTCACCTTCTGAGTTGATTTAGCTCTGTCCGTCCGTCCGTTTGTCTGTCTGTCTGTTGAAATCACGATTACGGAGGAACGAAAAGAAATATAGCAATGAAATTTGGCACAAATATTCTTTGTTATGTAGTAACAAATATTCCACTCATAACAAAGTTGATAATATCTTGTAAACGTTATAAGATATTGACACTCAATTTTATCGCAAGGTGTCTACAGATATTACCAATTTGTATACCAAAAATGAGCGTGGTCCGCCCACTTATACAAAAGTTGTCACTATTCCATAAACGGTTCAAAATATTAATACGCGATTCTGTCCAGCAGTATCTAGAGAGATTACAAAAATATTTTCCCAAAATGGGCGCGGTCCGCCTAATTATACAAAAGTTGTTAAGTGGCGAAATTATAATTTTTTCAGTTACTAGGGTGTAGGGTATTCAGATTTCGGCCAAGCTGAAGACAACAATTTTACTAGTTTTAATCAACCACATAACAGTTTGGAAACATTTGAAAACAGCAGGCTACAAAAAGAAGCTCGATGTTTCGGTGCCACATGAATTAACGCAAAGAAATTTGATTGACCGAATTACTTTCAGTGAAATGCTGCTGAAACGCAACGAAATCTAACCATTTTTGAAGCGACTCATTACGTGCGATGAAAAATGGGAAAAATACGAGAATATCAAATGCAAGCGCTCATGGTCAAAGGCTGGTGATCCTCCACAAATGACTTCAAAGCCTGGATTGTCGGAAAACAAGGTTATGTTGAGTGTTTGGTGGGATTGCAAGCTGACGAAACCGTCAATTCGGTCCTGTACTGTGTACAAATGGACCGTATGAATGAAGCAATCCAGAAAGAGTGACCAGAATTGGCCAACAGAAAGGGAGTTGTGTTCCATCATGGCACTGCGCGGCCACACACATCTTTGATGACTCGGAACAAATTAACGGAACTTGTTGGGCAGTTTTAATGCATCCACCGTATAGCCCGGACCTTGCATCGTCTGACTACCATTTGTATCGGTCTCTTCAAAACTTTCTTGGAGGTAAAAAACTGGCCAACCCAAGCGCCGCTGAAAATCACTTGGCCAAGTATTTCGACGAAAAACCACAGAAGTTTTACACCGATAGAATTCCGAAGCTATCCGAAAAATGGCAAAAGGTCATAGAAAATAATGTACTTGATTAAAATTTATTTTCAATTTTTGTTTAAAAAAGTACCAAAAAACCCAGGAGTCTTTTTATATGACCTATATATAAGAACTTCTCACTTTACTTTATATTATTTTGTGGAATTTGTATAACTATGTTTTGTTTTATTGTTAGTTTTATTGTCAGTTTGAAAGATCTAGTTTGTGAAAATTTTCATTAAATTCGGCAAAATTGCTTTAACAATAAATATCATTTAAAAGAAAAACTCAGGTTACGAACCCAAGAAAGCATTCTCGGCATAACAATGAAACAAATTTTTTTCTTTCAGTGAATTTTATTTCAATTTCCGGCCGAGAACTTTTCAGACTGCCCACGTACATATTATCCTTCTCTGTTTCGTACGCGTAAATTGCTCGAACTAATACCGTTTTGAGTATACAATTGCGAAGGGTTGTTCCATTCCAGCATAAGTAAAGGATAATCAAATAATTATAGAAAGCGTATCCCAGCAGAAATGTAATCTGATTTAAGGATAGTCCGTTGTTTACTCCCCATGTCACTTAAATTGAGTTTATGTGTTATCAGAATTCGCTGTAATTGACCTAGGAAATATGTGTTGTGTGTAGTTTGGGATTATCTCAAAAGATCTTTTACAAGGGTGCCGTGATTTAATTACAACAAAAAATCTGAATGTTGCGTGGTAAGAATAGTTCAGTTTGTGTTGACATGTTTCAATCTGAAAAATAAATATAGGATATAAGAAACAAAAAGCACAGGACTACTCCGCCCTTAATGGTAATGTAAGTTCCCAAGTGTAGATTTTAGGTGGGTCAAATTAAGAGATTTTGTTTGTAGATTTCACAAGATACTTTTATATTATGTCATTGTCAGTAAGGAAATATTGTCAAATATTTGCTTTGCTCTTAACTAGAGGAGTAATATTACAATTACGATTATATATTCTTCATATTTGATTTACATTTCTTCTCTTCAATGCATTTTCTTCGATATATTGGCATCGATTTTGTTATTAAACTTTCAAGCTGATTACTGGCTCCGTTATGTTGAAGTAAAAAATGAAAACCATGACTATTTTGCAATTAATTTTAGTGTATAGTATATTATTTGAAAAGAATTTAGCCCTTGCCGACGACCTAAGTACAGCATCGCCCGACACATGAAAGGACTTTAATTTTCAGAAAGTGCGAATTAAATTCATACACATTAAAAGTACAGCATGTATTCACACCATTCATCAGATATTGGGAAGTAGCACGTGTCAGTGTTTAATATAACACTGTTTAATATTACGATCAGAGAAAGGTTTTCGGGATTGCAGTTTAATAAGGGTGACTGCGTTGTACTTGTGAAATCAATAAAGAGAAAGACTATTTAATGAAATTCCTCCCTGATTTACATTCACTAATCTCAAATTTTAAATGTGATACTTAAGGCTTTTCAAAAATTGTTTACATGCACTCTTAATATACAGAAGTGCTAAATAACAAGACCGGAACAAACCACGACCAATATTTGTCCGCTGATTGTCCTATTTTATTTACAAGTCAAATACATTTTATAGTACGGCACAATGCAACGTATACTTTACCTCAGTCTTTTGACATGTGGTATTTACTACCATAGAGGTTATATGATTTTATAACCTCTATGATAACATCCATAAAATGCGAAATTAAGTCTACATATAACTACTCTTTTTTTTATGTAGAATATAACTCTGTGTTTAACTCTGGGTTATAACTCTCAATTTCTATCTACAAGTATTTACTAATATATTATAAAGAATAGAAAACAAGTAAAAGTGTTGTCTTCGGCCTGGCCGAAATCTAAATACCCTACACCCGAGTAACTGAAAAAATTATAATTTCGCCACTTAACACTTTTTGTATAAGTAGGCGGACCACGCCCATTTCGGGAAAATGTTTTTGTAATGTCTCTAGATACTGGTAGATATAATTACGTATGAATATTTTGAATCGTTTATGGGATATTGACAACTTTTGTATAAGTGGGCGGACCACGCCCATTTTTTGTATATAGATTGGAAATACGTGTAGATACTTCGTGGTAACATTTCGTACCACGAAGTTAGTTATTTCGATAACTTTTTATGAGTGGGCGTGGCACTCCCATTTTTGGCAAGCTTATTGGTAATGCCCTATATATCCTGATGAAATGAAATGTCCATATCTTTTACCGTTCATTAGATATTGCCAACTTTGTTATCAGTGGGCGTGGAACGCCCATTTTTTTAGTAATGACGCTACATGTTCCGGAATAAAATTATACCTTAATATCTCACACGGTTTATGAAATATTCAGATTTTAACATTTTTTGAAACGAGGTGCCTTTACATTCCGTACGTAAAGTAGGCGTGGCTGTTTACGGATCTCGCCCATTTTCAATCCCAAACAGCCCTACATAACAAAGAATATTTGTGCCAAATTTCATCGCGATATCTCTTTTCGTTCTCTCGTAATCGTGATTTCAACAGACAGACAGACAGACAGACAGACGGACGGACAGGGCTAAATCGATTCAGAAGGTGACGCTGAGCAAGAATATATATACTTTTCTATATCTATCTCGTCTCCTTCTCTGCGTTACAAACGGAAGAATAAAGTGAATATACCCTACTCCCTTCGGGTGTAGGGTATAATTACAACGACAGTCTTAAAAGCTTAAATGCAGAAACCAAAATATAATAAGAAGTTTTGTATTCATCTCAATATAAAGAACCATTGGCAGTTAAATAAAAGTAAATTTTTATTGTGTACACGAGATTATAGTAGCAATTATAATATTCATTCAGAGGAAAACATGCAATATCAATATAACAATAATCAATTTTTTGTTTGAAATGTTACAAATATTTGGAATGATAGATATTTTTTATTTACAAGATTTTTGCATATATAGTAATTAAGACAAAAAAAGCATATGATGGTTTTGTAAAAAAATCGATAGGATTCCGATAATATTTACAACATTTCTTCTCCAGACTTCTGGCTGCAAAGTGTATATATAGTAGTTAGAACCCGTATTATTTTCGTTTACGAGAGTTATAGCCGATTTCCCATTTTTACGAAAATTGTATAAAATCTCAGCATATGATGGCTTTGTAAAAAAATCACCGATAGGATTCTGATAATATTTACAACATTTCTTCTCCAGACTTCTGGCTACAAGGTTTATATAGTTAGAAACCGTATTATTTTCGTTTACGACAGTTATAGCCGATTTCCCATTTTTATGAGAACTCAGCATCCGATGGCTTTGTGAAAAAAACACCGATAGGATTGCTATGATATATACATCAATTTCTTCTCCAGACTTCTGGCTACAAGGTCCATGTAGTCATTATCCGGATTTTTTTTATATTTATTACGTACTATTTACATTTACGACAGTTATAGCCGATTTTGACCATGTAAAATAATAAAATTATTAAAAATATCCCTAGAAGTAGGCAATGTTTCTAGGCAATGTTTAGGGAGGCAATGTTTAGGGAGGAGTTCATTGTTTCTGAATTCGCCATTGCATACCATTGGTTGCTTTGAATTCGTCGTATACTGAGTTGAATTCGGCATATGCCAACTTCACGCCAGTCATTCTGCATTGCAGACGTACCGCATGCAATTATAGGCGCTGATCTACTCGCACATTACGGTTTGGTTGTAGATTTGAAAGGTCAAGTCCTAGTTGACAAAAATACCAAATTAACAACTCGAGGTTTGGTTAACACTTTTCCGATATTTAAAATATCAACAATTAAGGAATTTGATAATAAGTTTTTTGCAATACTTAACAAATTTCCAAATATTACTTACCTAAATCATTTACAGAATCCTGAAAAATTTAAAGCAGCCTAAAAGGAATTCGAGTATTTAATGAAACTTGGATATATACCATCCATCCAACAGCCCTTGGAGCAGTCCCATTCATTTAGTCAAAAAGAAGTCCGGCGAGTGGCGCGTCTGTGGCGACTACAGGCGTCTAAGCGCTGTCACCACTTCAGATCGGTATTCAATTCCCCATGGACAAGATTTCGTTAATAATCTTCATGAAAAAGCATTTTTTTCTAAACTGGACTTGGTTCGGGCTTATCAGCAGATTCCGGTGGCGGAGGAAGACATCCCCAAAACTGCACTTGCAACGCCTTTTAGACTTTTTAAGTGTCTCGTAATGCAATTTGGCCTTCGAGGAGCCGCACAAACCTTTCAACGATATCTCGATGACATATTTCGAGGCATTACGTTTGTTAAAACATACATCGACGATGTGCTTATTGCTTCGTCTACTAGAGAAGAACATAAAAAACATTTAGACATAGTATTTAAAATACTGGACGAAAACGGTTTAAAAATAAACTTTTCAAAATACGTCTTCGGAGCTTCTACAATAAATTTCCTGGGATATCATGTAACTCAGGATGGCATTTCACCGCTGCCAGAAAAAGTGAAAGCCATTCGCGACTACCCAAAACCCTCAACGGTGGCCGAATTGCGACGATTTTTGGGCATGTTAAATTTTTATCGCCGGAGTTTGCCACAAGCCGCCTCGACGCAGGCGCCACTCAACAAATTTCTAAATAATTCTAAGAAGAACGATAATACACCACCAATAAGATGAAATCCAGAAGCTGAAAGCGCATTTGAAAAATGTAAGTATGAGCCAGAAAACGCCGCTTTACTTACACACCCTTGTCCGGAAGCGAACTTGCGATTAATTACGGATGCATCGGAGACGGCAATGGGTGCAGCAATAGAACAAAAAACGGGCGATTTACCCTGGAAACCTCTCGCATTTTTTTCAAGAAAGTTTACATCAGCACAAACGCGATATTGCACATACGACCGCGAGCTCACGGCTATATACGAGAGCATTAAATATTTTCGATACTTACTCGAAGGATGCGATTTTTCAATTTATACGGACTATAAGCCTATAACTTTCGCGTTCAAGCAACGTTCAGACAAAGCTTCTCCCTGACAGCAGCGACAACTAGAATTTATCTCGGAATTCTCAACAAATATTATTCATATTTCGGGAGCGGACAATCCAGTCTCAGATGGCTTGTCACGCATAGATGCATTTCACATGCCAACCACATTCGATTTCTCCGACTTGGCATCATTCAGAAACGTTTTTTCTGGCCAAACATGAATCGCGAAATTCCACAAATCGCACTGGTATGTCTTGACTGTCAACAATCAAAAGTTAGCCGGCATGTACAGAAAATTCCAAACAAAATTCTTCCTCCAGGCGGTCGTTTCGATCACGTACACATCGACATTATTGGTTCTCTTCCTGAAAGCAATGGATACAGGTATTGTGTAACTTTTATTGATCCTTTTTCCAGGTGGCCTGAAGCAATTCCTATTAAGGACCAAACCACAACCACAGTAGCGCGGACCTTTTATACATCTTGGGTATGCAGATTTGGTTCACCAAAGCTTATCACTACCGACCAAGGTTCGCAATTCGAATCGCCTTATTTTCGGCATTAATTAAACTGTCTGGCTGCCAACGGTTACGCACGACAGCGTACCATCCTGCTTCTAATCGCTCGTTGAAATCGGCCATAATGTGCCACAATTCAAAGTTCACTTGGACTGAAACTTTGCCTACAGTACTTCTGGGCCTGCGAACCTGCATACGCGAAGGATTGAACGCATCTCCTGCAGAATATTTATATGGCACACCACTCAGACTCCCAGGAGAATTTTTTACCTCGGACGAATTCACCCCAAACAATGAATATTTCCTGAAGGGATTTCGAGAACACATCAAAGAATTGAAACCAGTTCCAGTGCTTCATAATTACAAGAAAAAACCTTTCTGCTACTAGGAATTGGCTTCTTGTAGCCATGTATTTCTGCGCATGAAAATAGAGATTTTTTGAAGCCCACATTATGTCGTATTCTCGGTTCTTATTACGCACACAATTAAACGCACGAACCGGTTTTTCCAGGCAGTTTGCCGAACGTAAATATCACTCACACACATTGAGGTGTCACACGTATACGACTTTTAACATCAAAGAAGAAACTACGTGTAGCCACGCTTTCTTCAAGATGCCAGCTTCAAGAAGCCGCTTCAAGAAGAATGATGTAGCCAAGGGCATTGACACTGTAGTTTAGCAAAGCTTTGGTTGCTTGTGCGTCGGTAAAGCCATTATAGGACATGCTGGCTGTAAATATTTTGCACCCACTTACAATAGTAAAATTTTTCCAGGTTTATCATGGCTTGGGAATTAAGGCAAACGTTTGAGATAGATTATTATTCTTATGAGAAATTTTCGGGTGAAATTTTTGTAGAAAAAAATGCTCATGTTATACTTTTAAAATTATAATCTAATATAATATAATAAAATAAGATATCGATTTTTCACTTTCCATTTTTCACTTTTCAATAATATAATATAAAATAATAAAATATTATATAAAATAAATGTATTTTCTAGCCGGTCTTGGTTAAATAATTTAGTTAAAATAAAAAATTTCGTTTTCAGAATGAAATACCTCATCTGCTAACTGCAAAAGCGCTTTAAGAGTTATTTTCATTACTTTTAAAAAATTGACTTGCTTGTTGTTCGTAAAAAAATATTTAATAGGTACGTCAGGAAATATTTTACAAATATATGTGCCTCATTGTTTAGTTGCAGAGCAGAACGATAGCAATTATCCGCATAAAGTGATATGCTATTAAGGCCGATAATCTTATCATTTTTTTCTGTAAAATCAGCAGTAGCCAAAGCGACTTCACAATTGCATTTTTAAAGCCATCGGGAGAACAGATCGTCCTAATGGCGGCTTGTTTTATATAAGATAGATATTTAATATAAGACCAGTTGGAAAAAAGGCCTTTCACCATAAATACCAAAATTTGTTTGGCCTTTACATTACCTCTGAAATAGCCGTTATTTTCGAGGCCATCAATAAGGTCAAATTTCTCATTATATCTTAATTCTGATCGTATGGACATCAAAATTCTGATCTTGGATATCTCATCAAAAACCATAATGGAAAAATTTCTATTCAAGTCCCTCAAAGTACTATATTTCCTCCTTTGAAGGAATCAAAGCCAGTATTAATAAATCCTGCTTGAAGATTTTATTGAATCTTCATGTGGCAAATTAATGTTTAATTTATTTCTTAAAAATAGGTATGATTTGCTAGACACGTAAAAAATATTTTGTGCCAAATACTTAGATTCCTCATCGTACATTTGCTGACGAGATTTAATAATTATTTTACAGAAAGATTTTGATTCCTTGCTTATGGTTTCGATGGAATCAAATGCCTTTATTACCCCCTTTTTTCACCATTTTAGCCTGCTGCGTTCTTAACTTTTTATTTGCCTTGCGCAGATATTCATTTTGTTAAGCAATTTTGCACATTTCTTACTATAAAAGGTAACGTTTTTAAATTGTTTTTCACAATTTTTGCAAAAAACATATAGGTCACTTGAATTACCTATTTCAGGTGAATCAAGTGTACTGATATCATCATGCTAAAATAAATATGTATAACGCCGCGCTTTAAAAACCTTTTTCCAATATCGGAAGCTGCGAAATGTTTGTCGCATATTTTTAGTTTTTTGTTATACATTTCTAGAGGTATTCCACATTTTTCCCGCCAAATTTGCCCTAAGGAGGAAAATTTGCCTAAGGATCTGGAGGATATTAAAAAAATTTTGCATTGTTGTCATTTCGCCGAGATCGACGACATGAAGTGATGCAGCATACATCATGATTAGAATTTTTCCTCGTAGACATCTTATTGTTTCGCAGTTCGCAATCATAACGAAGCCACCAAAAACGAAAACAGCAATTTGCACTTTGCAACAGAGCATGTGTAATTCTCACTACCAGAAAAGATTGATAGAGAGGAAGGACGCAGGTCTTTTGAGAACACAAGCACACAAGATCGTGAATGCATGCGTATGACATACATATGTTTGTGCCGTGAAATTGCGTGAGGTTACGGGAATTATTTTAAAGTTTTCAGTGGGTTTTTATGTTTACAGCATGAAATGAAATTAAACTTGAATTAAATTAAAATGAAACAAATTTTTTTTTTAAATTATAGTTTAAAATAAATTAGAAAATAATAAAACGGTCAAAACTACATGTGTAGATTTATTCATGCAAACATATGCATGTACAGTGTACACACAATTGCCGATCATCTGCTTGAGCGATGCCTCTTTTCTCAAGAAGCCACTCGTTCTCTACTTTCTTTGCAAAAAGAGTGTTTTGTTCGCATCACCTTTCCGACCGCCCCGCATCTATGTTGCCGAATGAGTAACTTGTGCTGATTCGGTCTCTTGTTATTCTTACTCTATGCTTTAAATCTAACATAAATATTATAAGACTTTAACCTTTTTTACATTTATTATTACATTTTTTATAATTTTGTGGAGTACATAATTTAACATCAAAATAATTACAAAATTTCATAAATTGGAGGGGGTACTGCGGGGAAATTTACAACAACTGACATTTCATGACCACACACATAAATCTCATGTATATTCTTATACATCAATGTCTTCTACGAAAAGAAATATATGGAGTCGTTGTTGAGTTGTTAACTGAGCAACAGTGTTTAATATTTGGTTGCTCCGCATCGTAACGGAACCATATCGTTGCCTGCATTTCATACATTGATAGAAATACATAATATATTTCTACACCTTGTGGACTGAAGCGCTATCTCTCCATCAGAGTCTGCCTGTCAGTCATTCGTCTTAAAACTGGAGGACTTCCTCATTCTTTCTTTCTTTCTTCTGGTTTGGAGCTCGGAGGCGGATTGGCGTGATAGCTATAAGAATCTGAAATAATTATTATTTTGTTTTGCATTCATATATCACAATTACTCATATTTTTGTACTACATAACCACACATTTTGAAAGACAGCTTAATATAAATGCCTCCAACTCAGCATTCTCCAAGAAAAAAGGGACAAACGAGAAGTTCAATGGACGAATAAGTCAAGCGAGGCGTTCGAAGCGTGTAAGGCAGCGTTGGAGAAGGGTGTGCAACTCGTACACCCACGAAGCGATCGACCCTTGCTGCTGCGGTGCGATGCGTCTGACATCGCAATTGGCGCAGCATTGGGCCAGCAAACAAAAAGTGGCCTTCAACCTCTTGGGTTTTTCTCGCAGAAGCTGTGTGAACGTGAAAAGAGATACAAAATATACGACAGAGAACTCTTAGCCATTCATAGGGCTATTTGCCATTTTAAACTCTTGCTCGATGGACGAGAATTAATAGTCTTAACAGATCATAAGCCATTAACTTATTCTTTTTTACAGAAGTCGGATCACGCAAGCGATAGAGTCGCTCGACAGCTCGAGGAAATCAGTCAATACACCACTAAAATAGTTCAAATTGCAGTCGACAAAAACGAGGTAGCTGATGCGTTATCTGGGGTGCAGACTATTGACGTCCCAGTTGTAATCAACGCAGAGCTCCTAGAACAAGAGCAGGCAAAAGATGAAGAGTTGCTGTAACTCCTGAAGCAACATCACTTCAACTCAAGAAGCTACGTATCGACAGCACGGAAACCGCAGTGGATTGTGACATATCGGGGCCAAGTTTTCGCACATATGCACCCAAATCTCTGCGTAAGCAATTTTTGAAAGCATGCACGAGTAATCGCACCCTAGCGGCCGAGTAACGAAACGCTTGATCGGTCGAAGTTACATCTGGCCGAAAATGAATGCAGACATCACCACCTGGGCTCGCACATGTTTGAGCTACCAACGGAGCAAAGTGGCAAGACATGTCAAAAACCCACCACAGCATATTGAGATACGGAGTGATCTCCGATGATAGGTTTAGTTGTTATGCAGCCGTGCAATGGATTCAGATATGCACTCACGATGATCGAAAGGTTTTCGCGCTGGCCGTAGGTCGTGCCCCTAAAAGACATTGAAGCAAACACAGTGGTGAACGCCTTTTACGCTCCTTGGGTAGCGCGATTCGCTGTGCCCAGCAATATAACGTCAGACCGAGGGTCGCAATTTGAGTCTCAGCTTTTTGACACCATGACTATTTTACTAGGTAGTAATAGAATTAGAAGAACGGCGTACCACCCAGCCGCCAATGGAATTGTTGAACGATGGCACCGGTCACTCAAAGCCGCCATCATGTGCCACAACGTTGCCAACTGGATAGAGATATTACCTTCGGAAATTCTGGGCTTGAGAGTGAGCTACAAGGATGACATAAATTCTTCTGCAGCAGAGCTGGTGTACGGCACGCAACTCCGAATACCAGACGATTTCTTTTTTTTATCCACAAAGAATTAAAGGTTGAGCCTAGGTACTTTGTCACCGGTGTGAAGTTAGAACCAAATTTGCAGAACCCGGCGAAAAAGGGTTTAACAGAGCTGCTGTTAATTAGCATACTGCGGTGTATTACCTTTTTACATTTGAATTTGCCGCGATTAGGTTCGTGTCAGAAAGAATAAGGTTCGTGTCTTATCTAATTTATGGCCTCTTTTTCTAAAAAAAAACAAAATATTGAGGTGGATTTTATTTTTATATTTGAATTTGCCGCGATAAGAGGTTCGTGTCAAAAAGAATACGGTTCGTGTCCTCTACATAAAAAAAACATCTTTTTACAACAATTTCATTGCACTGTTTTAGGCAACTATGTTAGCCACAAAATTATGGAAGATTATGGAAATTTTCAACCTTAAATGACAGAATAAAATTTTTAAGAATGTCTCCTTCAGCTCTTGTCATATGTTTCTTTTTACCAAATGAGGCACTGTACATTTTACGGAATCTGTAATTTATACAGAAAAGTACTATAAGGTATTCAGGTTCCACAACCCAGGACAGCATGAAGCCCGATCAAAGTCTTCCCGTTGATCTGCCTAAACGGAAAAGCTGTCATATGTAGTGGAAACTTTCAGAGTTTATAATTGCTGTTAAAAAAAATTCTCCTAAGATAGATTTTTAATTCTTTGTTAGAATTTTTTCCTACGCCATTAGTTACTATTTTGCTTAAGTTTAAGTTTAAGTTTTTGTTTACGTTTAGTTTTTGTTTAAGTTTAAGTGGCATGTTTTAGAAGTGGAGGAAAATCGCTTATAGTGATGGAAGCTTTAACATTTTATTAATTAATTTCAAGAATTCTGTGATAATATTATTTATAATGAGAAGAATATAATTTTTGAGGGAATTTGGCCTTGTAGCTTTGTTACACGGTACTTTTGTCACAGAATAATATTCATTTCACGAGGCATTTAATCTCAAGTTGAAGCTCGACGCATAATACCGCTTAATCAAATGTGGTCTCTGGTCTCAAAGATATCGAGACTACAACCTCTTTTTCACTTTAAATCCCTATCTTTTTCGTATCATTTCTTCATATATCGAAGAGAAAAAATAAAAATAAAAGCAGAAAGACATAAGACTATATATTTTTTCATTAAGCTACAATACTTCATTCAACCAATTGGTTTTCCATCGCGCTGCACTATACTGATAAATGAAATGTTACAAAAATTTTATAATTGCACGGAAAAACGTAAATTTTTTTACATTTTGTACGAACATTTTAAACATTTTTCACAGTTCTGTGATCAGTTTTGACACCTTGAAATATATTTTTCACAAGTCGGAACAATTATTCTAGAGGAATTTAGGGCGATAAGACAAAAATTTAATTTGTAAAATAAGTAAGGAAGACCAAGGAAGTAGGCTTTAAGCATGGTTGCAAGTTACATGGAGAACTCATTTGATTGTGGTTATTTTGAAATAGACAAATGGGATCTCTCATTCTTTTTGCATGGATTTATTTATATTAATTAATTTAATGTTTAATTAGTTACTCGTAATTTCTTAAATGTCTGAAACATAACAAGGCAACTATATAATCAATTTCTTTTGTTAAAGTTTGACACTTGTAAGAGTCCAGTTTAATTATATTGTAAATACATATATTATTTTTTCTATGACCTCTATGACGTTCTATGACGTTTTTCATATGACGTCACACATTACAAAATATTACTAATATTTGGTGAAGCATTTTATAAAATTTTTAAGTTTATCATAGAGATATACATACTTGATATAAATAATAGCCTCTTGACTAAACTGAAATAAAGTAACAATTCAGTATAAATGAAATTGTGAATACACGCTACTTTATTAGATGTGGAATTTTTAATGCTGGAGGTGTTTTTTGAGTTTTTTTTTATTTGCTTCTGTATATTTCTTGTCAAACCCGCCATATACTCTAAATTATTTTTTTAGTAGTTTTTCAATCACATATTGGTTGTCGCACTGTGTAATTAATAAATAAAAAATACATTCTTTATTATACATATTTGTTTTCAACCTTTACTTTACACATTAACGCCGAAATCGTTTCCCGATGTAGTACCTGCTGCATTGACACCAACAGCACTTGCCGATTTCAACGACAGATTTTTAAATAAATCCTCTGCTTTGCAAACCTGTACAAATTGTAAATTGGTACGGGCAGATAATGCAAGAGACGTTTTATTTCTACGAACATACTTCGCAAAAAACTTTAACCAAATTAGTGACTGTTGCCAAAGGGCTTGCCGCCATTTTCGCGGAAAATAAGAGGGAAAAAAACGATGACACGAACAGCGACATAGTTATAGACGCAATTGCTCCTGTTTCAGAATACTTGTATCTCCCCCAATACAGTTTTTAAATTTATTAGAAGAAATTTCAATAATTTTAAGACCGCCAAAGACAATACCATGAATATGGAAGAAATTACGACAATCAACAACACGGAAATGTGTAAGGATAACAGTACTAAATTTACAATTTCAATTAATAAGGAAGATTACTTTAAAATTATAAGTGAAGAAACATTGGAGTTACAAAAGGATTATTTACACTTTTTGAAGCCGAGAGTGGAGCAATTTATGACATGTGTATTGTCGGGTAAAGGGCAAACTAACCAAGTTAAATGCTTATATAAAATAAGATTCAGTTTCAGGTAAGAGCTACATTACCGGCGAGGAAAGGATCGCGATGTTTAAAAAAAAATTGTTTAATATGTATCCTCAGGAATATAGAGAGACATGCGTTAAGAACGCGAATTTTGATAGTTTGCAAACAGAAAAAAATTTGCAAAATATATTATCGGATGCCACTATTCGGAAAATTCGTAGTGAAACCTTGAAGGATTTCGATTTTGATAGCGATGACTTCAAAGATATTTTAATAATGATGGGTGAAGAAATGAAAATAGGTGATATTTTCATACAAAAAGCTACAAAAATGTAGATATACACCTATATAGTGAGAGACAAATTAATTGCATAAAGGGCGCTAAAAATTTAGAAGTCTTAGGACATTTAGATGCCACCGGTGGAATTGTCCGAAACTTAAAGGAAGCAAATAATATTATATATTAATACGCCTTAGTCGTGAAGACGCCAAAGAAACGAACATTCGCTATATCAGAGCGAATAGCCTCACTTCACGAGCAGACCTCTATTGGATACTTTGTTGCTTTGAAGAAAATTCTGACTTTCGTACTGAACTTCGGCTTCTGATAGAATAACTTTGAGAAAAATACAACTACGGAAAAACGGGGTATGTGGTCTTGAAGAGGGGACTTGGGACTACATCCTGTATAAATTTGGTGAAATGGTGTTTTCGTATTTTGAAGAAAATCTCGTTACAGTTACGACTTTCGTTCTGAAGCCAGGCTTCTGATAGAATAACTTTGAAAAAAATACAACTACGGAAAAACGGGGTATGTGGTCTTATAGAGGGGACTTGGGACTACACCCTGTATAAATTTGGTGAAATGGTGTTTTCGTATTTTGAAGAAAATCTCGTTACAGTTACGACTTTCGTACTGAAGTCAGGCTTCTGATAGAATAACTTTGAAAAAAATACAACTACGGAAAAACGGGGTATGTGGTCTTGTAGAAGGGACTTGGGACTACACCCTGTATAAATTTGGTGAAATGGTGTTTTCGTATTTTAAAGAAAATCTCGTTACAGTTACGACTTTCGTACTGAAGTCAGGCTTCTGATAGAATAACTTTGAAAAAAATACAACTACGGAAAAACGGGGTATGTGGTCTTATAGAGGGGACTTGGGACTACACCCTGTATAAATTTGGTGAAATGGTGTTTTCGTATTTTGAAGAAAATCTCGTTACAGTTACGACTTTCGTACTGAAGTCAGGCTTCTGATAGAATAACTTTGAAAAAAATACAACTACGGAAAAACGGGGTATGTGGTCTTGTAGAGGGGACTTGGGACTACACCCTGTATAAATTTGGTGAAATGGTGTTTTCGTATTTTGAAGAAAATCTCGTTACGGTTACGACTTTCGTACTGGAGTCAGGCTTCTGATAGAATAACTTTGAAAAAAATACAACTACGGAAAAACAGGGTATGTGGTCTTGTAGAGGGGACTTGGGACTACACCCTGTATAAATTTGGTGAAATGATGTTTTCGTATTTTGAAGAAAATCTCGTTACAGTTACGACTTTCGTACTGAAGTCAGGCTTCTGATAGAATAACTTTGAAAAAAATACAACTACGGAAAAACGGGGTATGTGGTCTTGTAGAGGGGACTTGGGACTACACCCCGTATATATTTGGTGAAATGGTTTTTTCTTGTTTTGAAGAAAAACGCGTGTGAGTTTTTACTTGCGTACTAAGTTACTTGCATTGTGTCGATAAAAACGCAGCTTGGAAAAAGCGCAGAAATTTCGGCATTGCCTTTTTTGTTGTCGTCTTCGAAGCTCTGTTTTCTTATCCGTAATAATTATTAAATTGGATTTTACTGATCATTACCCTAATATTTATTCACTTCTTGAATGAAATTGAAACTTTATAAACATTAAAGAATCTAAAAATACTAGTAAATATAGTAATAATAAAAAAATAACCAATATAGAAATAGTAAAACATTCCCGTACTTCGTACGCTAATTTAAGTTTGAGTTGATCCTCCACCGAATTTCCGTTACTTTAAATTAACTCTGTTAGGCTTGGTATTTAAAATTTTCACCTCTGTTAAAGGTAGGTTTATAACATTTCACCTCTATTAAAGATGGGTTTTAACATTTTTGGTTTTGTTCAATAGATGTTATTACCGTTTTCGCCTCTGTTAAAGCTCTGTTCATTGACAGATAAAGTTTAACAGAAATTTCTGGTTTTTCGCCGGGTTGTAACTTCACGCCAGTACTTTGTCGACAAACTGAGGGAGCAAATGCGACTGGTAAAATCGGCTCCGTCAGCACACCACAACAAATGAAAGGCCTTCGCACACAAGATGTTGCACGAATGCACACATGTCTTCCTAAGGGTCGATGCTACCAAGAAGCCGTGCGAGCCACCGTAACAGGGCCCATGTGCGGTCGTCGAAAGTATTTCTGAGTATGTATTCAAGGTCAACGTAGACGGAAAAGCCACAACTGTCTCCACCGAGCGATTGAAGCCAGCCTTTTTCGAGAGCAGTGCAGCGCTCTCGAAAAAAAGTACGTTTCGCAACTAAATAAATTTTGTTTCTCGGAGGGGAGTGATGTGGCGACCTTGTGGACTGAAGCGCCATCTCTCCGTCAGAGTCTGCCTGTCAGCTATTCGTCTTAAAAATGGAGGACTTCCTCTTTCTTTCTTTCTTTCTTTCTCTCTTCTGATTTGGACCTCGGAGGCGGACAGGCGTGATAGCTATAAGAATCTCAAATAATTATTATTTTATTTTGTGGTTGTTTTTGTAAATAAATTAGCGAGTAGAAGCAATCGCTAAATATCAAACAGTTAATAAAATGTTCATCAAGGGGGATGAATGTAGTCACGGACTGCATCAGTCCTGCCAGTGAATGGTTTTGCAACGCGCTGCCTCTCTGGCTTTCTCTCGGACTGCATCAGTCCTGCGAGTCGGATTATTGATACGCATCCTTACTCAATTCCCAAACTCGCATACACTACGAAGTGTGTGACGCAAGATCCCTTTATTGTCTCACGGACTGCATCAGTCCTGCCAGTGAAGTGACTTGTGGCGTACCGACGCTTCAACCCCACGGGGACGCCCACGTCATCACTTGGAATCTGTGTGAATCAAGGGTATATGCAAAAGTGTAGCGAGCATAGTGTACAGTGGGTGCTTAAGTAGCGTCGAATAGCGTCAGAGAGCGTTATGCAGGGGCATAAAAGATTCGAGACATTCGTAATGCCGACGAATGTAAAGTAAATAAGATCCTGCTTAGATTTTTTTTCATATTTTCCAAGGTCCGTAACCAATTACGTGGGCATTGCACATCCCATACAGGAACTTACAGAGGGTTAATTTCGAGTTTGGTGAAAAATGTAGACAAGCATAGTGTGAGTTAAAGGAGATCTAAATTACCGCCCCATGAGAGCTATTATGACCCTTAGAGAGAAATTGAATTACATACTGATGCCAGCAAATTGGGATTCGGGGCCGTTTTTTGAAAAGTCAAGAAAACGGCAATTATATTCGGTACTTTATTTTCCCAAAGTATCTAGTATTTTATTTTTCAAGCTCTATTCATAATCTATCCAAATCAGTCGACAGTGCTTGATTTGCTCATGCGCAATATATTTTTTTGAATAATGAAAAATTGTGAAAATTGGGGAAAAACAGCATTTGCAGGAAGTTTTGCTGAGTCACTTTTTCCATGTCCAAACAATTGACAATTGTGGCACCTCGTTGGGCCATACTTCCGTGGAATGTAAATGTCCCACTCTACCACAATGTGGCAAAGATATTTACACTGCTTGAGTGTGCTCAATTTGGTTGAGCCTAATGGGAAGGAAAGCACATAATATGCATGATCGGTGTATTTGTTTATTTTAAGCGGGAGTTTGCGAATGTTTGTAGGTTCAATCGCAGCTACTTTCAACTCAGTCTTCAAGTCATCAAGCTCCATTGCAAACAAACATTTCAAAATAACGCGAAATTCGCGTTCTTCAGAGAGATCGTGGGTGAAATGATATAATTTTTCCTCTTTCAGCGCTTCTTTTTAATTTTTGAAGTCTTCAACAGTATTGCAAAAAAAATTAATGCCAGTCAACGTCATTTTGAGTCGGTAATTTTTTAACTTCATTGCGTCGCACTTCGTAATTAGCTCCTGTCTCGTCATGTCACGAATAGTAATAGGCGGAATACGCATTTGTTTAGAAACCGGTTTTGCAGGTGAATTTGCATTTAACACGGTAGCATTTATAACTGTAGCAGCAGCTGCACATGGATTGGAAGTCGTGACTCATCATCTATATCATCTTCCACTGTGAGTATATCAAACCGGTTTTCTGAGCGTACATCATAATAAAGCACAGAAGTTTTTTACGTTTCGGAGGCCTGGATTGCTCGTCATCCGAGGAGCTCGTTTTGCCTCCAAATGTCGACAATAATCACTTTTCTTTGATTACCAAGAATGATATCACTTTAGTCAAAGTAGGCGCTAATGAGATTTTCCAATCTTTTTTCAGCTTGCGTAAGACTATAAAATATTTACACACAGAGCACTCACTCGCACGTCAGATCAACTCAACAGTTATACCCGAACTGACACACAGTGGCGTAGCTACATAGCTCAGGGGGCCCTCGAATCCTTACCAGAAATCTCGATCGAACTGAACTTTTGGAAATTTCTCCCATTTTCAAAATAAATATGACAGGTTGCAACTCCACTTTAATCATGACAACTCAGTTGAGAGAAATTCAAAAGTTATGCCTAGGGAATTCCCCTAAATTCTTTCTGTAGGTTGGCAGTGTTGTCAATTTGACGGAGTGATATGTGCGTTTTATTATTCATCGATGTGCGTTTTATTGTGAATTCGAATTAAGATTTTTTTTCGAGAACGGTTAAAAAATTATTGCTGTATCAGGAGTAAGTAAGCTAATGTCAATAAACTTTTTTGTACTGGTCAATATAGTGGTTAAATTTTATTTGATTTTACCACTCATATTGATGTCCGTTAAGTCAATAAATCGTGTCAAATCTATAGATTTCGGCTACAGCTCATTGTATAACGCGAAATATCGTGAAAAAATGCAGTCACCTGCAGTAGGTACATTAATTCAGGTCCGCGGGCAGGAGATCGTTCATGGTCTCCACCGTTAAATGTGGTAACATAACGGTGATATTTTTTTTCCGGGGATTCCCCAACGACACTTGTAGCGTATCATTGTGTTTATCTTTCCTTTTATTTTACTTCTAACGTCGTCAGTGAAGAGTGAGTACCTACCTGCTCGAGCACAATCTAATATTGTATTGTTTAAATAAATTAGAAAACTAAAATTATGGATAAAAAGAAGAAACCCAGTGGTGCATTTAAACGCAAACAACGCTAAGAAAGAGAAGATAGTAAACAAAAATTGCCCAAAATTGACAAGTTTTTTAGTCAGCCCTCTGCAAGTACATCTGGCCAAAATATTTCTATTGATAGTGACTCAAATAATGTGGTAACTGCAGTGTTGGTTGAGAAGCCTCCTGAAGAAGATCCGACAATTATTGCAGTTGGAGATACCTCCGCCGCCGATCATGTGAACGTGGATGATGTTTGCATGACACACATAAGAGCGGAGGGTTTGGAGGAACCACAGACCTCTACATTTTTCGAAAATGTAAATCTTCTTATGACTTGGGAAACTTCACGAACAAAATATTAAGTGACAACGAAAAACGTCAAATTCTTGATATGGGGCCTTTACAGCCTTCAGGATCTTTTCCAACAGACATCAACCAGAACAATAGGTGTTTTTCAAAATCGTACTACGTTTCGTGTTCTAAATATGGGTCAGGTAATCGTTTTCGGTTGTGTTATTCCAAAATACTAGGCGCTGCCTATTGTCAACCCTGCTGGTTATTTGCTTCACAAAGGAATAATGTTTGGTGTACGGGAATTCGAGATTGGAAACATTTATAAGAAAGAATTTGTGACGACGCATTTCGGCGCTACGAAATGCGCCCACAAATTTAATGAATTTAATTTTTTTTTGTTGTATTATAAATTATGTTATATTTCTTTTTCATATTTTTACAATATGTCTCGCCTCTAGCCGCTGCACGGGTGATCCAGCTCTCAAGGGAATGTGGTTGCGTCCTCTCCTCTCCACAGCCGCTCTCGTTGCCGATTGCGTCCTCTCCTCTCCGCAGCCGCTCTCGTTGCCGATTGCGTTCACTCCTCTCTTTAGCCGCTCTCGTTGTCGACTGCGTCCTATCCTCTCTGCAGCCGCTCTCGTTGCCGAGGTTTCAAAGGGATGGTCCAATGGATTGTTTCGTTGGAGCCGAAGCGACGGAGCCGGGGGTGCAAAGTTGCCGGTCCAATGGATCCGCATTTTGTACTCACGGGCACACGGCTGTATCCTCTTCTCCCCTCCCTACACCCCCTCGCCACAAGTTTACCTTTGAGAACCCTACTCACCGGAGAATCCCGGGTCACGGCCACGACCCAAGTGTAATTAAAATTGTGTTTTCTTTCGCGCAGAATCAAGCACGTAACAAGTATGATTAGTTCGAGCTCCAAGGGAAACTTATAGCAAAACACGAGCGTGTTAGACACACCGAGCGAAACACACTATCATTAGCCCTGGCGAATTAATAGTCACAAGCTCCACTAGACACCCTGGCCGCCGTCTTTCTACACGACAAATTTTCATCGCCACAACAACGCCAGTTTTTTTTTCCAACGAAGTTTTTTTTTCCAGCCAAGTTCTTTTTTTCCCCAACGAAGTTTTCTTTTCCAGCAAAGTTTTTTCCTGCCAGCGAAGTTATCTTTTTTTCCCCCAGCGAAGTTTCTTTCCGAAGTCCCTTTTTAATTACTTCGAAGTTCACCGAAGACACATTGTTAGCCATCATCTAATTATATGATAAGAATTGGATTTAGAAAATAAATGTGTTAAATAACAACTAACACTGGTCCCGTCTATCAATAAATTTTCATGAATATTCGACCTTGGACAGCCGTGAGCTTACCCTGACTATAGACAAGGTCCACGGACCTAATAAAGAAACACCGCCTCTAGTAGACCGAGGTGAAAAAAGTCGTTTCAACTTAAACAACACAGTTGTTCGAGTGGCCATTCGGAAGCATGTGCTGTGTATAAATTTTGGAAAAAAAACGATACTAATACTCTCGACAAGGAATTTGAAAATGAAATTCGCAAAGAAGCATCATTTTGGAAAATGGTTCTTCAAAGGTTATTCGATATCATACTTACCCTAGCAAAAAGTTCTTTGGCTTTGAGAGGACATCAAGAAGACTTAAGTCAGGAAGGATACCACGGAAATTTTCTGTCCCTTGTAGAGCTTGTCGCCCGATATGATCACATTTTGCGGCAAGTCTTGGATATGCCCAAAGGTAATAATAATTACTTCTAAGTTTTTTATCGTTTTATTTTGTTTATAATTGTTAACTGTTTAATATCAGGACTTTTTTGAAATTGTGTTTTTTTATGTTTTTAGGATCTACGAGATATCTGAGTGCAACAATTCAAAATGAAATGACAAAATGAATGACTGAAATCCTGTGTCGTATCATAATGGATACGACACAGGACATATCGAAGGTAGATCAGCTAAGCATTGTTGTGAGGTATGCAGTAATAACCAGATCGGAAAATGGAGAGCCAATTGATATAAAAGTAAGAGAAGTGTTTCTAGGCTTTTATGCAGCCATCAAACATGGCGCAGTAGATTTAGTCAACCAAGTGACAACATTATTTATCGACAAAAATATTGATTTAAAAAAATGTGTGGGGCAAGGCTATGATGGAGCCAGTGTGATGAGTGGTGTGTATAATGGTGTACAAAAACATATTAAGGATGTCCTAACGCAGAGTACGTACATTGTGCCACTCATAATTTAAATTTCGTGATAAATGATGCCGTTAGCAGTTGTGTGGAAATACAGATTTTTTTCGCAACGTTGAAAGATTTGTATAACTTTTTCGAAACAGCATCAAACGTTGGGATCTACTGTCAAAATTCACTGGCGAATCGGACATCACTCTAAAAAACTAAATCCGACTAGATGGTCCAGTAGGGTCAATACGATATCTGCAATAAAACTTCGTTATTTTGATATTATCAAAGCATTATCAGATAAAGTTCTAAAGAGTCCTAATAAAGATGAGCGTAGTGAAGCAGAGAGTATTAAAACAAAAATGCTAAATTTCGAGTTCGTGTTGCTTTGCGAATTCATGCACAGTGTATTGAACGACATCAATTATGCATCCCAAACTTTACAAAAATGCGACATCAATTTGGGCGAGGCGAGTAAAGCTTTAGCAGAGACCAAAGCAAAGTTGCAAATTTATAGAAATGATTTCGAATTATTCAATATCTCAATTAGATACACGTTTTATTGGTATGAGTGCAGTCTGTCATATATTCGATATTCTAACACCAACATTTTTATTACATGTTGATGAAGCAACTTTATTACAAAAGTGTGACGAATTTCAAAGAAAACATTCAGATATAATAGGCCCTAGTTTTTCACTTAAATTTATTAATATTTACCACCTAGTTTTACCTCAACTAACTCAAGCATGGACTGTTCACCAATTATGTAAATAATAATGAGCAAATATGGAGTGCTAGAATGCGACCTAACTAATAGCTAATAGCAATTGAAAACAAAACCGCATGAAGCCTGAATTTAAACGAAGTCATTGATACTTTTGCGAAAACTAAAGCTAGGAAAAAATTGTAAATATAATTGTCATTTAGTCAGTTGGTAGGCCCGACCTTTATATAATAAACCCTTGAATCTTCTCTATTTCGTTTTATTAGCCAAACCTACACCAAGTATTAATTGTAATTTATGTTGTTACTGTTTAATATTTTTATTACCTGCCCTGCAGTGCACAAAAAAGAGCTTAAGAGTTACAGTACACCCTGTATCACAGTCCCAACATGTATTTACAACTTAGATTTACGCTACATTGTAAATCTAAGTTTTACATCGTAAACTTGAATACATTATAAATCTAAAATACCACCCTTGTTTTCTTGTCTTTAACTATAAAATTTCAATCCACTTAAATTCTGTAAACTTCAAGTCATTGCCTCCAGATTGCAACATTTTAACTTTATGTTGCAACACTTCACTTTCAGTTCCAATGATTTCCATTTAAAATTTCCAAACACTTAAGATTAAATAAGCAGCAATTAAATCTACCATTATGCAACTTTACATTTTATGGGTCACAAAAATCGAATTCTCAGAACCCGCTTATTTGACCAAGTAAGGGTTCATTACTCTGCGCAGCAACGACCAAGCTAGAGAAATTCAAAGATAAACAAAATAAGCGTTCTCTCTCAGAAATGCAGTCAAATAAGAGAAACGCAAAAGCAATTAAAGCGAGCGTTCCCTCTCGCAAATCGATCATGCAGCCAATGACAATTTTAGACCAAAATTAATTACTTTGCCTTTGCCAATCAGAAACTCAGAGATTGGATTAAAAACTTTCTACACTTTTCCTCTCTTGCGACAAATATGGTAGAAAAGAAAAATAATTATTTTGAGGTATCGATGAAAAAGACTATAAAAACCCAGGAAGTTCAGTTCAAGAGAGCAGTTCCAAATATTTTGATTTAGTAAAGTTCAGTTCTAAAATATTATATTGAAAAAGTGACTAATAAAGAAAAGAAAAATTAAAAGGAAACAAAGTATAGTGTTATTATTTAAAACCTTTTGGAAATTTAACTCTTAAGTAGCTTAGCATTTTTAAAGTATTTGTGGGGCCCCATTTTTTAATTTGCCCCAGGGCCCTTGGTTACCTAGCTACGCCACTGCTGACACACATACTTTTTATCTAAATCTATAGGTGGGAAGTAATCAGCTGATAAAATGGATTTGTTTCCACTTAAAGTAAGAGTTATTGACATTTTGAATGTTGATTAACTAATGAAATGAAAACACACAAAACAATCTTTTTGTACAAGAAAATTTATTTACATATATTTTACAAAATTTCATTACTATCGATCCAAGAATTATGTTTATTCGACAATCCTAGCCACTTGACGAAAACTTTGCTTCCTCCTGTTTTAAGAAAATTCTCCACGAGGTAGGTGTTGGGATATTTTGTTTTCAGTAGTTCAGTTTCGTAGAATCCTCCTCTAATTGTATTTCCCTGGTAGTCTTCAATAATATACGTTGCTGGGTTTGTAATTCTTATATTTTTAATTTTAAAAATCTCTGTAATACAATTCGGTTTATAGGTTTTTTCGAAGACATGTTTATGTTTAATGATGCAAACATAATCTCCTATGCGGAACTTTGACTTTGTAAATATTTTCAGATTATTGTAGGCAGTCTTTAATAACAACCTTTCATTAGACGTTCTATGCTTTTTCTTATTGTTTTTTTTATGGCAGATGAAACCAAGCTCAGGGGATGCCCCCTATCCATGTACAGCATTTGTTGTGTCCGAACGGTTGACAGGTTAGAGGGAAGGGGGAAATTCGTTGATCAAGTTTTTATTTGGGGAATTGTATTCGTTGATCAAGTTTTTATAATTTTCAATCCATCAATATGATCCATGGTAACTAAATTCCTTCAACATCATCTGCTTTAGTGTTCTATTGAAACGTTCAACCATTGACGTCTTTAAAACACTGTACGAAGAATAATGGTTGACATGGAATTTCCTCACCAAATGTTGAAATTGTCGATTAAAGAATTCTTTACCATCATCGGTTTGTAAATTTCTCGGTATCCGACCCAAATTAAAACTTTTATTTTTCTAATTCATTTGCGGAATTTAAAAACATTGTTCTGAGTTGTAAAAGACTCTAATCTTTGGTAACGGCGTTAAAGAATAAAAACGTATTACTGGCGTGAAGTTACAACCCGGCGAAAAACCAGAAATTTCTGTTAAACTTTATCTGTCAATGAACAGAGCTTTAACAGAGGCGAAAACGGTAATAACATCTATTGAACAGAACCAAAAATGTTAAAACCCATCTTTAATAGAGGTGAAATGTTATAAACCTACCTTTAACAGAGGTAAAAATTTTAAATACCAAGCCTAACAGAGTTCATTTAAAGTAACAGAAATTCAGTAGAGGATCAACTCAAACTTAAATTAGCGTACGAAGTACGGGAATGTTTTACTATTTCTATATTGGTTATTTTTTTATTATTACTATATTTACTAGCATTTTTAGATTCTTTAATGTTTATAAAGTTTTAATTTCATTCAAAAAGTGAAGAAATATTAGGGTAATGATCAGTAAAATCCAATTTAATAATTATTACGGATAAGAAAACAGAGCTTCGAAGACGACAACAAAAAAGGCAATGCCGAAATTTCTGCGCTTTTTCCAAGCTGCGTTTTTATCGACACAATTCAAGTAACTTAGTACGCAAGTAAAAACTCACACGCGTTTTTCTTCAAAACAAGAAAAAACCATTTCACCAAATATATACGGGGTGTAGTCCCAAGTCCCCTCTACAAGACCACATACCCTGTTTTTCCGTAGTTGTATTTTTTTCAAAGTTATTCTATCAGAAGCCTGACTTCAGTACGAAAGTCGTAACTGTAACGAGATTTTCTTCAAAATACGAAAACAGCATTTCACCAAATTTATACAGGATGTAGTGCCAAGTCCCCTCTACAAGACCACATACCCCGTTTTTCCGTAGTTGTATTTTTTTCAAAGTTATTCTATCAGAAGCCTGACTTCAGTACGAAAGTCGTAACTGTAACGAGATTTTCTTCAAAATACGAAAACACCATTTCACCAAATTTATACAGGGTGTAGTCCCAAGTCCCCCTCTACAAGACCACATACCCCGTTTTTCCGTAGTTGTATTTTTTTCAAAGTTATTCTATCAGAAGCCTGACTTCAGTACGAAAGTCGTAACTCTAACGAGATTTTCTTTAAAATACGAAAACACCATTTCACGAAATTTATACAGGGTGTAGTCCCAAGTCCCTTCTACAAGACCACATACCCCGTTTTTCCGTAGTTGTATTTTTTTCAAAGTTATTCTATCAGAAGCCTGACTTCAGTACGAAAGTCGTAACTGTAACGAGATTTTCTTTAAAATACGAAAACACCATTTCACCAAATTTATACAGGGTGTAGTCCCAAGTCCCTTCTACAAGACCACATACCCCGTTTTTCCGTAGTTGTATTTTTTTCAAAGTTATTCTATCAGAAGCCTGACTTCAGTACGAAAGTCGTAACTGTAACGAGATTTTCTTCAAAATACGAAAACACCATTTCACCAAATTTATACAGGGTGTAGTCCCAAGTCCCCTCTACAAGACCACGTACCTCGTTTTTCCGTAGTTGTATTTTTTTCAAAGTTATTCTATCAGAAGCCTGACTTCAGTACGAAAGTCGTAACTGTAACGAGATTTTCTTCAAAATACGAAAACACCATTTCACCAAATTTATACAGGGTGTAGTCCTAAGTCCCCTCTACAAGACCACATACCCCGTTTTTCCGTAGTTGTATTTTTTTCAAAGTTATTCTATCAGAAGCCGAAGTTCAGTACGAAAGTCAGAATTTTCTTCAAAGCAACAAAGTATCCAATAGAGGTCTGCTCGTGAAGTGAGGCTATTCGCTCTGATATAGCGAATGTTCGTTTCTTTGGGGTCTTCACGACTAAGGCGTATTAATATATAATATTATTTGCTTCCTTTAAGTTTCGGACAATTCCACCGGTGGCATCTAAATGTCCTAAGACCTCTAAATTTTTAGCGCCCTTTATGCAATTAATTTGTCTCTCACTATATAGGTGTATATCTACATTTTTGTAGCTTTTTGTATGAAAATATCACCTATTTTCATTTCTTCACCCATCATTATTAAAATATCTTTGAAGTCATCGCTATCAAAATCGAAATCCTTCAAGGCTTCACTACGAATTTTCCGAATAGTGGCATCCGATAATATATTTTGCAAATTTTTTTCTGTTTGCAAACTATCATAATTCGCGTTCTTAACGCATGTCTCTCTATATTCCTGAGGATACATATTAAACAATTTTTTTTTAAACATCGCGATCCTCGCCGGTAATGTAGCTCTTACCTGAAACTGAATCTTATTTTATATAAGCATTTAACTTGGTTAGTTTGCCCTTTACCCGACAATACACATGTCATAAATTGCTCCACTCTCGGCTTCAAAAAGTGTAAATAATCCTTTTGTAACTCCAATGTTTCTTCACTTATAATTTTAAAGTAATCTTCCTTATTAATTGAAATTGTAAATTTAGTACTGTTATCCTTACACATTTCCGTGTTGTTGATTGTCGTAATTTCTTCCATATTCATGGTATTGTCTTTGGCGGTCTTAAAATTATTGAAATTTCTTCTAATAAATTTAAAAACTGTATTGGGGGAGATACAAGTATTCTGAAACAGGAGCAATTGCGTCTATAACTATGTCGCTGTTCGTGTCATCGTTTTTTTCCCTCTTATTTTCCGCGAAAATGGCGGCAAGCCCTTTGGCAACAGTCACTAATTTGGTTAAAGTTTTTTGCGAAGTATGTTCGTAGAAATAAAACGTCTCTTGCATTATCTGCCCGTACCAATTTACAATTTGTACAGGTTTGCAAAGCAGAGGATTTATTTAAAAATCTGTCGTTGAAATCGGCAAGTGCTGTTGGTGTCAATGCAGCAGGTACTACATCGGGAAACGATTTCGGTGTTAATGTGTAAAGTAATGGTTGAAAACAAATATGTATAATAAAGAATGTATTTCTTATTTATTAATTACACAGTGCGACAGCCAATATGTGATTGAAAAACTACTAAAAAAATAATTTAGAGTATATGGCGGGTTTGACAAGAAATATACAGAAGCAAATAAAAAAAAACTCAAAAAACACCTCCAGCATTAAAAATTCCACACCTAATAAAGTAGTGTGTATTCATTTCATTTATACTGAATTGTTACTTTATCTCAGTTTAGTCAAGAGGCTATTATTTATATCAAGTATGTATATCTCTATGATAAACTTAAAAATTTTATAAAATGCTTCACCAAAATATTAGTAATATTTTGTAATGTGTGACGTCATATGAAAAACGTCATAGAACGTCATAGAGGTCATAGAAAAAATAATATATGTATTTACAATATAATTAAACTGGACTCTTACAAGTGTCAAACTTTAACAAAAGAAATTGATTATATAGAATCAAAAGAAATTGATTATAATAATAATATAATCAAAAGAAATTGATTATAATCAACAAAAGAAATTGATTATATTATATTATTATTACTAGTTTAGTTACTAGTAATTTCTTAAATGTCTGAAACATAACAAGGCAACTATATAATAATTAAACATTAAATTAATTAATATAAATAAATCCATGCAAAAAGAATGAGAGATCCCATTTGTCTATTTCAAAATAACCACAATCAAATGAGTTCTCCATGTAACTTGCAACCATGCTTAAAGCCTACTTCCTTGGTCTTCCTTACTTATTTTACAAATTAAATTTTTGTCTTATCGCCCTAAATTCCTCTAGAATAATTGTTCCGACTTGTGAAAAATATATTTCAAGGTGTCAAAACTGATCACAGAACTGTGAAAAATGTTTAAAATGTTCGTACAAAATGTAAAAAAATTTACGTTTTTCCGTGCAATTATAAAATTTTTGTAACATTTCATTTATCAGTATAGTGCAGCGCGATGGAAAACCAATTGGTTGAATGAAGTATTGTAGCTTAATGAAAAAATATATAGTCTTATGTCTTTCTGCTTTTATTTTTATTTTTTCTCTTCGATATATGAAGAAATGATACGAAAAAGATAGGGATTTAAATTGAAAAAGAGGTTCTAGTCCCGATATCTTTGAGACCAGAGACCACATTTGATTAAGCGGTATTATGCGTCGAGCTTCAACTTGAGATTAAATGCCTCGTGAAATGAATATTATTCTGTGACAAAAGTACCGTGTAACAAAGCTACAAGGGCAAATTCCCTCAAAAATTATATTTTTCTCATTATAAATAATATTATCACAGAATTCTTGAAATTAATTAATAAAATGTTAAAGCTTCCATCACTATAAGCGATTTTCCTCCACTTCTAAAACATGCCACTTAAACTTAAACAAAAACTAAACGTAAACAAAAACTTAAACTTAAACTTAAGCAAAATGGTAACTAATGGCGTAGGAAAAAATTCTAACAAATAATTAAAAATCTATCTTAGGAGAATTTTTTTTAACAGCAATTATAAACTCTGAAAGTTTCCACTACATATGACAGCTTTTCCGTTTAGGCAGATCAACGGGAAGACTTTGATCGGGCTTCATGCTGTCCTGGGTTGTGGAACCTGAATACCTTATAGTACTTTTCTGTATAAATTACAGATTCCGTAAAATGTACAGTGCCTCATTTGGTAAAAAGAAACATATGACAAGAGCTGAAGGAGACATTCTTAAAAATTTTATTCTGTCATTTAAGGTTGAAAATTTCCATAATCTTCCATAATTTTGTGGCTAACATAGTTGCCTACAACAGTGCAATGAAATTGTTGTAAAAAGATGTTTTTTTTTTATGTAGAGGACACGAACCGTATTCTTTTTGACACGAACCTCTTATCGCGGCAAATTCAAATATAAAAATAAAATCCACCTCAATATTTTGTTTTTTTTTAGAAAAAGAGGCCATAAATTAGATAAGACACGAACCTTATTCTTTCTGACACGAACCTAATCGCGGCAAATTCAAATGTAAAAAGGTAATACACCGCAGTATGCTAATTAACAGCAGCTCTGTTAAACCGTTATTCACCGGGTTCTGCAAATTTGGTTCTAACTTCACACCGGTAAACGTATTTTAAAAAATACTTACCGTCTTCGGGTGTACGGTATAAAAATCAGGCATATTTCCAAGTTCACAACAACCCAATAAGTGTCAGTGTGGATTTGCCTAAAAATAAGATTCGCCAAAAAATCGAATTCGTTATGAAGCTGGGAAGTTGGCTACGCTTTAGAGAATTCGTCTCCAATTCGTTACAAAACTGAGAAATTAGAAAGAAACTATTTTAAACAAAAACTTTTATTTTATCAAGCGATTAAAAATGTCGTGAAACGCATTCTAAATAAGGTGGAAGGAGCACTCCGAAGTAGGTGTGCATTCTCCAAAAAAAATTTCACCAAATTTAAGTTTTTTTTCAATAAATCCAGAGTTCTTTCTTTCTAGGTAATCAGATGAGTGAAACACGCAGTGGGAAAATTGCTTTGGTAAAAATCGATCAATTAAAAAATGCTCCACCGAAACAAAACCCAGAGCCTCAGAGTTGTCACATTGTTGTTGTTTCTTCTATTGAATACATAAATAATTTTCTCTGATCTTTTTCTCAATTTTATACAGAAATTTAATTGTCATCGGAAATATCGGGTATGCAATTTTTATGTTGATCTGAGAGTAAAAAGATAGATACTCTATTTTCGGAATGCTTGCATTTAAGAAAAACAAAAAAACTGGCTTCCACAAGTTTAGATCCTTCTAAAGTAGGATCATCGACCATCGCAAGATCGCATTGATATCAAGCCAGCTTACAAAGGCCTTATACAAACCCTTACCCTACATGAAAAGCTGAAGATTGTGATCAGGCCGGATTTTGTAAAAGTTCGGGTTTTTTTCAGGATTGTTCAATCGTCAGTTGAGTCTTTTTCAGCCTTCAGCCCTGGAATTTTGTGCTGGGTTTTACATATGTACTTAGTTAATAGCACTTACCAATGAATTATACAATAAACCTGCTACCAATAATGCAGTGAATTTTTGAAAATTTGAAAAATTTCGCTGGTAAAATTCAAGCAGCAACTCAGTGTTCAGGAGTCTTATTCATCTGTATAGAACCATACGGATAAGTGACAATCATCGCACTTAATTGCATTCCATGTAGAATATAAATCATTTCAATAAAGTGCTTAAAGTCTCAAAGCCTGACAATTCAGTTCCTGTAATCCTTTGCCACGCAGTGGTGGAGAAATTCTTTTCTTTGCGTGTAAACAAATAAATATTAATGAAAAGAGCCGCACCCCTCCTATTAATTCCACCATCAATCGTGACGGATTTTTAAGAGCGTTACCAAGCTGGTGGTTCTTATTGATCATTTCAGTATTCTTAATCGGGTATCAACATTTAATTTATACACTTGGTCTGACAAATTCAAGGGGATGTCGAGATGAGTGCAGCTATAACAAAAGGAAATTGCGAAAAAAATAATGGTTTAGTTTTTATTGCAGGCAAACAATAGGCAAGCAATCCGCCGATTGTGGCTGCGCTGTTTTTCAGGGTGTGAGCACTTGTTAGGTGCTTTGCGCTGGGACAAGTCGAGCGTAAAATATTTCAGCAAATCCTTACTTTGTTACGCGAAGTGTTCCGATACTTATAGGTACGTGCATTTCAGGCTTATCTACAGAAAACTATTAGCTAAACACGAGTCCAAATTAGCGCATAATATATTGTACATATATATATATATATATATATATATATATATATATATATATATATATATATATATATATATATATATATATATATATATATATATATATATATATATATATATATATATATATATATATATATATATATATATATATATATATATATATATATATATATATATATATATATATATATATATATATATATATCCAAGACCAAGTGTGTATATATATATGTGTGCCAAAAGGAAATGTCTATTTTTAGGGATTATTGCACATTCATTCCAATGCTTCAGTAGGGGTGAAAGCAATGCTCTGACTGTAATACTTAATTCAAGTGTCAAGTCTCTCTCGGGGTTTTTCAAAATTTTCTAATAAAATGTTATTTGTGTGCAATAAATATGCTGACAAAAGAAGGATTATTAAGGAACTACAAACATAGGAAGGATGATTGTTAATGGTTTACTTTGTGATATCAGCGGGGAGATTTTTTAAGCAGCAAGAATTATTTAAAGAACAATTGTCAGATTTTTGTGCCTACGTTCCATGAAAATGTTACCTATATATATATATATATATATAATACTACCAGTGGCGTAACTATGTGACCTAAGGGGCTCGGGGAAAAGGATTAACTAGGCTCCTAACCATACCATTTTTTTAAATGCATATACTCGTATAAACATAAATTTGAGAAGCCTGATGCTTACTATGTCATCATATAAAATAATAAGTTATAAATAACAATTAAATGTATAACCGATTTATTTTTACACATAATATATAGAATTATAGAATCAATCTATAATATTCATCTACCGTTTCGTGGAAATAAAATTTTTTAAGCAATCTCGTTTTCGTATATGTGGAAGTGGATCCTGTCCTGTAAAATTTCTCTGAAAAGTAAATGATAACCGTGCCTAGAAGTTCTTTTTTAATAATAATAATTAACATTTATAATTCCTTTTACATATTTGACTGAGCTGTTATATTCCTAGAAAGCAGGAAGTTGAACTGGAGCCCTGGGATACTGCCCACTCACCCCATTGTGGCTAAGCTACCGAATGCAAATGTATTTAGCAAAAGCAAAGCATTGAAAAAATAAATTGAAAAAGGAAACTTTAATAACCCATTTTTTAACCCAAATGGCATTACTGTAAACTCGAATAACCCCAAAGGCGTTTAGATAGCCGTCTTCGGAATATCTTCAGGGTGCATGGGTATGATGCGCCCTCGTTAAATCTAACGTGGAAAATATACTTTTTCCATCGAGACCAATGAAAATGTCGTGAGAATGTCCCGTAGGATATCGACCTGGAATAGTTTTAAAATTCAATGCTCGAAAATCACCACATAATCTCCAACCTCCGGTTGATTTTGATTGCAAGTGAATTGGACTTGACCATGGGCTTTTAGATGGTCGTATCATTCCTTGGTCTAAGAGCAACTCTAATTCTTCTAAGTGTCTAAGGGTCTCTAGTTTTTTGCCTACCATTCTACGGCGACGGCGGAATACAGGGTTTCCTGTAGTTTCAATGTGATGTAAAACCGTGTGGTTTCTTACATTTCCCTTTCCACCGAACGGTTTGGTTATTTTATGGAATTTTTCAAGCAATTCTGAATATTCTATACCATCACTCACCGTAGAAATGCTATGTATGTATGTCTTGCGCAAACTACCTTTAGATGAGATCTTGGTGACTGCATCCGTTAGGCGTCGTTGCCTCAAGTCTATAATGATGCCATGATGTGCGATAAAGTCCGCTCCAATGATTGGCGACTTCACTTCTGCTATGATGAATGGCCATCTGAACGGTCGACGTAACCCCAAATCTAATGATAAAACCTTTTCGCCGAACGTTCCAATTTCAGTTGTATTCGCTGCGTAGAGTGTTAACGCCTGCTTTACTGCCTTGGTTTTGATATACTCTCGAGGTATCACCGTCACTGCAGAGCCCGAGTCTATGAGAAAATTGAGGTTATTATTTTTGTCATGCATAAATAAACGGTTTTCAGCTTGCACGCGACTACTTTCGCTGTCCACGACCGCTTCTACGTGGAACAGCGCATCTAGATTTCCTTGTTCTGCATTTTAAAAGAGCAAGGAGTAGTGCATTTAGTTGCGCCTTTTCCGAATCTCGCATGATAGTAGCAAACTCCTAGCTGATTAGTATGTGGAGTGGCTGATCTGTTGCGAGAAATCGAACGACTTCTCCGATTTTGCTGGGTGCTTCTACTATTTTGTTGGCTGATGAATGTGTCCAGCTTGGAACACAGTTTTTCCATCATCTGGGATAACGAAACCATCTTTTTTCCATAAGATTAATTCTTGAGTCCATTGACGCAATGGAAATCATTTCGTGAGACGTATCATGCCGTCTTGTTGAAGTTGCCATTATCCCAGTACTCACGCACGCTTCGAGAATTCTGTCAGCCAATTCTGCTAATTTTGTCAACGAAAGATCCGTACTGCCCATCAACACAGCACGAACGTTTGTCGGCATGCATTGCATAAACCGAGTGCGAAGGAAATCGTCATGTATACTTTCTCCACCTAATTGCTTCATTTCTCTCAACAGCTGAGACGGTTTGCGGTTATCTAATTGTAACTCATTTAAGAATTTTCGTATCTGCGTCTCTTTGGAGTCGCTGAGTCGTAGTATTAGTTTTTCCTTCAGGGCCTTGCATCGGTCCTCTTCTGGAGGTCGTCGAAGGAAATCAGATATTTGTTGCACAGTTTCCGCATTCATTGCCTCTAATACGAAATTGTACCTTCGCAAGTCATTAGTGATTCGGCGATTAGCAAGTGTAGCCTCTATCTGTGTAAACCAGAGTTCTAGAAAATTCATCCAAAATGGTGGTAATTTTATATACTCCACATTTTGGATTACTGGATGGCTCTTCGCCGGAATTTCACTACTTGCATTTTTGTGCTCACTCTCATCTGCATTTGTGTTTCGTGACGGACTGTGCGTCAGTGGCATTGCTTTTGCCAAATTTTTCCAATCGCCAAAAATCACGTCGGGGTCACCAATTTATAGCGTTTAGACTACAATTTATTTGTTCACTTTTCATACAACGTTTATTGTACTAATTATTTTTTTACTTAATTCAGAAATTACGCGCCCGATCGACTTCTATTCTGCAGACGAAAAGACCCTCGTATTTTCTCTACCTCTTTACCAAGTTCTTTTACAATTGGCAGCACTGCTGTTAATGAAGGCCTCTCGCCTTCGGCAAACAAGGTTATGTTGAGTGTTTGGTGGGATTGGAACGGAATTGACCATTATGAGCTGCTGCAACCTGGCGAAACCATCAATTCGGTCCTGTACTGTGAACAACTCAACCGCTTGAACGAAGCAATCCAGAGCGACAAGAATTGGGCAACAGAAAGGGATTTGTGTTCCATCATGACAATGCGCGGCTACACACATCTTTGATGACTAGGAACAAATTTCCAGAACTCGGTTCGGAAATTTTGATGCATCCACCGTATAGCCCGGACCTTGCACCGTCTGACTACCATTTGCTTCGGTCTCTGCAAAACTCGCTTGATGGTAAAAAATTGGACGACCGAAGCGCTGCTGAAAATCATTATTGTATTCTTGAAAAGTCCCATGCAATTTCCAAAAAACAGACGTAGAAGCTCAAAAGAGTTGGCAACCCAGATGAGTCAGAAGAAGTAGACTTCTGTTTCATTTATAGAAGACCGGGTCTAGAGAGGCTACCACTTTTGATAAACTGGACAGTCTCTCTGATTCAACCTCAATAATTCTGGAATCGTATCCTAACAGTGAAATTGAGGTTGATGGTGATTGAAATGTTCATAATTCCAATTGGCTACGTCATTCAAGTCATATACAACACCTGTTCTTATGTTGAGTTATTTGCTGAGTCTAATAATTCGACTCAATTAGTGAAGGAACCAACGCACTTTCCTTGCTTTGATGGGCAAAACCAAAATATTCTGGACCTTTTTCTAACTTCACATCATGATGTGTATGACGTGAATGTTCTTGCACCTCTTGGTAATTCTGAGAAGCACTTTCGAACGCGGGCTGTTAAAAGAGAGAACTTTTCGTAGAGAACTTTTTTGCGCTTTAGAGTATTGCTTGCGCAGCAGTTTAGCCTCAGCAGTTTTGTTCAAACGCAAATTCCTCTTTAGACCTGACTGCTTGTCTGCAAGTCACATTAAGCCAGGAACGGTCTTCACTTCACATCAAGTTCGCTTCCTGTCATTTATATCGGTAGAAATAAGTTAAAGCTTGTCAATGGAGCGGTTAGCTTGGGCTACCATATAAATACTTCGCTCAATTATTCGGACCACATTAACACTTTTGTAAGAAGTGTTTATTTCATGTTGAGGAATCTTCGAATTTCAGCACCCAACTTCTTCGAATCTTCGAATTACCCCAACTGCTATTAGGCACAAGCTGGTTATGCAGCCAATTCTACCATTAATCACTCACTCAGCTGCTGTTTATAATAGGCGTTAGCCAAGCTCATCGCTCAAGCTCTCCGTAGGTTTTAATTTTGCACGAGCTACGTTTATGGCCTCAGTAATTTTGAGCACTTAGCTCAGTGTAGGTACGCTGTGTTAGGCTGTGACATAAACGACTGCCTTTAAGCTAGGATCTGTCCCGTGCTGCATAAACTTATCTACTCACGGTCCTGACTACCTTTTTCAGAAGATGGAAGTAGTGTCGTGACCACGGACGAGGGTGGATGCAGCTACCCACCGCAGTGCAGTGTTTAGTGTGCTCGCGGAAACAAACAAACAAATTACAGTGCATTAAAACTTAACAATAGACATTAATAAATTCGCTAAAACAATAACACCAAATAACATAACCAAATATCACAAATAGACAATTAAACGGAATGCAGAGAACTAAGCGAAGGGCTTATTTATGCCCTCCGCAGTAAAGCTCAGCATTTCGTTGCTTTCTTCTCCTCCTCCTTCTTCCTGGTCCCGTGTGTGCCTGCGGTGCTTGACCGCTTGTGCAGCTGACTTTATACCTCTTTACAGTGGGTGGCGATGACAAAATTTCGTATAGACTCCACAAATGTGCGTGGCTTGAGGGCGAATTTCTTCGCGGTCTATGCGTATGTTTGTACACACCAACCGCATATAATGGCACTGGGTGAGACCCAGGTGTCTGAGGGTGCAGATCCACTGGATTTTCACTTGCCTGGGTACCACTTACTGCCATTATTTTCATCACACTGAGGCCTCGCCTTATATATTCGCAGTGATGTTGCGTACCAGTGTCAGCAACATCTTTGCACGACGGATGCCGAATTTAGCTCCATGTGGGTTAAGTTCAAAATCCAGTCGCACATCCTGCACTTCTGCTGCAGTTATAGAAGCTCGGGTCTAAAGAGGCTGCCAACTTTTGATAAACTGGACGGTCTCTCTGATTCGATTTCTAACATCCTGGAATCGTATCCGAACAGTGAAATTGTTGTTGCTGGTGATTTCAATGTTCATAATTCCAATTGGCTACGTCATTCGAGTCACACGACACCCGAGGTTTTGTATGTTGAGCTATTTGCTGAGTCCAATAATTTGACTCAATTAGTGAAGGAACCAACGCACTTTCCCTACGTTGATGGGCAAAACCAAAATATTCTGGACCTTTTTCTAACTTCACATCACAGCAAGTATGATGTGAATGTTCATGCACCTCTTGGTAATTCGGACCACGCTACAATTTCTGCTACCTTCCCATATTCTAGTCTTCAATCCGTTCAACAGCCAGCTACGAAGCGGACAGTGTGGCTTTATGAGAAGGCTAATTGGGATGCTCTGAACTCCTTTTTCAGCCGTTTCAATTGGCAATTGTGTTTCAGGGATAGAAACATAAATGCTGCGTCAAAATTGGTAGAAAATATAATTTTATTTGGTATGAGGTCTTTCATACCCAATAAAAGAATTTCTATTAAACCAAAAGACCATTCCTGGTTTAATGCGACTTGCAGACAAGCAGTCAGGAAACCAAAGAGGAAGCATTTAGGAATTGGCGTTTAAACAAAACTGCTGATACTAAACTGCTGCGCAATCAGGCCAGAAATAGGTGCAATGCCACTCTAAAGCGCGAAAAAGTTCTCTACGAGCAGCGCCTTAGACGTAGAGTTCTTCAATACCAACCACTAACCGTGATCGATGGTGTGTCTCATATTATGCCTGAGATGCACTTTCGAACGCGGGCTGTTAAAAGAGTGCTTGTAAACCTCAACATCAATAAATCCTCGGGACCGGATGGCATTTCAGCCCACGTGTTGAGAAAGTGCGCTTCAACACTGGCTCGCCCATTGCGCAATCTCTTTAATTTATCACCAAAAAAGGTGAGGCTACGAATCCTGCTAATTACCGGCCCATAGCAATCTGTTCAATGCTCTCCAAAGTTATGGAGAGCGTTGCAAATTTTAACTTGATGAGGTATCTAGAGGGCAACCAATTGATCAGCGATCGCCAGTACGGTTTCCGTGCTCACCGCTCCACAGGCGATTTGATGGCGTTCCTCACCGAGCGGTGGAACAGTTGTGTTCACCAATTCGGTGAGAGCAAGGTTGTTGCTTTGGATATCTCCAAGGCATTTGACCGAGTGTGGCATAAAGCACTTGTGTCTAAACTGGCTGCTTATGGTGTCGGTAATACATTCACTCGATGGATCTCGAGTTTCCTCAGCGGCCGTTCTATTCGTGTTGTGACAGACGGCTTTGCTTCCGAAGAGCACTTCATTAATGCTGGAGTTCCGCAGGGTTCGGTCCTGTCTCCTACACTTTTTCTCATTTTTATCAATGACCTTCTGTCATTGACATCAAACCCCGTCTACTCGTTTGCTGATGACAGCAGCATTTGTCATTCATATTCATTCTCCAGGCGTCCCTCTATTCTGGAGATTAATAGAAAACGCAGTATTATGAATGACACACTCCAATCTGACCTCAACAAAATCCAGGAGTGGGGTCAAGCGAATCGGGTTGATTTTAATGAGCGGAAGACCCAATGCTGTTTGTTGACCCACAAGCGTCTGGCGGGCGACAACTTCCCACCGTTAAATATGGGTGGTGTGGATATTAATGAGTCGGAGGCTCTTGATGTTCTGGGCATGTCAATACAATGCGATCTTCGTTGGAACGATCACATTTTTGATGTGTCGAAAGAAGCAGCCAAGTGCTTAGGCTTTTTAAAGCGGTGCAAGAAATACTTCACTTCAACCAACCTTCGTTGTATCTACACCACTTATATCCAGCCGAAATTGGAGTACAACTCGCATATTTGGTCAGGAGCTTCGAAAGCATATCTTCAGCTTCTGGACCGTATACAAGGTCGTGCGATAAAACTTATAGGGGACAGTAGGGTATCCAGCTCTATTGAAACCTTGGAATGTCGTCGGGATGTGGGGTGTGTAACCTTATTCTACCGATACTTTAATGGTAATTGTTCCTCTGAAGTAGCCAGCCTGATCCCTTCGGTTCAGGTATTCAACAGATCTACTCGCCTTTCCAGAGTGGTGCACCCCTTTTACGTCTCGATCCCGTTCCAACGCACTACCCACTACCGCGAGAATTCGTTTTTCGGTCGCGTAGTTAAATTGTGGAATAGTCTCCCTGCGCATGTTTTCCCATCCACTTATAACGTCGAAACTTTTAAAAGAGGTGTAAATCGACACTACTCCCACTTTTCCCCTTCCCTCTAACCTTTTCCCTTCTAAACCAACGAATGCTTTGCATGGATAGGGACATCCCCTGAGTTTGGTTCTATCTGCCATAAAAAAAAAAGATACATTCGGTCAATCACGCAGAGTACTCTTGATAACTATCCCCGAATGCAGCTGCTTGAATTCATCAAGATTCCTTTTTTATAAATGCCATTAGACTGTGGAATTCATTGACCACGAGCCTGAAGCTCATTACAGAGGCAAGGTGCTTCAAGTGCGCCATAACCGAGTACTTCTCACCGTAAAAGCATTTTCCTTGTCCGTTCCTTCCATATTCTATACTATCTCTCACTCTTTACTTCATCGCAGTCTCTGCTTTCTTATATAATTTTCTCTGTTTTCTCTTCCTTAGCTTAAGAATACTGTTAAGCATAGCTTAGTAACGTAAGACATTTTACTAAATATTGTATAATTTTATTTTATTTTTAATCGTAATTGAAAATGTTATGTGTTATTTTGAACGTTTTTGTAAGTATTTTCTTTTTGTACAGCCGATATTGCTAAATAAATTGCAATTTAAATTGAAATTGACCGTTCCCCTTGGTGCCACAGTCTTGAGGGACGGATGTTCGACATCTCCAACCTCCTTCTTGCCTCGGCCTGATTTCACCGCAACCTTAGCTACAATAGTTGGAGTCGCCCCTACAGATTTCTCCACACCTCCTGCAGCCCGCTTTCGGGCCTGGCTTAACCGCAACCCCACAACTGGAGTTCCTGACCAGCAACATATCGGCAGTTCGTATACCGAGGCTGTCAGTGGTGCCCGGGAAGCATTACTGCTTCGAAGTTGCTCACTGAGGCACCCCGATATCAGTGAAGTTATTTCGTAATATTACTAGAAGTTCATAATGGTTTTCACTGATTATAAACAGTGGATAATATTATATGCCAATAATTATTGGTATCTATTTATTTAATTTTTGTTTTCAAAAGTTGTTTGGTTTCTCTATCCTTTTTTTAATATAGTTCCATTTTTTACACCCTATACTCGGAGAAAGAGGGTTTATTGACTTTGTTCTTCTGCTTGTAACGCGATAAGAGATAAGAGAAGAAAGAGATAAGATAGATATAAGTATGTACAATGTATTGTTACTCAGTTTCACCTCCTTAGTCGATTTAGCCCCACTCTGTCTCGCGGTTACGAGACAACGGACAGATATACTGCGGCATTAATATTCTTTGTTATATAGAGCAGTTTGCAATTGATAATGGGCGAAATCGGTTATTAACCACGCCAACTTTTGATATCAAATGCAAAAACATATTTTTAAAAATGTGAATATGTTATAAACGGTAGGAGATATTAAGACGAATTTTCATCTGGATCATATAGCAACAAACGACAATATTTACCAAAAATGGGTGTGGTCAGCCCTTTCATACAAAAGTTGCCAAAATCTCATAAAAGATATAAGATAATTAACATGTGATTATGTTCTGGAGCATATCTAACGATATTACCAAAACATTTGCCAAAAGTTGTCAACTGGCAAAATTTTAATCGAAAATTTTATGCTTAATATACTCGTATAGTATTCCACCCATTTCTAAACCATACATTTCGACGGGAATTCTCACTTTATCATCTTTTTCTACGAGTACATTTTGTATACGGTAATATTGATGCGAAATCTTATTCCGATATTAGAATAATTTCCCCAATCGTGGGTGTCGTTCTCCAACTGTAACTTTGTAGATGGTAACAAAACTAACATTAAGAGCTGCACCTTCATTTTCAAGGCGTTTCAACCGACCATCACCCCATTTATGTCGTTCCCAAACGTACGGCTTCGAAAAAGCAGGTCATATTGCTACACCTGCTATAAAGCGGTTATGCTAAGCATTCAGTATTATTGTACGAGTATCGGTGCAATGCTTGCGTTAAGGAAAAAGAAGCACAATAATAAATGTTTTCTTTTTACCTTCCAAATAAAGCTTGAATTATCAGAAAATTATTTTGCCTTTATACTTATATTATGCTTATGTCAGACTTCCTAGCTTCGGCATTTACTTATGCTGTTCATACAATACATCCCACCAAATGTCGGTAAGAACATCTATGCTTCGCATGCCAGATGCATTGCGGGAGTGATGAAAACTATGCTGCCGAGTGATAGATTTATTGTTCTGGGTGACTTTAATTTGCCTAATATAAACTGTCGATGATGCGGCATTTGTGTCGATGTGTCGATGATGCGGCGTTTTTGTTACCGTCGTCTGGGCATAAATTCAACCTCAGCTTCCTGTATGATGTGTTTTCCAGAGGTCTTTTTCAAATGAATTATGTACCTAATCAAAACGGTCGCCTGTTGAATCTTATCTTCATTGATGATAAAGGTATTTTTGAATTATCTCCTTGTGCGCCTCTTGTACCACCTGAGGATAAGCACCACCGTACTTTGAACATAAATTTAGTGCAATCTTGCCAAATGCCCTTGCTGCCTAAGTCTAAAACGCGAACGACCTAGAAATTTTGCTTTAAATTTACGGATTATTTAAATTTAAAGGACGAGATTTGTTCTATCGATTGAAGATCACTTCTGTGACTGGATACTTTGTCATCTGCATGTTTGGATTTGGCAGTGGATTCCTTCAATAATGCTTTATTGGAAGTTTTTAAATCATCGGTACCATTGGTACCATTGCGGAGGATCGAACGATCCTCTACAACCCTGTCTTGGGTTTCTAATCAGTTGCGTATACTAAGGAACATGAATTCCAAATGGTATAAATTATATTGCAAATTGCGTTCAAATCTAAGTCTAACAAATTATCTATCTACAAGGAGTATATATCACCGTTTATGTAAACGATTGCTGAATATTTTAAATCAACTTATTCTTCCTCGAGTTATGGTTCGGATATATACCCGTATAATGTATCTTCTAGTTCCATTATCCAGGTTTTTATCTACGAATAGATTGTTCTAAATGCGTTAAAAGATATTAAATGCACTTATAATCCTGGCCATGACAACATTCATTCGTGCGTTCTTAAATACTGTGCTGACGAGTTAGCGATGCCGATTGCACCTCTGTTTAATTTCTCACTTTGGACTGGTTATTTTTCACGTTCGGGGAAGTCTTCATTTATTATTCCTTTGCATAAATTTGGAAATAGGCAACTTAAAAATAACTATCGTGGTATTGCCAAGCTCAGCGCACTTCCGAAACTATTTGTGAAGCTAATTACGGATCAAATCACTCGTTCTGTGAACTCTTCAATTTCACCCTTTCAGCATGGTTTTTGTGTGGGGTAACTAAATTATTGTACGTTCCGCTGGCGAGACCGATTTTGGAGTATGCTTCGCCTGTTTGGAGTCCATATTATAGCTGCTTTATTTCCCAGTTTGGATCGGTTCAGAAGCAATTCCTACTTTTTTGCCTTCGCAAATTTCAGTGGCATGATTCGGTTAATTCACCGTCTTATGAATACCGGATAAAATTGATTAACTTGCCATCACTTTCAAATCGCAGAATAATGTTGAATGCAATTTTTATCTTGAGCTGTTTATCTGGTGCTACGGATTCCTAATATTTGTTAGCTAACATTTATCTAAATGTTCCCCGTCGCACATCCAGAAGTTAAGAGCAACCTCTTCATTTAATGTTCTGCAGATCTTCATACCTTCAGGATGAACCTCATCGGAATGCCTGTTTAGATTTTAATTCTGTATATTTTGCAATTAAATTTTCGGACTCTTTTTGGCTAACGAAAAGAAAAATTTTGAACTTTTTGTCGAAGTTTTGAAATGTTATGTTTTGCTTTATAAAACATTTGTAATTGAATTACTGTAAATTAAACTATAAAGTAATTTGCTTAGTTTAAGTCCATACAAATAAATAAATAAATAAATGTAAATAAATATTTTATAACTCTATATACATTAGGTTCTTTTTACAATCATAAAGTAATATACAAAGCCATAAAAACACACGATAGCGTTGGAAGTTGCCACCGTACACTTATCAATGTCTTCTGTAGCCAACATAAGGGTTTTAACATTGCATACTTTAATGCTAGGAGTCTGAATAACAACAAGTTGGATCACATAAGACATTTTTTTTCTAATTCAGCCATTGATGCTATTTGTGTATCTGAAACATGGTTTCAACCTGATTTAGCTGATTCCTCTTTCCAGCTATGCAATTTTAGTCCGCACAAATTGTGCCCTCAATTTTTTTTTTAGTATACTATATATTGTCGATCTCTATCTCATATGATTCAATAATAGTATGTGGTGATCTCAATGTCAATTTGCTATATGATGAGAGTAGTTCTACAAATTTTTGTCATCTAGTCTCTTTATGTGGTCTCTCCATTGTAAATGGCTCTGTGCCTACACGATTTGCCCACAATGTAAGTCCAAGTTTACTTAACTATTTTCTTGTTTCTGACTCTTCCATTGTTTTATTGTTTACACAAATTACCTTTGTGTCAGATCATGATCTTCTTTTCTGTTCTCTAGATCTAAAGTTGTGTTCAAGTACAGTTCCCACTTCATTTTATTTTCGTGATTATAAGACTATTAATCGTGATCTCTTATTCACTGCGGCTGCTAGCGTTGATTGGTGAAACTTTAGATGCACCCCTTCTGTGGATCATAAGACATTAATATTTGAGTATATTGTGCGTAACCTTCTTGATTCTTTTGTTCCAGTGCGATCTTCTAAAATTATCAACACCTCTTGTACACTCCTCGAGTTAGATCTGCTATGTGCTTGCGGAATAAATTGCACACTAAATGGAAAAGGAATCGCACTACATCGAATTGGCATAGATTTACAAGAGCGCGGAACTTAGCTACTTTAATAATTAGGAAGTCCAAACAACTATATTTTTCTTCAAAGCTTGATCCCAATAAATTTTCTGACGAATTCATGTGATGATGGATCTTACTATATGTTCACACTTCGCCAGAAGAATATAGTCTGAATCTCTTCCAATTCCATTGTGTCTCTGTATCTGATGTTGCAAAGCGCGTTATGACAGTTAAGTCATCAGCTATCGGTGAGGATGGTATCCCGATTCAATTTATTAAATTAATTTTGCCGTTTATCGTTTTACCACTTACTGATCTTATTAATCAGATAATTACTAATTCTACATTCCTTTCTCTATGGAAGCTTGCTACTTGCTACCAATTGCTAAGAAATCTGCACCCGTTGAACTATCTGATTTTCGTCCAATTAGTATCTTGGCTGCACTGTTACCTATTTCGTTTGTGTTACCTATTTCTAAGGCTAGTTTAGACATTTCCCGTATTCCTCGTATATATCTCGATAATTCTGTTCTTAGGTTTGTGACAGAAATTCAAAATCTTGGTATTGTTATTAACTCTTCTTTAACCTGCATAGATCATATTAACTCCGTGGTATTATATACTTAGCGTAGCGTAAAGCGTATTATATACTTAGGAACTTACGCTATTCTTCAGAATGTTTTCCTATAGCTATGTAACTTCCAAAATTACAATAACTACAGGAATTCTATTTTTTTACACCAACACATTATCTCATCGACTCCTTTTTATCTCTATGAAAAGTTATGCTTTAGTTACTCTTCCCGCTCGAGTTGTCTTATTTTACCTACATATAACTATGAGAATTCCGGTCGGTTCTTTTTTGTCAGCGCCATTAGACTATGCAATAGTTTACCTAATATTATTAAGAATGTTCGTGAGAGAAGTCTCTTCAGAAGGCTGGTTAGGAATCATTTCCTAAATTAATTATAGATGAACTAATTTTGTCAGAAAATCTTGCAGTTGTGCTCTGTAATGTCTATTTTCATTTCCTGCTCTGTTTCCTATCTTGTCTCCCATCTTGTCTCCCATCTTCTAATCTTCTCTTCTCTATAACTTCTTCTAATACTTACTATCTTCACATCTATATAAAATTACTAAAAACACTTCTTTGTATAATGTTTAATTTTAAGTAAAATTCTACAACTCATAGTATGCTGTAAATGCGCTATAAAAGATCTTGACTATTAGTGTGCTCTCCACTATTCTGAAATACAAATTATGCTTTCTGAACTATATGTGACTATTCTGAAATGCAAACAACGCCTTCTGAAATACATTTGACTATTTTGAATTACAAATGACGCTTTCTGAAGTATATTTGAAATACATTTGACGTTTTCTGAAATACATTTGACTTTTCTGAAATACAAATTATGCTTTCTGAAAGACTATTCTGAAATACATTTTCGTTTTCTGAAATATATTTGATTATTCTGAAATACAAATGACGCTTTCTGTAACAAAACTGACGCTTTCTGAACTACAATTGGGAAGGGTGTAGTGCGACGACCCTGAGGAATTACTAAAATAGAAGGCATTTTGTATTCTAGCAAAAACCCTACAAAAAACTCACGTAAATGTATGAGTAGAATACACTACACAGAAAGGTATTTTAAATTTAAATGAAAGAAACATTCAAGTAAATGTGTACAATTTGGAGAAGTAGTATATGAGTAGTGTATATAAAATAGGCATAGGCATAAGTTTCAAGGTCTATATAAAAAAGTGTACGATGTTGCCAAACAGGAGCTCCTGAATCTATGTAATCCTTTCCGTACACTGGAAAAAATTTCTGGCATTACAGGCTTATTGAGTTAAATCAAAACCGCCTGCCGGGCATTACAGGCTTATTGAGGTAAATCAAAAGAACTGCATGACAGAATTTAATCGACCACCCAAAAATTTTAAACAAAGAAATGCATTCTTTGATAGAATAGTAGAGCATAACATAGTTGATTTTGGATTAACTGTAATTTGTTTCGTTTGAGTGCATCACATAATAAAATAATTTTTGAAGTGGCAGCGCATTTTTTGACTGGGTTTTTATCTGAACCAAAAATACACAAGTTGTGTACCGAGTAAAGCGCTGGGAAGTCAATTTACTTATACCTTCGTTTTTGTAGGGCGATATTCCGTCTTGAAATCTCGGGTATAAATTTCTTACTAGTATTTCTTATTTACATTCTTTATTTTTTTTCGATATGTTCCATTAATCATATTTTATCTGACTTACTGAAATTTCTCGCGACTCGCAACCTCACCATTACACACGAACACTAAACACGAGGATATGAATTATCAATTCAAATCGCGCAATGCAAAGGAACACCAACATGAGCAAAGAAAAACACAGTACATAGTTGGTTTAGTACCGTAGTATACGTATTATATTCAAACATAAAACTCATAGAAATGTATCGTAACAACTGTTCTGTAGAATAAAGAAGATGTATTGATTCAACTAACTTGTTCTTGAAGTAATCACTTTGAATTTGAGGCAACTACAAAAGCAAATGTTTTAACATCACATGCAGATATATTTTGTATTTAACGTTATTCAAACTTGAATGCCAAAAACAAAACTCTCATCCAATCCTGATGGAAATACATGTTACAAAATACTGTATGTATATAACATATCAATTTAAAACAATTTGCAAGAGTACTTCACAAAAATTAAAGTGAATCGGATGTATATATTAACATTTTGCACGAATTCTAACACGACTTTGATCTGTCACTGGCATGAGACAAGAAGCTTGGCTGGTTTACGTGGCTAAGAGGCTATTTTTCGAATTAGCAAACATGGTATGTTTCAATTCATCCCCTTTGATGTACAATGTAAAAACAAATCTTTCATTCACGTCACTACAACATTTTTCGACGCCGTCGCTGCCCGTCGTCGAGACAATTTCTGCTCGTCCAGGTTTCATCCCTTCGCGCTCGATGTGTAGTTGTCGATCCCTTTCGAACCAGCGCATGTAGCGTCGAAACGATTTTGTGTGCTGGAGTGTGCTATTCGTTCACACCAAGCAAGTCAGCCAATCGCACCTTCCTTATCTACACCACAATAACATGAACAACTGAAATATTTGAGATACAAAAACATGGAAGCTAGGACAAAAGCTGATGCAGTGGTTTCGATAAATAAATGTTTGAGTTGCACAGAAATAAATTTGGGCGAGAGATGTCGCGTTTAATTCAATTCAGTGAACATTTCATAGAAAGATTCCTCTTCAGCCAGACTCTCGAGCGGACAGCTAGAATCTGCTTCTGCGACACAAAATTAGCTTGGTTCAAATACCATCCGCAAATGATTGCTCCGACTTGAATGATTTCGCGGCGGGCAAGATATCAAAAGTGAACAAGTGATAAAAGTGGACAAGAGATTGAAGATTATAATAAAGTGGATTGTGAACTCATAAGTTCCAAGTGTCATATACAGTGAGAATATGTATAAAAAATCATATCAAATATTAGTTCCTATATAAAAATAATACGAGCGAAAATTAATTTTTTGTGAACAAATGCTGATCATCATTAAATGAAAATTTAATTTGACAAAATATTTTGAATGTCACCCGCAAAGCCTGCTGAATTCCCCACATGCAGAAGTTACCACTTTTTTCTTTACTAAAGCCAAAAAATACACCAAAAATCCGTCCCGAACAATGCACCCCGCGTCGCTGTCGCCACCACCTTTAGACTTGCGCCCCGCCCTTAATAGTCGACCGCTAGCCAATAAGAGCGTGAGAGACGACGGCAGCAACAGCGCTGGCAACAGCAACTCTAATGCGCCATTGGTGAAGCCGCCATACTCATACATAGCCCTCATAACTATGGCCATTCTGCAGTCTCCGCACAAGAAATTAACTCTGAGTGGAATATGTGATTTCATAATGACGAGGTAAGGAGGACTCAGGGTATCCAATGAGCACAAACCGAATATTTAATCGCGTGCTACTTCATCTTCTGTTCGCGGGGTAGCTAACTTAGTTTATTATCTGTGAACACCAGAGATGGAATAAGGCTTACGGAGGCTTACTGGCATCAAAACACCGCTTTGGGGCTAAAACGAAATATTCGGATTAGGTGGGGAAACGTACTTCGCAAATTAAATGTTGCTTGTTTGTTGAAATTCTAAGCTTATCGAGCAGAGTCGGAAGCCTAACGAGCAGAGTCGGAATTGCTGCCATTAGTACAGTCCTTATTATTTCGCCGCGATATCCCCCAAAATTTTTTGTTTCTAAAAGTGGGCGCACGCATAAGCTTTCATCAGCCAAATAAGTTATATTCTTTGCAAATTACATATATTTGTATATTTTCTTGATTTTTTTTTTAGATTTCAGCCACCCTTTTAAAATTAAAGAATCTTGACTTTTTTTGCGTGTAATGTGTTTTATACGTGTAATGTGTAACAAAAGATATTAATAAATTTTCATTTATATGTCTCTTGATTTTATATACCTAAGTTTTTTTACTTGAAATCCTATATATCGTAAAAATAATAATTAATACAATATATATTTTTATTATTATTATTTAAATATTTAATATGTATTTTTATTATATTTTATTAATACAATATATATTTTTATTATTTTTTAATTATCATCCATTTTCGTTATTTTGCCGTATTTTTCGACGGTATCGATTAAGATATTTTATTCAAAATTTATTGAATATTTTATTCAAAATTTAATTTAAAAAAGTTTTATTTGCAACTTCGTGCGAATGCGTCGAATAGTGTATCGCTTTCTTACAAGCCCTGACTAAAATTACTTAGAATCATTGTAAAAATAAAATTTATTACAAAGGATTGTTATGGATAGTTTAAAAAAACAAATAGTTGCACCTGTGTTGGCGTTATTAATTCAATTTAAAACTTAGAACACGCCATTATTATTTATAATTATTTTATGAAGTGGATTTCTACGATGCCTCTTTAAAATGCATCAAACATGGCTACGGTAGATTTACATAGTTTCCTCATCCCTAAATTTTTAATCATTACAAAATCTTAATATTTTTATCCGCCAGTATGGTATAGTGAGAAATAAAAATGTATTAACATCTCTTTATGATAATTCGTAATATAAAAAGATTTACATTGTCAGTTTAGTGTTCTTCAGTTGGTATTAGATTTTTCTCATCAAATTCAAATCACAAAATCCAAATTCATGTTTAAAACCGATGCTCTATTTAGGCACAAAATATCTTAGCATTAAAAAAGAAAATAAGTTTTAATATCATGGTTCCAAAAATTGCGTTTTCTAAGAGGCAGACGTTTTAAAGTTTCTCTTTAAAGAAGCTTGAGTCACAGTTTACGAATCTAAAGCAGGTTTGTTCACAATATTAACGAATAGACTTCAGAGTGGGAATCGACTCGCCGATGACTTTTACAGGGTAACTCAAAATTGTTAGCCTTTTTAGCATATGTAATTTTGTAATATATTAAAATAAAGTATTTTTTCTTAATCTACAAAGAAACATTTGTTTATAACGCCGAATATATTACGCTTTATAAATTTGAAGGTGCTGTGCGCTTTTCTATAGGGAAAAAATGAAGCATGAAAAAATAAGCATGCATATCTTAGCCCTAGAGTGACTTATTCTGATGTGGTATCCATCGATGTATTCCTTATACATGCATTGGGGTTTCAAAAATTGGATGAGGCTGTACTAAGTGAACTATGGTAGGTGAACCATAAATTTACAACAAAATGACCGATGCGGTTTTCCACATTAATCGAAAATAATTTTCTCAGCGATATAAGCTTTTTGAAGTTCTAGAAATTCACCACTGACAAACTGGCGTTTGTTCTGGTAGAAGAAAATTGTCATTGAAAAATACAAAATTGTGATAAAAAAATCCATTATTTTAGAACGAAGCAAATTAATTTTGGAGATCTTCCATTTGGCAGTCTTTAAAAAATTATTTAATATTGTAAATAAAGACTAATCGAAAAATCTTCACTATGTCCTTTATTGAAAGGAAGTACAACAATGTCTAGATACACAAATTGTGGTGAGTTTTCAGGGTTGTAAAAAGTCCAAAAATGTATTTAAAGTGCTGAAGATGAAGTGCAAAGCGCACAATTATGATGTGCATAAAAAGAAATTCTCCTTGAGTGGAACATCTCGACCCACCTTGAAAGCACCGTTTTCAAATATCCAAAAATAGTGGGCATAATTTCGCAATTGGACGTTTAAGTGTTCCTTTAGCTGTGTTCACAGTTGCCACTCGAATTAGTCCGTCGGCACCAGGATGCAATTCAACAATTTTGCCAATTGCCAAATACGATGGAGGAAGATTTTCATCATTGATAAGCACAATACCGCTGATGCGAATATCTTGTTGCATTTGCTTCCATTTGGGACGATGTTGCATTGCAATGAATGCTGCGGTTGTTAATTCTGTCACAAGCTCAATGTGAGCAGCTTTAGTAACTAGGCACATAAATAATGCTATCCAATATTTATATTTCCTTGAACCTCAACCCTTCCAGGATAAAACTTGAAATGGTCCAGCAAAATCGGTTGCCGTATTAAGGAATGTTGAGCCGGGCCTTAAACGATGTTTTGGTATGTTACCCATCTGCTGATATGGTTTCCCTCTTTGACGCATTCAGCTTTTACACGTGTATAAGCATTGCTTGATGACATATGAGGCAGATGGTATCCAATACTTCAAACCTAAAGTATAATGCATTAGTCTTGTTCTAGCGTGTAAAATTTTAACGTGTTTATAATGAACAATTAATTTCGACAACTGATGCTGTTTACTCAGTAGCATGGGATGTTTTTGGTCAAAGGGTATGCTGCGGCGATTTGTATTTACTTGCGATTCCTTTTGGTGCTTGCGAAGGCAATAAAACGACGTGCTCTCGCTAACGTTCCATTTATTACTGACTCATACCTACACTCAACATACTGACGGCCTTGAACAATTGGCTCATAAAGAAGCAATATGTACAATAAATTACAACGAAGTAACAACATTAATACAGTACATTTGTAAACATCAAAAAATAGTAATCTTTACTGAAATAGAACGCCCTTAGTAGGCAATACGCAAAGTTTTGTAATTGGGCGTACAAGTTCTCCTTCCGCTGTCTTTATAGTGACGACTCGGACACGTCCATCTCCTCCGGGATGACATTTTATAACTTTAGCCAGCTTCCATTTTGTTGGTGGAGTGTATTCGTTAAGCACAGCTACTACATAATTTTCTTGGATGTTGGGTGAGGGTCGGAACCACTTCGTACGTCTTTGTAAATTCACCAGGTACTCGTCACGCCAACGTCGCCAAAAATGTTGCCTCATCGCGGAAATAAGGCGCCATCGCTGCCTTAAGTTACCTGTAAATTCCTGTATTTCTGGCTCCGGTAGCGACTTCAGTGGTTCACCCACGAGGAAGTAGCCAGGCGTTAGGATTTCTAAATCATCAGCATGTGCCGCATGTGTGCACAGAGGACGTGAGTTGACGTATACTTCAACTTCCGTAAGCAACGTACTGAATTCTTCATAACTGAGCAAGCTATCACCTAAGACGCGTTTGATGTGATATTTCACCCGTTTAACGCCAACTTTTCAATAACCGCCCATGTGCGGTGCATCTGGAGGGTTGAAATTCCAAGTAACGGAGGAATCAGCGAAAAAAACTCGTACTTTCTCATCAGCTATACATCGTTCAAATATGTTGCGTAACTCCCTTTCGGCGCCCATGAAGTTCGTACCGTTGTCTTAAAACATGGATTTGCAATACCCGCGATAATTTATAAACCGTTTGAAGCAATTGAGAAATGACGCTGACGACAGATCTCCTACGAACTCCAGATGCATGGCGCCAGTGCTCATACAGATAAATGAACAGATGTAACCTCTAGTAGACTTACCACCCCTTCCATGAGAAAACTTGAATAAATAGGGGCCTGCGAAATCTACTGCACTGTGTAAAAAACTGCGTGCATAATTGGCGCGACTTGCCGGTAGGTTCCCCATTGATTGCAGGCCATGACTGCGATTTAATCTGGTGCATTTCACACAGTTGTGATATACGTTGCGTATCAAATTGCGAGCCGCTACTATCCAAAAGCGAAGTTGCAAAACAGTTAACATAATCTGCCTCGAGAGAGGGGATTCCTTCGGTAATATAATTGGATGCTTAACATCCACGGTAACTGTTGCATATTTTAATCGACCTCCTACGCGCAAAATTTTTCTTTCATCGAGGAATGGTTGTAAGCGCAAAAGACTGCTGCGTAGTGGTATGGGCTTCGACTTGCTGCAACAAACTAATTCATTAGAATAATAATAGTTTTGTGTATACCTGATTAAGGTTGCTTCTGCATTATTAATCTCATCGCAACTTAATGGTAGTAGTACTCAGACTAGAAGACTGCGAATTGACTCTAGTATTTGCGACAAACCGTAATACAAATGCAGAGATTCTTTTTAATTTTGCGTATGACGAATAATTTGTAATCAATTCCCAATGCTCTTCAGTGCTTGTGACGTGAGCAGCAAGCTTGTTCGATCGTGCTTCCAAATTAGTTGTATGCTGTGCGGTAGGTCCATGCTTCCAAAACTGGGATGCATCTTTAAAAAAATTTGCAACCATGCTAAAGTGATGGTGGAATCGGTCCAGGCGTAAAGTGGATAATCAGTGCTATCCCAGGTGGATAAGGCCCTTTTTACAAGTTTCGCTGCTAGGTGAGCAGCACATAGCTCTAACCGGGGAAGCGTTATTACCTTGAGCGGCGAGACCTTTGTATTTGAAGCAACTAAGGAAACCATAACCTCTCCATTAATTTGGGTAGTTACTGCATATAATACCGCAGCGTAGGCGCGTTCAGAAGCATCAGCAAAAATGTGAAGCTCCGTATTGACATCCTGTGTATCGTTGCCAAGCCAGCGGTGAATTTTTAGCTTTGAAACCCTTATCGATGTAAATACCAGTCATTTAATATTTGGGTAGGCACTTGGTCATCCCAATTGACGCTCGTTTGCCAAATGTCTTGAAACCAAATCTTCGATTTAATAGTGCAGGGAGCGAGCAACCCTAGTGGCTCGAAGATTGTGCTTGCATCTGATAAAAATGCTCTTTTGGTTAGAACGTGAGGGCGCTCTTTAAGATTTATGGTGAAGGACAAACAATCATCCTCAGTATTCCAAATCAGCCCTAAAGCGTGAACATCTTTACCTTCAGCAAAATAATGTGTAATATTCCTAGCAACGCGAGGCGACTCAGCGGTTATGTGAGCACAGTTTGATGCCCATTGCCTTAATTCAAAACCCCGACTGGCTAACACGCTGGATATATCCCTTTGCAACAGCTGTAACTCCGTATGTGTTGGGGAGCCAGTGAGTAAGTCATCCATGTAAAAGTCCCGAAGAATTGCACGTGCAGCTTTTTTATGTATATGGTCAGTTTCCTTCGCGGTCTGCTGCAAGGACTTTACAGCCAAATGCGATGCTGCAGCTACACCATACGTAACACCCAGGAGGTGGTAATCTTCAATGGGCAGTGATACATCCGGGCGCCAAACGATGCGCTGTAGATCAACATGTTTTGAAGCGACGCATACTTGGCGATACATCTTCGCCACATCTGCACTTAACGCATAGCGTTGAGTTCTAAATCGAACTAGGAGGGAAAACAGATCGTCTTGTAGCTGCGGTCCAATGATCAAAGCGTCGTTTAACGAGTGCCCAGTGGACGTTTTGGCCGAGGCGTTAAACACCACCCTTAGCTTAGTGGTAGCACTGGACTCTTTCAGCACCGCGTGATGCGGCATATAATAGCAATTATTTGGACTATAAGATAGGGGCTCCATATGCTTCATATCCAGTAATTCCTGCATAAACTCATTGTAAGGATTACGCAAATCTTTGTTAATTGCAAAACGTCTCTCCAGCCAAACACTGTGCGTTGAGCCATGGGTGCTAAGCTTTGTTACAGCGAACGGCAACGCTGTGGCGATGAAGGCCGTCGCGGAACTCTTATCAGGCTCGACAGTAATAGCGAGCGCCGTGAAGGACTCGTTGTCTTCGGTGACAGTTGCCTCGACATGTCCGTCCCTGACTTTAAAATCGGCATCATGAATGAGCGTATGGTGACGCTGTTGAAAAATGCGGCATACCGAATAACTGCGGCATCTGTTTTTTAAATGACCTTTGCATAAACAATTTAAGCAGGCTCGATTAGCTTTTATAAACTCTATTCTCGCGTTGGTGGATAAGCCTAAAAACTTTTCACAACTATAAATTCTGTGACAGCCTTTACAATATGAACAGTAAACACTTGTTCCATTTTTTGTTCCTACAGCGTGTAGCACATTTCGTGATTTTCGGGGACCACCCCTTAAATTACCTTCGGACCCAGAAGCTGTCAATAACGCCGAAAGAGAACGGCACCTTACTTCCGAAAAGAGTTTTAGTTGCTCAAAATTTGCTGCTTCATCGGTTTCAAGTGTCAATTCCTAAGGTTTTCTCGTCTCAAATGCTAGCTTGTTTACCACGACATGAACCAACCAGTCATCCCAAAATTGTACGGGCCGCCCTAATGCCTTTAAGGCAACCACATGCTGCAGAATTGGATCCAGCACCTCCTTAATAGCAATAGCAGAATCACAATTTGCTTGTTTTATTGTAGTTATTCCACGAAGGTGGCACTCTATGATGACTCGTACTACTTTGTAGTGCGACTTGAGCAAGTCCCAAGCTTCTGCGTAATTTGCATCGCATGTTCGCAGACAACTAATTACAGTCAACGCTTCCCCAGTTAAACAGCTTCGAAGATAATGGAGCTTCTGACTATTCGCTAGGTTTTCGTTTCCGTCAACTAAAGAGCAAAAAGCATTACAAAACTGAATCCATTCAGTGGGCTCACCTGAGAACTTGGGCAGTTCCATTTTCGGTAACCGTATAGATGCACACACCTGAGTAGGAGCGTTGCCCGTTGTTGCAGGCTCACTCAACACTTTCATTATTCGATTGAAATTATTTTTCTGACAGAACCTCGTAATCTGCCATAGCGATATTGATGGTAACGAAATACTATATTTGAACTCATCTCTATTTGTATCCCAGAGTAAGCCTAAAGTGTTTACCGTAGCTGTTTGGTCAATAATTGTTTCAGCTGATATAGCTCTATATTCATATTGCACTGTATTTAGCAATTCCAGTGAACTGAATGACCATTTTCACAAATGAAATCCTGATTGACTCAATATTTTAAAAAGTTCTTGCTTCAGTTGTTACGCTTGTTGTATACTTGGCATGCAACACATAAAATCATCCATATAGAAATGTTGCCTGATAGCCTTAGCTGCCGATGGATATAACTTGCTATTGTCAATGGCAACTTGTTGCAGTGTACGTGTTGCCAAAAATTGTGCTGCAGATGTCCCATATGTAACAGTTTTGAGTTCATATTCCTTTACTGGTTCAGTGTTTAACGCTCTCCACACAATTCTTTGCAATGGGCAATCGCTTGGGTGTACAGCACTTGACGATACATCTTTTCGATATCAGATGTAAAAGCGATCTGATATGTGCGAAATTTGATGACGATGTCAAATAAGTCACTTTGAACAGTGGGTCCAACCATCAGATTGTCATTTAGAGAATAGCCATTAGTTGTTTAGCATGATGCGTCAAAAACGACATGCAACTTAGTAGTCGTACTCATTGGTTTAAATACCGCTTATATATATACTGAATTTGCAGCTCTTTATTAACTTTGAATCTGCGTTCCATAGCATATTTAACCGATATTAACCGATTTATTGCATTTGATTTTGACTCACCTATATTGAGAGCGTTGTCTTTTAGTGGCAATCTCACGACGTAACGGCCATTATGATTGCGAGATGTATTGTGTCGATAATGATTTTCCGCTGCCTCTTCCTCTGCAGTTAGATGATGTGTAGTTGAATGTAATTCTTCGACTTCCCAAAACCGTTGAAGTTGGCTATCAAGGTTTATGCTTACGTGATACGATGCGATCGCCGGCTTTGATATTATATTTATGTTTCCAATTAGAACCCATCCAAATACTGTATTTATAGCAGCTGGTGTACCGCTGGGATACGTTATTTTTTGTGGCAGCAGACATTTCGTGAATATATCTGCGCCCAGAATAAGATCGATTTGTCCAGGCGTACATAACGTCGAATCTGCTAATTTTAAATCTTTGAAAAATACCAACTTCTCAATTGGTATTTTATCAGCTGGTAAGTTTTGTGTTAATTTTGTCATGCAAAGGGCGTCTACATAGAAAACTGCCTTCTCGTTTTCCGAGCTGATGCATAACTGCACCCTACCTCTAGTGTACTCGTAATTAGTGCTCCCTGTGCCAATAGCAAATAATCTTGTCTTATCGTAAGATCGCATCAACGCAAGTTGTTGCATGCATGCTTCTGATACAAGAGTGCTCTGTGACCCAAAGTCCAATAGCACTCGACACTGTTGTCGCGTACCACAATTGTCAGTCACCAAAACCATTACTGTCGGTAGCAATGTACTATATATGCACCTTGATGTCGATGCACCACGTTAATGCTCATACCGCTTGTCTGATTCCTCACTTGTTCAGTGAGACAATCTGTCTTGACCGATTTTGCCCTTGATTGCTGATGTATTCCAAGTTGTTCGGCTTCTTGCGGACCTCCTTAACGTTTGTGTTGCCAATAGAGCAGGATGAAGCAAAGTATTGTGCTTTTTTCCACATTTTCTGCAAAGTGATCTCTTGCACTGTCGTGCCATGTGATTTTCTTGTAGACAGTTGAAACATATTTTGTGTTGTTGTATTATACTACGTCGCATTTCACTGCTCATCTGCTTAAATATGTCGCAGTGATATACAAAATGATCTTGCGCACAAACAGGGCATGTTTGCACTGTTGCTGCGTAGGTGCGCAATTGACTGCTTCTGCTCTTTGTTCTGCTTACTGTCATTTGATGTAATTTTGTTAATATTATCTAACTCATACACCCTTCCATCCAAGAAATCAAGAAGTTGTTGCTTCCGCTGACTTTTTAGACCTGTACCACAAAATTGCCGATACTTCATCAAGCTTTTTCTCCACATTAAACAGTAATATCGTGTCCCATTGACTAACTGCATCGTGTATAACCGTCAGTGCGTTATAACTTTCGTTGATGTTGTTATAAAACCGTTAAACTTCTACACTTGTTGCAGATTTAATGGACTCTTGTTCGAGCAAAAGTTCCAAATACGAATTTTTGATTTTATCTGCCTGATCGTATATTTTCTTAAGCAGTTGCCATGCCGTTGCGTAATTAGCATTCGTAGGCTTCAAATGTTTGACCAGTGATAAAGCTTCGCTTTGAGTTTTGTGTGCAAACACTCAAGTTTTTAGACATCTGAAATGCTGACTTTCGAATCCACCATTGCTTCCAACAAATCCCTAAAGCGCAGCCATTCCTAACAATTCCCATCGAAATCTGGGTTTTGAATCTGCGGAAGCCGCAGCTCACTCTGATGATGCTGATGCGGTTGCTGCGTCGCTTGCTGTGCTTCTTGTTGCCGCAATTGCTGTAAGACTGGTGAGGACACTCATTGAACTCTGGTGCTCCATTAGCACTTGCATCGCTGCTGTGATGTCAGTCGCAGATTGTTGCGTATCCATCACTGTTCGATCGCATGAGTTTTCGGTATTCAAACGATGAAATATTGTTTTTATTGAAAAATACTTTTATTCTATTTCAGAACGATACTCATCTTCGCTTGCTAGGTGCTCCTCTCTTGTTGAATCTGTTCGTACTGCTAAAGAGGTCTTCTGCCCCCCAGCTCGCACCCGTACCTCATCTACTTGTACCACTAACTCGTTGCAATAATTGACGTGTGGCGTGTGAATGCCGACTTCAATGTCTGTCGGCTGCGCTTCAGCGACTCCATTTGCGCCATTTTGCAAGCCCTTGGAATCTCACCAAGTGATTTTGAATATGCGCACAATTCCTGCCAATCTCACTTTGTTTTCCCTGATGTTTATGCGCACAACCTTTCTGTGTGGAAGTTCCGCCAACGAAATGAGAGTTTGATACTCCTCGTTTTAACTTCTCGCTGATATTTTACGAGAACCAACTCGAAAGGACCAAAAATTATGTAAATAAAACCTAATCGAAAAATCTTCACTCCGTCTTTTATTGAAAGGAAGTACAACAATGTCTAGATACACAAATTGTGGTGAGTTTTCAGGGTTGTAGAAAGTCCAGAAAGGTATTTAAAGTGGTGAGGGTGAAGTGCAAAGCACACCATTGTGATGTGCATAAAATTAAATTCTCCTTGTGTGAACAAATATTGTATTAAAAGATTTCCCATAAGATGGAGCTAACGTACAAGTCATTGCACTAAACGAGTAACGGAAGAACAAGGGTGTAGGGTATAAAACACGGATAAATAAGAAGAATAAGAAGAAGTAAATAACATTAATTTGAACCTATATATATATATATATTGAACCTATATATATATATATATATATATATATATATATATATATATATATATATATATATATATATATATATATATATATATATATATATATATATATATATATATATATATATATATATATATATATATATATATATATATATATATATATATATATATATATATATATATATATATATATATATATATATATATATATATATATATATATATATATATTTCTGCGCACACCGTTATCGTCTTTATTAATTTTATGAAATGATCAGGAAATTGTCGTAGGAAGAAGCATTCCTACCAGGCCTGCTTTGAGAAGCGAAACTCGTATGATTGAAAGTAAGTGAGATGGCCTCCTATGGGGCCTGCTTGCTCCTTATTTGTGTACTGGTATGTACAGAATACATATTCAGTATATCACGCACCGATGGATAATTCATCATCAGCGGTGGTATTGGATTTCTTAGTTATGGACACTTATATATATATATATATATATATATATATATATATATATATATATATATATATATCTCGCTACCTAATATCTCTCACAGCTTATGAAATATTTAGATTATAAAATTTTTTGAAACGAGTTGCCTTTACATTCCGTATGTAAAGTAGGCGTGGCTGTGTACAGATCTCGCCCATTTTAAATCCCAAACAGCCCTACCTAACAAAGAATATTTGTGCCAACTTTCATCGCGATTTTTTTTTCGTTCCCTCGTAATCGCAACAGACAGACATACAGACAGACAGACAGACAGACAGACAAACAGACGAACAGGGCCAAATCGATTCTGGAGGTGACACTGAGAAAGAATATATATACTTTTCTATATCTATCTCGTCTCCTTCTCTGCGTTACAAACGGAAGAACAAAGTGAATATACCCTTTCTTGTTCTAAAACTCTCTTTAAAGGATTTTTATCCCTTCGGGTGTAGGTCTATAAAAATCCTTTAATGCGAAGTTTTAGAACAAGTTTTATCTCTACAATTTTGTAGAGCTTTTCAGCTTTACCGTAGATTGGATTAATGTCACTAGAGAGATCTTATACAGCTTTTAGTATTTATATTTCTTTTGGTTTGAAATTTCTCGTTTTCGTGCTCTCTTCGAGCTTGGCGGATGGTCACAAATGTGTTGAAGCCGTCTACGCTCTTTAATATCTAGAGAACACATATAACATCTAATATACGTTTCGACGGAAATTTCTTTAACAGCTTTCGAGCAGTGTTGCCAAGTAGTTGAATTTTCCACTGAAAGTGTTCGATTTTAGTGGAAGTGAACTTCTTATTTGTGGACCATAGTGGAAAGTTCACATTTTAAGAAAAAACAAGTAAAAGTTTTGTCTTGGGCCTCTACACCCGAATAGTTAAGAAAATAACAATTTCGCCAGGCGACAACTTTTGTATAAGAAGGCGGACCCGCCCATTCTTCACAAACGTTTTGGTGATGTCTCTAGACACTCCACGATAGAAAAACGTATTAATATTTTGCGAAATTTATGATATATTAACAACTTTTAGATGAATAGACGGGCCACGCCTATTTTTGGCAAGCGAATTGGTAATGCCTCCAGATACCTCGTGAAAAATTATTTCAATTTCAATTTCAATTTCAATTCATTCATTACTATAGGTACAACTTCCTATATTCATTACTATAGGACATTTAATAAACCTTATAATTACATCACTATAACACCAGACTAATACAAAATCACTATTATACCAGACTAATACAAAGTTAATATAACTAATTACATTAGGATTTAAGGAGATACGATTAATAGAGAAAATGAAAGTGGGTATAGGAAAGAAGCAAAGCAAATAATTTGTAGATGGAGAGATCAGAGAAGGGTGGAGATAGATTTAGAAGACGTAAGAAAGAATTAATTCTCTAAACTTTGCTGGCGAAGTAGTACGCTTCAGATACCCTAGCAAAGAGTTCCATAATCGGATGGCGTCAGTAAAAAAGAGTCTACTGGTTAGTACAGTGTATTTTGAGGTTGGGATTATTAGAGTCATATTCCTGTTGGATCTGAAAAATATTAATTTGTCAAAGAAATATCTAGGTTCTTTACTATACATTAGCTTATGAAGGAATATACATTTTCTGGCTGACAGATGGTTAAGCAAGTTCCGTAGGCTATTACTAAAAGTAGAGATGTAGTCATATCTCCTGAGACCACACACATACCGTACTGTATTCTTAAAGGCCACTAGTAATTTGTGTTGGGACCTGCTGTCATAGGAGCAATATACGAGCTACGAGTATGTTATCAACGGTATAATTAATTGCAGGACCAGAAGGCGTCTAGTACCCACAGGAGTGAAGAAAACAGTCACTCTGAAATTCCGCAGCACATAGCAAATTCTACTGACTATGGAGTTTACATGATCTACGCAGCTAAGTGTAGAATTAATCATGAAACCTATGTTTTTTATCTTGTTCACTATGTTTAACTTTGTCTCCATTAAGAGCATTGAAGGAAAATTACAAAGATCAATCCGCAATCTGGTGATAGGTAAGACTAAGGACTTTGACGGGTTTAAGAAAAGACAGTTTCATTCGCCTATTTGCATATATATAGTCTAAAACAACATTGAGCGATGAAATTTCATGAAAACATCATGAAATCTCACGAAGTTCAGTTCCAGCGATGCAATGAACGCTTTTTTTAGAACTACCTTTGCTTCACCATCACGAGTTGTTTTGACAAAAACTCGCCCTCGCAACGAGAACACAGCCGCTAGTCGGCTCTTTCGCTTTTTAGTATTCGCATATGACATAATATCTCGGTTCGTTTTGGTTAGGCTCTCATGCAAGAAAAAGTTTTCTCCCTCACCACAGCCAATGTCATTAAGATTAAGTTGACGCTTATTACTTTTGCAAAAACTTGCCACAACTTTAAACAAGCTATTTCTCTAACGTGCTGACGATAGCTTGACTATGATACAAGAGTTTTTGTTAGAGCTCTTCGCTTTCACTCTAAATATTTCACGCAATTCTGAAACATCCCAGTTAATAGCGGAACAAATTTTGGCAAAAATACCAGTAAGGTTCCCTTAAAAATAAATATATTTAATATAATAAAGTGTTGATATAAAATAAAAACAAGTAAGTATAAAACTGAAGAACAAAAGAACAAAAAACGAAGTGTCCGCCATCATGAAATTGTATGATTGCCATACCGAAGTTCTTTGTAAAAATTCTATTTTTTTAGAAATTTAGTTTACTTATCCTATTTTGGCCACGAATACGGCCGTATTTTGCAACTATGCGATTCATTTTAATTTAAAAGAAATTATACACACATAGAAATTCCATTTTTTTTTAATTGTTAATCATCATGCAATATAATTATGGCAACTCTGGCGAACATTCGGAAATTCAGTAAATTTCACTCACACACATTTAGAAATCACACGTATATGAATTTTAACATCAAAGAAGAAAGTAAGTGTCGCCACGCGTTCTTCTCGAAGCCGGCTTCAAGAAGGGAAGCCGGCTGTCGGTAGGCTCTTGTCGGTGAATCGACAAAACATTTGTTCGTTTACAAATGGCCGGCTTCTTGCAAAAAGTGGAATCGATCGTAAACAAGCTGGCGAGGGGCAATTGTGTATACGTATCTATGTTTGCATGAATGAATGTATGTATGGATTTTTGAAATGAGAAGTTTATAATTTCATATTTTGATTTATTGTAGTTTTTTGGTTTCTGCTGTTTTTGTCGTTTTAATGATTTCGATGAAATTGATTACAATTTTTTCGTTTTATTATTTTTTATTTTATTTACTGATTTATAGTATTTATTGAAGAGTATTAATTAGCTAATTTATAAGTGCAATACTATTTCAGTTAATTTAATTTAACTATATTTTTTCCGATTTAACTTAAACCAGAAGGTTCTCACCATTGCGACGTCGAAGCACAATATCGCGAGACACCAAATTCTCGCCAACAACTATAATGGCAACTTCATTCAACGTCGGTGCATTGAAGCACCTTTCATGTTCGCCTGCTGGTTTTTTGTCTGCTCTGATCACTATCTTGTGATCATTCGAAGGCATTATTTCTAGTGCAGTCTTGAACAATTTGACCAATTGATTATGTTCGTGTAAGAGTTGTTGTAGCTGCGCAATAATGTCTCGCTTTACCGCAGTATTGATGGCGCAACGCCGATTAATTTCATCATCAGAATTTCCAAGGAAAACAACCCACTAATCTACATTGTGGATGTAGAGCTGTCGATCGAGTTTTCTTGATACCCAACAATGAGCATATTTCTTGATATATAGCAAACTCAAAGTTCCTCCCTTGATCTGAATGCAACTCAATTGGTATTCCAAACCGCGTGACCCAATTCTTCACAAAAGCTTCGGCCACAGTTTCAGCCTCCTGATTTGCTATAGCGTATACCTCTGCCCACTTACTGCAATAGTCCATAATCAGCAACACATATTTGTTCCCAGAGGGGCTAGTAGAAAATGAACCGGCTCATCCATTGCAACGCGTTCGAATGGTGCTCCCGCATTGTACTGCTGCAACCTTCCTCTGCTTGTAACTTTCGGACCCTTAGCTGCCATGCTATGCGCGCAGTTTTTAATCTATTTACAAACTGATTACTGACAATTGACCCAGTAAAACCGTTGTTTAATCTTTTCCAGAGTTTTCGTGACGCCGAAATGCCCTTCACTTGGGTAATTGTGGAACTCTTCTAATACAGCTTTCGTGATCTTAACCAAGTTCGCATCCTTCGGTTGACTTTTCCTTATAGCGCTGGATTAAAATTCATCATCAGGTTGCAGATTTGTTAATCGGTTGTCGCTATACCTTCGCTTCTTTCACCCTTGGAGCAATGCTTACATCCCAATGCACAAGGGCGTCGAGATAGTGCATCAGCGTTTCCATGTTGCCCACCTTTCCGATGCTGTATTTCACATTCTTAATCCTGCAACCTTTCTATCCATCGCGCAATCTGTCCTTCCGAATTTTTAAACTGGTGTAACCATCTTGTGCTGCATGATCTTTCCTTAGATGGAAATGCTGTCATGCAGGTATTTGCGAAAATGTTTCACGCATTCGATCACTGCAAAAAGTTCCCGCATTGTAATACAAAAGTTCCTTTCGGGTTTTCCAAGAACTCTGCTATAGTACCCAATTACCTTTTCCTGACCATCGATAATCTGTGAGAGCACACCTCCTATTCCATGTGCACTAGCATCTGTGTCTAACTTTCCGCCAGGTCCTGGATAAGCCAACATTGGAGCTGTACAAAGTAATTCTTTCAACTGCTGAAAGGCGTTCTCTTCCTCCTCTTTCCACACAAATTTGCAGTTTTTCTTTGTCAAATTATGTAAACCTCTTGCAACATTGGCAATTCCAGGTACGAAGCGTCGGTAATATGCACAGAGTCCAAGGAAGCTTCGCACTTCATGAACATTCATGGGTTGAGGCCAATATCTTACCGATTTTATTTTGCCTTCATCAGTGTGAATTCCTCTAGTAGTGATTTTGTGGCCCAAATAAGTTACTTCGGTTTTAATTAAATTGCATTTCTTTCTTTCAACCGTAATCCAGCAAAAGTAATTCATCGAAAGACATCTTCAAAATTTTTGAGGTGGTCATAAAAACTCTGGCCCATGACAATAATGTCATCAAGATACGCTCAAAAGTTTCCGGAGCGTTGCATAATCCAAGTGGCATCACGGAGAATTGCCATAATACATCTCCGATGCTAAAAGCAGTTTTTTCGCGATCGGATTCCTCGATATCCACTTGTAAATAACCACTTTGCAAATTCAGCGTTTAAAACCATTTCGCACCGGATAATGTGTCCAAGGTTTCGTCTATTCGTTGCAGTGGGTAGCTGTCCTTTTTAGTGACATCGTTCAGGTTCCGATATTCAACGCAAAACCGGGTGCTTTTATCTTTCTTTTTAACTAACACTACCAGTAAACACCACGGGCTAGTTGATGGTGCAATAACTCCAGCTTTTTGCATTTCGTGTTTTATGTCCCGCTTCTTCTTGTCTTGCTTTCTTCTTGTTTTGGATACTGTGCGGGGCTTGCCGAATCGGTCTTACATCGCCACTGTTTATCCGATGTTGCACGATGGCAGTTCTTCCAAATTTATTGCCATCGTTGGCAAATATGGAGCTATATTTTTCTAGTAGACCTTTTGCTTTCATGTTTCTGGCCCGCTCACCTAATTGAACCAGGTACCCACGATGATAGGAGTTTTCGTGCCTTTTTTGAGAACCTCGTTTTTGCATTCATGGGGAGGATTGTCACTATTAACCATGGCTTCCACAGCTTGGCATTGTCCTCCTAACGCTCCTTTCTCCAAAGTGATCGGTAACATGAACTCATTCATCACTCAAATGGGGTTCCACTTATTATTTCCCGTTTGTACCAAGGTTCGTCCAACCAATATATTCGCAGCCCTTTCTGATGCATCTACTACCCACAGCTTGCTTGCTAATTTCCCTTGCTTGCTATTTTCCCTAATACTTTTAAAGGAAGTATAGATCACCACTACTCACTCTTTTCCACTTCCCACTAAACTTTCATCCTTTCTGAATCAAGAAATGCGAAATCGGAATGCGAAACGCCCACTTTTTATGTCAAATGTAAATGCGCTTTTTCAAAAATATCAATATCTCATAACTGGTATGAAATATTTAGATGAAATTTTAGTCCGGAATATATTATCAAAATTACATTACCGAAATATTTGTCATAAATAGGCGTGGTCTGCCCACGCATGCAGAAGTTGTCAACTGCCGGATTTCTAATCAAAATTTGTGCTTAATGTACTTTTATAGCAACATTTTATATCTAAGCAGTTACAAATTTTAACTCTATGTAATAGGCGTGTTTCACATTGTTCTTCTTCTTCTTCTATGAGTACATTATGTATACGGTAATATTAAGACGATATTTTGTTCCTATATTAGCATAAGAGTAGTAGGAATATGGCGTTTCTGGACGATAGCTCCTCCTGTGTATTTCGGCGGATCCTCCTCCGAAGGGGCGCTGTGTGTGTAAGGGCGAGACAGTGGGCGTAGTGTGTGTAGAAAGAGGATTGAAGGCTGGAAGCTGGCGGATAGCGGCTGGCGAACGGAGAGACGGACGGACGGACGAACGGACGGACAGTCGGTCGATCGGGCAACGGTCGGTAGGCGAGATGGTGTGGAATAAGAGAGGGAGGGGAGAGACGTGTGTTATGATATGTGAGTACTGGGAGATCATAAGTAGCAAGAGTGAGTGTCAGCGTGTGACTTTTGTTTTGTTCGTTTGTTTATTGGAGAAGGCGAACTGTGGCTTATGAATCACATATGGTTGGTGAGTGGAGTTATTTTTTAGGAAATTTAGGAAGTATGTTGTTGTAGTTGTTGTTGTAGTTTTAATGTTTGTATGTAGGTTACAGAGCTGAGGAAGAGAAATGTGTGTGCTCGCGGGTGACAGCTTGCTAAGCAGAGGCTGCCTAAGAAGAAGCTGTGTAAGCAGAAGTAGTGTTGTAGTTGTTGTTTATTTAATTGCATCGTTTTTGAGACGCTGCCCCAGAAGTATAGTAAAACTTAATGTAAACATTAAGGGAGCGGTTTAAGCTGTGGCTCTCATCCACGTCCTGAAGCGCGGAGTTGTTATTTTAAGAAATATGAAACTCGGCTTATTGTTCTTGTTGTTGTTGTTATAGTTTTTATTTAATTGCTTGGTTTCGAATTGGGCCTTGACTGGAATTTGCCAGGAATTAAACTAATGTAAACATTTTCGAAGAATGTAATGAAATTAGGCGGAACTGAGCCGAACATGATTGAACATATGCAGATCTTTTTTAAATACCAACTCAGGCGGTCTAACAAATTAGTGCAAACATTTCAAAAAATTAATTGCATATTAAGGTTTTAGTGATATGGTGTGATTGAATGGTAGGATGTAGAGTGAGTGTCAGCGTGTGACTTTTGTTTTATTTTGTTTTATTTATGAGAGAAGGCGAACTCTGCCTTGGGTCGCATAGGGTTAGTTGGTTGGTTGGTCAGTGGAGTTATTTTTAGGAATTTTAGGCAGTTCGCTGTAGTTGTTGTAGTTTTAATATTTGTATGTAGGATACAGAGCTGTGGGAACGAGTGCGAACGCGGATACCGGCAGCCCAAGCAGTGGCTGCGTAAGCAGTGGCTGCCTATGCAGAGGCTGCCTCAGCAGGCGTAGAGTTGTTGTTTATTTAATTGCTTTGCTTTTTAGACGCTGCCTCAGAAATTTAATGTAAACATTAAGTGAAGGGATTGAACTGCGGTTTGGTGGATTGTTGTTGTTTAATTGCTTGAGATCGAACTATAGCTTGATTAGAATTTTGGTGGGAATTTAATTGTATTTAATGTTTTAATAGCACTTTACTGAAGACATTGGGGAAACAACTTTTTTATTTTGTTGTTGTTGTTGGTGTTGTTTTGACATCCTACCTTTTTGATATGGCTAATTTCTGAATATATCGCTAAATATTATATTAATTGTAATTATTATGTATACATACTATACTGTAAGCCCATAAAGTACTTATTGTTTGCTGTGTTATGTGTGTGTGTGTGTGTTTTGTTAAGGAATTCACAGATATTAGTATGAGTCAGTAGTTGTATACTATTGTTGTTGTTGTTGTTGAAAATTTAAGACAGGTGAATCACTACAGCGGAGTATAAAAGGAGCAACAAGTTATTACGGAATTTCATTAATCGTTTGATTTCTCCAAGACATCAAGTCGTGTGAGCTCCAAATAACTTTCGAAAAAATACTCGTATATTTTACACCGTTTAAAATTATTAAATAATAAATAAATAAAAAAAATATTTACTATTATTCAAATTGGAGAGATAAAGCTCATTACTTTGCAAAACTAAAACAGAGAGCATTCACAAAGACTACATTAAAGTGTAAACTAAAACTTAAAGTTTATATAAAGAACGCTCAAAATTTTAAGGAGACTGAAGTGAAATCTACTTCATTAATATTATTATCGTCATAATCATCATCAACAATAACGACATCTTCAGTTAAATTTTCTCAAAATGGAAGGATTCATTTGCAGTGAGTGTGGTGTTCGTTTCACCAAAAGTCGCAACCTTAAACGTCATGTTTTAAACAAACATGCTGAAAAACAAGCATTCGATTGCAATGAATGCAACATTAAATTTACCCGACGCGATGACCTGAAAAGACATGTAAATTTATTTCATCCACAACCAAGCTGTGCTTCACCAGTAAAACGTATTCATAATGAAAACTTTCCAATTTGTTCCGATTGTAATGAGAACGTTTCGAAGAAAGACTGGAATTATCACATTAGGACAAATAAACATTAAAAAAATGCTGGCATCCCGATTAACGAGCATTTTAAAACAATAAAATCAGCCTTCAATGAAAGGCTTGAAACGCTTATGCTCGAAAACGTGAACAAGGGTTTGCTCATTCCAGAAACGTTTATTACAGTAAACAGGGACATCATTATAAAAGCCTTGGAAGATTTACTGGAAAAGCACTTGGGCTATAAATTCAATTTAGAGATATTTTGTGAGTATGTGAAAATGAGTATTGAAGAAGATATTGTTGTGGGTGTAAAATCGTTCCAAACAAAAATTACTTTAATACAGACAAGAGAAGATATCGAAAGCAGCTACAATAATATGATTTATCAGATTTGCAAGAAAATGTCTGAGTTTCAGGAAAGGGACAGTGGCTGGTCTCTCGTAAGGATATGTCACGTAGAGTTCAATATTAATCAATGTCGACCAATAAGGGAATAGCTATAAGAAAACTATTGTTATTTATTAAATTCAATTTATAAACAAAATAATAAATTAAAATATAAATATATATTGAGCAAAACCTGTTAGATTTAAGAAATTGTATGAATAAATTTGAATATAAAAACAACATAAAACAGTCGATTACCTACATTTTCAGTCGATTACCTACATTTTCAGATTAGGACAGTACCTGACTTTGAACTGATAGCACTGATTTAACTGATCTGCTTTGATAACTGATTTTGAAATCCATGGACACCGCATACAAATCGAAATTTAAAATTCGATACCTCAGAATATTCACCACACGATCCGATTGATGAAGGACGTTATAAAGAAAAGGGTTTAATATTTACATCCAACTGTAAATGAAAGCACCACGGCACTTTCATACTAGTATGCAAAACAGCCTTTGAACTGATCTGATCTAATAGCTGATAGCTGTTGCACCTGATCTGATCTGACAGTTGATACTTCTGATCTGATAGCTGATATACCAGATCTAATCCGAACGGATCTGATTTGATAGTTGATATACCTAATCTTGATAACTAACTGTTACAGCTGATGGAATACACTGAAGATGAATATTAAACTATTAAAAGAACTTGTAAAAACTAAACGAGAACTGAAACAAAAAATTAGGGCTTTAAAGTTAAGAAAATCCGATTTAGAGAATCAATTTAATGAGACTTTTAAACCGGTTACAGTACTTTTGAAGGAATTAGTGAGGATGTATAAAACGAACGATACAACTGAAACAAATGTTAACAAGGATGACCCAGAATATATGCATGATGCGATAACAAACAAACTTAAAACCAATACCTCAGTTAAAGCAAAGAAAGAGATCGATCTTATGGACGAAACTTTTACCAAGAGCAATGATGACGATGGTGATGATGGTACCTTTTTCTCTCAAATGGATGTTTTAGAGGAAGATGCAAACAAATCAACTGACGACATGGATTTATCAAAATTAGAGCAGCAAAATGAGCTGGATACAGCATACGGACTGCATAGAGGAACAGATGGTGAATGGAGATTCGGAAGTAGCGCTTTCAAAATACAAAACGGCGAAATATTAATATCCGATAAACCGTTTGACACCTCATCCCCCACCTCTTTCAACCTTACACCCGGTCTCTTCCAATTACTGTTCCACAAGACACCATTAAATTACAACGAAGCAGATTTACAGGTTTACAAAACAATTCTAATCAATACTAATGCTCACAAACGTAACTATGATGAAAATAAGCAAATTAAGGGAACTAAGGCTTACAAGTACACCAACATCATAAAGGGATTATTCAGCGATAAGTCTTTATTGACGTCCACACCACTTCACCATAAAAAAGGAACGGGTGTGATGAGTTTATACCCTCAAACACCTAATTATATTCATCAGAATGATACTAAGGCTATGCATATTGTAAAAGCACTAACCAATGATAAGGAATCATCAACAACATATAAAGGTTTAATGCAAGTAAATTCACAGAAACCCAAATTTATTTATTGGAATGATCCCAATATGCTGGTAGATAGATTACGCCTTTTGTTATTATCTGCTTCGGATGAAGGTAACTTCTATATCAACGAAATAATTTCCATTATCGAAGAATTACGAGAAGCCGACATAATTGAGTAACTTTCACATATATATTATATTTTGTATATCAAGAGAACATCTTATCAACAGATAATCATACATAACCACATCATTTTTATGAACTTGTAAATCGAAATTAGCTTTACAATTGTATTATGATTTCTTGAATTATGTATTATTGAAACTATTGTACTTTTATTAAAATTAAATGCGTATATGTGTATATGAACAACATATATAAGCGTTTGAGTTGTTTTATTTTTCAAAAATAAAATCCATATAAATACGGTCGCTTATATGATATGTACGACCTTTATGTTCCTTTTCCTGATATGATATCACTGATATGTTTGTTGGTTGGACTCATCAGATAACTAATCTAACAGTTGATATGCTAGATCTTATCTGATAGCCGATAACCTGGTCTGATCCGATCTGTTAGCAGTTGCACCCGGTCAGATCTGATAGCTGTTATATCTGATCTGATAGCTAATATACATGACCTGATCTAATCTGGCAGCTGATATACAGGATCTGATCTAATCTGAACTGATCTGATAGCTGTTATGATAGACCAGATAGCCGTTATGATGAATCATCAACGACTTACAAAGGAAATGGTTTAATGCAAGATAGCTGTTTGTCTCATCTGATAGTTAATACTATATAATTGATGCGAAAGTTGATATAAAGACCACAAACGAAACGATATCAGTGGTTTTTACTTGTGTTGAGTTATTATTTACAACTCAAAGTAGTTTATACAATTCATAGAAAATCTGCGACGACACAAGCTATGTTATGAGTTAAAAGGATATCAAACAGTAAATTGGGATAAGTTGACTTGCTATCCTAGAAATATTCAACAATTTATTTTTATTTTATTTAATTTTTATTTTATTTTATTTCACATTGCTTTATTATATCATATTTTACCTTATTATTTACCTTATGTTATTTGGTTTTATATTCTTTTTTTAATTTATCTAGTTTTATACTGTTTTATTTTTATTTCAATATATTTTCTTTATATTTGTTTATTTTATTATCGCTGAATAATCCCTTAATTTGCTTATTTTCATCATAGTTACGTTTGTGAGCATTAGTATTGATTAGAATTGTTTTGTAAACCTGTAGATCTGCTTCGTTGTAATTTAATAGTGCCTTGTGGAACAGTAATTGGAAGAGACCGGGTGTAAGGTTGAAAGAGGTGGGGGATGAGGTGTCAAACGGTTTATCGGATATTAATATTTCGCCGTTTTGTATTTTGAAAGCGCTACTTCCGAATCTCCATTCACCATCTGTTCCTCTATGCAGTCCGTATGCTGTATCCAGCTCATTTTGCTGCTCTAATTTAGATAAGTCCATGTCGTCAGTTGAAATGAAACATCCATTTGAGAGAAAAAGTTACCATCATCACCATTCATATCATCGTCATCATTGCTCTTGGTAAAAGTTTCGTCCATAAAATCGATCTCTTTCTTTGCTTTAACTGGGGTATTGGTTTTAAGTTTGTTTGTTATCGCATCATGCATATATTCTGGGTCATCCTTGTTAACATTTGTTTCAGTTGTATCGTTCGTTTTATACATCCTCACTAATTCCTTCAAAAGTACTGTAACCGGTTTAAAAGTCTCATTAAATTGATTCTCTAAATCGGATTTTCTTAACTTTAAAGCCCTAATTTTTTGTTTCAGTTCTCGTTTAGTTTTTACAAGTTCTTTTAATAGTTTAATATTCATCTTCAGTGTATTCCATCAGCTGTAACAGTTAGTTATCAAGATTAGGTATATCAACTATCAAATCAGATCCGTTCGGATTAGATCTGGTATATCAGCTATCAGATCAGAAGTATCAACTGTCAGATCAGATCAGGTGCAACAGCTATCAGCTATTAGATCAGATCAGTTCAAAGGCTGTTTTGCATACTAGTATGAAAGTGCCGTGGTGCTTTCATTTACAGTTGGATGTAAATATTAAACCCTTTTCCTTATAACGTCCTTCATCAATCGGATCGTGTGGTGAATATTCTGAGGTATCGAATTTAAAATTTCGATTTGTATGCGGTGACCATGTATTTCAAAATCAGTTATCAAAGCAGATCAGTTAAATCAGTGCTATCAGTTCAAAGTCAGGTACTGTCCTAATCTGAAAATGTAGGTAATCGACTGAAAATGTAGGTAATCGACTGTTTTATGTTGTTTTTATATTCAAATTTATTCATACAATTTCTTAAATCTAACAGGTTTTGCTCAATATATATTTATATTTTAATTTATTATTTTGTTTATAAATTGAATTTAATAAATAACAATAGTTTTCTTATAGCTATTCCCTTATTGGTCGACATTGATTAATATTGAACTCTACGTGACATATCCTTACGAGAGACCAGCCACTGTCCCTTTCCTGAAACTCAGACATTTTCTTGCAAATCTGATAAATCATATTATTGTAGCTGCTTTCGATATCTTCTCTTGTCTGTATTAAAGTCATTTTTGTTTGGAACGATTTTACACCCACAACAATATCTTCTTCAATACTCATTTTCACATACTCACAAAATATCTCTAAATTGAATTTATAGCCCAAGTGCTTTTCCAGTAAATCTTCCAAGGCTTTTATAATGATGTCCCTGTTTACTGTAATAAACGTTTCTGGAATGAGCAAACCCTTGTTCACGTTTTCGAGCATAAGCGTTTCAAGCCTTTCATTGAAGGCTGATTTTATTGTTTTAAAATGCTCGTTAATCGGGATGCCAGCATTTTTTTAATGTTTATTTGTCCTAATGTGATAATTCCAGTCTTTCTTCGAAACGTTCTCATTACAATCGGAACAAATTGGAAAGTTTTCATTATGAATACGTTTTACTGGTGAAGCACAGCTTGGTTGTGGATGAAATAAATTTACATGTCTTTTCAGGTCATCGCGTCGGGTAAATTTAATGTTGCATTCATTGCAATCGAATGCTTGTTTTTCAGCATGTTTGTTTAAAACATGACGTTTAAGGTTGCGATTTTTGGTGAAACGAACACCACACTCACTGCAAATGAATCCTCCCATTTTGAGAAAATTTAACTGAAGATGTCGTTATTGTTGATGATGATTATGACGATAATAATATTAATGAAGTAGATTTCACTTCAGTCTCCTTAAAATTTTGAGCGTTCTTTATATAAACTTTAAGTTTTAGTTTACACTTTAATGTAGTCTTTGTGAATGCTCTCTGTTTTAGTTTTGCAAAGTAATGAGCTTTATCTCTCCAATTTGAATAATAGTAAATATTTTTTTTATTTATTTATTATTTGATAATTTTAAACGGTGTAAAATATACGAGTATTTTTTCGAAAGTTATTTGGAGCTCACACGACTTGATGTCTTGAAGAAATCAAACGATTAATTAATATCTGTAATAACTTGTTGCTCCTTTTATACTACTCTGTAGTGATTAACCTCTCTTAAATGTTCAACAACAACAACAACAATAGTATACAACTACTGACTCATACCATAGAGGTTATAAGATATAGAGTTCGCATCCAGTGTAAAATTTTGTGTCAATTTTTTGTCTGCTTAGGACGTACTAATACGTCCTAGTAACTAAACATTGTTTATCAACATGGGTTGCTAAGAATAAAAAAGCATCCAAACATGAAATATTTGTCTCCAACAGGTTTCGATGGCAGTGAGGAGCATATGTGAATATGAATGTGTGCAGTTGGTCACAAACTGATGTTCGCACGTTTTTGTTGTTGTATGTTTTGCAAGGCAGCTAGAATTTATTTTGGCTCCTTTTTAGCTTAAGCAACGTCGTCACTCTTGTACAATATATTAAGATCTGAATCGATATTTATGAATGGGAGTTGTAGGGTAAAATAAACGATATGCAAAAACAAAAATTAATTTCAAAGCGGGCAAGAAAGTGCCCTAGAGCAATAAATGATAAATAATATAAATGTTTGAATTTTTATTCATTTACCAGGTCAAGTTAATATAATATTTGAATCTTTGGATTTTTACTATTTGAGCTTTTTTTTGTTTGCCAGAACAATGCAGAATTAGCAACATAAAATCAAAATTTTTGATTTTGTGAGCAAAACATTTAATATAATGCAGATGCATTGGTTTCGCGAATATATTTCAACTTTATAGTCGTTTTAAAGATTCTTATCTCTTTCAATTTTGGGGAAAAAATTATGGAAGTTAATAGAAATGTATTTTGCATAAATTATAAAAATAATCGCTTGTTGCGTAGATTTTTCCAAAATCTCCTTTTTGTGAAAAATTTTTTGCAAATATAAAAACTTCAGATATTTGTCCGACTTCTCTTAATAAAAAATTACGGTAATTTTGACTGTTATTTCCTTTTGGAATTTTTTGATTTTTAGTGTTATTTATTTTTACTTCTATTTATTTTTTTGGGCTTTTATTATATTTTATCCCAATCTATTTTTGCAAACTTTTTTGCTGTAGGGCATTTACAGTTCGGCTTTGAACTCATTTTTTGTTTTTGCATTCTGTATATTTTACCCTGCAATTACGATTTAGCGGAATCGATTCAGATCTCACTATACAAGAGGGACGATTTTGTTTAAGCTAAGAAGAAGCCAAAATAAATTTTAAGCTGCCTTGGAAAACAACCAACGACAAAAACGTGTGAGCATCAAAATGTACACTAACAACGACTTGGAAAACCGGTTTTTCAAGAGCTGCCCTTATGCAAATTAAGAAATACGAAAAACAAAAAAAAAACAAAGCAAATTCTCATAGCAGAAAATATTCTGTATGTATCGTATATCTGATTGTGTATTCTTTGCTCATACTCGCCTTGGTCACATGATGCGTAATGTTGCATGATTTCATGTTAAGCTTCTTTTCTGTTCTCTGCAACATGCTGCCTCTTTTTATGATATACATGTTTATAAGAATTCAAAATAAAAGTGGCGCAAAAATATGTACTGGATGCGAACTCTATATCTTATAACCTCTATGCTCATACTAACATGTGTGAATTCCATAACAAAACACACACACACACATAACACAGCAAACAATAAGTACTTTATGCGCTTACAGTATAGTATGTATACATAATAATTATAATTAATATAATATTTAGCGTTATATTGTGAGGAGCCAGGAGCCTCCCACAAATTATGATTACTTTTCAATTATCATATTTGTATATTTTCTTATATTTTGCTTATAATTTGTAATTTTGTATAATTATGAATTACGTAGAACGTAATATTTTAATTTAATATATCGCGAATTTCAATCTTAAATATTTAAAGTTAGGAATATTTAAACCCACATTATGGGATTTTCTGTATCTTGCAAATTAGACAAATGTAAGCAGGGTATAGTTTAAGGATGTGAGAGTATGGCAACGACGGTGAGTGTGCCTCACTGGAGAGGAGTGAGCGAGACAAGCAGTGATGGCGAGTGCAGTGGAAGTGGGTTAGAATGCGTAGCAACCCAGCATGTTGACAGCAACATTTCTGGAAATAAACGATGTTGCTATCAACATCTGGAATAATCAGCAGGGAAGAAGAACAAGACAATATGTATAAAAGACGGTGCACAAGCCAAACTCGAAGTTGGTTTTCCGGCAGTCAGCCGCGCAGCAGTACCACGGAAAGTGACAAGGTAAGTGGAAAAGTAGTAGTGGCTCCCCTTTAAATCCCAATCCTTCCCACCTCCTTTCGCGAACACAAGTCCTGTGACTGGTGACGGGTTGCACCAATCCTGCCAGAAACGAGTCCTGTGTCGCCTCAGTCGCGCACTCCGCATATCCTTTTTGCCACCAACTGGCGATGGGTTGCACCAATCCTGTCAGTTGTGTGTCCTCCATAATCCTTTTGCAACCAAAGGGTGACGGGTTGCACCAATCCTGCCCGGCAAGAGGTGTCCTTGATCCATCTTATCCGTGTCCTTGTAGTCAGAGTCACTATATAATCCTTGTCAGTTGAGGCAAAGCCCGTTGCTCGTCGTAACCCCGAGCATCGCATCGACGGCAGTGCATCACAGGACACTGCGCGTCGCATCAGAGTATCGCATCGACGGCAGTGCGTCACAGGACACTGCGCGTCGCATCAGAGTATCGCATCGACGGCAGTGCATCACAGGACACTGCGCGTCGCACCCGAGCATCGCATCAACGGCAGAGCGTCACAGGACACTGCGCGTCGCATCAGAGCATCGCATCGACGGCAGTGCATCACAGGACACTGCGCGTCGCATCAGAGCATCGCATCGACGGCAGTCCATAACAGGACACTGCGCGTCGCACCCGAGCCCACTAACGCATCGACGGTCTGCTGCGTCAACGAGCGTCGCGTCAACGCCACGCGTCGCATTTACACGTCACGCGTCGCATTTACACGTCACGCCAACGCATCAACGCCCTGCTGCGTCGACAAGCGCCCCAACAACGCATCTCAACGTATCTACGCAACGGCCTGCCGCATCAACGAGCGTCGTTCACTTCGTCAACGGACACATTGTCATCTCACCATCTCCAACACCACCGGCACACTCTCCATCGTGTCTACACCCCGTAGTGTAAGAATCTAAAGTGTAAATAAAGTGAATTTCTTAAATTAAAGGTCCGAAATACAAATTATTACTGCCGCGATCCTGGACACACCCTGAGCGATATCCAAAGCGAAAACATCGTGACAGATGGCGCCCGAGCAGGGACCTATTTAGGAAATTCAGTGAACGCTGGCGGGGGGGGGGGGGAAGTTTAACCTCTAAAACGCACGGTAAGTTTATGGCAGAGAAAACAGACGAATGATTCCGATGACCATCAACAGAAAATGGCAATCTCGGTACCAGTTCCATCGCATACAAGCCCTTATGCGGTAGTAATCGACCATGTACGAAAGTGGGCCGTAAAATTTGATGGCATGAAGAACCCTCTAGAGTTTATTGAACGCGTCGAGGAACTGGCGGTCACGTACAATCTAAATGTTAACCTCCTACCCCGAACGATGCCCGAACTACTACGAGAAAAGGCACTCACATGGCTACGGAATAATAATCGCCATTGGGAGAAATGGGAAGAATTTAAGCGAGATTTTCTGAAGTTTTTCTTATCCTCACGGTATTTCGAGAAGCTAGACGATGAAATTCGGAGTCGTCATTAACAACAGGATGAGCCCTTCAAAGATTACGTTGTGGCGTTACAGGACTTGATGAGACATGCCGGATACGACGAATCTCGACAGTTGGAAAGGATATTCCGTAACAGCCAAAGCGGTTACCAACTGTACATCAAAAGGAAAGAATTTTCGAGCTTGGCCGAATTGACAGCACTAGCCGAGGACCTGGAGTGCTTGCGTGCCGATGAGGAGAAGGCAACGACTTCTGGTAGTAGACGACCCGAGGGCAGGAATCGTGTGGCTCAGATCACTAGCGAACAGGTAAATCCGAAGACAGCATGCCGCAGGTGCCGACAGGATGGTCACGTGAAGTATGGATGTCGCAACCCGGAACTGGCATTTTGTTGGCAGTGCGGCCGGAAAGGAGTGAAAACATACCAATGCTGCTCCCCACGACAGGGAAACGGAAGTGGAATTCATCAAAACGGAGGCGTAACGAATTCCAAAACTGCCACGCCTCCCGAATAGGACAACCAGTGGGATCGTTGAAACTGAAGAACGGCAGATCTGCTGCAGAAGTCGCTATCGATGGCAAAATCTACACCGCAACGATAGACACAGGAGCGACCTGCAGTTTTATGAATCAAGAGATGGCGGATCAGTTATAGACACCAGACAGCAATGAGCCAACAACAACCACGGTGTGATTGGCCACCGGAGAGTCCATAGGAATACGCAGGTCTGTGATAAAACGAGTGGCGATCAAGAATAGGGAGTGTGAAGTGCAACTGTTACTCTTACCGGAAGCATTTGACTTGCTCATACTGGGACTGAATTTTCTGAACAAAATGGGGCCTCCATGACGATCGGTGGACTCACAACGAACTTCAAAAGCACTGGTGGAAACATTGGCCCACAGGTTTGCCCAATCATACGCAGTGAAGAGGTGCTTGTCAAGGAATTTTTAGACACAGAGTTACGAGCATTTGATGCCTTACGGGGCCCAGCAAAAGTTACGCCTCATCGAATTGTCATGCGAGATGATCAGCCGATTAAGCAGCGTTATTTTCCCCGGAATCCCGCGATGCAGGCAATTATCAATGAGCAGATCGACAAGTTATTGTCAGCAGGCTGCATTGAACCCTCGAAGAGTCCGTACAGCGCGCCCATCGTGTTAGCCAAGAAGAAGAATGGGAAATGGAGGCTCTGTGTGGATTATCGACAACTTAATGCGAAGTCAGTGCCAGATGCGTATCCCGAGAATGCAACACATCCTGGATCAACTCCGTAATGCCAAAGTGATCAGCACATTGGACCTCAAGAATGGCTACTGACAGGTCCCCATGGACAAGGATAGCAAGCAATTCACTGCCTTCACGGTACCCGGGCGTGGATTATTTCAATGGCACGTCATGCCTTTTGGACTGCACTCTGCGCCGGCCACATTTCAAAAAGTCCTCGACGGAGTCATCGGGCCGGAGATGGAACCATTTGCCTTCGCTTATCTTGACGATATTGTCATCATCGGAGAATCCCTGCAAGATCATATGGAGAACTTGCGCCAGGTATTTCGGGAGCTAAGGGAGGCCAACCTGAATTTAAATGTAGAAAAATGCGAATTTTTCAAACGCGAGATCCGCTATTTGGGACATATCGTAACCCCAGCGGGCATCCACACGGACCCGGTAGCCACCATCCATGAGCTGAAACCAGCTTCAAACCTTCGAGAGCTGCGTCAATATTTAGGAGTAGCGTCGTGGTATAGGAGATTTGTGCCAGAATTCTCCGAGCTGGTACAACCACTTACCGAGCTGCTTAAAAAGGGACGCAAATGGAAATGGGAATCTGCACAAGAGAATGCGTTTCAAGAACTGAAAAAGCGCCTCACAGAAGCCTCTGTATTAGCCTGTCCAGATTTCGACAAGAGGTTTACCATGCAGACAGACGCAAGTGATTATGGTCTGGGCGTCGTTCTCACACAGTAAATCGATGGAACTGAAAGGGTTATTGCGTATGCACTACTCGCCCACAGAAAAGGAGTGTCTTGCCATCGTGTGGGGAATCAGGAAGATGAGACAGTACCTCGAGGGATACGAATTTACAATTGTCACCGACCATCTTGCCCTGAAGAGGCTGAATTCCATCGAAAGTCCTTCAGGACGTATCGCACGCTGGGCGCTGGAACTGCAACAGTTCCGCTTTGACATCAAATACCGACGAGGAAAGCAAAACGTTGTCGCCGACGGTTTATCTCGACAACCGCGAGACGTGATGCTCTCGATGACAGTATCGCCAGGAGAAAAGGAGAGTTCGTGCCCATGGATAAACAAGAAAATTCAGGAAATACGCCAGAATGCAGAAAAATATCCGGACTACGTGGTGGAGGACGGCGTACTATATAGGCATATACCAACGAGGAACACCAGAGAGAATTGCTACCCATGGAAGTTATGCGTGCCGACCCCACAACCAGAAAGAGTACTAAAAGAATGCCATGACTCTCCTGCAGCTGGGCATTTGGGAATTTTTAAAACGATATCACGCCTCGCTAGCCGGTATTATTGGCCTGGAATGTATAGGGATGCAAGCCGGTATATACAGAAGTGTGGAAGTTGTCAAAAATATAAAGTACAACAAGTGAAGCCTGCCGGGAAAATGCTCACACAGATTGCCGAGGAGCCTTGGTCCGTCCTGTGTGCAGATTTCGTGAGTCCTCTTCCTAGATCCACGCATGAGAATACAATGATGTTGGTATTTGTGGATAAATTTACGAAGTGGACAGAAATCATCCCACTACGAGCAGCAACCGTCGAAACCCTCATAAAAGCGTTCCGGGAGAGGATAATTTCCAGGTTTGGGTTACCAAAAATTCTGGTGACGGACAACGGTTCTCAATTTACTGCCCGAAAATTCTAAAAATTAATGCAGGACGTCGGAGTCAAACATCAATTCACTGCACCCTACTGCCCTCAGGAAAACGGGACAGAACGAGTGAATCGAACCATAAAGGTCATGGTGTCGCAGTTCGCAGAGGAAAATCAGCGGCGATGGATGACCTACTCCCAGAAATCTCATTAGCCATAAACACCAGCGTCTCCGAAACAACAGGTTACAGCCCGGCATTCCTTGTGCAAGGACGTGAACCGCGTGTATCAACAGCTCTGTACGACGAGGTGACATTCGGCAGCGGGCAAGCAACTCATACGGCCGAGGGAAAAGCGGAACAAATGAAATGTATTTTCGATATGGTTCGACGAAACTTGGAGAAAGCGGCACAGGATCAGGCCAGGTATTATAACTTACGTCGACGGAACTGGACACCGGAAACTGGAGACCGAGTTCTGGTCAAGGAACACCATTTATCCAAGGCCATCGAGGGATTCGCCGCGAAACTTGCTCCGAAATACAACGGCCCCTACCGAGTCATAAATTTCATTTCACCAGTAATTGCGGAAGTAAAACGAGAATGTGACAGGAAAATACGTAAAACTCATGTACAAGATATGAAAATATTTTATGAAGACTCGGCAGCGTGGAAAACAATGTTAAGCAACCCACCTCAACCGAGAGAATTCACCACAGTGTAAGCTTGTCCATAACGTATTTTTAATTATTACAGACGAGTTTCACGATAACGAAGTTAAAAACCGGAAAGGGATATGAGCGACGACAAGAAACTACGCGCGAGTGTTGAGCAAATGCGTCTGCGATGCTACACAATAGACGTAGCCAAACGGAGAACGATCTTCATCGCCAGTGATTGGGAGGAGGATCCTGCCCACGTGGCACGTATGGATCGACACCGGATCACCACGGGAGCGCCGTCGACGAGTGCGAACACCATGGCCACCACTGCTGATTACTGTGAGGCGTCCCTTCCCAAGCGACAAAAACTGGGAGTGGTGAGTGAAGGCAGTTTGCAGCAGGTAGATCAAGATCACCAGTGTTGCTGCTAACGACAACGCGCAGGAAAACCCCAGGGTAGTGTTTCGATACCCACCTGGGCGCGGTGGCATCGTCATCAACACCGACGACTACAGGAGGTTGGCCAAGGGCCGCTTCCTCAACGATATCATCCTGGATGTCTACCTCCAATATCTGTGGAAGGCGGGCCTACCCGAGGAACTGCGAGAGCAGGTCTACATATTTAGCAGCCATTTCGTAAGCCGCCTTCGAAGAACCCCTCCGAGCGGACTAATTGTGACCACGGTTACCGCAATGGAACGACACAGCTGGGTACGTGGCTGGACCAAAGGTGTTGACATCTTCACCAAACGGGTGGTGATAATACCCGTAAACGAGGCCATGCATTGGGTCCTGGTGGCAGTGATCGGCCTGGATGCAGTCACGACGGGGCAGGGTGTCCCTCAAGAAGCGGAGGTGCGTCCCGTGATATTGACGTTCGACTCCATGGCAACGGAGCCACGGACAGGTGCCGTGACTCTAATACGGGAGTACCTCCAAGCCGAATTAACAACAAGACGGGGTGTCACCAACGCACGTATGGTGCTGGGAGAGGACACGCTGCCATGGCGCAATATGGAGGTGCCGCAACAACCCAACACCTACGACTGCAGCGTATATGTCCTCCAATACGAAACTTGCATCCTCTCCGGGCTGTCCACGAACTGGCACACAGCCGTCATCAAATGGGGGGGGCAAGGAGATGCAGAAAGAGATCGACCGACAACGCTGTAGGATTGCTCAGCTGTTTAATGAGCTGGCCAAAGAGAAGGACCCCAGCCAGGAACTTCCGCCGATAGATCTGCCAAGTATGACAACACACAATACTGGCGACGGAAGCGAAGAAAGCGATAGTAGCGGCGGCGAAAGTGGAAGCAGCACCGAAAGCAGTAGCAGCGGCGACGAAAGTGAAAGCAGCAATACTCACCGCAATAACGATAACTTCAACAAAATCGACGGTAGTGGCAGCACTGAGGCAGTGCAGATTTATGAGGGAGCGTGGCCACGAGAAGTTAAGGAAGAGCTGCGGGTGTCGAGCACGACGTGGAAGACCGGTACGCGAGCAAGGTACATTGTACGCACCAGCACCGATGTATACAGCATCCGCATCAGCAGGGCTGGCAAGGTCGGCGTTTTTTGTCTTCCCCGAAGAGAGAAGGGGTGTGAGGAGCCTCCCACATATTATCATTACTCTTCAATTATTATATTTGTATATTTTCTTATATTTTGCTTATAATTTGTAGTTTGTATAATTATGAATTACGTAGAACGTAATATTTTAATTTAATATATCGCGAATTTCAATCTTGAATATTTAAAGTTAGGAATATTTAAACCCACATTATGGGATTTTCTGCATCTTGCAAATTAGACAAATGTAAGCGGGGTATAGTTTAAGGATGTGAGAGTATGGCAACGACGGTGAGTGTACCTCACTGGAGAGGAGTGAGCGAGACAAGCAGTGATGGCGAGTGCAGTGGAAGTGGGTTAGAATGCGTAGCAACCCAGCATGTTGCCAGCAACATTTCTGGAAATAAACGATGTTGCTATCAACATCTGGAATAATCAGCAGGGAAGAAGAACAAGACAACATGTATAAAAGACGGTGCACAAGCCAAACTCGAAGTTGGTTTTCCGGCAGTCAGCCGCGCAGCAGTACCACGGAAAGTGACAAGGTAAGTGGAAAAGTAGTAGTGGCTCCCCTTGAAATCCCAATCCTTCCCACCTCCTTTCGCGAACACAAGTCCTGTGACTGGTGACGGGTTGCACCAATCCTGCCAGAAACGAGTCCTGTGTGTCGCCTCAGTCGCGCACTCCGCATATCCTTTTTGCCACCAACTGGCGATGGGTTGCACCAATCCTGTCAGTTGTGTGTCCTCCATAATCCTTTTGCAATCAAAGGGTGACGGGTTGCACCAATCCTGCCAGGCAAGAGGTGTCCTTGATCCATCCTACCCGTGTCCTTGTAGTCAGAGTCACTATATAATCCTTGTCGCTTGAGGCAAAGCCCGTTGCTCGTCGTAACTCCGGGCATCGCATCGACGGCAGTGCGTCACAGGACAATGCGCGTCGCATCAGAGCATCGCATCGACGGCAGTGCATAACAGGACACTGCGCGTCGCACCCGAGCCCACCAACGCATCGACGGCCTGCTGCGGGAACGAGCGTCGCGTCAACGCCACGCGTCGCACCTACACGTCACGCCAACGCATCAACGCCCTGCTGCATCAACGCCCTGCTGCGTCAACGAGCGTCGCATCTACACGTCACGCCAACGCATCAACGCCCTGCTGCGTCAACGAGCGTCGCGTCAACGCCACGCGTCGCACCTACACGTCACGCCAACGCATCAACGCCCTGCTGCATCAACGCCCTGCTGCGTCAACGAGCGTCGCGTCTACACGTCACGCCAACGCATCAACGCCCTGCTGCGTCGGCAAGCGCCGCAACAACGCATCTCAACGTATCTACGCAACGGCCTGCCGCATAAACGAGCGTCGTTCACTTCGTCAACGGACACATTGTCATCTCACCATCTCCAACACCACCGGCACACTCACCATCGTGTCTACACCCCGTAGTGTAAGAATGTGAAGTGTAAATAAAGTGAATTTCTTAAATTAAAGGTCCGAAATACAAATTATTTCTGCCGCGATCCTGGACACACCCTGAGCGATATCCAAAGCGAAAACATCGTGACAATATTCAGAAATTAACGATATCAAAAAATTAGGATGTCAAACCAACACCAACAACAACAACAACAAAATAAAAAAGTTGTTTCCCCAATGTCTTCAGTAAAGTGCTATTAAAACATTAAATACAATTCAATTCCCACCAAAATTCTAATCAAGCTATAGTTCGATCTCAAGCAATTAAACAACAACAATCCACCAAACCGCAGTTCAATCCCTTCACTTAATGTTTACATTAAATTTCTGAGGCAGCGTCTAAAAAGCAAAGCATTTAAATAAACAACAACTCTACGCCTGCTGAGGCAACCTCTGCATAGACAGCCACTGCTTACGCAGCCACTGCTTAGGCTGCCGGTATCCGCGTTCGCACTCGTTCCCACAGCTCTGTATCCTACATACAAATATTAAAACTACAACAACTACAGCGAACTTCCTAAAATTCCTAAAAATAACTCCACTGACCAACCAACCAACTAACCCTATGCGACACAAGGCAGAGTTCGCCTTCTCTCATAAATAAAACAAAATAAAACAAAAGTCACACGCTGACACTCACTCTACATCCTACCATTCAATCACACCATATCACTAAAACCTTAATATGCAATTAATTTTTTGAAATGTTTGCACTAATTTGTTAGACCGCCTGAGTTGGTATTTAAAAAAGATCTGCATATGTTCAATCATGTTCGGCTCAGTTCCGCCTAATTTCATTACATTCTTCGAAAATGTTTACATTAGTTTAATTCCTGGCAAATTCCAGTCAAGGCCCAATTCGAAATCAAGCAATTAAATAAAAACTATAACAACAAGAACAATAAGCCGAGTTTCATATTTCTTAAAATAACAACTCCGCGCTTCAGGACGTGGATGAGAGCCACAGCTTGAACCGCTCCCTTAATGTTTACATTAAGTTTTACTATACTTCTGGGGCAGCGTCTCAAAAACGAAGCAATTACATAAACAACAACTACAACACTACTTCTGCTTACACAGCTTCTTCTTAGGCAGCCTCTGCTTAGCAAGCTGTCACCCGCGAGCACACACATTTCTCTTCCTCAGCTCTGTAACCTACATACAAACATTAAAACTACAACAACAACTACAACAACATACTTCCTAAATTTCCTAAAAAATAACTCCACTCACCAACCATATGTGATTCATAAGCCACAGTTCGCCTTCTCCAATAAACAAACGAACAAAACAAAAGTCACACGCTGACACTCACTCTTGCTACTTATGATCTCCCAGTACTCACATATCATAACACACGTCTCTCCCCTCCCTGCTACCCCACCATTTCGCCTACCGACCGTTGCCCGATCGACCGACTGATCGTCTGTCCGTCCGTCCGTTCGCCAGCCGCTAGCCGCCAGATTCCAGCCTTCAATCCTCTTTCTCACTCTTACATTCCATCAGTGAAATGCTGCTGAAACGCAACGAAAACGAACCATTGTTGAAGCGACTCATTACAGGCTATTAAAAATGGGTAAAATACGAGAATATCAAATGCAAGCGATCAATGTCAAAGGCTGGTGATCCTCCACAAATGACTCCAAAGCCTGGATTTTCGGCAAACAAGGTTATGTTGAGTGTTTGGTGGGATTACAAGGGAATTGTCCATTATAAGCTACTGCAACCTGGTGAAACCATCAATTCGGTCCTGCACTGTGCACAACTCGAGCGTTTGAACGAAGCGATCCTGAAAGAGCGATCAGAATTGGCCAACAGAAAGGGGTTTGTGTTCCATCATGACAATGCGTGGCTGTTTCTTTCGGTCTCTGCAAAACTCTCGTGATATTAAAAAATTGGCGGACCGAAGCGCCGCTGAAAATCTCTTGGCCGAGTTTTTACATGATAAACCACAGAAGTTATACACCGATGGAATTATGAAGCTACCCGAAAAATGGCAAAAGGTCATAGATAATAATTGTCAATATGTATATTACATACTTGATAAAAATCGATTTTTAATAAAGAAAATTTTTGTTCACAAATTTACCAAAAAACCGCGGAAACCTTTCAATATGACCCAATATTTTCATATTGTCATAATATAACCAAAAATCTTATATACATTATCGCTAATTATATTATTACTCTTACAGGTTCACCTACTACAAAGAGAAATTTCCAGCCTGGCAGAATTCCATTCGTCATAACTTAAGTCTGAACGACTGCTTTATTAAAGTTCCACGTGAGCCAGGCAACCCAGGCAAAGGAAATTTTTGGACACTCGACCCCTTAGCAGAAGACATGTTTGACAATGGCAGCTTTTTAAGAAGACGAAAGAGATATAAAAGGGTGCCCATAACTGAAAGGTTTCCTTTTCCTACCGTATTTGGTGCGTTTTCTCCATTTTGGATACGTAAGCCTATACCTGTCCTCCCTATTCACTTCAATTTAAATAGTTCCGTCAGTAACCCAGAATGTTTTGATATGATTCAAACTCATAGCGAACTCTTCGAAACTGCACAGATCGTGCAGGAAAAAAGACCAGATTTCACCGCAGCTGCCAGCACTTCTCAATTTCATACTAACGACAAAATTAATATGATGCGCAGGAATGCATTGCTCGTAAGGAGATCGACTAATGAAAATAGTGCTATAGGCTCTGAAGAAGTGGGGAGCTGTATAAATGTTTACGGAAGTAATGTATTAACAGACTCATGTGCGAGAGAGCAATACTTAACCACATATACTAATGAGAACACCAGCCTAGTATCTCCAAACAGGTACAACTTAGAGAGCATCGGGGATACGTCTTGCGATAAAATCGACGTCGAGAGCGAAAACGAGAACTACTCAAGAAGATCGGATTCCATTGATAGTATTAGCGAAAAGGGACTTATTGGCGACGATGCACACAGTGCAAAACGTTCTTCGCCTTATATTTTCTTATTAGGAAGCTCGAATATATCTGAAAATTCGCTTCCAATATCACCAAGTCCAGTTGAAAGCTGCACATATCGTCATGGCACCAACTTCCACAGACCCGCAATAATTTGCAAAGAAAATGAAACCTTTAAGCAAGCAATTCTGTCCTTAAATTTTGATCGTAACAGTTCAAAAAATATTGGAAATATCAAGGATTTTCGCATAGAAACGTTAATTGGCAATGCGGTGAATGCTAATGATTAAATGAACTGCTTTCTACTACTGCTACGATTATATGGTAAACGTAACGAATTTACATAAACACCTAAAGAAACTATATTTTTTAAGTACTAGCGAAGTTGCGCAGTCGCTTCCGATCAAGCAGTTTTAACAGTGTTGGGATCCCAAAAGAAGGTATTGTAACGTTTCGCATTTCGATACTTTCAAAAATTAAATTCGTTACGGTTATAGGGTACGTAACGAAAATTTTACATTATTTTATTCCGTTATACCGTTATTTATCGGTGCGTAAGAAATTTCAAGAAATAATATAAACTTTTTCGTTTTGGAGATCTGCGCACGTAGACTTTAAAAATTTACGGAAAAAAAATTTATGATATTGTAATAATAATACAATTACTTGCAGAAATTGTTCAGGTAATTTGCACAAATGGTAAATTTTTATAATCTACATACGCAGATCTCCAGAACTTCATATTATTTCTAGAAATTTCAAGAAATAATATTAACTTTTTCGAATCGGTACATGCCGGTATTTACCGGTACGTAAGAAATTTCAAGAAATAATATGAACTTTTTCGTTTTGGAGATCTGCGTATATAGATTTTAAAAATTTTTTATTTGTGCAAATTACCTGAACAATTATTATTATTGCAATATCATAAATTTTTTTCAAGCCTGAAACATTAATTTATCATCACTGAAAATTTAACATTTTAAAATCGAACATCGATAAATTTTAATATATAATTATGGGTTTTGCAGTTTGTTTTTTATTATTGGGCGTAAAAAAAATTCTCGCTGTTTTTTCTTTAAATTTGCAATTTCATTTTAAAAAACTGATGAAGAATGTCTCAATCAAGGTATTGTCCATCGTTAGCTATTACTTTCTCCCATATTTTAGGCAATTTTCGAATTCCGGCTTGGAAGAACGGTGCGTCTTTTGATTTAATCCAGCCATCGACACATTTTTTAGTATCGTCATAAGAAAAAAATTGTTGATCAGCCAGGTCGCTTGTCATCAATGTCGCGGTTGATATGGAGACATGACCAGGCTTCCCAATGATTGTCGTAGCGTATCCACCCCTTTCTTCGCCAGTCACGATACGATGCAGAAAACCTTTCCTTTTTTTGCCGTTGAAACAATTGTTCGCAGGTGAAAAAACGCCGTTCAACATCTCTCGGCTTCAATTCGGCTTCATTCAATGGAATCCAATTTCATTTGTATCAGATTTGTAACAATCCTACGTCTTTTAAACATTTTGAAATTGTTTGTTGTTCAACTCATAATGATTCTGCAAGTTTTTTTTGCCTGACATGGATCTACATCAAGGAATGCTTTCAATTCTTCATCTTCGAAATTTTCTGCAGATTACTTTTGGATATAATAATGTAAAAAAACTCCCCGCAAAAATGTTTTTGTTGTTACGAAATCCGACATGTTTGAGGCGATGTAAAAAATGTTCTTTATATTTTCACAATTCAACACATACTAACGTTTTGAGGTTTAAGATGTAGCTTAAAAATAAAATTGGTTTCTGTATTGCCAGATGTGTATATGAAAAATTACAATTCCAATAAGAAAAACAGAATTTATTTGTGTTCCCAATTTGTATGCGAGAACCTATTGGTACTCCCAATACTATTATTATTATCATTATTATTATTATTATTATTATTATTTTATTATTATTATTATTATTATTATTATTATTATTATTATTATTATTATTATTATTATTATTATTATTATTATTATTATTATCATCTTTATTTAGATTTCTCCTTTTGGGTACATTAATACATTTTGAGAGCCTTAGCTTAAAACAAAATATATCACATTCTATTTAATTACTATGTACAGGTTTAATTCAAAAATTTTCTAGTGATGTGACAGGTATCGATGATCACAGACTTCTGCACAGTGTCAATAAGATTTGTCCGGAGCTCAAGTATGTCAATATTTCTACAGAGATTCTTTTCGGCCACACCCTCAGCGCTCATTACTATTGGGATGATCTTGATTTCCTTTAGGTTCCAGTTTCGCTTGGTTTCCACTGCTAGCTCACTGTATCTGCTAATTTTTTCAATATATGTACGGCTTATATTCTTTGTAGCCGGGATTGCGACGTCAATGAAGATACCTTTACGTTCTCTTTTATCAAGGATCGTGATGTCGGGGCGGTTATGGAGTCTCGTGTGTTCCGAGTATATTGTTCTATCGTAGTAGATTTTTACGTTTTCGTTTTCAACAACTGATTGCGGATTATACCTATAGTAAGGTCGTTCATCACATTGAAGTTTATATTTTGCAAGAAGGTTCTTGTGTATAATTTTTACAACGTTGTTGTGTCTTCGTGTATACTCAGTAGGGGCTAGATTCGTGCATCCTGATATTATATGCTCAATTGTTTCGGTTTGCTTCATGCATCTTCTACAAGTGTCGTTTGTAACATTTATATCTTTTACAACGTTTCTCATGTAGTTTTTCGTTGGGATTACTTGATCTTGTATAGCAATCATAAAGGCCTCGGTCTCAGCAAACAGATTGCCATTCAGTAGCCATTTGTTTGACGTACATTTATCAACATTCTCAGCATTGATGGCTCTATAGTGGCGACCGTGAATAGGTTTTATTGACCAGTTCTGTTCCCTTGTAGTCTTGTCTACTGCTTGTCGGCTGTAGCTTCCATTCAGATTGAGCGGTGTTAAGTTTCTATCAGATTCAGTTATTATTTTTATAAGTCGAGATCTATTTGACTTTTGTTGGAAGTAGCCACGGAGGGACTCTATTTGATTATCATGTAGCGTTTGGAGATCAATCAGCCCTCTTCCACTATCTTTCCTTGATGCTACCATTCTCTCACAGCATGATTTGGGATGATGTAATTTATAATGTGTCATTATAGTTCTGATTGTTCGTTGTAGTGATTGAATTTCAGTTTCTGTCCATTTTATAATGCCGAAACTGTATGAGAGGACGGGCACTGCGTATGTATTTATGGCTTTGATTAAATTTTTTCCATTAAGGTTCGCCTTAGCTATTTTGTGCATACGTGACTTAAGTTCTCTAGTTAGGTTGTTCTTTACTGTTCTCGTTTCTATGCGGTTATTCTGCATGCCTAAGTATTTATACACGTCATTTTCTTCCATTTTTTCAATACTCTGTACGGCTCTCTCGTGATCTTCAGTTCTTGATATTTTCCCTTTATAGATGTATATTCGTTTGCACTTCTCCAGTCCAAATTTCATAGCAATATCTTCACTGAATACTGCAACGATCTCTATTAGGTGGTCTAAGCTCTGACGCGTCGATGCGTATATTTTTAAGTCATCCATGTACAATAAATGACTCAATACTTCTTGGTTAGACACTCCTTTAATTTTGTATCCATACTTTGTGTTCTTTAGGAGATTGCTAAGAGGGTTGAGTGCCATACAGAACCACAGTGCGGACAGACAGTCACCTTGGAAAATCCCACATCTTATGTCTATATCTGAGGTTTTTATCATACCCGTTTCTGTATGTATTTGGATGCTAGTTCGCCATTGTCTGATATTGTATTTCAGGAATTCAATTATATTTGGGTTTATTTTATAGGTCCCAAGAACCTCTATTAACCAGCTATGTGGTACACTATCAAATGCTTTTTGGTAGTCTATGTAGCATGCATTTAAATTCCTAGATTGCTTGACCGTCTGCTCTAATATGATTTGATCAATGGTCAATTGTTCTTTACACCCTTTAGCATATTTGCTGCATCCTTTTTGTTCTTCACAGATGATATTATTTTGCGTTAGATGATTGTTTATTATGAGCTTTAAACACGCTGTCATAATTTTATAAATAGTGGGTAGGCAGGTAATCGGTCGCCCGTTCGCAGGGTTCCCGTTGAATCCTTTTGCTTTTGGCAATAGATATGTAACACCTTTCATGAGTGTTTCCGGAAATTTTCTTGGGTCTTGGATACAACCATTCAATAGTTCTGTGAGTCTTTGATGCATTGCAGGGAACCTTTTAAACCAGAAGTTCTGCACTTTGTCTGGCCCTGGTGCTTTCCAGTTGTGGGACTTCGATATAATTTCTTTAACTTGTTCACATGCGAAGTGGTTTGCTGACATTTCTGGGATCTGCTGGTATTTGTTTTTCTCCTCGATGATCCACTGCGCTTCAGAGTTATGGCTCACTTGGCTTGACCTTATTGACGACCAGTACGCTTCGGTTTCCTCTTTATTAGGGTAATTATCTTTTCGGGTATTTAATGATTTGCCCTTCTTGAGACTTCTGTAGAAGTGTTTCTCATTTGTTTTAAATTGACTGTTATTTTCACGTCTTTTATTAGATAATTTGTACTTTCTCTGTCTTGCTATTTGTACATTTAATTTCTGTTTAATTGTGTCTTTTATTAATATTGCATTGGAGCTATTAACCTCATATTTTGTGTGTTTATTGTGCTTTTTGCATAATTTTTGTATTTTATTTTTTAGCCGTTTGCTATTATTGCCCTCTATATAGCTATTTATTTTTCCCAAGTCACTTCTAGGTTTTTAATTTTCAGTTCAATTCTTTGAATCGTTCTGTTTCTATATTCTCTATTAGTTCTGCTATTGCACATGTATTTTATTTTATATCCCATCTTTATTGAGACTGTTACAGCTGCTGAGTAGATCAGCGTGTGCAAGTCTTCCAATTTCTCAATTTGAGTGACTTTTCTGGCTATAATTTCACTATTGACATATTTTAAAACTGAGCTAAGTTTCCGGCTTGAATTTATCCTTGGTATTACAGGTCTCATAAGAGGGTTTATATACGCATATACCTCATATTGTTGTTCGAAGATACTGTCTATGTCACTAAGTTGGTCATTCATTGTTTCTGTTTGCCTTATAAGTTGTTTATTTCTTTGATTCACGTAATTTCCTTCCGCACCGTTGCTATTATTGGATATTGCATATGGTTCTCGAGCTGTGGAATGGTCGGTTGGTTGAACTATCATAGCGTCCCTAATGAGTTTACGCCTTATCTCTGGAATTAAATTATTTTTATGGATTGCACGGATTTGATCCGCCAGACGTTGCTCTGGTACGTCGTAGTCGGGATGTTGTGCTACGAAAATTGTGCGAAGCTGCGTTCGGTATCCTGTGAGGTTTCTTCCCTTGTCGGTTGCAATGTAGTATGCGCGTAACAGGTTCTCGTTTATTTCGTTTGTCCATTTTTTGCGCTGTCGAGGTCTGCCAGCTGCGGTGAGAGCTACATCAGTGTGTGCATGCTGTTCACTTACAGGCTGATTATTGTTACTATTGTTGTTGTTCTGTGGCTCACTTATCACATTTGACCCAGGTACCAAGCCTAATGCGCGGGAGTTAAAATGCGATCCCGACGCGGTGGGGTTATCCGTAGTCCCCAAAATATTCATTTGATTTGTGTTCTGCATTTTGCTCTTTCCCATTTTATACCTACTGGCAGGTTATTTTTAAGGCCGCTTCTAACATGAAGTACAGACGCCTACCTTCATGCTGCCTGGTTCCCAGTTTAGGATGAAGGATTTTTGTGTTGTTGTTTGGTTCGCGGGTGGTATTTTATTTCCCACCTACCCGACATATCTGCCGAGCATTCCCCTATCCGCCACCAGGGGACGCGCCCTCTAGGGATACAACACCCCCCGAGGGTTATTATTATTATTATTATTATTAGTATTATTATTATTATTATTATTATTATTATTATTATTATTATTATTATTATTATTATTATTATTATTATTATTATTATTATTATTATTATTATTATTATTATTATTATTATTATTATTATTATTATTATTATTATTATTATTATTATTATTATTATTATTATTATTATTATTATTATTATTATTATTATTATTATTATTATTATTATTATTATTATTATTATTATTTCACTTTCTTAGCTTTAGCTGGAAAAATTTTACCGACCCATGGGTTCGGCTCGAGGTCGTGAGGGGATTCTCTCCAGTTCATTCGTCTTCTCGATTTTATCGCATCGCGTTATCAATCCGTAACTCAAGGCTAGTTTTAGGTGTATCTGCTTGCCTACTTTGTTGTGCCTGTTAAGGTAATCTATTCCGGATAGCATGGAACAGCCGCTTATGAAGTGCTCGATGGTTTCGTGAGAAATGTTGCATCTTCGACATCTGTCCGTGGGGATGCTTTCGCCTATTATGTGTTTGATGTAGTTTCTTGTATGGATGACCCTGTCCTGTACGGCTATAATGAAACCCTCTATTTCAGGGAAAAGTTTGCCTTCTTAAGCCATAGGTTTGAATGTGGTTTGTCTATATCATCTCGGAGGACTTCCTGAATGTGGGTTGCATGATACTCTTTATTCTTCCAGGATTCAATCAGTTCCGCTTTTGTTTTGACGTTGCTCGGCTTTTCTATTTCAACAGATGAAAGATTAAGTAGCGTGTAGTTTTTATCTGCCTCAACAATAATCTTTATGATTTCGCAGTCTTGTTGATCGCACTTCTTGGGGGGTGCGATTGATATTTTGTCAGAGTTGTTCTGATCGATCTTGCAATGCTATCAATGTCCGCCTCCGTCCATTTGATCACCGCAAACGAGTAATTATATATAGGTATCGCCCAGGTGTTTAAAGCTTCGCATTTATTTTCTGCGTTAAGTTTCGATTTTAGGATCCTTTCTAATCTAAGGCTGAATATTGACGTAAGTTTTTCCTTGATTTTATTCCTCGGGAAGCCTTTTATTTGTAGGAATCCTAAGTACTTGTAGTTTTCTCCGTCACTCAGGTTTTCAATGAGGTCATTTTCACTTAATGGGCATCCTTCAACTATATTTTTTATCTTTCCCCGCACGAGGTGTACGATCTTGCATTTATCAAGCCCAAAATTCATGCTGATGCTTTTGCTGAACTCATGGACCATCTTAAGCATTCTATGCAGTTTGTCCATGTTTGATGCATACAGCTTAATATCATCTATGTAAATAAGATGATTCAGGTGCTTATTCCCTTGGTCAGATTTGATATCATACCCCAAGTTGTTTGCTAGTTCCCCCAGTTGCATGCTTAGAACGTTTAAGCCTAGGCAGAACCAAAGAAGACTGAAACGAGCACAAAAATGAGAGTAAAATTTCCTCCGAGCATACTCGATAGCGTAACCACGACCTATGCGGTCACAAAGCATTTCAGAATATAACTTATTAATACGAAGTTCATGTCAATGTACAGTAATGTGGTGAAACATAAAAAGGAAGATCTCAAACTGCATATTTATGTTCGTGGGGAACCCAAAATAAGATCTTAAATATGTATATATGTCATATTTTGTACAGTACCAACCAATGAATATGTAATAATTTCCATATAATTTGTATAGAAGTACCCGGGTACGTCGTTGCCCTAGTGAAGGTGTAATTTTTCTCTCACACACGTAAGGGTTCAGTGAAAAAATATATTATTAAAACATGTATGGATTCCTTTTTAACGTTTTGCCTCTAGCTATGCGCTTGTAATCTAACTTTCATGAGTATAGTTTTCACTAAACTTACTTTTTTACTTTTAGGTGGTCCAAGGCATCAGCAATTTCTATCCTCAGTCTACAAATGCGCATAATGGCGTAGATGCGCCCATAAGAAATTATGAAAAATGTACAAAACTCTGTTTCTATAAATGTTAAATATGTATGTTAAAATTTCAGTGATAAGATCATTTGCGTTTTATCAATAGAACAGAATATAAAAAGTCGATATGTCCATGTAGTATTTTAATTCTAAACCATTTTAAAAACTAGTGCAGCCAAACAGATAAGTAAAAATTTGGCAATAGAGGAGCGAACCCGCACCAATTACATATAACTGGCATCATAACGATAACTAACCCTTACAATATATCTATCTAACAATACGTATATTACACATATTTATATATTAGACATAAATTCTCTCTAAATGTATAAGTAGATTTGTTTTTTGTGCCTGCATTTTTCTCCAAGTAGTTCATTTCGTGAAATTTAGTTGTCCATATTTTAAAATTTTATCTGTGCAATGTTATCAAGCAGCGAGATTGATGGGAGCAAAGCTTCTGGTGGTTTTATTAAACGGATAACTCGCAACAATAACAACATTGACGCTGGCATGGTGGTTGGGTAATCGAGTTCCTTTACACCCATTAGTGGTCCTGCTCACAATAATGGGTTAGCTTCTAAAACTACGTTCGTTACTTTTTCCGACAGGGTAGGAATGAATATATATTATGGAAAGAATTTCAGTCCTCCCTTGTCGAGTTTGGTTTGGAGACAAACCGGTTTCAGCGTTGGGCCATATTCAGTGTTTCGTTGTAACCAGATACAACAAGACTGGGAACTCTTTTTTCGCTTTGAATGTGTTTGTGGAATCAGGCTTGGGTGTGTAAATTACACAAACAAAATGCATGCAATTTTGACATCTTAAAAATATTTTTAACAACTTAAAAAAATTGTTTACAATATTCGATACATTTTTTGAGAGAGGATTGCAACTCTTGTTTTTCTTCACCGAAACCAGAAACATAATTTGTAAAATACGTAAAGAAGACAAGGCTTTAAACCAACTTATGCTTCTAGAAATGCACATTAAACCTTTTCCAAGTCATGTAGCTTCATTATGATGTATTTTGGAACGAATTTCCGTCGTCCCTTGCGAAATTTGGTCTGTAGACAAACCAGTTTCGGCGTTGTGCCATCTTCAGCGTCGTTTTTCGTTCTCGAGTTTCGTTCTCAAAGCGAAAGAGTTTCCATTCTTATTGTCTTTGGTTCTAAATAGTTCGTATTTATGCTACCTCGTTCGTATTTATATTCATGTATCTTTGCTCGTATTAGTTCGTACTACTTCGTATGAACTAGCATGAACTAGTTAGAACGAAACAATCTTCCCTTCGATCTACACATCATCAATTTGCGGGATATTCCTTCTGAAGTTAGAGCTGAACAAGCAGACATTCATCGGTGCATAAATCGCAACAGTTATCGCTTAATCCGATGCTGCCCTCGATCTAAGCATTACTCGTTTTTGATGTTGCTTAAAAAATTGTGTACATTCTTGTCGATATCTGTTTATAATAGAGGGTACTAATACCTGGCAGAAAAAAGGCATTTTTTACATTAGAACAATTGCTCTTAAATACCTCCCTTTCTCCTGCCGGCGGCAGTGAAACCGGAAACATGTTAGAACTTTGCGCCTTATGATAATACTTTACTAATTTTTGATAAATTACATTTGCTTATTACAGTCAGTAGAACCACTAACCATGTTCATACAAAATTGTATAAAACCTCAGCATATGATGGCTTTGTAAAAAAAACCATCGATAGGATTCCGATAATATTTACAACATTTCTTCTCCGGACATCTGGCTACAAGGTGTTAGAACCCGTATTATTTTCGTTTACGACAGTTATAGCCGATTTCCCTTTTTAAGTAATAATAATCATTTTCTTCAAATGCGCCCCTAAAAGTATGCCAGGTATATTTTTCACGGCGAAGTTTTATGATTGGTGTTAGCCAATTCGCCGTATGCTGAGAATCTAAGCTAAGTTCACACCGGTGTTCTACTGACTGTAATAAGCAATTGTAGTTTATCAAAAATTAGTAAAAAAAATTAAGAAAAGTAAAATTAGTAAAGTATTATCACAACGCACAAAGTTCTAACATACGAATCAGTAGCGTCGTGACCACGGTCGAAGGTGGATGCTGTTATCCACCGCAGTGCAGTGTTTAAAGTGTGCTCGCAGAAAAAAAACAAAAACAAATAGAACAAACCTCGTTCCTTTTCACCAAACATAATAAAATCACAGTGCAAAAACATTAGCTTAAAACACAGTGATGTTTATGTTTTAAACATCAATAAATTTACAAAAATAATAGCACCAAATAACAAAACCAAATAACACAAATAGACTATCAAACAAAATGCAGAGAACCAAGCGAATGGCTTATTTATGCTCTCCGCAGTAAAGCTCGGCGTTTCGTTTCTTTCCTCTCCACCTCCTTCTTCCTGATCCTGTTAGGTGTGCAGGCGGCTGTGAATGCACCCTGGGCTGAAGCGCGGCAAGATAAAGGTACTATATAATACTTGTCTTGTCGCGCTTTGCTTTGCTTGCGGTGTAGGCTTAACCGCTTGTGCAGCTGACTTTATAACTTTGACTTTACAGTGGGTGGCGATGACGAAATTTCGCATAGATTCCACGAATGTGCGTGGTTTGAGGGCGCATTTCTTCGCGATCTATGCGCATGTTTGTACTCACCAATCGCATATAATGGCACTAGGTAACACCTAGGTGTCTGAGGGTGCAGTCTCACTGGATTTTCACATGCCTGGGTACCATCTACTGCCATTGTTTTCATCACACAGAGGCCTCGCCATATATATTCACAGTGATGTTGCGTACCAGTGTCAGCAACACCTTTGCTCGATGGATGTCGAATTTAGCACTTCTGCACTTCTGCTTCACTTACAGAAGCCCGGGTCTAGAGAGGCTGCCAACTTTTGAGAAACTGTGCAGTCTCTCTGATTCGATTTCTAAAAGTGTGGAATCGTATCCGAACAGTGAAATTGTTGTTGCTGGTGATTTCAATGTTCATAATTCCAATTGGCTACGTCATTCGAGTCATACAACACCTGAGGGTTGAATTATTTGCTTAAACTAATAATTTGACTCAATTAGTGAAGGAACCAACGCACTTTCCCTGCGTTAATGAGCAAAACCAAAATATTCTGGACCTTTTTCTAACTTCACATCACAGCAAGTATGATGTGAATGTTTTTGCACCTCTTGGTAATTCGGACCACTCTACAATTTCTCCCACCTTCCCATATTCTAGTCTTCAATCCGCTCACCAGCCTGGTCCGAAGCGGACAGTGTGACTTTATGGGAAGGCTAATTGGGATGCGCTGAACCTCTTTTTCAGCCGTTTCAAATGGCAATTGTGTGTCAAGGATAGAAATATAAATGCTGCGTCAAAATTGGTAGAAAATATAATTTTATTTGGTATGAGGTCTTCCATACCCAATAAAAGAATTTCCATTAACCCAAAAGACAATTCCTGGTTTAATGCGACTTGCAGACAAGCAGTCAGGTCTAAAGAGGAAGCATTTAGGAATTGGCGTTTGAACAAAACTGCTGATACTAAACTGCTACGCAATCAGGCCAGAAACAGGTGCAATGCCACTCTAAAACGCGAAAAAGCTCTCTACTCTAGAGTTCTTCAATACCATAAGGGTAGTAAGAACTTTTGGTCGTTCGTGGAGAGAGTGAAGAATCAGACGAGGTCGTCTAATCCAACTCTCCTCAAGGATGATCAGATCTTCACTCACTCGGTTGACAAGGCAAACTTATTAGCCAAAATGTTTGCTGAAAACTGTTCTCTTCCTGAGAGTAGCCAACCACTACCCGTAATCGATGGTGTGTCTTATGCCTGAGGTGCACTTTCGAACGCGGGTTGTTAAAAGAGTGCTTGTAAACCTCAGCGTGAATAAATCCTCGGGACCGGATGGCATTTCAGCCCACGTGTTGAGAAAGTGCGCCTCTACACTGGCTCGCCCATTGCGCGATCTCTTTAACTTATCATATATTTCAGGATTATTTCCAATTTCCTGGAAGATTGCCAATGTGCAGCCAGTTCCCAAAAAAGGTGAGGCTACGAATCCTGCCAATTACCGGCCCATAGCAATCTGTTCAATGCTCTCTAAAGTTATGGAGAGCGTTATAAATTTTAACTTGATGAGGTATCTGGAGAGCAACCAATTGGTCAGTGATCGCCAGTACGGTTTCCGTGCTCACCGCTACACAGGCGATTTTATGGCGTTCCTCACTGAGCGGTGGAACAATTGTGTTCACCAATTCGGTGAGAGTAAGGTTGTTGCTTTGGATAGCACTCGTGTCTAAACTGACTGCTTATGGTGTCGGTAATATATTCATTCGATGGATATCGAGTTTCCTCAGCGGCCGTTCTATTCGGGTTGTGATAGATGGCTTTGCTTCCGAAGAGCACTCCATCAATGCTGGAGTTCCGCAGGGTTCGGTCCTGTCTCCAACTCTTTTTCTCATTTTTATTAATGACCTTCTGTCATTGACATCAAACCCCGTCTACTCGATTGCTGATGACAGCAGCATTTGTCATTCATATTCATTCTCCAGGCGTCCTTCTATTCTGGAGATCACTAGAAAACGCAGAATTATGAATGACACACTACAATCTGACCTCAATAAAATCCAAGAGTGGGGTCGTGCGAATCGGGTCGATTTTAATGCGCGTAAAACCCAATGCTGCCTGTTGACACACATGCGTCTAGCGGGTGACAATTTTCCACCTCTAAATATGGGTGGTGTGGATATTAATGAGTCGGAGGCTCTTGATGTTCTGGGCATGTCAATCCTGGGCATGTCTTCGTTGGAACGAACACATTTTTGACGTGTAGAAAGAAGCAGCCAAGTGCTTAGGCTTTCTTAAGCGGTGTAAGAAATACTTCACTCCAACCGATCTTCGTTGTTTCTACACCACCTATATTCGTCCGAAAATGGAGCACAATTCGCATATATGGTCGGGAGCTTCGCGAACATATCTTCAGCTTCTAGACCGTGTCCAATGTCGTGCGTTAAAACTTATAGGGGACAGTAGGGTATCCAGCTCTATTGAAACCTTGGAGCTTCGTCGTGATGTAGGGTGTGTATCATTATTTTACCGTTACTTTCATGGTAAATGTTCTTCTGGAGTAGCCAGCCTGATTCCTCCGGTTAAGATATTTAGCAGAACTACTCGTCTTTCCAGAGGGGTGCACCCCTTTTATGTCACGATTCCTTTCCAACGAACCACGCATTATCGTGAGAATTCATTTTTCGGTCGTGTCATTAGATTGTTGAACAATCTCCCTGCGAATGTCTTCTCGCCCTCTTACGGTGTCTAAATCTTTAAGCGAAGTGTAAACCGTCACCACTCCCTCTTTCCCCCTTCCCTATAATCTGTCATCCATTCAGAACCAACAAATGCTTTGCATGGATAGGGGACATCCCCTGAGCTTGGTCTCATCTGAAATTAAAAAAAAAATATATACGCAGTTAGTACATCTGATAGTTTTATGTTGTAGCGATGATAAGCGATAAGTTAGAAGTGAGTTAGAAGTTAGAAGATGACCCCACACATGCGTGGGGCCATCACAAAATAGACTTAGAAATGCAATATTTTTAATAATCTAAACTTTTAATAATTAAATTTAATTTTTAATAATTTTTAATAATAAGTATAAAATAATTTGGAATAAAAGAAAAACAATTTAATTTTACAAATAAATTTTTTATTAAGGTATATATTGAAAAATAAATTTTATAAAGTAAAATATAAAATTGTAAATATTGTAAATATAGACATTAAGTTTACTATTGTTAGGTTTAAAAAATTGTATAAATAAAAAATTTAAATATGAAATTATAAACATTTTCTTTTTATCTATTGATGGAATTTAGGAATTTTCTTAACAGCAGAGCATTTTGAAGCGCACAACAGCCATTATGGGAATGGCAAATACTTTGTAGTAAGTATGTATCTCGAAGAGTTTCAAAGTTGCTTCAGCCGAATTCTTCAACGTTAAATACGGGCTCGGTTAAAATTTCTTCAACCCATTTGGATTTTTCAGCTCCAGGGTATATTTTTAAGATTTTGCTTCACGGAATATTTTACACTACAAAAGTCGATGAAGCCATTATTCCATGTGAAACCATGGTGGTTACGACATAACCAGTGTACTTGTTTTTGGGACTGATGTGTTAATTTGTTAAATCCATATGGTGGTTTTATAATAAAATTCTGGTACTCATTAAAGCTGAAGGTAACTCTGTGACGATAAATTCATTAAAATTGCCTTTTAAGCCCTGCACATCCAGTGTAATAAATTTGTCATTCTCTATTTGCACTTAGACCACTTTTTTAATTTCACCAGTCGTTGGTGTGTATTAAATTATTTTGTCGTATATAAGTATACAATAAGCCGATGTGTTTGCTGGAATATTCCTTGATGTCTTAAATTCAATTCTAATATCAATCGGACCACTTTTATCGCTTCGTTTCGATGACTAACATCCACTACAATTCTCGGTGCAGTATCTTTGAAATCTCCAGGCAGCAACAAAGGTTGAGATTCACGATTAAAATAGCTTTGTTGAAATTTTATGTACTTTCTATTTTCTGTTCTTTATTGGATTCATGCGGTTTTATTTTTATTTTCATTATATTTTATTTCATATTGTTTTATTTTATTAATTATTAATTATTTTATTTTCATATATTTTATTTTATATTTGTTCAATTCACTATATTTTATTATTTATTTATTAATATATTATTTCGGTAAGTATATTCTATATTTCTATATTTATTTTCATTTTCAGTTTATTTAATTTGGTTTTATTTTGAATATTTGAATATTTGTAGGTGTGGAAGTGAACTTATCCTAATTTACTGTTTGATATCCTTTTAACTCATAACATAGCTTGTGTAGTCACAGATTTTCTATGAATAATATGAACTACTTTGAGTTATAAATAATATATTAACCCAACACAAGTAAAAACCTCCGATATCGTTTCGTTCGTGATCTTTATATCAACTTTCGCATCAATTATATCACCTATTAAATAAGACAAACAGCTATCTTGCTTTAAACCATTTAAACCAGCTATCTTGTATTAAACCATTTCCTTTGTAAGTAGTTGATGATTCATCATAACGGCTATCTGGTCTATCATAACAGCTATCAGTCGGATCAGATTAGATCAGATCCTGTATATCAGCTGTCAGATTAGATCAGGTCATGCATATCAGCTATCAGATCAGATATAACAGCTATCAGGTCCGACCAGGTGTAACTGCTATCAGATCAGACTAGATCAGATTACGTTTTCGGCTATCAGATCAGATCAGTTACAACTGTTATCAGATCAATTAAGATCAGATCAGATGTATCAACTATCAGATCAGATCAGGTGCAACAGCTATCAGTTAAGATCAGATCAGGTTATCGACTATCAGATCAGATCAGATCTAGCATATCAGCTGTCAGATCAGATGTATCAACTATCAGATCAGATCAGATGCAACAGCTATCAGCTATCAGAGCAGATCAGTTGAATCAGTGCTATCAGTTCAAAGTCAGGTGTGGTCCTAATCGGAAACTGTAGGCAATCGACTGTTTTATGGTGTTTTTATATTAAAATTTATTCATACAATTTATTAAATCTAACAGTTGTTTTGCTTAATACCTATATTTATATTTTAGTTTATTATTTTGTTTGTAAATTGAATTTAATAAGGAACATATTTTTCTTATAACGATTCCCTTATTGACTGATATTGATTAATATTGAACTCCAGCTGATATACCCTTTCCTGAAACTCAGACATTGCAAATCTGATAAATAATTTTATTGTAGCTGCTTTCGATATCTTCTCTTATCTGGTTAAAGTCATTTTGGTTTAGAACGATTTTACATCCACAACCATATCTTCACTACTCATCTTCACATACTCACAAAATATCTCTAAATTGAATTTATAGCCCAAGTGCTTTTCGAGTAAATCTTCCAGAGCTTTTAGAATGATACCTTTGTTAACTGTAAAAAAGTTTTTGGAACCAGCAAACCCTTGTTCTCGTTTTCGAACATAAGCCTTTCAATCTTTTCATTGAAGGCTGACTTTATTGTTTTAAAGTGCTCATTAATCGGGATACCAGTATTTTTTTTAATGTTTATTGGTCGTAATGTTATAATTCCAGTATTTCTTCATAACGTTCTCATTGCAATTGAAAAGTTTTTATTATGAATACGTTTTACTGGTGAAGCGCAGCTTCTGCTTGGTTGTGGATGAAATAAATTTATATGTTTTTTCAGGTTATCGCGACGGGTAAATTTCTGCTAACATTTGTCGCACTCGAACGCCCGCTTTTCGTGTTTAGACTCAACGTTTTGAGTATGATGTGACCGCGGACGGAGGCGGATGGTGTGCCCGCCAGTACTTCTCGTTAATCAGTGTTCGCGCAAATAAAATCGAAAACAATAGTGCAAACAATTACCTACGCCGCGAAACACGTTTAACATAATAATAAACTTCACCAAACAACAGTTTTTCACAAACAAACAATAGTGCACTTATTAGCAACTCAACTTAATAACAAAATAAATAAAAATTTTATCAAATTACAACAAATAATACACAATCAAACGGAACGCAGAGAACCATGCGAGGGGCTTTTTTATGCTCTCCGCAGTAAAGCTCAGTATTTCGTTTGCTTTCACTCCTCCTCCTTCTTCCTGGTCCCGTTAGGTGTGCATGCGGCTGTGAGTGCTGCGTGGGCTGAAGCGCCGCAAGGCATAACACTTGTCTTGTCGCGTTTTGCTTTGCTTGCGATGTACGCGTGGCCGCTTGTACAGTTGACCTTACACTTCGTCACAGTGGGTGGCGATGACAAAGTTCCGCATGGACTCCACTAATGTACGTGGCTTGAGGGCGAATCTCTTCGCGGTCTATGCGCATATTTGTACTCACCAACCGCATATAATGGCACTAAGTGAGACCCAGGTGTCGGAGGGTGCAGATCCACTGGACTTTCACATGCCGGGGTACCATCTACTGCCATTATTTTTACCTCACAGAGACCTCGCCTTATACATACGCAGTGATGTTGCGTACCAGTGTCAGCAACACCTTTGCACGACGGATGCCGAATTTAGCTCCATGTGGGTTAAGTTCAAAATCCAGTCGCACATCCTGCACTTCTGCTTCATTTATAGAAGCCCGGGTCTATGGAGGCTGCCAAATTTGATAAATTGGACAGTCTCTCTGATTCGATTTCTAAAATTCTGGAATCGTATCCGAACAGTGAAATTGTTGCTTCTGGTTATTTCAATGTTCATAATTCCAATTGGCTACGTCATTCGAGTCACACGACACTCGAGGGTTTGTATGTTGAGTTATTTGCTGAGTCTAATAATTGGACTCAATTAATGAAGGAACCAACGCACTTTCCCTGCGTTGATGGGCAAAAGCAAAATATTATGGACCTTTTTCTAACTTCACATCACAGTAAGTATAATGTGAATGTTCTTGCAGCACTTGGTAATTCGGACCACGCTACAATTTCTGCTTCTGCTAATTTCTGCTGCTGGGTGTGGCATAAAGCACTCGTGTCTAAACTGGCTGCTTATGGTGTCGGTAATACTTTCACTCGATGGATATCGAGTTTCCTCAGCGACCGTTCTATTCGGGTTGTGATAGACGGCTTTGCTTCCGAAGAGCACTCCATTAATGCTGGAGTTCCGCAGGGTTCGGTCCTGTCTCCGACACTTTTTCTTATTTTCATCAATGACCTTCTGTCATTGACATCAAACCCCGTCTACTTGTTTGCTGATGACAGCAGCATTTGTCATTCATATTCATTTTCCAGGCGTCCTTCCATTCTGGAGATCACTAGAAGACGCAGAATTATGAATGACACACTCCAATCCGACCTAAACAAAATCCAGGAGTGGGGTCGTGCGAATCGGGTCGATTTTAATGCGCGGAAGACCCAATGCTGTTTGTTAACCCACAAGCGTTTGGCGGGTGACAACTTCCCACCTCTAAATATGGGTGGTGTGGATATTAATGAGTCGGAGGCTCTTGATGTTCTGGGCATGTCAATCCAATGCGATCTTCGCTGGAACGATCACATCTTTGACGTGTCGAAAGAAGCAGCCAAGTGCTTAGGCTTTCTTAAGCGGTGTAAGAAATACTTCACTCCAACCGATCTTCGTTGTATCTACACCACTTATATCCGTCCGAAAATCGAGTACAATTCGCATATATGGTCGGGAGCTTCGCGGGCATATCTTCAGCTTCTCGACCGTGCCCAATGTCGTGCGTTAAAACTTATAGGGGACAGTAGGGTATCCAGCTCTATTGAAACCGTGGAGCGTCGTCGTGATGTGGGGTGTGTATCATTATTTTACCGTTACTTTCACGGGAAATGCTCCTCTGAAGTAGCCGGCCTGATTCCTCCGCTTCAGGTATTTAGCAGAACTACTCGGCTTTCCAGAGCGGTGCAACCCTTTTATGTCGCGATTCCGTTCCAACGAACCGAGCATTACCGTGGGAATTCGTTTTTCGGTCGCGTCATTAGATTGTGGAATTGTCCCTGCGAATGTCTTCCCGCCCGCTTACAGCGTCGAAACATTTAAGCGAAGTGTAAACCGTCCTACTACTCCCTCTTTCCCCCCCTCCCACTAACCTGTCATCCCTTCGGAACCAACAAATGCTGTGCATGGATAGGGGGCATCCCCTGAGCTTGGTTTCATCTGTCATAAAATAAAAACAAAAAAAACTGGCGTTTAAGGTTGCGATTTTTGGTGAAACGAACACCACACTTACTGCAAATGAATCCTTCCATTTTTAAAAGATTTAACTGAAGATGTTGTTATTGCTGAAGTAGATTTCACTTCAGTCTTCTTAAAAATTTGAGGGTTCTTTATAAAACTTTAAGTTTTAGTTTTATACCTTAATGTACTCTTTGTGAATGCACTGGGTTTTCGTTTTGCCAACTAATGCGCTTTATCTCTCCAATTTGAATAATAGTAAATAATTTTTTTATATACTATTTTGTAGTTATAAATATAATTATAAGTTATTTATTTAATAATTCTAAACTGTACAAAGTATATGAGTATTTTCTCTAAAGTTATTTGGAGCTCACACGACTTGATGTCTTGAAGAATCAAACGATTAATGAAGTTTTGTAATAATCTGTTCCTCCTTTTATACTGCTCTGCCATAGCGTTTCACCTCTCTTAAATTTTCAACAACAATAATAGTATACAAAACGCGTCTCTGCAAAATAAATTCTGGGAAATTGATGACTCATACTAATATCTGTGAATTCCTTAAAAAAATACACAGCAAACAATAAGTACTTTATCTGCTTACAATATAGTATACAGTATGTATACATAATTGCGTAATATAATATTTGGCGTTATATTCAGAAATTAACGATATCAAAAAGTTACGATGTCAAAACAACACCAACAACAACAATAACAACAACATAAAAAGGTGTCTCCCCAATGCCTTCATTAAAGTGCTATTAAAACATTAAATACAATTCAATTCTACCAAAATTCGAATCAAGCTATAGGTCCATCTCAAGTAATTAAATATACAACAACAACACTACCTCTGCTTACGCAGCCTCACGCTCCAGATCACGCATGCAAATTAATTTTTTATAATATGTAGGAGGGTTTTTAAAAAATATTTTATTTTCACTTAACCCTAGCCTACTATAATGGCACTGATATTCTAAGATTTTTTGCACTGGAAGCTCCTTGATAGGTTGCTGCTCGTGACAAAGATCCTTCACGATCCGTTGCTCGTTGCTGCTGACTTCCTTTCTAACTGCCACAATTCCACAGATTTAATTCAACTGTTAAATCGAACTCACTAATCGAACTTGCTAATCGAATGAGCTAATCGAATTGAATTGGTTCATCTTTTTGAAACTGCTTGCTTAAATACCTTTTTATTTCTCGTTTGCGATAGATTTAAGATTCTAGATTATTCTTTAAGATTCTGGATTATTCTTTTATCGTCGTAAACAGGTTGTTTGTTTTTATAATGATTTTCTGAACGTTAGTCATCCCTTCAAGATTCCAAATTCTTGTTTACTAAAATATCCTATTACACCTGTTTACGGTTTTTGCCAATGCATTCTTATATATTATCCATAAGATTCTACTTTAGTATGTTTATATTTTGTCATAACGTCCCGTTATGATATGTGACATTAACTCCCCCCTGAGTTTAAAATGGAACGTCCCGTTTCATACAGCTTCTTTATAAAATTCTTTTAATTCTTTAGCTAAATTATCTATCGCAACCTCTGCAGTTTTTGATCTTTTTTGTTTTATATATGTTCTTATTTTGAAGTATATAATGATTATCAATACTACAATTATTATAATTAAAATCGTATATATTACAATATTATGATTTCTTATATTTTCAAACTTAGACAGGATATTGGTATTTGTGAAATTCAAGTCTAAATTTTCTGATTCTAAATAATCTGTGATTTCAAATTCATCTATATTGATTTTCTTTAAGTAATTTACAATCTGTGTTGAGGGATTTTCATATGTAATGTTATCAACTTTAGTATAATTTTCAAAAGTAATTAAATATGTTCCATTTAATTTGTGACCATCAACTATATGATTTCCTGATAATAATATTGCACCATCTTTAATTATTTCAATTTCTTCGTTATTTTCTTTAATCTTTTTACATTTACCTATTTTACTATTTAACATATCTGTTAGGCAAGATTTCATGTTGGTTATTTCACAATAAGTATTCTTAATCTCATCTTTACAATTTTTTACAGTTACAAATTCATTTTTACAATGTGCTATTTCCTTTTCTATTTTTAGTTTACCGTCAGCATGGCTTATGGCTCGAGTTTCATAAAGTTTACAACTTTCATTTATAATAGGATATTTAATGTATATAACAATTACTTCCTTATTTTGAACAATTTTAAAATTTGAAACATCCATTAAATCTGTCAAAGTTATTTGCTTCGACTCATGATTAGTTACTTCTTTAATTTCTTTTAAATTCAAAATGGCTGTATTTAATATATTTATTTTTGCCAATGTTATTGTTTGTAGTAAATTATGTAATTCATTTATTATTAGATTATTTCTTTGTTTTAACATTTTCATGACACGAGAACTTTCTTTTATATTTTTAATTGTCGCGGTTAAATCAGTTATCAATTGGAATAATTTTGAATTCGTTATAAATTGCTTATTATTGTTCTCAATTAGTTCATTTAATTTGTTTTGGATCAAAAGAAAATCATCGTGATCCGGACTTCCAGCTATCCATTTCCATAATGTTCCTAATTCATTTATTCCTCTTTTCCTTCTATCATTATTATTCTTATTCATAACATCTACCTGTTCTAATAAGATTTCTATCAAGCTTAATTGAGACTTAATTTCAAATATGTTATCACTGTGAGGATTTGATTCTTCATACCCAATATACTTGGAATAATTTTTCTGAACTACGGGAATTTCTAAACTGACATATTTATTGTCTAAGAGTTTCTTTGTTTCAAGATAAATGTTCCAATACAAAGACAAATTAGTTACATGAAATATGTTTCCAAACTGTTCGTATAATACTACTCGTTCATCCTTTTCTATTAATATATAGTTTTCTCTAGTATAATCTATTATTTCATTTGATTTGATATTTGAAGCGAGTAAAATTATTGATAGTATTATAAGTTTCATTTTCCCTGAAAAGTTAAAGTAAAGATTATTAGATTTTTATATTATCTTTATGAACTATTCTGTTTCTGTTATATATTCTTACTTTATTTCCTAAATCTTCTTTTACTATTTGTTTTTTATATTTTGGTTTTAATTTATTACGTTCTGTTGTAATTTTTTGGTAAATTACGTCACCTTCTTCATAATTTTTAATTTTTCTTTTCTTATTATTTGATTCTAACATTTTCCTTTGAGCATTAATAAGTTTAGGACGAATGTTGAGGTGCTCAACTTTATTAAATAACACATTGATTGGTTTTTCGCCTGTTACGGAATGTATCGTTTTATTATAAAGTAATACTGCTTTGAAGATTGTCTCAGTGAAACTAATTAATTTATATTCTTCTTTTACACATCTCGCTATTTCAATTATTGTTGAATGGACCCTTTCTATCTGACCGTTAGTAGTGCTATGTTTTGGATCGCAAAAATTTATTTTTATACCGAATCTATTCATTAAACTTTTGAATTGGACCGACGTAAATCCTGGCTCATTATCTATTGTAATTAATTCTACTTCCGGAAATCCCTGTAAAATTTCTATCACTTTTTCTTCTAATTTGGTTTTATCCTCTATTAATTTTACTATTAAGTATTTAGAATATGCGTCTATGCAAGTTAAAAATTTCAAATTTTGTGCGAAAAAAATATCTACATGTACTTGCTTCCCCTCCTTCTTAGGAATTGGAGCCTCGCCAATTGGTACTTTTTGTGGGTGTCTTGCATATTTATTTTTATTACATATTTCACAATTTGCTACGAATTGTTTAAATTGTCTATTCATTTCTGGCCAATAATACTGAGTATAAATTTGCTTTAAATTTTCTTTATAACCTCTATGCGCTCTATTGTGAACTTGTTCAACTATATTTCCCTGATCTTCCTTACTTGTTACGTCTATTGGAAAATTTTTTGTATAAACGAATTTGATATTAAAAGTATTCAGTAAGTAATTTTTTATTTCGTAAAGATCTTCTACGGTACAATGTATTCCTGTTGTAATTCCTGGTTTTAAAAATTGTTTCAGTATTATAATTAAATTTTTTACTTCATCAAATTCTATTATGTGTCTCACTCTTCCAAATGTTACTAATGATTCATGAATTGTAAATTTATTTTTTGATAATAGGATTTGTTGTTTGAACTGATTTAATGGTTTCGTTGTTTCTTTTATATTCATATTATCACTACTTTCTGTTGAATGTTGTGTATCTGATGATGATGTATTATCATCTTCCGATATATGATTTAAATATTGCCTAGACAATGCGTCCGCAATTATGTTTGCTTTTCCGGGTTTATAAATTATTTTTGGAGAAAACTCTTCTATAAAGCTATGCCATCGTTTAATTTTTGTGTTAGGATTTCTACTTGAAACTGCAAATGTTAATGGTTGGTGATCGGTGTGTATTTCTAAATCTGATACACCGTAAAGATAATTTCGAAGATTTTTTAATGACCAAACTATCGCATATAATTCTCTCTCATTAGTTGCATAATTTTGTTCTGTGGAATTTAAAGTTTTCGATATAAATGTAATAGGTTTGCCTTCCTGACTTAAAACTGCTCCTATTGCTGCGCTTGAGGCGTCTGTTGTTAATATGAACTTTTTATTAAAATCTGGCTGTATTAACTCAATTTCGTTTGTCAAAGATTCCTTTAATTTGTTAAATGCTATTATTGCCTCTTTGTCTAGGCTGATATTTGTCTTTTTCAACATATGTTGCGATACTTTACCATTTTCTCCTGCTAAATATTTAGTTAATGGTTTACTAATTTTTGCATATCCTTCAATGAATTTCCTATAATAACCCGTGATTCCTAAAAAGCTTCGTAATTGTCTTAGCGTGACTGGAATTGGATAATTTTTAATTGTTTCGATTTTCTTTGGGTCTGTCTTGATGGTATTATAAGATACAATATAACCTAAAAATTCTACTTCTCTTTTATAAAATTTCGATTTTTCTAAAGATATTTTCATATTTGCTTCTTCCAAGGTCCTGATTATTTCCTTTAAATGTTTATTATGTAATTCCAAACTTTCTGAATATACTATAATATCATCTATATACACGTGACATATTTTACCTATATACTCTCTCAAAATATCATCCATTGTTCGTTGAAAAATACTGGGTGCATTTTTCAATCCAAAGGGCATTCTCAAGTACTCATATTTTCCGTTATTTACTGAAAATGCTGTTTTTTCTATATCATCTTTTTTCATGAGTATTTGATGAAATCCTGATTCCAAGTCTAATGTGGAAAAATAAGTTGCCTTTCCTAAATTTGATAAAATTACACTCGTATCTGGTATTGGATAACGATCTGGTATTGTTTTCTCATTTAATTTTTTATAATCGATTACCATTCTTAATTTCTTAGTTCCATCTTCATTGGAACCTTTCTTTGGTACCACCCAAACAGGTGAGTTATAAGGACTTTTACTTTGTCGAATTATTCCTTCATTAAGCATTCTTTCAATTTCTTTATTCACAAATGAATTAACAGACAGTGGATAAGGATACTGTTTACTCCATATAGGAGTTTCAACAGTTGTGCGGATTTCCGCTTCAACGCCTGTTCTAAAAGGTAATTTAATATTTATGGTTGAATGCCTTTCTTTTATTTCATTAATAATATCTTCTTCGAGATATTTAACTTTCAAATTTTCATTTCTGTTTTCGGCAAACTCATTAGAGTTTTCTTTTTCCTCTTTGGTAATCTCATCTTTATTATATATGTTATTATATTCTTCATCTTTTAATACCTCGTTATTTTCTAATGCCTGAATATTGAATTCTTCATTATTAAAAATCAATTTACCTCTTTCAAAATCTAATAGTATTTGTGCCCTTTTAAGTAAATTATAACCTATCAATAAGTCTGCTTCTAGTTCCTTAATTTCATAAAATCTCGTTTTAATATTAAACAAAGTGAGTTCAGAATAATGCCTAATTATAGTATAACCGTTTATAGTTTTAACCCTTTTATTAATGGCTAATTTATCTCTATGTAATAATACATTCGGCCTACAATAACAACTAGTTGCACCTGTGTCTATTAATATTTTCAATTTTCCTCCCGTTTTATCGCTTGTGGCGTATATATATGGGAGATCGAGTCTTGGTCTAAAAAAGCCTTTTCATCAATATTATTAATTCTCAAATTTTTTGCATTTGGACCATTTTCTTCTGATAATGTTCTTTTTAAATGATTTGGTACATTTTTATTTGAATTACCGAACTTGGGGTAATTTACCCTATGGATAGAGCTGTCTATATCCATTGGTTCTGCTTTGGGCTGACGATAATGAATAAAAGCGTTATTATTTCTATATTGATTGAAATTTTGATTCTGTTTTTTCTCCGGGAAACGTAAATTCCTTTTGGGATTGTCAAAATAAATTTTTTGAGTATTCTTTACAAACTGGTAAGCAAAACTCGCTCTACGATTATTTGATTCTAATTCCTGTGCTTTGGCTAATGCATTCGGTAAGTCTTCGGGGGATAATGAGAATAAGATATTTGATAAAGGTGGATTTAAGCCTGTTATAAAAACTCTTAAAGCGTTCTGCCTATGTTGCTTATTTAATTGTTTAGTTAATTCATTATTAGAACCGTTTGTCATTATGGTCTTATTAATCAGTAACGTTAATTTTTGATTTACTAAGTTATAATAATCTATTATTGAATAATTACCGTGCATCAAGATACTAATTTCTTGTTCTAGGATGTGGATAGGTCGTCTGTCCGAATAAGCAAAATCTAAACGACTTATTATCGCATCGTAATTCAAAACTGTTCCATGATTTGTTAGGATATCGTTCGCTTCTCGCGTTATTTTATTTCTCAAAATTGTTAATGCCGCGAAATATTTTTTACTTCCTTTAATATACAAACTCATACAATTTTGTGTAGCTTCTCGCCAGCTTACATATGAATCTCCTTTACCTGCGAATTCTGGCAAAGATTTAATAACGTCTAATGATTCGTCACATGTTATATTTATGTCTACTGATTGTTGCTCATATTCTGTTATTTCACTTGTCGTTGTCAATAATTTTAATTGATTTTTTAGCTGATCAATTTCAGCTTTCAAGTTTGCCGTACCGGCAGCAATAAGCCGTGCTATATTCTCACTGGTTGACATTTTTGCAATTTTCGTTTCACAAATTAAATCTTTCTTATAACTATCTTATAATAGAGATACTATAAAACTCACTTCTTCTACTGAACTCTTCTGGGCACTTGATGATGACTTATAAAGGTTGTGTAGTTTCACCTTTCTCCTTTCCTCAGGTCCTCGTTTTATTTTGAGCTCCTCGGTGAATGGGTTGTGATGATTGTTATCCTTTTCTCCCTCCCTTGGGATACTTGTTGCTTATTTCAGATCTTCCTGTAGCTTTGATGTCAGCCCTTTTATGAGAAAATCCAAAATGTTTTGTTGAATTGTTGAATTGTTGGCAATTAGTGGTTACAATTTTCGACGTTGCGCCTTTGTTAACCGTGCAAAATTTTTATCAGTGCCCCACGTTGGGCGTCAATTAATTTTTTATAATATGTAGGAGGGTTTTTAAAAAATATTTTATTTTCACTTAACCCTAGCCTACTATAATGGCACTGATATTCTAAGATTTTTTGCACTAGAAGCTCCTTGATAGGTTGCTGCTCGTGACAAAGATCCTTCACGATCCGGTGCTCGTTGCTGCTGACTTCCTTTCTAACTGCCACAATTCCACAGATTTAATTCAACTGTTAAATCGAACTCACTAATCGAACTTGCTAATCGAATGAGCTAATCGAATTGAATTGGTTCATCTTTTTGAAACTGCTTGCTTAAATACCTTTTTATTTCTCGTTTGCGATAGATTTAAGATTCTAGATTATTCTTTAAGATTCTGGATTATTCTTTTATCGTCGTAAACAGGTTGTTTGTTTTTATAATGATTTTCTGAACGTTAGTCATCCCTTCAAGATTCCAAATTCTTGTTTACTAAAATATCCTATTACACCTGTTTACGGTTTTTGCCAATGCATTCTTATATATTATCCATAAGATTCTACTTTAGTATGTTTATATTTTGTCATAACGTCCCGTTATGATATGTGACATTAACTTGCACGCAAAGCCGCAGTTCGATCCGTTCACTTTATGTTTACATTAAGTTTTACTACACTTTAGCCACGCGTTGGTAGAAGCAATAAATTTTAAATTCTTGACACTAATTTGTTAGACCGCCTGTATCGGTATTCTTTGTGAAGTCATAAATTAAAATTGTCGACCCGTATGCGTTATTTAAAGTAATGCACAGCTAAAACAGAGGTGTCAAATTTTTCTCAAACATTTCTCTGCGCGCGAACCGCATGCGTGCCAAGATACGGAGTACGCAGCCACTTGACATTTTATTACACTTCCCACTAACAAAATAACCTCTGCTTACGCAGCCGCTACGCACGCCCGTACTCGTTCCCACAGCTCTGTATCCAACAAGCATTGAACTACAACAACTACAACTACAGCGTACTCTATATTTTCTAAAATAAATCCACTCACCAAACCTATGTGACACACAAGCCACAGTCGCTTGGCTCATAAAAATCCTATCCTCATCTATTCACATCTCAGCAATAAAAAATCTTAATATGATGTTAAGATTTTTTATCCCCTTCCCTCTTCCTGCTTCATCATCATCTACCCAACCGACCGTTGTCCGACCGACCGAATGATCGTCTGCCTCACTCTTACACACGCTACGGCTACTTTCTCGCTCCAAACACAGAGCGCCCCTTATGCGGAGACTCCGCTGAAATACACGCGCCGAGCCATTGGATTAGAACCGGCATATTCATACTACTCATGTTTCAGGACAATCTATCTCCTGATGAAGTGAAGGGCAATCTATCTCCCTCTAGTAAGAAGACGTCGTGAAACATTGCACATGTTTTATTTATTGATTCTCTTTCTTCCTTGTTGAGATTTGGATCTGGTTGTAGTTCCTGCATCAGTTGCATTAATCTTGCCTCATTTTTTTGTTCCGCGTTCCCGATCAGATTTATATTACCTGCTTTTAGCAACTCGTATTCATTAAAGTTAGTAAATTCTACTGTTAATTTTCGTTCCAGGACGTAATCTTCGTCTGCCGCGTTTAAAATTGGTACAAAGGCTTTCCTGTTTTTCACGTTGCATAAGGTTTCGCTTATGTACACGTTTTGTGTAAGTTCCTTTTTATGAATTACGGCGGTGTGTGTACTATATTTGTGTTCAGTGTAATCAGAACTATTTTTATACCCTACACCCGAAGGGAGTAGGGTATATTCACCTTGTTCTTCCGTTTTTAACGCAGAGAAGGAGACGAGATAGATAAAGAAATGTATATATATTCTTGCTCAGCGTCACATCCTGAATCGATTTAGCCCTGTCCGTCTGTCTGTCAGAAAATTTGGCACAAATATTCTTTGTTATGTAGGGCTGTTTGGAATTGAAAATAGGCGAGATGGGTAAACAGCCACGCCTACTTTACATACGGAATGTAAAGGTACCTCGTTTCAAAAAATGTTAAAATCTGAATATTTAATAAACCGCGTGAGATATTAAGGTATAATTTTATTCCGGAACATATAGCGTCATTGTAAAGCTCAGAACGGTTGGGTGGTCTCCGAGCACAATCCGGCTCGAAGGACCAAAATGTAAAGTTCAGAACGGTTGGGTGGTCTCCGAGCACAATCCGGCTCCAGGGACCAAATGTAAATGCGAATTCACAAGTTATATTTCTTTAAGTTCACAATTTAATTCTTTAAGTTCACAATTCTTTCAATTAGCTTTTTAAAAACTATGATAAAAATACAATGCACAAAATTCAAAATTTATGACAAGTGTTTCAACCCGCACGCGTCAACTGGTTGATAGTAAGAATCGGAAGGAAATGACTGGTGTGGGTCCAGCGTCGATCGCTGGAAGCCGGTCAAATTGCGCCAGTTGAGCACCTCTGGCGACCGGCAGTTGGCGTTAACATACCGCCCGCCTTGCAGGACTGCAAACCCCCAAACCACGACAACTGGCGCCGCGCATCGGCTCGAGATCAATGTAGAAGGGTGTGGTGCGCCTCTCCGCACGTTCGGCAGCGCATGGGCTCTGGCAAGCGGGCAGCCGGTGCGAACGTGCCAAACAGTTTAGGCACACGTGCCGAGCTCGCGCCGTCAGATTTCGCTGCACAATGGTCTGCTGCAGGAACCGATGGCAGCGACGCAGCACATGCTGCCCTGCGCACAGAGGGCAACACAACTCTCGCTCCCGTCCATCAACTGGAAGCCTTAGGGCAGGTGGACGCCAGTCGTGTCTCCGGGCGGGAACTACGGCATGAGCGCGTCTTGGGGCCGGAACTGATGATGGCGGAAGTGCGCGTCTTGGGGCCGGCTCTCGTGGTGGACGCGGCAAGTGGCGCGGCGGATATCGCACCGACATCGCACGAACTCGCAGACTTCCGCGAATTCGGAGGTCCTCGTCATAAATGGACCTCTGTGCTGGGGCCGGACCGGAGGAGGCTTCCTCAGGCCGGACGAAAAAACTCTGGAAAGCTCGGGTCGGCGGTGTGGGCGAGCGCCGTGTCGTGGCAAACGCTTGTGCCTCGTCGGCCGAGACGTCGAGCAACAGGACGTCAGCCGTTGGGGACAGCTCCCGAGGACGGTGGGCAGCAATAGGCGGCGGGGCGGCGTAGATGGGCACCGCCCCGGGTGGTGCCAGCAGACGCCCTCTTCGGGTCCGCGCATATTGCCGGCGGATTAAATACATGTGAGCTCTGTAATGAGAAAATGTGTTAATAATGGGCTGTCATGTACAGGGTTCGTTGCTTCTTCCGATGTAGGATGCAAGGCTTGCAGGTATGAGTCGTCGTTTTGATAAGGTTGTAACTTTGGGGATCCAGAATTGGTTACGGACCAGACGAAGAACTAATTGGTTGCCTCCGTGTAGAGATATTTCGTGTATAAAACGAATGAGCAATCGCGAGAATTGGCAGCCGTATGGCAGAATAATCGGGTGCCGTTCGTCGAAAGGCAAGTTGGGACACGAGGACAACCGCCCACCAACGTGCATCGTGTTATCCGTGTGGAGAAAAGGGGTTCAACGAAAGTAAGCTGCTTTTAGATCGCAGCATCGTGTGGTTTTCGAGAGCGAAATGAATCTTCTGGCAGGAGATCGCAAGGCAGCGTTTAGTTTCCTTTATTTCTCCCGGTGGGAGGTGCAGGTTGGGGTGCGAGTGCAGGTGATGCTTTGTGGAGAAATCGATATACGTATGAGTATACACGTAGGGCTCGTGGCAGTGACGACAATCGTTTGAGAGGATCCTCATCGGTAGCGCAATGGGTGTGCAGCGTTTTGACAGTTTTCTCCTCGTGTGGTGACATATTCGTCGGAGGCGCGGAATTCGGGCCAGCGATTCTTGTCGTGGGCACGCCAAGCAGGTCCATTCCACCAGAGGGTGTTCTCAGCAAGATCTTGGGGCGTGGCACCGCGACTGGCTAAATCCGCGATGTTGTCCTGGGATTCAACATGAAACCATTGCGAATGCGGTACTTTCTCGATGATTTTTGCAACTCGGTTTGCCACGAACGTCGCCCAAACGCATGGGGATTTCTTCAGCCAGGCCAAAACAATGGTGGAGTCGCTCCAACTGTAGATCGTATAATAGGGCAGCTGTAGCGTAGGCACGAGAGTGTCAATCATCTCAGCTAATAAATTGGCTCCACACAATTCTAACCTGGGGAGAGACAAAGTTTTAATTGGGGGTACACGAGTTTTGGAGTACAAAAGGAAAACTGCGGGCATAGATGACCGCATTTTTCCTGTTTTGTTTACGCAGCTTTGATGACGATAGCTTGGACATCGAAGTAGAAGTCATCATGGGTCGCGTTCCAGCGAATTCCAAGCATTTTTGCAGTGCGGGAATCTTCTAGCGTCAGGAAATCGGAATGGAGCAGATGGGATGCCGGCAAGTCTACCAGAATGCCTTTATGGTGGGCAGTCCATTTGCGAAGGGCAAACCCTGCTGAGTGGAGAGCCGCTATGAGTTGGTCGCGGGTCTGAGTAGCTGTCACCAGGTCATGCGTGCCTGCGAACACATCATCCACGTACATGGAATGCTGTAGAATGTGTGACGTAAGCGGAAACTTGTGCTTCACCTCGTCTGCCAATTGAAGACGGGTGCGTATAGCAAGAAAAGGGGAGCAATTAACTCCAAATGTTACCGTTTGAAGCTCGAAGTCGGTAAGTTCGGACTTGTACGGGTCTCGGAAAAGAATGCGCTGATATGGTGTGTGCTTTGGGTCGACCAATATTTGGCGATACATTTTGAATGTCTCGAGGCCCCTGAGCGGAGCTTGTCTGGAAAGCCGATTTTAAAGGCAATGACACGATGTAGCGGTCGTCATCGCGTCTTCGCGTATTTTTCTTCGCGAAACTTTTCGGAGTGGGATAGCAATCTAGTTTTGGGAAGTTCCTCCACCTCCCAAAAGCGTTCGAACTGTTGTTCGAAGGTGACTTCGTTGTGTAAGCCGCTTTGATGTGTGCAGTGGCAGATTGAATGGTGGGAACCGGGCCAATTAGGATCCAACAGAACACGGTTTGCTGAGCCATGAGGTAGCCCAGCACTTGGCGGTGGATGCCGTCCAGCAGTATTGCTGGGTATAAATCGGCTCCGATGAGGACGAACCTGCTCGCTTTTGGAGAAGTTGACATCTGCGAGCTCGATGTCTTGAGGGAGGCCACTGAGAAGTGACCTGTCTAATGAGTAGGAGGGCAACCGCCCTGTAATTTGTGTGAGCACGAGCGCCGTCACGTTGATTTGAAAGTTGGGATCAAGTGGCGAATTCAGCAGAAAATCGCTCGATCTTGATATTTTTGCAGCAACAGTCTCGTTGAGACCTGAAACTACAGCTGTAGTTGGCTGCACTGGGAGCTTTAAGAGCTTTTGTATGCGTTCAGATATGAACGACACTTCGGATCCAGGATCAATCAAGGCGCGAGCGATGTAACATGTACCGTGGTGGCGTATTGTTACCATAGCAGTTCCTAAAAGAACTTGTTTGGGAGATTTCGCGAAACACACTTCATGAATGTCCTGTGGATTTCGTTGTTGCGTGGGGGGAGGAGTGGACTGTATATGCGTGGGAGGTCGCATCGAAGAATGCGGCCTTTCTTGCTGGGAAGCATGTTGAGTCGAACCTGGAATAAAGTTCGAATACGCAGGGACGTAAGTACGCGGAGCGTTATCATACCGTTGCTCTTGATATCGTTGCTGTGTGGGGGGAGGAGTGGACAGTATATGCGTGGGAGGTCGCATCGAAGAATGCGGCCTTTCTTGCTGAAAATCATGATGAGTCGAACCGGGAATAAAGTTCGAATAGACAGGGGCTTGAGCACGCGGAGCGTTGTCAAACCGCCGCTCTTGGTGTAAGGCACGTGGGGTCGAATCTGATGCAGAATTCGATGAGGATGGAGCGTGCTCACGATGCAAGAGGGTGTGATGCCTGCCGTTGCATTTGAGGCAATTAAATCTGCTTGGAAAGTTTTTCACGGAATGAGATCTGGCCAAGCAGTTGCTGCACAAGCGGTTTTTCTGAACGGTATTCAGCCGCTGTGGAACGGGCAAGCTGAGAAACTGAGAACAGGATCTCAACTTGTGCTGCTTCTGGCAAAGAGGGCAGCTATCTTGGGACACGAAAGGTGTTGACGCGTTTAGAGGCTGGAGTCGAGTGAGTCTGGAAGCGATGAGTGAGAAACGCATCCAGATCTGTCCATTTGGGGATCTCCGTTTTGTTAGTAAGAGATTGTTCCCAGAGGGAAAGCGTTGCTTCCTGGAGCTTGCAGGAACACAAAAATACTATTATCGCGTCCCAATGGGAGGTATCAACACCTTGTAGCGCGAGCGCGGCGAGAATATTATTGATTTCGCGCTGCAGATCTTTAATAGCGCCACCGGTTTCCTTCGTGATGGGGGACATGCCGGAGAGATTCTTCAAGTGAGCGTTGATGAGGACGTGCCTGTTTTCGTACCTGTCGGACAGATTTTTCCACGCTTGGGCAAAACCTTCGTTCGTGAGAGGGGATATCTGCACGATTTCTTTCGCTTCGCCCGTAGTTTTTTGATTCAGGTGGAAAAGCTTCTCAACCGGCGCAATTCTGGTGTTCTGGATATAAAGGGCCGTGAACATATCCCTAAAAGAGGGCCACGAAAGGTAATCGCCATGGAAGGCTTGGGTGTCGCGGGGGGCAGGCTGATATTGTAGCCGGACTGTGGCATCTCAGCAGGCACCGGCGAAGGGGTCGCTGCAGCCGGAGGGGACGCTGCGGCTTCGGTCAGTTGATCAATTTTTCCCGCGCAGCGCAGATATACCGCATAGCATTAGCGCCGCTTCTCCTTTACGCCTTCGAATTCTTTGCCTTTGTCCTTCGTCGAGTCCAGCTCCGCAAGCATCCTTTCATAGGCGCTTTTAATCAGCAGCCACTGTGATCGGATTTCTTCCCGCTGAATTACAAAGGTGTAAATGGTCGGGTCGTGGGCCAGCTCCAGCTCTTGTTTTAGTTGTCTATTATCTTCTTTTAGTTCTTGGAGTCTTTGGCATGCCTGCTCCAACGACGAGAAGTCCTCCTTACTTCGCTGTCTTGGCGTCCTATACCCCGCTGACGTAGAAAGTCCTCTATTTTGTAGGCGCTCCCTAAGTTCGTCTCTTTCAGCTTCCAATTCTGCTAACTGGCTGGCTTCTATTTCCAGTTCTGCCAGATGGTTGTCGTATCTATTCTTTAAATATCCAAATTGCCGTTTCCAGTGCTTTATTTCGTCTATGTTACTTTTATTTCTGTTGTCTAAAATATTTAGAAACTCATCCAAAACTGCATCTGCCTGTTCTACCTTCGAGTTATTCACTACGCTGCCAAGCTTGGCTCTGATTAAGTCTATATTTTCTTTATTATTAACAGTTAAATTTAAGTTCTCCCAAATTTTTTCTATTAATCTATCGATTTACCAAACGAGATCCTTAAAATCCTTATTTAAATCGTAAAATTTTTCCTCCCATTCATTTACTATTTGCATTTAAACTGACTAGTTACCAAAGCTGCAGCAATCAGCAATTCTCTTATTTGCTACTACTGACCTAATTCCCCTTTTAGAATAACAAAATCATGGCCAGCGACAGTGACTGCATTAAAACGAGCGTCGAATTTCTTGACTTGCTCCTCAGAATCGAACGAAATAAAGTTCACAAAACAAGAGACCACGCTTACAATTTTGCAAATGCCTTCGTTCTGACGCGCCAACAAGCAAAACAATGAAAACCACAGTAACTTTTGCGCTGAAATCTGATCCCAAGCAAAGTGTAAGCACCAACGCTTCACGTTCAAATTGTACAATTTGTTTCACACATATAAAACTGCTATTTCATTCATTTATTTCCTTAATCATTTATTACAACTGTCTACTCTTAAAGCATAGTTTTATTGCATCTCGGTAGTCCTTATTCCTGTTGTCGTGCTCTCCCTTTCGATTTACGTTGTTCAAAACGTTCTTCTAGGCTTCCTATTTCTTCCCATGCTCTGTGTGTCGTCTCCCATGGAACTGGGTTAGTGGCCCCTCGTACCAGGGCCCTGGTATGCTAGGCGTTTCCTGTCCTGCGCTAGTTTACCGCCACGACGCTTCTTCGGTGTTTTTTTTATGGCAGATGAAACCAAGCTCAGGGGATGCCCCCTACCCATGCAAAGCATTTGTTGGTTCCGAAGGGATGACAGGTTAGTGGGAAGGGGGAAAGAGGGAGTAGTGACGGTTTACACCTCGTTTAAAGTTTCGACGCTGTAAATGGGCGGGAAGACATGCGCACGGAGACTAAAAAAAATACCTCAACCGGAGGAATCAGGCCGGCTACTTCAGAGGAACATTTACCATGAAAGTAACGGTAAAATAATGACACACACCCTACATCACGACGACGCTCCAAGGTTTCAATAGAGCTGGATACTCTACTGTCCCCTATAAGTTTTATCGCACGACCTTGTATACTGTCCAGAAGCTGAAGATATGTTTTCGAAGCTCCCGACCAAATATGCGAGTTTTACTCCATTTTCGGACGGATATAGGTGGTGTAGATACAACGAAGGTCGGTTGGAGTGAAGTATTTCTTGCATCGCTTTAAAAAGCCTAAGCACTTGGCTGCTTCTTTCGATACATCAAAAATGTGATCGTTCCAACGAAGATCGCATTGTATTGACATGCCCAGAACATCAAGAGCCTCCGACTCATTAATATCCACCCCACCCATATTTAAAGGTGGAAAGTTGTCGCTCGCCAGACGCTTGTGGGTCAACAAATAGCATTGGGTCTTCCGCGCATTAAAATCGACCCGATTCGCTTGATTGGATTGTGTCATTCATAATTCTGCGTTTTCTATTGATCTCCAGAACAGAAGTACGCCTGGAGAATGAATAAGAATGACAAATGCTGCTGTCATCAGCAACCTAGTAGACGGGCTTTGATGTCAATGACAGAAGGTCATTGATAAAAATGAGAAAAAGTGTTGGAGACAGGACTGTTCCCTGCGGAACTCCAGCATTAATGGAGTGCTCTTCGAAAGCAAAACCGTCTATCACAACCCGAATAGAACAGCCGCTGAGGAAACTCGATATCTATCGAGTGAATGTATTACCGACACCATAAGCAGCCAGTTTAGACACGAGAGCTTTATGCCATACACGGTCAAATGCCTTGGAGATATCCAAAGCAATAACCTTATTCTCACCGAATTGGGAACACAACTTTCCTCTTTTAACAGCTCGCGTTCGAAAATGCATCTCAGGCATAGCATGAGATATACCATCAACCGCGGGCAGTGGTTGGCTACTCTCAGGAAGAGAGCAGTTTTCAGCAAACATTTTGGCTAATAAATTTGCCTTCTCAACCGAGTGAGTGAAGATCTGATCATCCTTGAGGAGACTTGGAATGGAAGATTGCGTCTGATTCTTCACTCTCCCCACGAACGACCAAAAGTTTTGGTACCCTCATGGTATTCAAGAACTCTACGTCTAAGGCGCTGTTCGTAGAGAACTTTTTCGCGCTTTAGAGTGGCATTGCACCAATTTCTGGCCTGATTGCGCAGCAGTTTTGTATCAGCAGTTTTGTTTAAACGCCAATTTCTAAATGCTTCCTTTAGATGCACTTTAGATCTAACTGCTTGTCTGCAAGTCGCACTAAACCAGGAATTGTCTTTTGGTTTAATGGAATTTCTTTTATTGGGTATGAAAGACCTCATACCAAATAAAATTATATTTTCTACCAATTTTGACGCAGCATTTATCTTTCTATCCTTGACACAAAATTGCCATTGAAACGGCTGAAAAAGAGGTTCACGCATCCCAATTAGCCTTCTCATAAAGCCACACTGTCCGCTTCGGACCTGGCTGATGAGCGGATTGAAGACTAGAATATGGGAAGGTAGGAGAAATTGTAGCGTAATCCGAATTACCAAGAGGTGCAAAAACATTCACATCATACTTGCTGTGATGTGAAGTTAGAAAAAGGTCCAGAATATTTTGGTTTTGTCCATCAATGCAGGGAAAGTGCGTTGGTTCCTTCACTAATTGAGTAAAATTATTATACTCAGCAAATAATTCAACATACAAACCCTCGGGTGTCGTTTGACTCGAATGACGTAGCCAATTGGAATTATGAACATTGAAATCACCAGTAACAACAATTTCACTGTTCGGCTACGATTCCACACTTTTAGAAATCGAATCAGAGAGACTGTCCAGTTTATCAAAAGTTGACAGCCTCTCCAGACCCGGGCTTCTATAAATGAAGCAGAAGTGCAGGATGTTCAACTGGATTTTGAACTTAACCCACATGAAGCTAAATTCGACATCCGTCGTGCAAAGGTTGTACGTCGTGCTGACACTGGTACGCAACATCACTACGAATGTATAAGGCGAGGCCTCGGTGTGGCAAAAAAAAGGTACCCCGGCATGTGAAAATCCAGTGGATCTGCACCCCCAGACACCTGGGTCTCACTTAGTGCCATTATATGCGATTGGTGAGTACAAATATGAGCATAGACCGCGAAGAAATTCGCCCTCAAGCCACGTACATTAGTGGAGTCTATACGGAATGTTGTCATCGCCACCCACTGTAAAGAAGTATAAGGTCAGCTGTACAAGCGGCCACGCGTACGTTGCAAGCAAAGCAAAACGCGACAAGACAAGTGTTATGATTTTATCTTGCCGCGCTTCAGCCCACGGTGCACTCACAGCCGCATGCACACCTAACGGACCAGGAAGAAGGAGGAGGAGTGAAAGCAAACGAAATTCTGAGCTTTACTGCGGAGAGCATAAAAAAGCCCCTCGCATGGTTCTCTGCGTCCCGTTTGATTGGCTATTTATTTGTTGTAATTTGATTAAGTTTTATTTATTTTTTATTAAGTTGTTATTATGTAGTGCACTATTGTTTGTCTGTTGTTGTGCGGTAAAGTGTTATTGTTGTGTTAAACGTATTTCGCGGCGTGGGTTTTCACTATTGTTTTAGGCTATTGTTTTAGATTTTATTTGCCCGAACACTGATTTTAAAAAAGTATTAGCGGCGAACCGTCCGCCTCCGTCCGCGTTCACATCACAACTTTTCAGTGTGCGTGCATGTAAGAGTGAATGTAAAAAAAATACTTAATTAAATTTACAACGAGTTTCTAATTAATTCTGAATTAAGTCCGTTTAAAACTCCCATTAAAATTTTCCTCAAACATTTATTTATTCTGTCAACATTTTCCACTTATTTTACCTTCACTACCGTTTTAAACTAATTTTAAAACTATTTAACAGCTCATAAACAGCTTTCCAGAGTGAAAGGGTCGACCTCAGCGAAGATTTGGTCCGGCGTGGAACGCCATTGGACAGACAAGGGTGCCGTGCCTGGTGCTGGCACTCCTTTTAATTATTTCACAATGGACACCAGGCCCAAAAATTCACTTTATTACCTTTAATTCCCTTCGAGCGATCCTCGGCTCGAAAATCCGGCTGCGCCAAAATGTTGTGGGTATTCCTGAAAATGTTGATCCTCCCAGTGAAAAACCAAAGTGCCTTCTATTGCTTTTTATTCTTCCTTCAATTGCAGCGGCGGTCTGCGCGCTGTGGGCTTACAATCAGAACTCTACTCTAAAACATTTTCTCGTTTCCAGTTAAGATCGGTCGACGTAGCCGTTGACTAAACTAAAGTGGATCGGTATGTCACAATTCCACTTATTTTGCAATAGTAATTTCTCAATATTAATATTTGATAATATTAACGTCGGCAGAATCAAATTGGGTACTTGACGCTCAACATCATAAATAGAGAACAACATGATACCAGATCTCATGCATAATCAAATGGCCGAAATCCGGAAGGAAGTGGATCAATACAAAATATTCCAATGGTACATATCACTATCAACACCAACTAACACCAACTCAATTGAAAACTTAAATTAAGGAAATTAGAAGCCATCTTACACCAAGATTGTTCCTTCCCACTGATCCAGATGATCTTCTTCAGTTATATAAACTCATGAACACCAAGGGTACATTAAAAGATGATCATGTGATATTCGTCATAACCATTCCTTTAGATGGACTAGAAGATTATCATTAATTCAATTTAGTACCTCTTCCAATACCTCTTCTTCCAGCGGCAACAAACAATTCAAAAGAATTGTACCTAATACACAAATCTTAGCCATTAACCCCATCGTGACAAATATATACCCACGAGCTGGGGCAAACTCAAAGCCTGCATCTTGATAACAAATCAATATATATGCTGTAGCGAACCAACAGGTTGATACAAATGTCATATATAGTATATTTTATTTTTGCTTAAACTAAAATATAGCTGCATTTAAGAATAATTACTAGCATTTAAAATAGAACTAAGTTAGTATTGGGAATTATAGTAATAAGCATTCGAATTAATAGCATTAAAATAAGGAATACACAAGAAAGAATAAGCTAAACAACAACAAACCAGAATTAACTAAAAAGAACAACAAAACCAGAATTGAACCAGGAAATTGTAAAAACAAATTAAGCCCCGCAACACACGATAATATATACATACGCTCAGAGATAAGACATACGCACAAGTAGAGCAGCGGCAATTCTAAAAATAGAATCATGCGACCAGATTATTTTCACTTTCGCTGCCGTTGATCTAAAAATATAATCAAGCATTCAGCTCACCCATATTTTCTTTCGCCCCGCACAAGCTGCATATGATTCTCACTAAGTTTTGAGCAGCATGCGCATTTAACGAATAGTTTGTGCAAGACCAGTCAGCCTTCTGCCGGTAAGCAAAGACTCAATTCTTGCTTGCTATAACAGAAACTCCTTTTGCGTGGAGCAGTTGACCACCTGGTTCGACAGCCCCAACTATCGCATAACGAGTGGCTCATATTTGAAACGGGTTAATCAACTCGTAATACATTGAGTAGAGTAGAAGTAGTTGCCGGCGTATCATAAGCTTATTTTAGGAGTATCTTTGGGGGTATTTAGGACTATCCGGAATCATTCCTCAGGGAATTTCAAGGCTTCGGCCGGAATCATTCCTTCGGGAATTTCAAGGCTTCGGCCGGAATCATTCCTCCGGGAAATTCAAGGCTTCGGCCGGAATCATTCCTTCGGGAATTTCAAGGCTTCAGCCGGAATCATTCCTCCGGGAATTTCAAGGCTTCGGCCAGAATCATTCCTTCGGGAATTTCAAGGCTTCGGCCGGAATCATTCCTCCGGGAATTAAGGCTTCGGCCGGAATCAGTTCTTCGGAGCTTTCACCCGCATTGTGAGCGGCCTTCTGCCGCGGAGCACTCAGCTCCTCCGACTTTGTATTCACCAGCATTGTAAGCGGCCCTCTGCCGCGGGGCATTCGGTCCCTCCGTCACCTGTACACCCGCAAGCATTGTAAGCGGCCTTCTGCCTCGGAGCACTCGGCTCCCCGTCTCCTGTACCGACAAACTATTGTACGCGAACCTCTGTCGCCAGGCATTCGGCCTGACAAACCAATTGTAACCAGAGGCGTAGAAAGTAAGATTGTAAATTTTGTAAATTGGATAAAATAATAATAAATAAAGACAAAAAAACGAACACCAACCCGCATACGTCCGAGCTGAATTTTCAGTGATAGATTTGCTCCATAGCAAATCGTGTGTAATTCTTGACCGTCGCGGTGGTTGGAAATTTGAGGGTTACGAGATCCCCCAAAATGGACCCTAGGGCGACTGACGCTACCCCAGCTGTAAACAAAAACTCGTTACAATGCTAAAACAAAGAGATAACATATTGTACTGAATCACAAACTTGCAAATGTGAACTCTAACTGATAACCAATAAAAGAGCATCAAGGAGTAAATGAAATTTGCAAAAAAGGGATAACACCCAGATTTTGTAATAGAGCCAGGTCGGAAGTTATAGGTTTAACCCTTAGGAACTTTTTTGATATGAATATAGCAGATAGGAGGGTATCCACTGAATGTTCCTTTTCATATTTTGTTTTAGGTTATTTAACAAAGGTTACTTAACAAATCTAACCCACTTTATTAGGTTATTTAACAAAGCTAACTTGACTAACAGTGATATAGAACCCTCAAGCAGTCCATACAGCGCACCAATCGTGTTGATGAGAAAGATGACTGGTGAATGGCGATTATGCGTAGACTACCGCCAGCTTAACGCCCGATCGATTCCAGATGCATACCCTATGCCGAGAATTCAGCACATTTTGGAGCGGCTGCGAGATGCAAAATATGTCAGCAGTCTTCACTTAAAGAGCGGGTACACGGAATTTACTGTACCTGGAAGAGGACTATTCCAGTGGAGGGTGATGCCCTTCGGTTTGGAGCCTAAAGCTTTCGCTTACCTGGACGACATAATTGTGACACAGGTGTTCACCGGTGTCACTGGTGTCATAAAAGGGAAACTACACAACCGACAGGCAAAAAACAAACGACTCGAGAATATTCACAAGTTCGCGAGCACATATTTGGCGACTTCACCCCGGAAGAAATGAAGGTAGTATTTCACAGCGAATTGTCCTCCCAGCCATCAACTTCGCGAACCAAATTGGATTCAAAACGGTGTGCTGAACAGAATAAATCCGAGTGGCTTAACTACAGCAAAAGTAGAACAGTATAAAACACAGAAAGCACAACAAAAGTAACAGGGTGTTGGACCGCGAAGGCCAAGAATTTACGATGGGAAGATACCACAATGCATGCGATCTGCAAGAAATAACACATTAGAAGGGAAAAGTCAAAACTTAAAGATTTGTAAACGAAGACAAATCGAGCATAGAAATATACTAAAATTAAGACTTAAAAGTTAAAACTGAAAATTTAATTAAAACTGAAATACCTTAAAAGTATAATTTAAAGATTGTAAATAAAGATAAATCGAGCATAGAAATATTTTAAAATCAAAACTTAAAATTACAACTGAAAATTTAATTGAAACTGGAATATCTTAAAAGTAAAACCTAAATGAAGTTAAATTGAGCATATATATATTTTAACAAGTAAGAGTGTTGTCTTCGGCCTGGCCTAAATCTAAATACCCTACACCCGAGTAACTGAAAAAATTATAATTTCGCCACTTAACAACTTTCTTATAAGTAGGCGGACCACGCCCATTTCGGGAAAATGTTTTTGTAATGTTTCTAGGTGCTGCTAGATAGAATTACAAAGGTATTAATATTTTGAACCGTTTATGGGATATTGACAACTTTTGTATAAGTGGGCAGACCACGCCCATTTTTTGTATACAAATTGGTAATACGCGTAGATACCTCGTGATTCGTATTTCGTATTAATATCTTATACCGTTTAAAAGATATTGACAACTTTTTTATGAGTGGGCGTGGCCCGCCTCATGGTTTTTTCAACCATTTTAGTAATGACGCTATATGTTCCGGAATAAAAATATACCTTAACACCTCACACGGTTTATGAAATATTCAGATTTTAACATTTTTTGAAACGATGTGCCTTTACATTGCGTATGTAAAGTAGGCGTGGCTGTTTACCGATCTCGCCCATTTTTAATCTCAAACAGCCATATATAACAAAGAATATTTGTGCCAAATTTCATCGCGATATCTCTTTCCGTTCTCCCGTAATCGAGATTTAAACAGACAGACAGACATACATACAGACAAACGGACGGACAGGGCTAAATCGATTCAGGATGCTGAGCAAGAATATATATACATTTCTATATCTATCTCGTCTCCTTCTCTGCGTTACAAACGGAAGAAAAAGTGAATATACCCTACTCCCTTCGGGTGTAGGGTATAAAAATGAAGACTTACAACTTATATAATTTAAAATTATTACAAAATGTAAACTGAAATTAATGTTTCTTCTTTTTGAAAGAAAATGAAAGGTCGATGTTAACGAAAGGACTGTACTTTATTCACTGAAAAATTGTCTTAGCACATAACGTCTTGTACACTAAATTCTTACATGAATAACAGGAAAACCGGTTTGGTTGTATCATTGCGTGGAAATAAGACAAAAGACACAAGCAATAGATTACTTACAAATTATGTACATCTAGGTTTACATATGATACATAGATATGTTAAAGTGATACGTTAATTTCCAAACATAAACCACCCCCCAAACGTTGTTTCTACAGCTAGAAGGTGGTAACGCAATTTTGGTTATCGGCCTCTTGTAAACTCCCTTTTCTGATGTTATGGTCACCACTCTGACTTTGCTGTCCTGTCCCGGATGGACTGCTATGATGCGGCCCAATAGCCATTTGGTTGGTGGAAGGTTCGGCTCCTTCAGTAGTACGATGTCTCCCATTGCGAAATTCATTTGAGGCTGCTGCCATTTTGGTCGATGTTGTAATGACGTAATATATTCATTCGACCACCGTTTCCAAAAACCCTGTAACATTGCTTGCAACCAGTTCCAATGAGCTCGACGAGAGGTTGGCTTGACGAAAGTACCTGGTTTCGGTATGGCCGTATAAGGCTCTCCAAAAAGAAAATGCGACGGAGTTAACGGATTAATCTCCGTGTCAGATATGGTGCATAATGGCCTACTGTTAAGAATAGCTTCGATTTGCGTAAGGACTGTGTAGAGTTCGTCGAAGGACAGAAGACTATCGCCTACCACCCTTCGTAGGTGGAGTTTTATTGATCTTACACCCGCCTCCCAAAGCCCATCAAAATGTAGGATGAAGTGCCAATTGGTTCCATCTTCAGCTAATGATGATCTGATGTCTGCATTCGTCGTTTGGTCTTGCAACAACCCGAGAATTTCATCCAAACTTCGCCGAGCACCGTGAAAATTTGTTCCATTGTCTGTGTAGAGATTACTGCACTTACCCCGACGACTTGTGAATCTTTTAAATGCTGCAATGAAAGCATTTGAGGTCAACTCACTTACCAACTCTATGTGTATAGCTTTTGTCGACATGCATACAAAAAGGCATATATATGCTTTGGTGATTCTTGGGCGTTTACAAGTTGTCATTTTTATTTTTAGAGGACCTGCAAAATTACACCCGCTATTGAGAAATGGTCGACTTGGCTGCACACGTGCAGGTGGCAAGTTAGCCATTATTTGCACCGAAGTTTGTCGCCGAAGTTGAAAACAGCGTCTGCATTTGAACACAATGGATCTGACCAAATTTCGAGCACCTATAATACAAAAGTGTTGGCGAAGAATCACAAACAGCTCAGTTACGCCTGCATGCAGATAGGTTTTGTGCATATTTATGCCGATCAGCTCCGCTATATGGTGGCGTGGTAGAATAATAGGTAGAATATATAAGTGGTGGCGTGGTAGAATAATTGGATGTTTCATACTGTAGGAAATATTCGTGTTTTGAAGTCTACCGCCCACACGTAACAGACCGAATCAATAAATGGTGAGAGTTCGAATCAATAAATGGTGAGAGTATGAGGAGTGGATCCTTTTTATGAAGCATTTGTTGACCTAACAACTGCGTCACTGCACTTGCAAAGATTTTTCTCTGTACGGCTATAAGTACTCTCAATTTGGCTGAATGCAGTTCTTCAAACGTAGGAGGGACCTTAACTGCCTTAAGTCTACGTTGCAATGTCAACAATCTGCAAACATATGCAACAACTCGAAGTAATCGATTCCATGACGAACATCTGTCGGCGGCTTCCACTAGTACGGATATCTTGTCTTCTGACCCCAAATTACATAATACAGCCTGTTTCTTCTCCCAAAGCACATCTGCTGAACACTGAAGTTTATTCTGATCTTTAAATTTATATGAAGGCCACTTATCTTTGTTAAACTGCAACCATGGAGGTCCGTTCCACCACAAATCATGCTTGACTAGTTGATCTGGCATTATTCTACGCGATGCACAATCCGCCGGATTCTGACGGGTGTTTACGTAATTCCAGCAAGGCCGTGCAATCGTATCTAAAATTTCCTCCGTGCGATTGGCAACAAACATTTCCCAGGTGCGAGGCGGTGATGATAACCAGTGCAGAACTACTTCAGAGTCAGTCCAAACATACAGTGCCGCCTTGGAAACGTCGATAGTGCGTTTGACTGCTCCAAACAATCGGCAAAGAAGCAACGCAGCGCAGAGCACCATACGAGGAATTGAAATTGATTTTAATGGTGCATCTCTTTACTTAGCCGTAATTATGTTTATCAAGGGTTTTGAGCCATATGAACGAAATACCGAATAAATAACAGATGCATAGGCAACTGCTGATGCGTCGCAAAAGCAATGTATTTCTCCGTCTGGCATGGAGATGTAAATGCGTCTAGGAATTGTAATCGTTTCGAAATGGTGAATCGACTGCCTCAGTTCTTGCCATTGCTGAACTATTTCCTTAGGAAGTGAATCGTCCCAGTTTACATTCAACAACCATAATTTTTGGAATAAAATTTTCATTAAAATTGTTGATGGTGCCAACCAACCATAAACATCAAATACTTGAGAAACTTCAGATAAGATAAGCCTTTTTGTAACAGTTTGATTTGTTCGTTTCGCAGCTCGAAATGAATATACATCTGAAGCAGGACTCCAACAAAGTCCGAGAATCTTTACGACTTTGTCCATAGATTGACCAGTGTTCAAAAGGGAGGCTTCACCACTATCAACTGACAAACTGGACAGAAACTCTTCAGAATTTTAATTCCATTTACCATAAATTCCAAGCGACTCCGCACCCACCATTATATCATCGACGTAAATATTATGAAGGATTACGTCCGCTGCGCGCGGCAGTTTGGTTTTGTTACCGATTACCAGTTGCTGCAATACTCGGACTGATAAAAAAGTTGCGGAGGTCGTTCCATAGGTCACAGTACATAACCGAAAATGCTGAATGGGTTCATCCACACTGTTTATCCACACAATTCGCTGATAATCCCGGTGCTGGTTGGCAATCCAGATTTGTCTAAACATTTTCACTATGTCAGATGTAAAAACGTAAGCAAATCGTCGAAATCTAAGCGGGACGCCAAACAGATCACGCTGAATTGGTGGGCCAATTAAAAGGGTATCGTTTAGGGATTTCCCAAATGAATCTTTATGTGACCCATCAAAAACTACCCTTAATTTGGTGGTTGAACTATTTGGATTGAAAACAGAATGGTGTGGAAGGTAGTATTGCGGTTGAGTTGAAATGTATTCTGGTTTAACTGGTTGCATATTCCCCAATAAAATATATTCTTTCATGAATTCTACATACTTGGTTTGAAGTTCTGGAGAATTTGTTTTCCATGCCACGCAAACGTGAAACAGTATCCCCGAAAGTGGTGTTATTTGCCGTGAATGGAAGCAACGTAGAGTCCGTCAGCTGAACGAGTATGTGTTCGCGAAAGTTCATTCCAGCAGGGTCGTCCTGGTTGGAAGTCGATTCTTTCATTTGACCTTCTTCAATTTCCCAGAATTAATGCAAAAGCTTGTCGACGTTGAGCACAATTGTATACGAAGTAAGATTTGCTGATATATTATAGCAATGGCCAGCAACAATCCAGCCAAACACTGAATTTAACGCATAGAGATGTGGGTGTTCAGGAAAAATTTTTCCATCTAGAAAGAGTGACCACACAATATCAGCACCCAAAAGCAACTCGACTGATCTTGAAACACCAAAATGAGGATCAGCCAAATTTAGGTGCGAAATAACCTCTCCACTTTGAATTGACAAATCTCGACCCGGAATTTCAGACGTTATCCGCGACAAAACGTATGGGTGGACATCGATTTCAAAATCACGAACCCGAGAACATATTTTAATGCGAACTCTTCCTTTGGTCACAATGATGTCGGTGTATCTATTACGGAAAGTGACGTGTTTGCAGTTGATGCCTTGGAATTTGTAGCACTCCCAGAAGTATGAATTGACACTGATAGTGAAGAGTGTACCAACGTATGATGGCGAGCATTGCATACCCGACAACGAAAAGAAGAATTGCATCTTGCTGCATTGTGTCCCTTTTTAAGAAAATTAAAACAAAGCGAGTCTTCTTTGGAAAACTTCCTGCGCGATTCAACACTAAGAGACGCAAACTCTTGGCATTGTGCTAATTTACATTTTAGGCAAGCTTGTTACGAGTTGTTGGCAACATGAGCTCTGATCACCGACTGCTTGTTCAGGTTTGACGCACCTATCATGTCATTAGACACAAGCTGATTAAATCGACCTTCCAAATATTTTAAAAGCTGATAAATTGTCACACCAGGAGTAGAACTGCATAATTCGAGCCATCCCTGACGAGTTTCGGAGTCTAGCTTTTTACATAATAAATAAACTAACCAAGAATGCCGAGTATTCGATGAAATTCCACTGAGTCCGCGTAGACATTCATCGGCTCCGTCGATAATAGTTCGTAGTGTGCGCGAATTTGATTTGTGCGTGCTTGGTAGATCCATAAATAATTTGACATACGACAGTACCACGAGATCAGGACGATCGTATCTCCTTTCCAGTTTGTCCCATGCCTCTGCATAGGTTTCCTCACATATTGGAATGTTTTTAAGCAGAGTGGCAGCTTCACCGCGTAAAAATGACACTAAATAGTAAAATTTTTAGGTAGAGTTAAATGCGGCTTATTGTCAACCGATCCAACAAACAAATCGCGAAAACTTGTCCATGCACTGTAATCTCCCGAAAATGGTGGAATAACAATTTTGGGTAAAGCAACCTCGTTCGCGATAGGCATTATTCCCGCAAGACGTTGAAATAGTGTATTTTGCTGAGCCGCCAACCTGTCAATTGCATCACCTGCTGTTTGTGTCGGCTGAGAAGTAGTTGCTTGTTGATTTACTTGACCTTGACATTGACGAATTGCGCTTAAAAGAGAAGCACGAGTGCATAAATATTTCGTTTCTACTTGCTCAAATGACCCGCTTGCAGCTTCCCCCGCTGTTCCGCTATTCACATTCTCGTCACCAACTGTATGCTCATACTCAAGTTCGCACAAATCATCTTCGATTTTAATAAATTCTCGCCAATAATCGTCCAATGCCTTTAACCTCGATTCAAGCTCTTCTACCCTCGTAGTTTCATCAATCTGCTCAATATAATTAGAAATGCGTGTAATACAACCTTTTACCCGTCCTCGCTTTACTCTTAGTGCTTTTAACGGCATTTTTCACAAATTATTTCCAAAATAATCCTATGGCGACGAAGGACCAGACAATGTTAACGATAGGACTGTACTTTATTCGCTGAAAAATTGTCTTAACACATAACGTCTTGTACACTAAATTCTTACATTAATAACAGGAAAACCGGTTTGGTTGTATCATTGCGTGGAAATAAGACAAAAGACACAAGCAATAGATTACTTACATGTACATCTAAGTTTACATATGATACATACATATGTTAAAGAGATACCTTAATTTCCAAACAGTCGTGGAAAAGGAAATAAAAAGAGAAAGATTTCTCTTTTCTTCCCCGAAGTAGGAAGGGAGTGTGACGACCAAAATTTCTACGAACTAAAATTACTCTTAATGCGATTTTGCAATTAGCGGATGAGGTATTTCACTCTGAAAACGAAATTCTTTTTATTTTAACTAAATTACCAAGACCGGCTAGAAAATACATTTTCAATTCTCCGCCAAAAAGGTGAAAATAATAAGATTCCATCTGGTGCAGAAGTAAACGGCATCATAAGCAAATTGATGTCTTGCAAATTAGTTCAATCATCATCTTAGGAAACTGTGAAGTTGGTGCAGAGAATATCCCTAATCCTTTTGATAATATATTTCCCGATGAAGATATTAGTGGTTCTCTATGTGAACTTGGCGAATCTGCTGAGTTGTAACTGAAGATGGTACACATGAAATCTTTATTTTAGACCAGAGGTCCCCAAACTTTTTTGTCTCGTAGACCACTTGCCATGTTTTTCGATTTTGAGTAGACCCCCCGAGTAGTAGGGATATGTACCTTCTAATCCATAGCACCTCCTGTGTATTTCGCAGGTGCCACCTCCAAAGGTAGATGTGTGTGTGTGTGTGTGTAAGAGTGAGACGGTGGGCGTACTGTATGTAAGAGTGAGAAAGAGGATTGAAGGTTGGAAGTTGGCGGCTAGCGGCTGGCGGCTATTGGCTATATGGCGGTTGTTGTAGTTGTTGTTGTAGTTTTAATGTTTGTATGTAGGATACAGAGCTGAGGAAATGTGTGTGCTAGCGGGTGACAGCTTGCTAAGCGGAGGCTGCTTAAGCAGAAGCTGTGTAAGCAGAAGTAGTGTTGTAGTTGTTGTTTATTTAATTGTTTCGTTTTTTAAAACGCTGCCCCAGAAGTATAGTAATGTAAACATTAATGGGGTTCAAGCTGTGGTTCGCATCCACGATCTGAAGCGCGGAGTTTTTATTTTAAGAAATTTAATATTTATATGTAGGATACAGAGCTGTGGAAACGAGTACGGGTGTGTATAGCGGCTGCGTAAGCAGAGGTTGTGTTGTTAGTAGGAAGTGTACTAAAATGTTAAGTGGCTGCGTGCTCCGTATCTTGGCAGGCATGCGGTTGACGCAGAGAGATGTTTGAGGAAAATTTGACACCTCTGTTTTAGCTGTGAAGTATTTTAAATACCACAGGGAGGTCGATAATTTTATTTTATGACTTGTAAAAGAATATCTTTTTTTTAATACCGAAACAGGCGGTCTAACAAATTAGTATAAACATTTTTCAAAATTTATTACATACTAAGGTTTTTTAGTGATATAGTGTGATTGAATGAGGGTAGGATGTAGAGTGAATGTCAACGTGTGACTTTTGTTTTGCTCGTTTTGTTTATGAGAGAAGGAGAACTCCTTGGTCAGTGGAGTTATTTTAAGAAAATTAGTATGAATCATCAATTTCCCAATCGTTTTGTATACTATTATTGTTGTTGAAATTTAAGAGAGTTGAATCGCTACGGCGGAGGAGTATAAAAGGAGCAACAAGTTATTACAAAACTTCATTAATCGTTTTATTCTCCAAGACATCAAGTCGTGTGAGCTCCAAATAACTTTTGAGAAAATTGTCATATATTTTATACAGTTTAAAAGTATTAATTAAATTATAATTATATTTCTAACTAAAAATAGTAAATAAAAAATTATTAACTATTATTCAAATTGGATAAAACGCATTAGTTTACAAAACTAAAACCCAGAGCATTCACAAAGAGTACTGTTGGCTTTGCTTTCAGTATTAAACGAAGTATCGAGAAGAACACACGCGTTTTCAGTTTGCTCCGCTCACGGTCTCGATACGCCCGCAACATTTATGGTCCTTCGAGCCGGATACTCGCAAAAATTAATACATAACCGCAAAGTGAATCGATTGCTTGGTGGAGCAATCACCATTGCAGAAATTATTCTTGAATTATTGAACTTGGAAATTATTCAGGCTGATTCTTAAAAACATCGTGAAACTTTTCTCATTCTCTTTGTGCGTGACCGCTACTTGAGAAACCAGTTTGCTTTCGTTGTGCGCCCGTTTCGGTTCACTCGGCTGATTCTTAAAAACATTGTGAAACTTTTCTCATTCTCTTTGTGCGTGGCCGCTACTTGAGAAACCGGTTTGCTTTCGTTGTGCGCCCGTTTCGGTTCATTCGGTTGAGTTTTGTTCATTGCTTAACGGCAAAATGTCAAGCAAAAATCAAAAAACACGTGATTCCGCACTGAACGCCCTAAAGCGATATTTGAGCAAAAGCAGCCATGTTCCGCACGAAACAGACATCGAATCGATTTCCAGCTATCAGCAGCTATTAGCAGAGCAGTGGACTCGATTCAATTTAGCTCAAGACTTGGTTGAAGCCGCGTGTGGAACCGAGCAATTTGCAGAAGAGGAGGAAGCTCGTATCGAAGCTGAAGCAGTGTATTCAACAGCGGCTGCCAATTTCAATAGATTAAAGAAAGCACTTATCGAGCCTCCAACAAGTGAAGTCGTCACGTGTCCAGTTTCATCACATATTCGATTACCAAAAATGGACTTGCCAACATTTGCAGGTGAGTCCACAGAATGGATCCCTTTTCAAGATGCCTTTTTATCCTTAGTAGACGCAAACTTAAGTTTGACCAATGGACAAAGGCTCCATTATTTCCGAAGCTGCTTAAGAGGGGAAGCGCTGAACTTAATCAGCAGTCTTAAGGTTTGCGACGCGAACTACAACGAAGCATGGGAGATACTAAAATCGCGATACAAGGTAATGCGCATAATTGTGGAAGGTCATCTCTATTCGATAACGAGCTTGAACAAAGCTGCCGCTGACTCCGCTAAGTCTATTAAAGAAATCTTAGACCCTATTCTACAACATACATTAGCTTTAAAGGCTTTGGGTCGACCAGTTCATTTGTGGGACGACTGGCTTGTTCATGTGGCCGTACACAAATTATCGCTTGAAACAAGGAAGCATTGGGAATTGTCGCTTCAAGACGACGAACTACCTACGTTCGATGATTTAAAGTGTTTCCTTGAGGCAAGATGCCGTTCTCTTGCCTTGTTGACAACCAACGTCACCACAAGCGTCGCGCCTTGCAGAATGCAAAGGGTGATCCTAAAAAGGCTACTTACGCACTTTATGCGGTAGATCAAAAGCGCAATTCTTCCGTAGTGTGTACTCATTGCAAAGGTGAACACAAAATCTACGACTGTGCACTATTTTCTAACCTGGGATCGAGTGCCAAGTTGAAATCCTTCAGGATGCTGCAGCCTGCTTAAATTGTTTAAGTGCAGGCCACATAAAAAGGAAGTGTCGCAGCTATTCATCCTGTCGAATTTGCCATCAACGTCATCATACATTACTCCATGATTCTTTTGCCGTCGCTGCAGAAGCTAATGCCACCGATAACCATGATGCCGCTAATTGCTCTGCCATTTTGGGTTCCAACGCTTCCAAAACCAATCAAGTCATCGCCGCTTCTGAAGAAGGTTGCCCAAACTCACGAACCACATTCGCCGCCACTTATTTACTTATTCCAGAAGTACGCAAGGGAGCTATAGGTACCTCTATGGCACAGCGCACCGTCTTTGGCTGGACATTATTTGGATGTGTAAGTAATATTCAGCCCCACATTACTAATGCGCACATTCAGGTTTTACATTGCGAATTATCCCATACATTGTGTAAATTATGGGAGATAGAAGAGCCAAGAAAGCATAGACACCTTACTGCTGAAGAATCATTTTGCGAAAGGAATTTCGATTCCACTCATTTACGGACGAAAGACGGCCGCTTTGTTGTTGAGCTTCCGCTAAAATACAACGTTCCTTTAGGAGATTCGCGAAGCTACGCAGTTCAGAGTTTGATTCGCATGGAGAGACGATTCTCGCAAAACACTTCGCTGCGCGAGAGCTACTTGGAGTTTATGCGGGAATTGATAGACATGAAGCACATGGAACGTGTATTTGACATGTCAGAAAAATCATACTATATGCCCCATCACGCCGTCGTGAAAGATACTAGTGCTACAACTAAGCTACGCGTCGTTTTTAATGCGTCTGCGAAAACATCTTCGGGTTGTTCGTTAAACGATGCCTTATATGTTGGGCCAACGCTACAAGAAGACCTCTTTTCTGATACGATTCAGAACGCACCGCTATGCCCTAAGTGCAGACGTGGCAAAGATGTATAGGCAAGTCTATATTTCTGAGAAGCACGTGGATCTTCAGCGAATTGTGATTACATACACAAGATTATACAAGATTACCGCATGCTACGCGTTACATACGGCGTAGCAGCAGCGTCTCATTTAGCGGTTAAAGCGCTGCAGCAAACAGCAAAAGCCGCTTTAGAAACTCACAACGCGGCCGCAAAGGTGATCCTACGGGATTTTTATGTAGACGATCTTCTTACTGGAACATCAACAATCGCCGACCTGCAAACGCTACAAAAAGACGTGTCAAATATACTGAAAACCGGGGGGTTTGAATTGAGAAAGTGGGCATCAAACGCGGCAGAAGTGACAGCTCATTTACCACGCACAACAAGAGAAATACCGCATTCCGTCGCTGATAAAAAGGAGGTGCAGGCGTTGGGTCTAATTTGGAATACGGAAGACGATTTTCTAACGTTTGCGATAAACATAAAAGACTCGCCATCGCTTTGGACGAAAAGAAAATACCTATCATACGCTAGCACTCTTTTTGATCCATTGGGACTTCTCACTCCATGCACAGTTAAGACGAAAATTTGGTTTCAAGAGATTTGGCGGACCGATATCGGATGGGATGATTCGGTGCCTCTCGGCATAGCAAAGGCCTGGGAATCTTATCGCCAAAACATTAAGCTGCTGTCAAAAATCAAACTTAATCGCTGGTTAGGGTGTGGAATTGAAGGCTTCCGGACCGAGCTGCATGTCTTCGCCGATGCCTCGCAGCTAGCTTATGCCGCAGTTATGTACGCCCGAACAAGGCATAGTAATGGTGATATAACTGTCAATTTAACTGCTTCGAAGGCTAAGGTTTCGCCGCTCAAGGTGATATCGCTACCACGGTTAGAGCTCTGCGCAGCGTTTTTGGCCTCAAACCTTACGAAAAGAGTTTCAGAGTGCTGTCAGAGTAATAACTTCCCGATATTTGCTTGGACTGATTCTTCCATCACACTTGCGTGGTTGCAAGCCCATCCCAGTCGATGGGTAACGTTTGTTGCTAACCGCGTAGCCGAGATTCAGGAGGTCTTGCCTCCGCATTGTTGGACTCACGAACGTTCCGAACACAATCCAGCTGATTGTGCATCGAGAGGCGTCGAACCAGCTGAACTTATACAACACGAGCTGTGGTGGGGCGGCCCATCATTTTTGAAAGGGTCTGATGAGTTTTGGGATAAAGCTACACCCGCTGAGTACACTACAGAGCTTGATGCTCGTAAAGAATTGAACGTTCACGTCGCCTCGCTGAGCGAACCGTGGTCGCTTATAACAAACTACTCTTCATATTGCAAGCTGAAAAGAGTTACCGCGTATATTATACGTTTTTGTTCTAAGTTAAAGGCTTCAACTCGAGTAAAGACCTCTACAGTTATTGGGCCCCTAACCTACCAAGAGGTCCTCAACGCAGAATATGCATTAATAAGGTACACTCAAAATTACTATTTTGCTAATGAAATTTCCTGTTGTAGAGATAATAAACCAATACCGCTCCGAACAGCCGTTTTTGGACGGAAACCGAATTTTGCGCGTAGGAGGAAGAATAAGCCGCGCATTAGTTTCTGTTGATGTGAGGCATCCACTGATATTGGCCAAGAATTGCCCACTCGCGAAGCTGATAAGCTCGATACATGCATACAATCGCAATCTCTCGCAACAATCTATGTCGGATTTATCACTGCATAGGGTCACTTATGCGCGCAGTTTTCAGTGTAGTGCCGTGGACTTGGCGGGCTCTTATTTGTACAAATTCAGCAAGGTAGAGGCGCAAAATCGATTCGAGGATATATTTGCTCATTCATTTGCATGAGCACTGGGGCTATGCATTTGGAGCTCGTGGGAGATTTATCTACAGCCTCATTTGTTAACAGCTTTAAAAGATTTATCAACCGCCGTGGCTACTGTAAGACAATGCACTCCGATAACGGCACGAACTTCGTTGGAGCAGAAAGAGAGCTGAGAATCCTCTTTGAGCGATGCATGGCTGACGATAAGCTAAGAAATTTCTTCAATGAGTCCAGCATAGAGTGGCATTTCAATCCACCCAATGCGCCGCACATGGGCGGTTATTGGGAGATTGGCATCAAACGCGTTAAATACCACCTTAAACGCGCGATATCTGACGCTCTGATGACCTATGAAGAGTTTAACACATTGCTCACCGAAATCGAGGCCTGCGTCAATTCGCGCCCTTTATGCGCCCATCCAACGGACGATTGTCTTACACCTGGTCACTTCATTGTGGGCGAACCGCTAAAGTCTATACCCGATCCCGGAACGCAAGATTTTAAAGGCACCTTGCACCAACGCTGGCATGCTATCTGTCAGATGAGGCAACATTTTTGGCGCCGTTGGCGAGATGAGTATCTCGTTAGTTTACATCGTCGCTCTAAATGGTTTCGTTCTTCACCTAACTTGGAGAAAGATGACATCGTTATCGTCCTCAACGAAGCCACCCCTCCAACAAAATGGAAATTGGCCAAGGTCATAAAATGCCATCCTGGAGAGAGGCGTTAGAGTCGTCACATTGAAAACTGCCAATGGGGAGCTTGTTCGGCCAGTCGTAAAACTTTGTCTTTTGCCAACGAAGGATGATATTTTTGCAGAAACCTAATGTTATAATTAATTGAACATTGAAATGTACTTAAATGGTTCAAGGCCGCCGGTATGTTGGCTTTGCTTTCAGTATTAAACGAAGTATCGAGAAGAACACACGCGTTTTCAGTTTGCTCCGCTCACGGTCTCGATACGCCCGCAACAAGTACATTAAAGTGTAAGCTAAAACTTAAAATTTTTATAAAGAACGCTCAAGTTTTACATCTACTTCATTAATATTATTATCACCATAATCATCATCAACAATAACAACATCTTCAGTTAAATCTTTTCAAAATGGAAGGATTCATTTGCAGTGAGTGTGGTGTTCGTTTCACCGAAAATCGAAGCCTCAAACGGCATGTTTTAAACAAACATACTGAAAAACAAGCATTCGATTGCAATGAATGCAACATTAAATTTACCCGACGCGATAACCTGAAAAAACATGTAAATTTATTTCATCCACAACCAAGCTGTGCTTCACCAGCAAAACGTATTCATAATGAAAAGTTTTCAATTTGTTCCGAATGTAATGAGAACGTTTTGAAGAAAGACTGAAATTATCACATTAGGACCAATAATCATAAAAAAAATGCTGGCATCCCGATTAACGAGCACTTTAAAACAATAAAGTCAGCCTTCAATGAGAGGATTGAAACGCTTATGTTCGAAAACGTGAACAAGGGTTTGCTCATTCCAGCAACGTTTTTTACAGTAAACAGGGACGTCATTATAAAAGGCTTGGAAAATTCACTTGGGCTATAAATTCAATTTAGAGATATTTTGTGAGTATGTGAAGATGAGTATTGACGAAGATATGGTCGTGGATGTAAAATCGTTCCAAACCAAAATGACTTTAATACAGACAAGAGAAGATATCGAAAGCAACTACAATAATATGATTTATTAGATTTACAAGAAAATGTCTGAGTTTCAGGAAAGGGACAGTGGGTGGCCTCTCGTATGGATATGTCACGTAGAGTTCAGTATTAATCAATATCGACCAATAAGGAAATAGCTATAAGAAAAATTTTATTATTTAATAAATTCAATTTATAAACAAAATAATAAATTAAAATATAAATATATATATTAAGCAAAACAGCTGTTAGATTTAAGAAATTGTATGAATAAATTTGAATATAAAAACCCCATAAAACAGTCGATTAACAACATTTTCAGATTAGGACAGCACATGACTTTAAACTGATGGCGCTGATTTAATTGATCTGCTCTGAGAACTGATTTGAAATACATGGACATCGCCTCTTTTATGTATAGTATACAAATCGACGACTATTACAAAGTATTCTTGATGATATCGATTTAAAATGCGATAACTCAGAATATTCACCAGACGATCCGATAGATGAAGGACGTCAATCCCTTAGTGATTACACGTCTTCGTTTTAAATTTTTGAGCTTGAGTGTGAAGCTCCTCTACCAAACCCCGCTATTTACTCATTTTTGGCATTTCTTTTGGATTTTTTTTCCTAGAAGAAAGACTTTGTTTGCTGCTGCTGTAATTTTGTAAACAATTTTATTCCCTCTACAGGTCTTCCTTTCGTGCTTCTAAAAACTCAATTAACCAACATTTTAAAGTAAATGTAATAAAACATGTTTTATTTATTGGTAGAATTACTACTTTCTATTTAAGTCTTTGTAGACTTGAATATTCTAGTTTGGGCGCTCGAATCCCTCCGCCACTGAGATAATTAGTCTTTATTTATAACTTTTTTCTTAGATTACGAACGAAATCTTGGAACAAAAACAGTTTGTTCAATGAGTAAAAAAATAGCGAATCGGAAATTTAGAGACTTATTAAGTTTGAATGCTCCGCAAATACTGATTACAATTAAGGTTTTCTTATGTTGTAGTTTTAATATGTGCATGTAGGATACAGAGCTGTGGGAACGAGTGTGGACGCGGATAGCGGCAGCCTAAGCAGTGGCTGCCTATGCAGAGGCTGCCTCAGCAGGCGTAGAGTTGTTGTTTATTTAATTGCTTTGCTTTTTAGACGCTGTCTTCTGAGACATTTAACGTAAACATTAACGGCCAGATTTTTAATTATCACTGTCACTAAGAAGCGAGAAATCGTTACTCGTCACCGTGAATGTAAAAAGCGGTTTCTAAACACTTACGTAGCGAGTAGTTCGCTTCTCCTAGGCATTTCAAAAATGTGTTTAATTTTTTAAGGGTAAACTCGGATTTCTCTTTTCTTCGCATGCTTTCTAATTTTTGCTTATCATTCTTACTCGCTCATTATTTTACCCTGGTTTCCCCTATGTTTATGAACATATTGTTACTTTTGATGTGTTGTGTTTCAAGTGCTGAAAATTGTGAATTATGAAGCGGAAAATTTGTATTCGGGGTTATTGGTCATTTCCCGCAGCAGCAGGTTGAACTGCACGTTGTTCGTAATTCTAAGAAAAAGTTAAAATTAATTTTCATTCTGTTTAAAATTCACCATTAAATAGAAAATAACCTCTTCTTGTTGGAATTCATTGCTACACGTTCAGATTACAGATTTTTCTATCAGATATTTCAGATTCACAAAAATTTGCGCCAGTTTAGCTGAAAGAATGGAGTAACGACAGCCTTTTAGCAGTCGTTACTTTTGACAGTTCATATCGCTGAAATAATGATTGAAAATACCATGTAACGAACGAGAACTCGTAACAAGTATGGAAAGTGTTGTTGTGTTTTTAACGAACGAGCTGCTCGTTGTTTGAAAATCACAAAGTAACGATATCGCGAAAATAAGAAAGCAGAATCACGAAGAATCACCTCGTTCGTTGGTTGAAAATCTGGCCATAAGTGAATGGATTGAACTGCGGTTTGGTGGACATGGATGATCTGGAGCGTGGGCTGCGTAAGCAGAGGTAGTAGTGTTATTCTTGTTTTATTTAATTGCTGGAGATCAAATTATAGCTTGATTGGAATTTTGGTGGAATTGAATTATATTTAATGTTTTAATAGCACTTTACTGAAGGCATTGGGGAAACAACTTTTATTATTTTGTTGTTGATGTTGTTGTTGGTGCTGTATTGACATCATAACTTTTTGATATCGTTAATTTCTGAATATAACGCTACATATTATCATAGAGGTTATAAGATATAGAGTTGGATGCAGCATGTTGCAGAGGACAGAAAAGAAGCTTAACATGAAATAACGCAACATTACGCATCATGTGACCAAGGCGAGTATGAGCAAAGAATACACAATCAGATATACGATACATACAGAATATGTATATTTTCTGCTATGAGAATTTGCTTTGTTTTGTTTTTGTTTTTCCTATTTCTTAATTTGTATGAGGGCAAAAACCGGTTTTCCAAGTCGTTGTTAGTGTACATTCTGATCTGATCTACATTTTGATGCTCACACGTTTTTGTTGTTAGTTTTTTTGCAAGGCAGCCTGAAATTTTGACTTCTTTTTAGCTTAAGCAAAGTCGTCCCTCTTGTATAGTGATTTCTGAATCGATTCCGCTGAATCGTAATTGTAGGGTAAAATATACAGAATGCAAAAACAAAAACTGAGTTCAAAACCGAACTGTAAATGCCCTACAGCAAAAAAGTTTGCAAAAATAGAGTGGGATAAAATATAATAAAATCTAAGAAAGCCCAAAAAAATAAATAGAAGTAAAAATAAATAACACTAAAAATTCCAAAAGGAAATAACAATCAAAATTGCTGTAATTTTTTATTAAGAGAAGTCGGACAAATATCCGAAGTTTTTATATTTGCAAAAAGTTTTTCACAAAAAGGAGATTTTGGAAAAATCTACGCAGCAAGCGATTATTTTTATAATTTATGCAAAATACATTTCTATTAACTTCCATAATTTTTTCCCCAAAATTGAAAGAGATAAGAAACTTTAAAACGACTATAAAGTTGAAATATATTCGCGAAACCAATGCATCTGCATTATATTAAATGTTTTGCTCACAGAATCAAAAATTTAGAATTTATGTTGCTAATTCTGCATTGTTCCTGGCAAACAACAAAAAGCTCAAATAGTAAAAATCCAAAGATTCAAATATTATATTAACTTGACCTGGTAAATAAATAAAAATTCAAACATTTATATTATTTATCATTTATTGCTGTAGGGCACTTTCTTGCCGGCTTTGAAATTAATTTTTGTTTTTGCATATCGTTTATTTTACCCTACAACTCCCATTCGTCAATATCGATTCAGACCTCAATATATTGTACAAGAATGACGACGTTGCTTAAGCTAAAAAGGAGCCAAAATAAATTCTAGCTGCCTTGCAAAACATCCAACAACAAAAACGTGCGAACATCAGTTTGTGACCAACTGCACACATTCATATTCACATATTCTCCTCACTGCCATCGAAACATGTTGGAAACAAATATTTCATGTTTAGATGCTTTTTTGTTCTTAGCAACCCATGTTGATAAATAATGTTTAGATACTAGGACGTATTAGTACGTCCTAAGCAGGCAAAAAATTGATACAAAATTTTACACTGGATGCGAACTCTATATCTTATAGGCTCTATGATATTATATTACACAATTATGTATACATACTGTATACTATACTGTAAGCGTGTGTGTGTGTGTGTATGTGTGTGTTTTGTTAAGGAATTCACAGATATTAGTATGAGTCATCAATTTCCCCGAATTTATTTTACAGAGACGCGTTTTGTATACTATTGTTGTTGTTGAAAATTTAAGAGAGGTGAATCGCTACGGCGGAGGAGTATAAAAGGAGCAACAAGTTATTACAAAACTTCTTTAATCGTTTTATTCTCCAAGACATCAAGTCGTGTGAGCTCCAAATAACTTGAGCTCCAATAATATGAGGAAAATACTCATATATTTTGTACAATTGAAAATTATTAAATAAATAACTTATACAATAATTATATTTATAACTAAGAATAGTAAATAAAAAAATTATTTAATATACTATTATTCAAATTGAAGAGATAAAGCGCTGTAAATGTTTACACCTTGAATACTCTTTTAGTACTGATTTTATTTCTAAAATTCATTGGTTTTTATACATTTTCCTTATCTTAATTTACATATATATTACATCTACATTACATTTATCTTAAGCAAGTAGAACCATTAATTGATCCCTTTTTTCTTGTCTTATAGTCGTTGATAATGAACGAGTCCTAAATACATAAATTATCCTAAATTAACAATAGTTGCATATCATATATTTTGTACAATTGAAAATTATTAAATAAATAACTTATACAATAATTATATTTATAACTAAAAATAGTAAATAAAAAAATTATTTAATATACTATTATCCAAATTGAAGAGATAAAACGCTGTAAATCCTTTCCTTATCTTAATTTACATATATATTACATCTACATTACATTTATCTTAAGCAAGTAGAACCATTAATTGATCCCTTTTTTCTTGTCTTCTAGTCGTTGATAATGAACGAGTCCTAAATACATAAATTATCCTAAACTAACAATAGTTGCATATCAGCTATTTGGAAACGATGCTCTCTTGTAGTTATCGCTCTGCGTTGATAAGCCCGGTCGTCATGGTGCGAGGATACGACCAGCCGCCTTGCTTGTCGTAAGCAAACCCGTGTTCATATTTGAACATTCTGCCGGGCAGCTAGAGTGCGTGGAGTTGTAAAATCTATCTGTATACTCGACCGTCTCTTGCAGCATTTAATCTTAATGAAAATTATTAATATGATAAATAAGGTTACCAGTGCGATGAACAGAGCTGAATGTCCGCTTAATGTGTGGAAGTGCAGTTTTCTTAGTTCGATTTGCGTTGTGTGCAGATTATCCAGCTGTTTGGACAGATCATCTATTTGGGAATTGTTGGTTATATGAGCTTTCAGTGGTTTAGTATGCCATGAAGTAAGTCTGCTGATATCCTTCTCCCATATGATGTTTTTAGTTGCGACGTTCGTATAGGAATCTATCTGCTTCGATGCATCTAAGAATATCTGTGAGGAGCTCGCAGTACATCCTGATTTTAATACCACGATGCCTTGAGAAGGTAGCTTTAGCCAGTTTACTTTACCCTTGCCGCAATTTATCTGCACATCCATGTTCTCGCCCAATTTGTACAGCCAATGGTTTTCATCTCGTAGTTTATACCAAACGTTTTTATTATCGACTTCTCTAAATTTGCAGTCAGCCTTGCGCAAACGTTTTAGTGCTGATATTTCACATGAATTATCTGTCGCGGGCTTCCATGCCCAGTTTTTATTACACATGTATTTTCCTAGGATCTGTTTGCAACTGTCCAACTCTGACTGCGACATTTACATATAGATATTATTCATAACATTGTATATGATGTACTCGGCTTCAATTATCGGTATCACTGTTGTATTTCCCTTATTTAACGGGATGGGAATTATTTTATAGATGTCTGATGATCCAGAATTTAGAAGGGGAATTTCCGCTTTAATAAGTAAGCATCTATCCATTATCATTCCTTTAGCCATCAGTACATTGTATACCTCCTTTAACTGGTTTCCGGCTGCTGCTCCTGGAAGTGTGAGTTTTTCTGGTAATTGTTTTTGAATTTCAGTTAATTCATATTGTAATTGAGCGGGCTTCAGCAGTTGCGGATTAACGTGCCCGTGGTTGATATCGATTAGTAGACTGATTATAGATATTTGTGTTTTTTCGCAGTCATCAATCATCATGTTAATCTGCGCTACCAGGATTTGAAACACCGATGTTAACCTTTCGTTGTTTTGAGTTCTTGACACTTCCGCATAAAATTCTTGTAACTGCCTTGACATCATTTGCAAGTTGTCGTTGACTTCTGCCTTTGTTTTCTTCACTATATTTACTGTTGAATTTATAATAGATGTTTGTTGTTTTATCAATTGCGTCAAATCTTGCTAGTTATCCAGAAGGTTTCTCATATTTGATTCCATCTGCGTTCTATCCTCGGCGTCCATCATTCCAAACAGTATATGGTAGAGAGATCCAACAAATTCGAATGGTGCTCTCTTTGGTCTTTCTTTTCTGATTAGTAAGTCATTATTTTGTTTCAACGTGTTATATCTTTGATTCATAGCATTTGTCATTAGTTTGCACATCTCTTTGTAACGGTTTAGTTGTTGACAAGTGCTCTGTAACTCTCTTAGAGAACTTTGAATTCCGTTAACTTCCTAAAAATATGAATTCAAGTCGTAATATATAATCAGATTACACTTAGAGTTAACAACGTCTAGTTTCCCAATGTTATCAAAATACATCGCTGTTTGGCTTTCAATTGTAGATACCGTTCCGATGGTTCCATATACTTTCTGTGTTGCTGTATTTGCTTGTCCCATTAGCATCAGTAATAGTAGAAGCCAAATTTTCTGTGGATGTGCATTCTGCTTACCTATGATATCCGCTTGGGCCCTTGTGAAGTTAACCTTTACTTTCCTTGCTTCCTTAGAATCATAAAAATCTGAATTCATTAGAGGGCAAAGTTTATGTATAGGACGTTTGATAGTGCCATTCTGGAGTTTTAACGTAACCACTCGTGTTTTACCATCTTCGCCTTTGTGGAATTCCAATATTCTTCCTAAGGGCCATTTCGATGGATGCGCTGTCTCATTTTTTATCAACACTAAGTGATTCTTTTCTAAATTTTCCTGCGGGTATTTCCATTTATACCGCTGGTGTAAGTTTGTCATGTATTCTTCCCTCCATCTTTTCCAAAAGTCTTGTTTTATTTTTTGGATCAGCTTCCATTTATCTAAAGAAGATATCTTTGACTCTGCTATTGGCTCGGGAATGTCGATTATCGGATGCCCAATTAGGAAATGCCCTGGAGTTAAGATATTTATGTCTTCCGGACTGTTACCCAGGGAATATAATGGCCTTGAATTCAGGACAGCTTCAATTTGTGCTAACAGTGTACTCATTTCTTCATATGTTAGTTTAACGTCGCCAATTACCCTATTTAAGTGATGTTTCATAGATTTAACACCAGCTTCCCAAATTCCTCCAAAGTGAGGAGTTGACGGCGGAATAACTTTCCATTCTATTCTCTCGGTTGCTAATACTGGTGCTACTGCCGCATTATTTTGCAGTACCTTTTCAAAGTCCTTGTCGAGTTTTCTGTGTGCTCCGACAAAGTTTGTGCCATTATCAGAGTAAATGTACTTACTTTTTCCTCTTCTGCTAAAAATCGCCTTAATGCTGCCAAGAAACATTCTGTAGTCATATCTGTTACTGCCTCTAAAAGAATAGCTTTTGTAGCTAGACAGACAAATATGGCTACATAACCTTTAAATGTTTTTTGACCCCCTCCTTTGGAACACTTCATTTGGAAGGGACCTGCATAGTCAACTCCACTAGAAGTAAATGGATGAGATTCTGTTACTCGAGATTCTGGTAGGTTGCCCATTATTTGACTGCTCGTACTTTGATTGTATCGTATACATCTAGGACAATTTCATCGAATTTCATCGTAAGCAGGCTGTGTCGTCTGTCTCATATTATGACTTTAAGTGCTCTCTTTTTTGATGCCCAATCATTGCACTTAGATGATATATGGCATCTCTCATCTGTTGATGAAAAATTGATCACCTTCACGAGCAGAATAAATGAATTGTTTTTAAAGCACGTCCCGCTAAAAGTTATAAAAATTAGAAATAAGCTGTGTCCGTGGATTACTGGTCCTGTTCTGGATTCTATTCGTGTGCGGAATAGGTTGCGCAATTTGTGGAGAAGATGTCCGTCACCTGATAGATGGGAAAGTTTTAGGTCAGCTAGAAATGATTCTGTTCGTATGTTGAAGTCAGCCAAGAAAAACTACTATGCGAGTAAGCTGGCTTCCTCTCTTCCATCTAAAGTGCTTTGGAAAAACCTCAAGGGAATTGGAGTGAATGCTTCCCAAACTAGTTCATGTGACATTCATCCTGATATTCGCAATGATTTCTTTCTTCATCATGCAGTCGGTTGCGATGTTGATGCCATTCGTTGTACCATAGATCGACTCTCGGGCATGCCCTCATTATCGGGCAACTCTTTCCATTTCTCGCATGTTACTGAGAATGATGTCAGTAAAGCATTGTATAAAATTAAGTCGAATGCGACAAGTGCTGATGGTATAAATTTGAGATTCCTCAAAATAGTATTACCGTCTGTAGTTGGTCAGTTCACCCATATTCTCAATCACTGCTTTACCACATCTACTTTCCCGACTTTGTGGAAGACTGCAATAGTTCTGCCTCTGGCCAAAAAGTCGAATGCTGACATTGCTGAAGATTTTAGACCCATTAGTATTCTCTCGCCCCTAGCGAAGCTGGCTGAAACTATCATGGCTGACCAGATATCTCATTTTTTAGAGGATAATAAGCTGCTAAACCGGTTACAGTCTGGCTTTCGCAAGGAGCATAGCTGTGCCACTGCGACTATAAAGGTCCTTGAAGACATTAGAGCAGATTATGATAATGGACTCTTTAGTATTTTGTCCTTTTTAGACTTCTCGAAAGCATTTGATGTGGTTAATCACAAACTACTATGTTGTAAACTTAGGAACTTGTTTAATTTCAGCAATAGTGCGTCCTGCTTACTTGAAAGCTATTTGTCTTCGAGGATGCAGGTAGTTAAGAGTCAAAATATTTATTCGGAATGTAGGCAGATTTCTAGTGGAGTTCCGCAAGGATCAGTCTTGGAGCCCTTATTATTTTCATTATTCATAAATGACATTTTTCACGTTTGTGTCTGGGCCTCAATGCATGGGTGTGCCGATGACATACAAGTTTATATCTCTGGTGAGACTAATCTAAAAGATCTAGTATATCGCCTCAATTATGATTTGAAGAGGATGAAAGATTGGACTGACTGCAACGGGCTCATTATTAATGTTTCTAAAACGAAAATTTTACCCGTTTTTAAGGGTAAACATTCATTTTGTGACCTTCCCGATGTGTTTATAGGAAATCAAAAACTAAGCACGTCTACGTCAGTCACTAACCTTGGTTATTGCATTAACAGCAAGCTTAGCTGTACTGATCATATCAATATAGTAATGTGGTTCGTAAAATGTACCTTACTTTACGTAGGTTGCGGTTTTGTGCTGCCTTCACCCCACCCGATACAAGGAGGAAACTTGTGATCCAATTAATTCTTCCCCATATATCATTTTTTTCCGTGGTCTATAGTAAGCTTGATTCACAATCTTCTCTAAAATTGTCGGTTGCTTTTAATCATGCTACCAGATATGTTTTTGGCCTTCTTGCGTATGCTCACCTGGCCCAATACAGGAATAGAATCCTAGACTATGATATTTTTTGCTACTTGCAAATTAGAAACTGTATTTTCTTACACAAACTGATTCACGGCAAGATTCCAGCTTATTTGTATGAGAAATTACAACTTGGCCATACCCGTAGAAGCTTGCTACTCATTACGCCTAGCTGTAAATCCTTAAATGCAAGCAGATTCTTCTTCGTCAATGCTGTCAGGTTATGGAATTCTCTGCCCAGTAGAATAACTGTGATTTTTGGGGGGCTAGTTTCAGACGGGCTATTGCTACATACTTCAGTTAACTCTATTCTTGATAGTTACTACACTCTCATTTCTTCCTCTGTCTTTGCTTTCTACTCTTTCGTATATTAATTTGAGTATTTAGTTATGTATTTGATCCTATCTCGTCTCTATTTCTTTATTATTATTATAAGTTACCAATTAATGTACTATAAAAGACTTATGTCTTATTGTGCTCCACATTTATAATTAACAATAAACAATAAACAATGTCTTATACATTTCTTGATGACACTTTTGGCTCCAATAATCCAATATTTTCGTCTAAGTATGCACTCTATCAACCGATTACTTCCATGTAGTGATGTTTTATGGGTATAATCAAATAATAAATCAACCAACTTTGATTTGTGAAGAACTATTGGATGTTTCTGATTGTAGGTCAGCGATGAAAGTTCTATTCTTCCTCCAACTCTTAAGATATCATCATTATCTAAATAATGACGTGTTTAGTACTGCCAACTTACTTCTTCTATCAACTTGTTTATTATTTCTAATAGAATTGATCTCCTCGGCAAAATCTCTCTGTTGTTGATACCTTATGAAGCTTTGATGTGCTAACCAGAGTTCTTTGGCTGTTAGATAAGGCATCTTTTTGAAGTTCTTGCGATTTATAGTAAACCCTTGTACATATGCTACGATCCTTTGCAACTTTGCATAGCTGGATATTTTATCTAGTAAAGGCTCCATAAAATGTTCTTGTTTTTGTGTCGTGACTTTTGCAATGATTATGTTTTTTTTGCAATGATTATTTGATCGTTGTTTCAGAGAGTGATGCCCGTAGTCGGATAGCCATTTTGGTCCATTCCTGGTGAAATACCTCTTGATGCTATATCAGCAGGATTGTCACTGGATCCTACATGATTCCACACTAATTCTGGCAATAACTTATGAATTTGTGCCACTTTATTTGTAATAAATTTGTCTTTATTTCTATTATTTTGTATCCAACCTAATGTTATAGTGGAGTCACTCCACGCGAATGTGTTTACTTTGTTTCTAATTATTTGTAATACCTTGTTCATTAGCTTTGCTAGGAAATGTACTGCACATAGTTCTAGTTTTGGTAGCGTTTTTTTGTTTTTAACTGGATTTACTCTGCTCTTTGCTGCTGGAATTGTTACATGTGACCCTCTTTTTGCATACACAACGCTTGCAAAAGCTTTTTCTGATGCATCTGCAAATCCGTGAAGTTCCCAATGCACTTCATTTCTTACTTGTACCCATCTTGGAATTTTTATTTCTTCAATTTTAGAGAGCTTTTCTTCTAATTCCGTCCATTCTTTAGATAATTCCTCGTCTAAGATTTCATCCCAGTCAATGTTCAGTAGCCACAATTTTTGTATAAATAATTTGATAGCTACAGTTATTAGCGCTAACCATCCCATTGGATCAAATATTTTTGCCAGTTTTGATAAGGCTTGTCTTTTTGTAATTACCTTTATTTTCTCCTGATTTATTTTGAATAAAAATTCGTCATTGCAAGGGTTTCAGTGCAATCCTAGAGTTTTTATAGCATCGCCATCTTCCAGCTGTATTATTTCATTTTTTTGTGCAAAAAAATCATTTCCGCAAATTAAATCCATATTTACTTAATTCTCTGGTAACTTCTTGTTTGTAATTTTTACATTCTTCGATTGTATCTGCGCCCGTTAGAAGATCGTCCATATAAAAGTCTGATTTTATGATTTCACTAATTTTATTATTGTCACATTTTTCGGCTATCTCCTGTAGAGCCATTGTTGCTAAAAATGGTGCACATGCCGTGCCATATGTGAAATGCTTTAATGCAAGTAAATTCACAAAAACCCGAATTTATTTATTGGAATGATCCCAATAAGCTGGTAGATAGATTACGCCTTTTGTTATTATCTGCTTCGGATGAAGATAGTTTCTATATCAACGAAATAATTTCCATTATCGAAGAATTACGAGAAGCCGACATAATTGAGTAACTTTCACATATATATTATATTTTGTATATCAAGAGTACATCTTATCAACAGATAATCATACATAACCACATCATTTTTATAAACATATAAATCGAAATTAGTTTTAATTACTGCAAAAACTTTAATTACTCCAGCAAAGTTCTTTTTTTCTCCAACGAAGTTTTCTTTTTTCAGCAAAGTTTTTTTCCTGCCAGCGAAGTTATCTTTTTTCCCCCAGCAAAGTTTCTTTCCGAAGTCTCTTTTTAATTACATCGAAGTTCACAGAAGACACATTGTTAGCCATAATCTAATGATATGATAACAATTGGATTTAGAAAGTAAATGTGTTAAATAACAACTAACACTGGTCCCGTCTATCAATAAATTTTCTTGAATATTCGACCCTGGACAGCCGTGAGCTTACCCTGGCTATAGACAAGGTCCACGGACCTAATAAAGAAACATCGCCTCTAGGAGACCGAGGTGAAAAAGGACGTTTCAAATTAAACAACACAGTTGTTCGATTGGCCATTCGGAAGCATGTATGAATTTTGGAAGAAAAAACGATACTAATACTATCGACAAGGAACTAATACTATCGACAAGGAACTTAAGGAAGACTTAAGTCAGGAAGGATATCACGGAAATTTTCTGTCCTTTGTAGAGCTTGTCGCCCGATATGATCACATTTTGCGGCAAGTTTTGGATATGCCCAAAGGTAATTATAATTATTTCTAAGTTTTTTTTATCGTTTTATTTTGTTTATAATTATTAACTGTTTAATATCAGGACTTTTTGAAATTGTGTTTTTTTATGTTTTTAGGATCTACAAGATATCTGAGTGCAACAATTCAAAATTAAATGACTGAGAGCTTGGGGACCAATATCGAAACCCATCTACTAGAACAAATTAGAGTGTCACCGTTTTTTGCCATCATAATGGATACGACACAGGACATATCGAAGGTAGATCAGCTAAGCATTGTTGTGAGGTATGCAGTAATAACCAGATCGGAAAATGGACAGCCAATTGATATAGAAGTAAAAGAAGTGTTTCTAGGCTTTTATGCAGCCATCAAACATGGCGCAGTAGATTTAGTCAACCAAGTGACAACATTATTTATCGACCAAAAGATTGATTTAAAAAAATGTGTGGGGCAAGGCTATGATGGAGCCAGTGTGATGATTGGTGTGTATAATGGTGTACAAAAACATATTAAGGATATCCAGCCTAACGCAGAGTACGTACTATACATTGTGCCACTCATAATTTAAATTTGGTGATAAATGATGCATTTAGCAGTTGTGTGGAAATACAGATTTTTTTCGCAACGTTGCAAGATTTGTATAACTTTTTCGGAAACAGCATCAAAAGTTGGGATCTACTGTCAAAATTCACTGGCGAATCGGACATCACTCTAAAAAAACTAAATCCGACTAGATGGTCCAGTAGGGTCAATACGATATCTGCAATAAAACTTCGTTATTTTGATATTATCAAAGCATTATCGGAAATAGTTCTAAAGAGTCCTAATAAAGATGGGCGTAGTGAAGCAGAGAGTATTAAAACAAAAATGCTAAATTTCGAGTTCGTGTTGCTTTGCGAATTCATGCATAGTGTCTTGAACGACATCAATTATGCATCCCAAACTTTACAAAAATGCGACATCAATTTGGGCGAGGCGAGTAAAGTTTTAGCAGAGACCAAAGCAAAGTTGCAAATTTATAGAAATGATTTCGAATTATTCAAGTGCAAAGCCTGTGAAACTGCAAGAAAATATGGTATTGATACCCATTTTCAAGAAAAAAGGCAAAGAAAAGTTAAAAAACATTTTGATGAATTAGCTGCTGATCACCGATTTCCAAACCGAGAAAAAATATTTAAAATTGAAATTTTCAATAATGTACTAGACACAGTAATATCTTAATTAGATACACGTTTTATTGGTATGAGTGCAGTCTGTCATATATTCGATTTTCTAACACCAACATTTTTATTACATGTTGATGAAGCAACTTTATTACAAAAGTGTGACGAATTCCAAAGAAAATATTCGAAAAAAAACTGGCGTTGTTGTGGCGATGAAAATTTATCGTGTAGAAAGACGGCGGTCAGGGTGTCTAGCAGAGCTTGTGACTCTTAATTCGCCAGGGCTAACGATCGTGTGTTTCGCTGCTCGGTGTGCCTAACACGCTCGTGTTTTGCTATAAGTTTCCCTTGGAGCTCGAACTAATCGTACTTGCTACTTGCTTGATTCTGCGCGAAAGAAAACACAATTTTAATTACACTTGGCTCGTGGCTGTAACCCGGGATTCTCCGGTGAGTAGGCTTCTCAAAGGTAAACCTTAGGCGAGGGGGTGTAGGGAGGGGAGAAGAGGATACAGCCGTAAGCCCGTGAGTACAAAATTCCGATCCATTGGACCGGCAACTTTGCACCCCCAGGTCCGTCGCTTCGGCTCCAACGAAACGATCAAATGGACCATCCCTTTGAAACCTCGGCAACGAGGGCGGCTGCAGAGAGGATAGTACGCAGTCGACAACGAGAGCGGCTGAAGAGAGGCGTGGACGCAATCGGTAACGAGAGCAGCTGCGGAGAGGGGAGGACGCAACCGCATTCCCGTGAGAGCAAAAGGCCGATCCATTGGAGCAGCAATTTGCACCCTCAGGTCCGTCGCTTTGGCTCCAACGAAACGATCCATTGGACCATCCCTTTGAAACCTCGGCAAAGAGAGCGGCTACGGAGAGGAAAGGATGCAGTCGACAACGAGAGCGGCTGAACAGAGGAGTGGACGCAATCGGCAACGAGAGCGGCTGCGGAGAGGAGAGGACGCAACCGCATTCCCGTGAGAGAAAAGGTCGATCCATTGGACCAGCAATTTTCACCCTCAGGTCCGTCGCTTTGGCTCCAACGAAACGATCCATTGGACCATCCCTTTGAAACCTCGGCAACGAGAGCGGCTACGGAGAGGAAAGGACGCAGTCGACAACGAGAGCGGCTGAAGAGAGGAGTGGACGCAATCGGCAACGAGAGCGGCTGTGGTGAGGAGAGGACGCAACCGCATTCCCGTGGGAGCAAAAGGCCGATCCATTGGACCAGCAATTTGCACCCTCAGGTCCGTCGCTTCGGCTCCAACGAACCGATCCATTGGACCATCCCTTTGAAACCTCGGCAACGAAAGCGGCTGCGGAGAGGAGAGAACGCAACCGCATTCCCGTGAGAGCAAAAGGCCGATCCATTGGAGCAGCAATTTGCACCTTCAGGTCCGTCGCTTTGGCTCCAACGAAACGATCCATTGGACCATCCCTTTGAAACCTCGGCAACGAGAGCGGCTGCAGAGAAGGTAAGACGCAGTCGACAACGAGAGCGGCTGAAGAGAGGAGTGGACGCAATCGGCGACGAGAGAGGCTGAGGAGAGGAGAGGACGCAACCGCATTCCCGTGAGTACAAAATTCCGATCCATTGGACCGGCAACTTTGCACCCCCAGGTCCGTCGCTTCGGCTCCAACGAAACGATCCATTGGACCATCACCCTCAGGTCCGTCGCTTTGGCTCCAGCGAAACGATCCATTGGACCATCACTTTGAAACCTCGGCAACGAGAGCGGCTACGGAGAGGAAAGGACGCAGTCGACAACGAGAGCGGCTAAGGAGAGGAGTGGACGCAATCGGCAACGAGAGCGGCTGTGGTGAGGAGAGGACGCAACCGCATTCCCGTGAGAGCAAAAGGCCGATCCATTGGACCAGCAATTTGCACCCCCAGGTCCGTCGCTTCGGCTCCAACGAAACGATCCATTGGACCATCACCCTCAGGTCCGTCGCTTTGGCTCCAGCGAAACGATCCATTGGACCATCCCTTTGAAACCTCGGCAACGAGAGCGGCTGCGGAGAGGAGAGGACGCAACCGCATTCCCGTGAGAGCAAAAGGTCGATCCATTGGATTGGTCATTCAAATCCTCCAAGGTTTTGAAATCTTGTCGCTAAATAAAAGTCCAATACTCTCGCCGATTATTTCTGTAGATCCGCTCAATCTTATTTTTGTAGGAGTAATCGGTGTGACGCATGAGGGTCTGCATTGCTATGACGTAGTCCATGAAGAGTTCTGTGGGTCTCTGGAATCTCTGCCGCACATCGTCATCGAGTCGTTCTTGATACAGAGAGGACAGGAAAAACTTGAGAAAGTCTTTTTTAAATTCACCCCATCGTAGCCAAGGTTTTTTGTTGTTGCAAACCAGTGAAGACCCTTTCCTTGAATAATCTCTGGCATGGCTTTCGGCAGGAGGTCTCGGGCTATTCCGTAAACATCTGCTAGTTCTTCTAGCCGCTCAACAAACTCAAGTGGGTCCATCCTGTCATCAAAACGTATGGTCCACTTACGTATCTGGTTCATTATGCTGTTGTAGACCAGTGGTGACGACTCTGGCTGAGTTGCATGTTGAATACAGTCCAATGCGAGTGATGTCTTCGGAGCTGTGAGTTGAATCGCCGGATGGCCTGGTGATGGTGCTGGATTAGGAACTGGTGATGGACTACGGGCGTACCGGCGTTCTAATTCCTTCAAAGCGCTCTACTTGCTCTGGCTTGAGATCTTCTCTCGTAGTGAACGTCGAAAATATGCCTTTTAGGTCTTCTACGATGCCGTCGGTGTCTAGACCAAACTCCTTCATTAATTTTACCAGATCCTCACGCTTGAGGGCGACTATCCATCTTTTGACCATGTTGCACCCTGTTAATTAGCTTGCAACTCAATTTCGAGTTGCTATTTATTTACGCACAGTTTTTTTTCCTTTTCTTTGCTTCCGCTTGTTGTTCTTTATTACTCTTCGCTTGTTACTTGTTGTCTAACCTTGTTAGCTGTGTCCCTGCTCGGGCGCGAAGGAAACGACCTTTTTTACCTCGGTCTCCTAGAGGCGGTGTTTCTTTATTAGGTCCGTGGACCTTGTCTATAGCCAGGGTAAACTCACGGCTGTCCAGGGTCGAATATTCAAGAAAATTTATTGATAGACAGGACCAGTGTTAGTTGTTATTTAACACATTTATTTTCTAAATCCAATTCTTATCATATAATTAGATTATGACTAACAAGGTGTCTTCTGTGAACTTCGATGTAATTAAAAAGAGACTTCGGAAAGAAACTTCGCTGGGGGAAAAAAAGACAACTTCGCTGCCAGGAAAAAACTTTGCTGGAAAAAAAAACTTCGTTGGGGAAAAAAAGAACTTTGCTGGAAAAAAAAACTTCGTTGGAAAAAAAAACTGGCGTTGTTGTGGCGATGAAAATTTGTCGTGTAGAAAGATGGCGGCCAGGGTGTCTAGCGGAGCTTGTGACTACTAATTCGCCATGGCTAACGATCATGTGTTTCGCTCGGTGTGTCTAACACGCTGGTGTTTTGCTATAAGTTTCCCTTGGAGCTTGAACTAATCGTACTTGCTACTTGCTTGATTCTGCGCGAAAGAAAACACAATTTTAATTACACTTGGCTCGTGGCTGTAACCCGGGATTCTCCGGTGAGTAGGCTTCTCAAAGGTAAACCTTAGGCGAGGGGGTGTAGGGAGGGGAGAAGAGGATACAGCCGTAAGCCCGTGAGTACAAAATTCCGATCCATTGGACCGGCAACTTTGCACCCCCAGGTCCGTCGCTTCGGCTCCAACGAAACGATCAATTGGACCATCCCTTTGAAACCTCGGCAACGAGGGCGGCTGCAGAGAGGATAGTACGCAGTCGACAACGAGAGCGGCTGAAGAGAGGCGTGGACGCAATCGGCAACGAGAGCGGCTGTGGAGAGGGGAGGACGCAACCGCATTCCCGTGAGAGCAAAAGGCCGATCCATTGGAGCAGCAATTTGCACCCTCAGGTCCGTCGCTTTGGCTCCAACGAAACGATCCATTGGACCATCCCTTTGAAACCTCGGCAAAGAGAGCGGCTACGGAGAGGAAAGGACGCAGTCGACAACGAGAGCGGCTGAAGAGAGGAGTGGACGCAATCGGCAACGAGAGCGGCTGTGGAGAGGAGAGGACGCAACCGCATTCCCGTGAGAGCAAAAGGTCGATCCATTGGACCAGCAATTTCCACCCTCAGGTCCGTCGCTTTGGCTCCAACGAAACGATCCATTGGACCATCTCTTTGAAACCTCGGCAACAAGAGCGGCTACGGAGAGGAAAGGACGCAGTCGACAACGAGAGCGGCTGAAGAGAGGAGTGGACGCAATCGGCAACGAGAGCGGCTGTGGTGAGGAGAGGACGCAACCGCATTCCCGTGGGAGCAAAAGGCCGATCCATTGGAGCAGCAATTTGCACCCTCAGGTCCGACGCTTTGGCTCCAACGAAACGATCCATTGGACCATCCCTTTGAAACCTCGGCAACGAGAGCGGCTGCAGAGAAGGTAAGACGCAGTCGACAACGAGAGCGGCTGAAGAGAGGAGTGGACGCAATCGGCGACGAGAGAGGCTGAGGAGAGGAGAGGACGCAACCGCATTCCCGTGAGAGCAAAAGGCCGATCCATTGGAGCAGCAATTTGCACCCTCAGGTCCGTCGCTTTGGCTCCAACGAAACGATCCATTGGACCATCCCTTTGAAACCTCGGCAACGAGAGCGGCTGCAGAGAAGGTAAGACGCAGTCGACAACGAGAGCGGCTGAAGAGAGGAGTGGACGCAATCGGCGACGAGAGAGGCTGAGGAGAGGAGAGGACGCAACCGCATTCCCGTGAGTACAAAATTCCGATCCATTGGACCGGCAACTTTGCACCCCCAGGTCCGTCGCTTCGGCTCCAACGAAACGATCCATTGGACCATCACCCTCAGGTCCGTCGCTTTGGCTCCAGCGAAACGATCCATTGGACCATCTCTTTGAAACCTCGGCAACGAGAGCGGCTACGGAGAGGAAAGGACGCAGTCGACAACGAGAGCGGCTGAAGAGAGGAGTGGACGCAATCGGCAACGAGAGCGGCTGTGGTGAGGAGAGGACGCAACCGCATTCCCGTGAGAGCAAAAGGCCGATCCATTGGACCAGCAATTTGCACCCCCAGGTCCGTCGCTTCGGCTCCAACGAAACGATCCATTGGACCATCACCCTCAGGTCCGTCGCTTTGGCTCCAGCGAAACGATCCATTGGACCATCCCTTTGAAACCTCGGCAACGAGAGCGGCTGCGGAGAGGAGAGGACGCAACCGCATTCCCGTGAGAGCAAAAGGTCGATCCATTGGATTGGTCATTCAAATCCTCCAAGGTTTTGAAATCTTGTCGCTAAATAAAAGTCCAATACTCTCGCCGATTATTTCTGTAGATCCGCTCAATCTTATTTTTGTAGGAGTAATCGGTGTGACGCATGAGGGTCTGCATTGCTATGACGTAGTCCATGAAGAGTTCTGTGGGTCTCTGGAATCTCTGCCGCACATCGTCATCGAGTCGTTCTTGATACAGAGAGGACAGGAAAAACTTGAGAAAGTCTTTTTTAAATTCACCCCATCGTAGCCAAGGTTTTTTGTTGTTGCAAACCAGTGAAGACCCTTTCCTTGAATAATCTCTGGCATGGCTTTCGGCAGGAGGTCTCGGGCTATTCCGTAAACATCTGCTAGTTCTTCTAGCCGCTCAACAAACTCAAGTGGGTCCATCCTGTCATCAAAACGTATGGTCCACTTACGTATCTGGTTCATTATGCTGTTGTAGACCAGTGGTGACGACTCTGGCTGAGTTGCGTGTTGAATACAGTCCAATGCGAGTGATGTCTTCGGAGCTGTGAGTTGAATCGCCGGATGGCCTGGTGATGGTGCTGGATTAGGAACTGGTGATGGACTACGGGCGTACCGGCGTTCTAATTCCTTCAAAGCGCTCTACTTGCTCTGGCTTGAGATCTTCTCTCGTAGTGAATGTCGAAAATATGCCTTTGAGGTCTTCTACGATGCCGTCGGTGTCTAGACCAAACTCCTTCATTAATTTTACCAGATCCTCACGCTTGAGGGCGACTATCCATCTTTTGACCATGTTGCACCCTGTTAATTAGCTTGCAACTCAATTTCGAGTTGCTATTTATTTACGCACAGTTTTTTTTCCTTTTCTTTGCTTCCGCTTGTTGTTCTTTATTACTCTTCGCTTGTTACTTGTTGTCTAACCTTGTTAGCTGTGTCCCTGCTCGGGCGCGAAGGAAACGACCTTTTTTACCTCGGTCTCCTAGAGGCGGTGTTTCTTTATTAGGTCCGTGGACCTTGTCTATAGCCAGGGTAAACTCACGGCTGTCCAGGGTCGAATATTCAAGAAAATTTATTGATAGACAGGACCAGTGTTAGTTGTTATTTAACACATTTATTTTCTAAATCCAATTCTTATCATATAATTAGATTATGACTAACAAGGTGTCTTCTGTGAACTTCGATGTAATTAAAAAGAGACTTCGGAAAGAAACTTCGCTGGGGGAAAAAAAGACAACTTCGCTGCCAGGAAAAAACTTTGCTGGAAAAAAAAACTTCGTTGGGGAAAAAAAGAACTTTGCTGGAAAAAAAACTTCGTTGGAAAAAAAAACTGGCGTTGTTGTGGCGATGAAAATTTGTCGTGTAGAAAGATGGCGGCCAGGGTGTCTAGCGGAGCTTGTGACTACTAATTCGCCATGGCTAACGATCGTGTGTTTCGCTCGGTGTGTCTAACACGCTCGTGTTTTGCTATAAGTTTCCCTTGGAGCTCGAACTAATCGTACTTGCTACTTGCTTGATTCTGCGCGAAAGAAAACACAATTTTAATTACACTTGGCTCGTGGCTGTAACCCGGGATTCTCCGGTGAGTAGGCTTCTCAAAGGTAAACCTTAGGCGAGGGGGTGTAGGGAGGGGAGAAGAGGATACAGCCGTAAGCCCGTGAGTACAAAATTCCGATCCATTGGACCGGCAACTTTGCACCCCCAGGTCCGTCGCTTCGGCTCCAACGAAACGATCAATTGGACCATCCCTTTGAAACCTCGGCAACGAGGGCGGCTGCAGAGAGGATAGTACGCAGTCGACAACGATAGCGGCTGAAGAGAGGCGTGGACGCAATCGGCAACGAGAGCGGCTGTGGAGAGGGGAGGAAGCAACCGCATTCCCGTGAGAGCAAAAGGCCGATCCATTGGAGCAGCAATTTGCACCCTCAGGTCCGTCGCTTTGGCTCCAACGAAACGATCCATTGGACCATCCCTTTGAAACCTCGGCAAAGAGAGCGGCTACGGAGAGGAAAGGACGCAGTCGACAACGAGAGCGGCTGAAGAGAGGAGTGGACGCAATCGGCAACGAGAGCGGCTGTGGAGAGGAGAGGACGCAACCGCATTCCCGTGAGAGCAAAAGGTCGATCCATTGGACCAGCAATTTCCACCCTCAGGTCCGTCGCTTTGGCTCCAACGAAACGATCCATTGGACCATCTCTTTGAAACCTCGGCAACGAGAGCGGCTACGGAGAGGAAAGGACGCAGTCGACAACGAGAGCGGCTGAAGAGAGGAGTGGACGCAATCGGCAACGAGAGCGGCTGTGGTGAGGAGAGGACGCAACCGCATTCCCGTGGGAGCAAAAGGCCGATCCATTGGACCAGCAATTTGCACCCTCAGGTCCGTCGCTTTGGCTCCCACGAAACGATCCATTAGACCATCCGTTTGAAACCTCGGCAACGAGAGCGGCTGCGGGTAGGAGAGGACGCAACCGCATTCCCGCGAGAGAAAAAGGTCGATCCATTGGACCAGCAATTTGCACCCTCAGATCCGTCGCTTTGGTTCCAACGAAACGATCCATTGGACCATCCCTTTGAAACCTCGGCGACGAGAGCGGCTGGAGAGAGGAGAGAACGCAACCGCATTCCCGTGAGAGCAAAATGCCGATCCATTGTACCAGCAATTTGCACCCTCAGGTCCGTCGCTTTGGCTCCAACGAAAGGATTCATTGGACCGTTTCTTTGAAACCTCGGCAACGAGAGCGGCTGCAGAGAGGAGAGGACGCAACCGCATTCCCGCGAGAGCAAAAGGTCGATCCATTGGACCAGCAATTTGCACCCTCAGATCCGCCGCTTTGGATCCAACGAAACGATCCATTGGACCATCCCTTTGAAACCTCGGCGACGAGAGCGGCTGGAGAGAGGAGAGAACGCAACCGCATTCCCGTGGGAGCAAAAGGCCGATCCATTGGACCAGCAATTTCCACCCTCAGGTCCGTCGCTTTGGCTCCAACGAAACGATCCATTGGACCATCTCTTTGAAACCTCGGCAACGAGAGCGGCTACGGAGAGGAAAGGACGCAGTCGACAACGAGAGCGGCTGAAGAGAGGAGTGGACGCAATCGGCAACGAGAGCGGCTGTGGTGAGGAGAGGACGCAACCGCATTCCCGTGGGAGCAAAAGGCCGATCCATTGGACCAGCAATTTGCACCCTCAGGTCCGTCGCTTTGGCTCCCACGAAACGATCCATTAGACCATCCGTTTGAAACCTCGGCAACGAGAGCGGCTGCGGGTAGGAGAGGACGCAACCGCATTCCCGCGAGAGAAAAAGGTCGATCCATTGGACCAGCAATTTGCACCCTCAGATCCGTCGCTTTGGTTCCAACGAAACGATCCATTGGACCATCCCTTTGAAACCTCGGCGACGAGAGCGGCTGGAGAGAGGAGAGAACGCAACCGCATTCCCGTGAGAGCAAAATGCCGATCCATTGTACCAGCAATTTGCACCCTCAGGTCCGTCGCTTTGGCTCCAACGAAAGGATTCATTGGACCGTTTCTTTGAAACCTCGGCAACGAGAGCGGCTGCAGAGAGGAGAGGACGCAACCGCATTCCCGCGAGAGCAAAAGGTCGATCCATTGGACCAGCAATTTGCACCCTCAGATCCGCCGCTTTGGATCCAACGAAACGATCCATTGGACCATCCCTTTGAAACCTCGGCGACGAGAGCGGCTGGAGAGAGGAGAGAACGCAACCGCATTCCCGTGGGAGCAAAAGGCCGATCCATTGGACCAGCAATTTGGACCCTCAGGTCCGTCGCTTCGGCTCCAACGAAACGATCTATCGGTCCATCCCTTTGAAACCTTGGCAACGAGAGCGGCTGGAGAGAGGAGAGGACGCAACCGCATTCCCGTGAGAGCAAAATGCCGATCCATTGTACCAGCAATTTGCACCCTCAGGTCCGTCGCTTTGGCTCTAACGAAAGGATTCATTGGACCATTCCTTTGAAACCTCGGCAACGAGAGCGGCTGCAGAGAGGAGAGGACGCAATCGGCAACGAGAGCCGCTGCAGAGTGGAGAGACAACGGAGAATCTTCCTCCCGTCTCCAACCACGGCACGAGCGATCTGGATCACTCGTGCAGCGGCTAGAGGCGAGAGAGCCACCTCCTACCACCAGGTCCTACGCGAGTCACGGTCCACGAGCAACTGGCGTTTCATGTGTTGTGTCGTTCTTTTTATGTGTTTCGAAGCGTCTACGTTTCCACGTTTCGTGCGTTTTCTTCGCCACAACGCACATAGCTCTGTCTTGCTCTAAATCTATTTCTTTACCCTACGTTCAGTGCTATTGGTATTATTTTACAATGGTAATTATGTATGCCCTAATATTTAAAATAAATACCATCACCATTATAACTACTGAAATATACTTAATTTAGACGTATTACATATTGTAAAAATATGAAAAAGAAATATAAGATAATTTATAATACTATACAACAAAAAACAAAATTAAATTCATTAAATATGTGGGCGCATTACGTAGCGCCGAAATGCGTCATCACAAATTCTTTCTTATAAATGCTTCCAATCTCGAATTCCCGTACACCAAACATTATTCCTTTGTGAAGCAAATAACCAGCATGGTTGCCAATAGACAGCGTCTAGTATTTTGGAATAACACAACCAAAAACGATTAACTGACCCATATTTAGAACACGAAACGTATTACGATTTTGAAAAACACCTATTGTTCTGGTTGATGTCTGTTGGAAAGGGTCCTGAAGGCTGTAAAGGCCCCATTTCAAGAATTTGACGTTTTTCGTTATCACTTAATATTTTGTTCGTGAAGTTTCCAAAGTCATAAGAAGATGTGTCGTACACATTTTCGAAAAATGTAGAGATCTGTGGTTCCTCCAAAACCCTTCGCTGTTATGTGTGTCATGCAAACATCATCCACGTTCACATGATCGGCGGCGGAGGTATCTCCAACTGCAATAATTGTCGAATCTTCTTCAGGAGGCTTCTCAACCAACACTGCAGCTACCACATTATTTGAGTCACTATCAATAGAAATATTTTGGCCAGGTGTACTTGCAGAAGACTGACTAAAAAACTTGTCAATTTTGGGAAATTTTTGTTTACTATCTTCTCTTTCTTGGCGTTGTTTGCGTTTCAATGCACCACTGGGTTTCTTCTTTTTATCCATAATTTTAGTTTTCTAATTTATTTAAACAATACAATATTAGATTGTGCTCGAGTAGGTAGGTACTCACTGTTCACTGACGACGTTAAAAGTAAAATAAAAGGAAAGAGAAACAAAATGATACGTTACAAGTGTCGTTGGGGAATCCACGGAAAAAAATTATCACCGTTAGATATGTTACCACATTTAACGGTGGAGACCATGAACGATCTCCTGCCCGCGGACCTGAATTAATGTACCTACTGCAGGTGACTTGCATTTTTTCACGATATTTCGCGTTATACAATGAGCTGTAGCCGAAATCTATAGATTTGACACGATTTATTGACTTAACGGGCATCAATATGAGTGGTAAAATCAAGTAAAATTGAACCACTATATTGACCAGTACAAAAAACTTTATTGACATTAGCTTACTTACTCCTGATACAGCATTAATTTTTTAACCGTTCTCGAAAAAAAATCTTAACTCGAATTCACAATAAAACGCACATCGATGAATAATAAAACGCACATATCACTATCCGTCAAATTAACAACACTGCCAACCTACAGAAAGAATTTAGAGGAATTCCCTAGGCATAACTTTTGAATTTGAATCAACTGAGTTGTCATGATTAAAGTGGGGTCGCAACCTGTCATATTTATTTTGAAAATGGGAGAAATTTCCAAAAGTTCAGTTCGATCGAGATTTCTGGTAAGGATTCGAGGGCCCCTGAGCTTGAGGGCCTCGGGGCACTGCCCCGCCTAGCCCCTAGGTAGCTACGCCACTGAAGTTAAGATAGGTATAATTAGCTGCATAACTAGTTTTCTTCTAATTTCGGCTGGAACGAATTCAGCAGTATAGGGTAACTTACTGAGCGCTGCATGTGATTTGGTTACCATTGTGTTAACATGGTCGGTGCAGGTTAATGAAAAATTAATACAAATACCCAGGTTAGTAATTTTAGTTACAAGCTGCAGAGCAAAATTATCAAGATATATGGCAGGAAGACGGGAGTGGTCAATATGGTTCTTATATATGGGCAATACAAATGACTTCGAAGCATTCAGCTTAAGATGATTAACCTTAGACCAGCGTACAATACTATCCAAGTCCTCATTCAGTCTGAGACACAAATCATCAACAAGTCCGATGCGGTTCGACAAATACAGCTGCAGGTCGTCTGCATAAGCATGAATAAACCCATTGCGTACTTCAGAAAAGATGTCATTCAGAAATAACGAGAACAATAGCGGTCCAAGGACAGAGACTTGCGGGACTCCTGAACATACGTGCTTAAATTCAGAGTAGACTTCAGAAGTTTTAACCCTTTGGTAGCGATCAGACAGATAGGACCTTACTAGAGCGGTAGCCATATTGGAAAAATTGTATAAGGTCCGCAGCTTGCTACACAAAATTCCATGATTCACGCTGTCGAAGGCTTTAGAAAAGTCTAACAGCTTGTTAGAAAAGTCTAACAAGCATAGCTGTGGCGCAACTGTGCTTTTGACGAAAACCAGATTGCAGTGGATTAAGAAGATTGTGATGGGAGATGTATTCATTTATTTGCTCTGCCATAATTGCCTCACAGATTTTAGACAACACTGACAAAATACTAATGGGACGAAAATCAGCAGGACCTTTTTGGACAAATTCTTGGGTATGGGAATTACTGTAGCTAATTTCCAACTCATGGGGAAAGATGAAGACGTAAAAACGTGGATAATAATACCCGTTATAGGAGAGAGTATGTATGGCAATATTATTTTAATAAATTTTATAGAGATGCCATCCTCTCCAACAGCTGTAGACTTTATAAGTTTTGTATGCCTTATTATGTCAGATGCAGTGACGCCACTAAAACTAAAGAGACCGCAATCGTCAGAGGTGTCACATGTGTCATGAAAGTTATGAGGCAATGATCTATTGAGAAAGTATTCATTTAATATATTCGGTGAGAGAGTACATAAGGGTTTATTTTTTTACCCAATACCGATACTTTTTAATCGTTGCCAAATTGTCTTGGGAGGTAATTTAGGATTTAGCTTGTATAAGTAATAGTCTTGCTTAGATTTCTTTATAAGGCTGGTTGCTAAGTTACGAGCTCTTCTATATTATAGTTTCCCAATTATCAGAAGTACTATTCTTTTTCCATTTGGAGCGTAGGATATTCCTAGTGCGTAAAGAATTTCTTACTCTTGTAAACCATGGGCACGATTGATTTATGATACTAATTCTACGTTGCGGAACAAAAGTATTATACAAATAACTGATTACACTATTAAGGAACAATAATTTGTCGTCAACATGTGGGACTCCCCAGAAAGGTGACCAGTCTATAGTCGCAGCAGCATTATATAGAGATGTAAAGTCTATGGCATTGTAATTCCTGAATGTGAAAGAAGTAGACTTCGCTCGCGTATTTAATTGAAAGTCAAGAGAGCAAAATAAAAGGTCATGATCAGAAACAAAATCTACCTGTGAGAACAGTAATACCAAATCAGAATTTGACACAAAAATATAATATAATAAACTGGGTCGAACGTTTTGGCAGTAGCGAGTCGGCTGGGAGTCATTGACAAATGATAGGCCAGATGCATATACTAATTCCGAGAGTTTTGACGCAACAGTGTCATTCAACAGAAGATCAACATTAAAGTCACCACAAACAATTGTAAAGTCATGCTTCAAGGAGCTACTTGAGATATACTCAAAGACATTTTCTAATTCATTACTTTTATGCGGGTTGTAAACACAGCAAATAAGAATCTTTGCCCTGTTGTCAGAAACCATCACACAAATGTACTCAACCACTGAGTTTTTGGAGGAGTAAATTATCTCAGAATTGTATGAATCTTTCACATAAATTGCAACGGCACCACCGCGCTTATTTATTCTATCCGCACGATAAAGTTTTAAGCCAGGAATATCAAAACTAGCATTGGAGAGACTGGGTTGATATCAGGTCTCAGATATACATACAGCGTATTTTTTATATAGTCATATTTATTATGATTTAAACTTCTAGCATTGAAGTGGGCAACATTGAAACCAGATTGTTGTTTACAGAGGATGTCCAACAACATCTTGTGATTTCCGTTAACACAGCTAGGCTGTTCTGTAACAGCGCTCATAGCAGAGATAGAAAAACAGGAACATCAGGAAACGAATTGTGTGAAGTAAAAAATATTAGTTTTTGTTTGTTGTACAAAATTTCACAGCACAACCCTTCCGCAGCAGCCATGAACACTATAAATAAAGAGAAAGGCAGAGTTATCAGAGAATGGAAAAGGGGATAGAAGACAAAGAGAGTAAGTTTAACATTAGACAATATTATAGAGAATACTTATATGTGTATAAGAATTTGAAGTATTAGTTGGCGGCCAGGCAATCAACGCTTTCAACATCATCCACGAATACAGATTCGCACTCAGCATTTTTTTATGAGTACTTCCCCCCCCAACCAGTGTATGCAGAGTGCAACTTCTTTTGCCGCTTCAGGAGAAGAGCATGCCTTAAGATAATCCGTCTTTGCTTGGTAATGCTCTCATGAATGTGAACTTGGCCAATTCCTTCGATCTCTAATTCACTCAGGGTGAGAGTTCGACGATTTTTACGATAGAACGCAGAGATCGCGCGCATAAAGAGAGAGCGATTACTACTTGTTGGAAACTTCAGAACAAGTGGACCACTGTTGTTGTTATTTTTAATGCGAAATGCATCTAGCAAAGTAGGAGCAGGCTTGCAAGCAGCAACATTGCATATTTTGGTGTACAATGCTTTCATGTCTTCTCCATTGGATTGAGGAATGCCTGTCACAATTAAGTCGGCAGATACCGAATCAATCTCAAGCTTGCTAAGCCTTTTGTTGACATCTTTCAATTCGCTTCTTAGAGAGTTTTCACATTTCGTCATTTCATCGGCACGAGATGAGAGAGAGAGCAATTGAGTTTTAAAGTTGCTAATAACAGCATTCATCTCACCAAGTCTGCAAATGATGCGATCCTCAGCCTTTGCAATAGACGCAGAGACCTGTTGGATTATGCTCTCTCGCAATTCAGCAAATCTCAAGTCCAGCATTGCCATTAATTGGTTGTGTTGTTAATTTGACGGATAGTGATATGTGCGTTTTATTATTCATCGATGTGCGTTTTATTGTGAATTCGAGTTAAGATTTTTTTTTCGAGAACTGTTAAAAAATTAATGCTGTATCAGGAGTAAGTAAGCTAATGTCAATAATTTTTTTTGTACTGGTCAATATAGTGGTTCAATTTTATTTGATTTTACCACTCATATTGATGCCCGTTAAGTCAATAAATTGTGTCAAATCTATAGATTTCGGCTACAGCTCATTGTATAACGCGAAATATCGTGAAAAAATGCAAGTCACCTGCAGTAGGTACATTAATTCAGGTCCGCGGGCAGGAGATCGTTCATGGTCTCCACCGTTAAATGTGGTAACACTAACGGTGATAATTTTTTTTCCGGGGATTCCCCAACGACACTTGTAGCGTATCATTGTGTTTCTTTTTCCTTTTATTTTACTTTTAACGTCGTCAGTGAACAGTGAGTACCTACCTACTCGAGCACTATCTAATATTGTATTGTTTAAATAAATTAGAAAACTCAAATTATGGATAAAAAGAAGAAACCCAGTGGTGCATTTAAACGCAAACAACGCCAAGAAAGAGAAGATAGTAAACAAAAATTGCCCAAAATTTACAAGTTTTTTAGTCAACCTGCTGCAAGTACATCTGGCCAAAATATTTCTATTGATAGTGACTCAAATAATGTGGTAACTGCAGTGTTGGTTGAGAAGCCTACTGAAGAAGATTCGACAATTATTGCAGTTGGAAATACCTCCGCCGCCGATCATGTGAACGTGGATGATGTTTGCATGACACACATAAGAGCGGAGGGTTTGGAGGAAACACAGACCTCTACATTTTTCGAAAATGTGTACGACAAATCTTCTTATGACTTGGGAAACTTCACGAACAAAATATTAAGTGATAACGAAAAATGTCAAATTCTTGATGTGGGGCCTTTACAGCCTTCAGGACCTTTTCCAACAGACATCAACCAGAACAATAGGTGTTTTTCAAAATCGTACTACGTTTAGTGTTCTAAATATGGGTCAGTTAATCGTTATTGGTTGTGTTATTCCAGAATACTAGACGCTGTCTATTGTCAACCATGCTGGTTATTTGCTTCACAAAGGAATAATGTTTGGTGTACGGGAATTCGAGATTGGAAGCATTTATCAGAAAGAATTAAACAACACAAATCTTCGAGTGGCCATTCGGAAGCATGTGCTGTGTATGAATTTTGGAAAAAAAACGATACTAATACTATCGACAAGGAACTTGAAAATGAATTATTCGATATCATACTTACCCTAGCAAAGAGTTCTTTGGCTTTGACAGGACATCAAGAAGACTTAAGTCAGGAAGGATATCACGGAAATTTTCTGTCCTTTGTAGAGCTTGTCGCCCGATATGATCACATTTTGCGGCAAGTTTTGGATATGCCCAAAGGTAATAATAATTATTTCTAAGTTTTTTTATCGTTTTATTTTGTTTATAATTATTAACTGTTTAATAACAGGACTTTTTGAAATTGTGTTTTTTTTATGTTTTTAGGATATACAAGATATCTGAGTGCAACAATTCAAAATTAAATGACTGAGAGCTTGGGGACCAATCTCGAAACCCATCTACTAGAACAAATTAGAGTGTCACCGTTTTTTGCCATCATAATGGATACGACACAGGACATATCGAAGGTAGATCAGCTAAGCATTGTTGTGAGGTATGCAGTAATAACCAGATCGGAAAATGGACAGCCAATTGATATAGAAGTAAAAGAAGTGTTTCTAGGCTTTTATGCAGCCATCAAACATGGCGCAGTAGATTTAGTCAACCAAGTGACAACATTATTTATCGACAAAAAGATTGATTTAAAAATGTGTGGCTATGATGGAGCCAGTGTGATGATTGGTGTGTATAATGGTGTACAAAAACATATTAAGGATATCCAGCCTAACGCAGAGTACGTATCGGAAACAGCATCAAAAGTTGGGATCTACTGTCAAAATTCACTGGCGAATCGGAAATCACTCTAAAAAAACTAAATCCGACTAGATGGTCCAGTAGGGTCAATACGATATCTGCAATAAAACTTCGTTATTTTGATATTATCAAAGCATTATCGGAAATAGTTCTAAAGAGTCCTAATAAAGATGAGCGTAGTGAAGCAGAGAGTATTAAAACAAAAATACTCTCTGCTTCACAAAAAATGCTAAATTTCGAATTCGTGTTGCTTTGCGAATTCATGCACAGTGTATTGAACGACATCAATTATGCACCCCAAACTTTACAAAAATGCGACATCAATTTGGGCGAGGCGAGTAAAGTTTTAGCAGAGACCAAAGCAAAGTTGCAAATTTATAGAAATGATTTCGAATTATTCAAGTGCAGAGCCTGTGAAACTGCAAGAAAATATGGTGTTGATATCCATTTTCAAGAAAAAAGGCAAAGAAAAGTTAAAAAACATTTTGATGAATTAGCTGCTGATCATCGATTTCCAAACCGAGAAAAAATATTTAAAATTGAAATTTTCAATAATGTACTAGACACAGTAATATCTTAATTAGATACACGTGTCGATCACAGTTGTGTCGTGACCGCGGGCGAAGGAGGACGTCACCTCCCACAATTTAGTGTTCGTGACGAGTGCTCGCGCGGAAAAATAGTCAAAACAAAACCTACCCCATCCTAATTCATCACAATAAAACACAGAAATGCAGTGAAACATTAATAAACAAAAATTCAATAAACAAAAAAATCAATAATGTGCACTAAGAACAAAATTGAATCATTCAATAGTCAACTTAACGGAATGCAGCGAACCATGCGAGGGGCTTGTTTATGCTCTCCGCAGTAAAGCTCAACATTTCTTTGATTTTCACTCCTCCTCCTCCTTCTTCCTGGTCCCGTTAGTTTTGCATGAGGCTGTGAGTGCACCGTGTGCACCGTGGGCTGAAGCGTGGCAAGATAAAGGCATAACACTTGTCTTGTCGCGTTTTGTTTTGCCTGCGGTGTAGGCTTGGCCACTTGTGCAGCTGACTTTATACCTCTTTACAGTGGGTGGCGATGACAAAATTTCGTATAGACTCCACAAATGTGCGTGGCTTGAGGGCGAATTTCTTCGCGGTCTATGCGTATGTTTCTACACACCAACCGCACTGGGCACTATAATGGCACTGGGTGAGACCCAGGTGTCTGAAGGTGCAGATCCACTGGATTTTCACTTGCCTTGGTACCACTTACTGCCATTATTTTCATCACACAGAGGCCTCGCCTTATATATTCGCAGTGATGTTGCGTACCAGTGTCAGCAACACCTTTGCACGACGGATGCCGAATTTAGCTCCATGTGGGTTAAGTTCAAAATCCAGTCGCACATCCTGCACTTCTGCTTCATTTATAGAAGCCCGGGTCTAGAGAGGCTGCCAACTTTTGATAAACTTGACAGTCTCTCTGATTCGATTTCTAAAATCCTGGAATCGTATCCGAACAGTGAAATTGTTGTTGCTGGTGATTTCAACGTTCATAATTCCAATTGGCTACGTCATTCGAGTCACACAACACCTGAGGGTTTGTATGTTGAGTTATTTGCTGAGTCTAATAATTTGACTCAATTAGTGAAGGAACCAACGCACTTTCCCTGCGTTGATGGGCAAAACCAAAATATTCTGGACCTTTTTTTAACTTCGCATCACAGCAAGTATGATGTGAATGTTCTTGCACCTCTTGGTAATTCGGACCACGCTACAATTTCTGCTAGCTTCCCATATTCTAGTCTACAATCCGCTCATCAGCCAGCTCCGAAGCGGACAGTGTGGCTTTATGAGAAGGCTAATTGGGATGCGCTGAACTCCTTTTTCAGCCGTTTCAATTGGCAATTGTGTTTTAGGGATAGAAACATAAATGCTGCAGCAAAATTGGTAGAAAATATAATTTTATTCGGTATGAGGTCTTTCATACCTAATAAAAGAATTTCCATTAAACCAAAAGACCATTCCTGGTTTAATGCGACTTGCAGACAAGCAGTCAGGTCTAAAGAGGAAGCATTTAGGAATTGGCGTTCAAATAAAACTGCTGATACTAAACTGCTGCGCAATCAGGCCAGAAATAGGTGCAATGCCACTCTAAAGCGCGAAAAAGTTCTCTACGAACAGCGCCTTAGACGCAGAGTTCTTGAATACCATAAGGGTAGTAAGAACTTTTGGTCGTTCGTGGGGAGGGTGAAGAATCAGACGCGATCGTCTATTCCAACTCTCCTCAAGGACGATCAGATCTTCACTCACTCGGTTGATAAGGCAAACTTATTAGCCAAAATGTTTGCTGAAAACTGCTCTCTTCCTGAAAGTAGCCAACCTCTACCCGTGATCGATGGTGTGTCTCATATTATGCCTGAGATGCACTTTCGAACGCGGGCTGTTAAAAGAGTGCTTGTAAACCTCAACGTCAATATATCCTCGGGACCGGATGGCATTTCAGCCCACGTGTTGAGAAAGTGCGCCTCAACACTGGCTCGCCCATTGCGCAATCTGTTTAATTTATCGTTCACTTCAGGAGTTTTTCCTACTTCCTGGAAGATTGCCAATGTGCAGCCAGTTCCCAAAAAAGGTGAGGCTACGAATCCTGCCAATTAGCGACCCATAGCAATCTGTTCAATGCTCTCCAAAGTTATGGAGAGCGTTATAAATTTTAACCTGATGAGGTATCTGGAGAGCAACCAATTGGTCAGCGATCGCTAGTACAGTTTCCGTGCTCAAAGCTCCACAGGTGATCTGATGATGATCCACTGAGCGGTAGAACAGTTGTGTTCACCAATTCGGTGAGAGTAAGGTTGTTGCTTTGGATATCTCCAAGGCATTTGACCGGGTGTGGCATAAAGCACTCGCGTCTAAACTGGCTGCTTATGTTGTCGGTAACACATTCACTCGATGGATATCGAGTTTCCTCAGCGGCCGTTCTATTCGGGTTGTGATAGGCGGCTTTGCTTCCGAAGAGAACTCCATTAATGCTGGAGTTCCGCAGGGTCGGTCCTGTCTCCAACACTTTTTCTCATTTTTATCAATGACCTTCTGTCATTGACATCAATCCCCGTCTACTCGTTTGCTGATGACAGCAGCATTTGTCATTCATATTCATTCTCCAGGCGTCCTTCTATTCTGGAGATCAATAGAAAACGCAGAATTATGAATGACACACTCCAATCTGACCTCAACAAAATCCAGGAGTGGGGTCAAGCGAATCGGGTCGATTTTAATGCGCGGAAGACCCAATGCTGTTTGTTGACCCACAAGCGTCTGGCGAGCGACAACTTTCCACCTTTAAATGTAGGTGGTGTGGATATTAATAAGTCGGAGGCTCTTGATGTTCTGGGCATGTCAATACAATGCGATCTTCGTTGGAACGATCACATTTTTGATGTGTCGAAAGAAGCAGCCAAGTGCTTAGGCTTTTTAAAGCGGTGCAAGAAATACTTCACTTCAACCGACCTTCGTTGTATCTACACCACTTATATCCGGCCGAAAATGGAGTACAACTCGCATATTTGGTCGGGAGCTTCGAAAGCATATCTTCAGCTTCTGGACCGTATACAAGGTCGTGCGATAAAACTTATAGGGGACAGTAGGGTATCCAGCTCTATTGAAACCTTGGGATGTCGTCCGGGTGTGGGGTGTTTAACCTTATTTTACCGTTACTTTAATGGTAATTGTTCCTCTGAAGTAGCCAGCCTGATTCCTTCGGTTCAGGTATTCAACAGATCTACTCGCCTTTCCAGAGTGGTGCACCCCTTTTACGTCTCGATCCCGTTCCATCGCACTACCCACTACCGCGAGAATTCGTTTTTCGGTCGCGCAGTTAAATTGTGGAATAGTCTCCCTGCGCATGTTTTCCCACCCACTTATAGTATAACGTCGATGCTTTTAAAAGAGGTGTAAATCGACACTACTCCCACTTTTCCCCTTCCCACTAACCTTTTCCCCTTCCCACTAACCTTTTCCCTTCTAAACCAACGAATGCTTTGCATGGATAGGGGCCATCCCCTGAGCTTGGTTCTATCTGCCATAAAAAAAAACCTTTTATTGGTATGAGTGCAGTCTTTCATATATTCGATTTTCTCTCACCAACATTTTTATTACATGTTGATGAAGCAACTTTATTACAAAAGTGTGACGAATTCCCAAGAAAATATTCAGATATAATAGACCCTAGTTTTTCACTTCAATTTATTAATATTTACCACCTAGTTTTACCTCAACTAACTCAAGCATGGACTGTTCACCAATTATGTAAGGAAATAATGAGCAAATATGGAGTGCTAGAATGCGACCTAAGGGAAGTATTTACAGCAATGTTATTATTCTTTACAATTCCTGTCACTTCTGCAGCAGCTGAAAGGTCATTTAGCAAATTAAAAATAATAAAAAATTATTTAAGAAATAATATGGGCCAAACTCGACTCCGACATTTATCGCTAATAGCTATTGAAAACAAAACCGCATCAAGCCTGGATTTAAACGAAGTCATTGATACTTTTGCGAAAACTAAAGCTAGGAAAAAATCGTAAATATAATTGTTATTTAGTCAGTTGGTAGGCCCGACCTTTACATAATAAACCCTTGAGTCTTCTCTATTTCGTTTTATTAGCCAAACCTACACCAAGTATTAATTGTAATTTATGTGTTTACTGTTTAAAATTTTTATTAACTGCCCTGCAGTGCACAAAAAATAGCTTAAGTAGCTTAGAAATTTTAAAGTATTTGTATATTTAATGTTTTTATTTGATAAAACCTAATCAGTTTACATAGCAGTGGGGCCCCATTTTTTAATTTGCCCCAGGGCCTTTGGTTACCTAGCTACGCCACTGCTTAACTTATTCCGATTTAATCTACTGTAACCTTGACTCGTCCTCGAGCCATAAAGTTGACGTTTTGATAAACAATTTAACCAGATATGTAGTCGGGCTAAGGCGTTTCGACCACCTATCTCAGGATAGAAACCTTTTACTTGGCTGCAGTTATCAAAATTATATTAATATCCGTAACTGCTTATTTATATATGGACTCATTCACACCAGACTGCCTAGGTATCTGTATGATAAGCTCCAGTTCTGTCAATCAACTCGCACCCACAACCTCATAACTCCCAAATATAATTTTTTGAATACTCGGAGACTGTTTCGTAAACACAGTTCGCCTGTGGAATAATTTGCCACGGGCAATGAAAAGTAGTTTAAATGCGGGAACATTCAGGAGACTAATTTGCCACTATTTTAAAACTTAAAGACCGGCATGTAACACAACCACAATATCTGCAGTGAACGCTTACCTCCTCTCTCTCTATCTTCACACTTAACCTTTTCACTTCTTTTTCTTATCTCTTATCTTTCGCACCCTATAATACTAGTTAGTTAATTAATTTAATATAATTTAATTTAATTATTAATAGTTTAGTTTATAAATTTATTTATTATACAGTATACATTTAATGTCATATTTTTTATCATACTATTAAAGACCTTGACTCTTCTTGTACATCTAGGTTTAATTGTTAATAAAGAATAAAGAATTATATTATATTATAATTTTAAAAGTAGATATAACATGAGGTATACATGCGAGCATTTTTTTAATAAAAATTCCACCCGAAAATTTCTTATAAGAATTATAATTTATTTCCTAAACCATTGATATACCTTCAAAGTAAACAGATTCGTGTAATACTCGCACGCGCTTTGTTGTTCAAGAATAATTGATAACTTGTCTTGTCAGACGAATACGAATTCGAAGCTGATTTGCAGCGCCTCAAGGTGCTGCGTATATTTGGTCAGGCCAACTAACTAGAAAATAGTTCTACAATAAAAAAAAATGTAAAAAAGGAGCTTAGCAGCTCCTGAATTCTGATATAGAAAAGAAAAAAAACTCGAAGTGCTTACGTTTCCTCTCCGAAGAGAGTTCATCAGCGCCGAACTGATGCTTGAAGGCATTAAAGTACAGCAGCGCCAGTGGAGCAAAGAAGTATTTCGATCTTCACGCCAAATGCAGACACCACATCTCGCACCTAATTTAAGGCCAACATACTGCCGAACGGAGGACTTTCACTGGTAAATTGCAGCATTGGAGACACAGGAATTGCTTCTGCTTTAATGTCAAAAGCTTTCTAATCGAGTCTCTTTATCAGCTATCTAAGAAGTCCTACCCGCTTTGAATGCATGTCTACCACGAACAACAACGGCCTGTACATACAAAAACTTTGGTCGCACGAAGTACGGTCTCTTTTTGAAGGACATCGGTGTTTCGGTTCCATGTAGTAAATTAATGTAAACGAAATATAAATAGGGGCGTCTATTTTCCAAACTAGCTCTATTTGCCAAACCAGAAAACTTGCCACTGATTTCAAATTTTAATTTATGTTCTAGATTCATCATAATCAATTTTTATTGTGTTTTTAACATAGTTTGAATCTTGACAGATCTTTCTTCACTACTTAGTATTTTCGTGTACTAAGCAGTAAAGCAGTACAGTACTTTTTACTATTTACTGTAATGGTTTTTACTAATTACTGTAATGGTTATGCAGCCAGGAAACCGTGTGAGAAGAACTATATTTTAGCTTTCTGATATAAATAAAAACTGATAAGACTTTATATTAAAAGTGTGCAAAATATATCGTAGTCAAATTTAAATCTTTTTCATAGCAAATATTTATATTCGTTAACAAAATTCTTATTGTACAAAGGTTGTATAAGATCTGCTTTAATATACGCTTTCTCCATTTAGTATACTATTTCTCCCTCTCTTGCCAAAGAATTTATTTCGCAATAAACTCTCGTCATTTAATACTAATCTAATACTAGTCAAATTTAAATCTTTTTCATAGCAAATATTTATATTCGTTAACAAAATTCTTATTGTACAAAGGTTGTATAAGATCTGCTTTAATATACGCTTTTTCCATTTAGTATACTATTTCTCCCTCTCTTGCCAAAGAATTTATTTCGCAATAAACTCTCGTCATTTAATACTAATCAGTTCAGTGCAAATGAAGAAAGTGAGGCTTGCCTGTTGCCGAAATAAAACTACAACTTGTATGGAAACGTAGTAGTTTTGCTTCTACTCTCGATGGTTGCAACTTTTTTCACCAAAAGAACACTGTTTGACCTACGTGACACTAGTACTAGGGGCATATTACACGGTGACGCTTGACGCAAGAGTCAAATGTATTTTGTTCTTGTTTGAGAGAGTGGGAGAAAAACTCCGCCGCGTTTTCCGCCCTGCAGCGGGTTAATTTTTTACGCAAGATAAGTACTGGCGTGACATAGGTCAAACAGTGTTCCTTTGATAAAAAAAGTTGGAAACGTAGAGAATAGAACCAAAACTTTTCTTTACAAAGTGTAGTTTTATTTATGTAACAGGCAACCCTTACTTTCTTTCTTCTCCGAGCTGATTACAGTTATTTTCAATTTCTATACAAACCTCCATAAACAAGTTACACATAGGTAGCAAACCTTGGGAATACATTGCCCCAAGAAAAACAGCGAGTCTCGTTTGGTATCCCAAGCTGTTGTATGATTCTCCGGTGGCCAAGTAAGGATTCCCTTAATTGGTTGCTTGAAGATACTGACCCTCGCATGTGGGTGTCGGATTTTTATACCCTACACCCGGAGGGAGTAGGGTATATTCACTTTGTTCTTCCGTTTGTAACGCAGAGAAGGAGACGAGATAGATATAGAAAAGTATATATATTCTTGTTCAGCGTCACCTCCTGAATCGATTTAGCCCTGTCCGTCGATCTGTCTGCCTGTCTTTCTGTCTGTCTGTCTGTCTGTCTGTCTGTTGAAATCACGATTACGAGAGAACGAAAAGAGATATCGCGATGAAATTTTGCACAAATATTCTTTGTTATGTAGGGCTGTTTGGGATTGAAAATGGGCGATTCGGTAGCCACGCCTACTTTACATACAGAATGTAAAGGCACCTCGTTTCAAAAAATATTAAAATTTGAATATTTCATAAACCGTGTGAGATATTAAGGTATAATTTTATTCCGGAACTTGCGGCATCGTCACTAAAATGTCTGAAAAAAATGGGCGTGCCACGCCCACTTAAAGTTGGCAATATCTAATGAACGGTATAAGATATTGATACGTAATTTTATCAGGATATATAGGGAAGCATTACCAATAAGCTTGCCAAAAATGTGTGTGCAACGCCCACTCAAAAAAAGTTGTCAATATCTTGTAAACGTTATAAGATATTCATACGAAATTTTATCTCGAGGTATCTACACGTATTACCAATTTGTATACAAAAAATGGTCCGCCCACTTATACAAAAGTTGTCAATATCCCATAAAAGATTCAAAATATTAATACCTTCGTAATTATATATAGCAGTACCTAGAGACATTACAAAAACGTTTTCCCGAAATGGGCGTGGTCCGCCAAAAATTGTGGCGAAATTATAATTTTTTTCCATTACTCGCGTGTAGGGTATTTACATTTCGACCAGGCCGAAGACAACACTCTTTCTTGTTTTATGAATATGAATTCATATTCTTCAGCGTTTCTATTAATGCGCCATGATTTAATCCAACACGACTTCGTTTTGCGAGTTTTTAATTTTAATAATTTATCCAATATTTGCAAAAATTTGCATAAAACCATTCTATAGTGCTCCGTTATAAACACAATACGCTTAACGTAGGTTTCGACTACCCTTATTACTTCAATCACTACACCATCTAATGAATACATTTTTCTTACTAATTTTTACTTATATCAGAAGCCTTTTCACAAAATTAGGCTCTTCTCACACTGTTACCTTTTGCACACATATATTAAAGAAGGTATAACAAGAAATAGCAAAGAGGGAGTATCATAAAAGTCCTGAATAGAGATCAGTACTGGCGTCACGTAGGTCAAACCGTGTCCTTTGCTAAGAAAAGTTGGGAACGGGCAGAATAGGAATAATACTACTCCGTTTCTTTACAAAGTGTAGTTTTATTTTTGTAACAGGCAACCCTTACAAAGCATTTTTTAACGTTTCCTATTCAGCTTGCCGTTTGCTTTTACAACGATAAAGAATGCTGCCTTCTTCTTTTTCGTGGTGTGTTGAAGTTACGAAAGCACAAAGAACAACAAAAAAAATGCTGGTACGGAGTTTTCTATACTCGTGAGTTTTTGTCTTCACCTCCTTATAGAAAAACTCAAACTTCGAAGTGGAAACTGAAGATACGTTTTGATTATGAAAGATGATAAAGTAAAACTGTAATCTCATGTCAGTCAATGTAAACATTGGGATCCGTGTGAAAACTGCTTTAGGTAGACTTTCTAAACATTTCCACAGTCACATTTCAAGTTGTCCAACCTGCTCAGTCCGGTGTTCTCTTTCAATTTCCTGTTTAGACCCAAAAGGTGGCAAGATGTCTAAGAGAGGTTGGTTTGGTGGATATTTGGTCACATGTAACTTACAAAACGGGGGGATATGACAGCATGCTATGGCCTCACTAAGTTACCTACTAAACGCTTTATGTTTCAGGACGTGGTGGAACCGCTGGTGGAAAATTCCGAATATCACTGGGTTTGCCAGTTGGTGCCGTTATGAACTGCGCGGACAACACGGGTAAGCTTAATGGCCAGATTCTGAAAAGTCACGGTGAGAGACAAAACTGTCGTCTCAAGTCACTACGTCATAGCCGCGGCATTCTGAGAGACGAACCTTTCATCTCGTCAGGGCTTTACGTCGTGCTCACGCTGTAGTTCAACAGTTACGGCTTGTCAGTAATAGATCTCAAATTTTCAGTGTGCAAGCATTTTTGTGTAATGTAACTGTCGTGAATTAAGAATATTTAAGTGCAAATTTTTTATCACTCAAAAAAATTGTTTTTTTTGTGCAAATATCTGACGTAGGAACAAGACTAAACTGAAAAATTATCGAAACAAATATTTTAAGATATAAATATACCCGTAATCGTATTTTATTTCGCACAGGTTGAATTATCTACATTTTTATATTCTACCTTCTCCAACACTGAAAACATCAATAACAGCTATTTTTTCTGTATGCTTATGGTTCTATCTGCTGTTACATATACCTTTTCCGCCGATGTCTCGGCTAAAAGTTCACAAAATGCTTCTTCCAAAATTTCCGATTGCAGTGCTATTCATCTTGGTGGTTTAAGTGGTGGTCGTTTCGCCGCTAGTGTCTTCCTGCCTTCTAATTGCTTTCCCTCCTACATCATAGGAGGGACCATTGGCGAAGCCGATGCTCGTAAAAGCAAAATGCTTGCAACGGTTTGCTCCTAAGTGATTAGCTCATTTCGAAAGGACACCCACCTCAAAGGGGCCGCCTTTTTAACAAAATTTCTTCAACAAGTATATTTTTCTACTGTTCACAAATACCTTCTCCTTCCTTGCACACAGCAAAATGAAACTGATAACGCTAATTACATATTACGCTAATGAATGATTCGAGAGAGCGAAAATTAACCGGAAAAACCGAAAATTTGACCATGCCTGCTTCGCAGGTTCATTTCAGTGACCACACATGAATTTCGTTTCAGTTACCGCACATTCAAAACAAAAAGACCTCCTGACGACAGCCTTCTCTTTACCGGCTCATTTATCAGCTGCGAACGCCACCTATCGTCTTTCGGAATACAGATTCCTTACGACAAAATGAGCAAAACGACGTAAGCTCTTTGCAAAGACGTTTGGCTCGTCTCTCCGAATACCAAAAGATGAAAATCAGCTGATTTTAGGGCGAAAGTTGACGAAACCAGACGAAAGTGACTGCATAATCTGGCCCTAAATCACTGGAAAAATGTTGAAATGATATGTATGTCAGGATGATATGAATGTCAGGAATAGATTTCAAACATGGGGTCCAATGCGAAGTAAAGCGGTTAGCCATAAGTTAATGTTCCAATGGCATACTCGAAAATTTGCTTGCACTTGAAACTTAATTATTCAGAAATTGTCATTTCAACTTCCGCGTATGATGTACGTAAAATCGCCAGCTAGTTCTGTGTGGTGTGTATTCAGGAAAAAGTGATGAAAGGTTTACGCTGAATTTGAATTGTAGCCAGATCCTGAAAAGTCGCGGTGACTGAGATGAAACTTTCGTCTCAAGTCACTATGTCGTAGGCACGACATTCTTAGATGAAAATTTCGTCTCGTCGGCTTTACGCCGCACTAACGCTGTCATTAAACTGTTACGGCTTGTCGGTAAAAGTATAATTTTCAGTGTTGTTAAAAGCATTTGTGTATAATGCAACTGTCGTGGATTAAGAATATTTATGTGGACATTTTTTATTATTTTTTTGTATTACTCAATAAAATTGTTTTTTGTGCTAATATCTGACCTAGAAGCAAAGCTAAATTGAAAAATTATCGGAACAAGAATTTTAAAATATATGTATAGCCGTTATCCTATTTTATTTCGCTCAGGTTGAATTACATACATTTTTATATTCTACCTTCTCCATACTGAAAACATCAATAACTTCTTTATACTGAAAACATCAATAACAGCTGTTTTTTCCTGTATGCTTATGGTTCTATCTTCTGGTACATAGACCTTTTCTGCCGATGTCTCTGCTAAAAGTTCATAAAATGCTTCCTCGAACATTTCCAATTGCGGTGCTACTGAACATGGTGATTTAATTGGTGGTCGTTTCGCCGCTAGTGTCTTCCTGCCTTCTAATTGCTTTCTCTTGTACATCGTAGGAGGGACCATTGGTGAAGCCGAAGCTCGTAAAACTTGCAATGGCAAAAAGGCTGAGTTGGCTGGCGGCCCCCTCAATCAAAATGTGCTGACCACTTTGGAGCAAATCGTTGTAAGCATTTTGCTTTTACGAGCATCGGCTTCGCCAATGGTCTCTCCTACGTTGTAGGAGGTGAAGCAATTCGAAGAAAGGAAGACACTAGCGGCGAAACGACCACCACTTAAATCACCAAGTTCAGTAGCACTGCAACCGGAAATGTTGGAGGACCTTTTAGCAGAGACATCGGCAGAAAAGGTCTATGTATCGGAAGCTAGAACCATAACTGGAGAGTGAATATGAATGACAAATGCTGCTGTCATCAGCAAACGAGTAGACGGGGTTTAATGTCAATGACAAGGTCATTGATAAAAATGAGAAAAAGAGTTGGAGACAGGACCGAACCCTGCAGAGCTCTAGCATTAATGGAGTGCTCTTCGGAAGCAAAGCCGTCTATCACAACCCGAATAGAACGGCCGCTGAGGAAACTCGATATCCATCGAGTGAAAGTATTATCAACACTATAAGCAGTCAGTTTAGACACGAGTGCTTTATCCCACTCCCGGTCAAATGCCTTGCAGATATCCAGCGCAACAATCTTGCTCTCACCGAACTGGTGATTACAACTGCTCAGTGAGAAACGCCATCAGATCGCCGGTGGAACGGTGAGCACGGACGCCGTAGTGGCGATCGCTGATCAACTCGTTGCTCTCTAGATACCTCATCAAGTTAAAATTTACAATGCTATCCATGACTTTGGAGAGCACTGAGTAGATTGCTATGGGCCGGTAATTTGCAGGATTCGTAGCCTCAACTTTTTGGGAACTGGATGCACATTTGCAATCTTCCAGGAAGTGGGAAAAGCTCCTGAAGTAAACGATAAATTAAAGAGATTGCGCAAAGGGCGAGCCAGTGTTGAGGCGAACTTTCTCAACACATGGGCTGAAATGCCATCCGGTCCCGAGGATTTGTTGACATTGACGTCTGCAAGCACTCTTTTAACAGCTCGTGTTCGAAAATGCATCTTAGGCATAGCGTGAGATACATAAGCATGAGATACATATTGGTTGGCTGCTCTCATGAATAGAGCAGTTTTCAGCAAACATTTTGGCTAATAAGTTTGCCTTATCAACCGAGTGAGTGAAGATCTGATCATCCTTGAGGAGAGTTGGAATGGACGATCGCGTCTGATTCTTCACTCTCCCCACGAACGACCAAAAGTTCTTACTACCCTTATGGTATTCAAGAACTCTACGTCCAAGCCGCTGTTCGTATAGAACTTTTTCGCGCTTTAGAGTGGCATTGCACATATTTCTGGCCTGATTGCGTCGCAGTTTAGTATCAGCAGTTTTGTTTAAACGCCAATTTCTAAATGGTTCCTCTTGAGACCTGACTGCTTGTGTGCAAGTCGCATTAAACCAGGAATGGTCTTTTGGTTTAATGGAAATTCTTTTATTGGGTATGAAAGACCTCATACCAAATAAAATTATATTTTCTACCAATTTTGCTGCAGCATTTATGTTTCTATTTCTGAAACGCAATTGCCAATTGAAACGGCTGAAAAAGGAGTTGAGCGCATCCCAATTAGCCTTCTCATAAAGACACACTGTCCGCTTCGGAGCTGGCTGATGAGCGGATTGAAGTCTAGAATATGGGAAGTTTGCAGAAATTCTAGCGTGGTCCGAATTACCAAGAGGTGCAAGAACATTCACATCATACTTGCTGTGATGTGAAGTTAGAAAGAGGTCCAGAATATTTTTGGTTTTATAGACTCTGCAAATAACTCAACATACAAACCCTCGGGTGTCGTGTGACTCGAATGACGTAGCCAATTGGAATTATGAACATTGAAATTACCAGCAACAACAATTTCACTGTTCGAATACGATTCCAGAATTTTAATAATCGAATCAGAGAGACTGTCCAGGTTATCAAAAGTCGGCAGCCTCTCCAGACCCGGGCTTCGCTAAATGAAGCAGGATGTGCAACTGGATTTTGAACTTAACCCACATGGAGCTAAATTCGGCATCCGTAAGGTGTTGCTGACACTGGTACGCAACATCACTGCGATTGTATAAGGCGAGGCCTCTGTGTGGTAAAAACAATGGCAGTAAATGGTACCCAGCCATGTGAAAATCCAAGGGATCTGCACCATCAGACACCCAGTTCTCACTTAGCGCCATTACATGCGGTTGTTCACGGCTGCAATGTACAAGTAAAATAATTTGACACAAAGTCGCATAATTTTCGCCACTTATTAGGCCGTCACTGTCTTTAGCGGTCGCAATAATAAAAAGAAAAGGAAGATCTCGTATCTCCACGAGATCTACCTTCTCTTTCACACATATCATGGAGTGTGCCTCTGTATAATTTATTAAAATTTGGTCCAAATAAGGCACAAGCCTTAAAAACAGCACTAAGATGTAGAAAGTTGAGTTTTAGCGAGTTGACACATCCAATATTGATTTCAGCATTTTCCCCTCGCTTATACCCATCTGCAATTTCCTCAAGCCATCGTTGGCTTTAACGTGCCGTGTCAGCCATGCTGACGTGCATCAAGGTCATGGCTCGTGGTTCTCGAGCCAGGTCACAGAGCCGACAAGTAGATTTCGCGAAGTGTATGGTTGTGGTGGTTTCTCAAGAGGAACAAATTTACGAAATTTTTATGTTGCTATAATAAATAGTTGTAATTAAAACTTGGAAACGAATTTGCTAATATCAGAGTGGGTAGGGGCAAAAAATAGGAACTTTAAAAAAAAAATTTCATTGGTGGAATTGATAGAAACACATAACTTATCGATTCCATTGAGCCTTGTACAAGCTTTTCCGAAGCCTGCTTTTATCAATTACGTTGTTTTCTTAGGTGGTAAGAATCTGTACGTTATCGCTGTTCATGGAATTCGTGGGCGTTTAAACCGGTTACCAGCTGCTGGTGTTGGCGATATGTTCGTTGCCACGGTAAAGAAAGGTAAACCAGAATTGAGAAAAAAGGTGAGTAAAATTTTTACTGCTCGTTTTCAGTATATTTGTAAGGGTTAATTAATTTGCGTATTTATACTCTAAGCCCAAATGTAGAGATTATATTTATTTGTAATTTGAGTTACTGGATAGTGGATAAGGCCTTTATTGAAATTGTTTCAATCCCAAGGTGCGCCACCGAAACTTGCCGAAACAAAAAGTAAATTTTGAAATTAAACGTAGGTGTCATTTTCTCTTTAGCACTTCTTTGGTTCTTAGCTATGCTAGCTGTCCTTCTGTTCAGGTACGCCTTTACTTCTTCATTGTGGCCCAGTGACGGCTGGTAGTGCTCGCTCCGAATTATTTACATCTACAATATTTAGATCTACAAGCACGGTTGCGTAAAGCAATGGAGAGTGAGAGCATCGTTGTTGAAAGACATGAGTTCTGTCATGGTGCTTCAGGATCTTCAACTTAAGTCGAGAATCAGTTGGTAGATCCGCAGCCAGCTCCAGCATTTAAAATGAATGTGCTTTTCGAGACCACTGTACTGGACTAAGACAGACCAAGTGGCAGCTTTGGTATCATTTTTTTTTTTTTTTATGGCAGATAGAACCAAACTCAGGGGATGCCCCCTATCCATGCAAAGCATTCGTTGGTTTAGAAGGGAAAAGGTTAGTGGGAAGGGGAAAAGTGGGAGTAGTGTCGATTTACACCTCTTTTAAAAGCATCGACGTTATAAGTGGGTGGGAAAACATGCGCAGGGAGACCATTCCACAATTTAACTGCGCGACCGAAAAACGAATTCTCGCGGTAGTGGGTAGTGCGATGGAACGGGATCGAGACGTAAAAGGGGTGCACCGCTCTGGAAAGCCGAGTAGATCTGTTGAATACCTGAACCGAAGGGATCAGGCTGGCTACTTCAGAGGAACAATTACCATTAAAGTATCGGTAGAATAAGGTTACACACCCCACATCCCGACGACATTCCAAGGTTTCAATAGAGCTGGATACCCTACTGTCGCCTATAAGTTTTATCGCACGACCTTGTATACGGCCCAGAAGCTGAAGATATGCTTTCGAAGCTCCCGACCAAATATGCGAGTTGTACTCCATTTTCGGCCGGATATAAGTGGTGTAGATACAACGAAGGTCGGTTGAAGTGAAGTATTTCTTGCACCGCTTTAAAAAGCCTAAGCACTTGGCTGCTTCTTTCGACACATCAAAAATGTGATCGTTCTAACGAAGATCGCATTGTATTGACATGCCCAGAACATCAAGAGCCTCCGACTCATTAATATCCACACCACCCATATTTAAAGGTAGAAAGTTGTCGCCCGCCAGACGCTTGTGGGTCAACAAACAGCATTGGGTCTTCCGCGCATTAAAATCGACCCGATTCGCTTGACCCCACTCCTGGATTTTGTTGAGGTCAGATTGGAGTGTGTCATTCATAATTCTGCGTTTTCTATAGATCTCCAGAATAGAAGGACGCCTGGAGAATGAATATGAATGACAAATGCTGCTGTCATCAGCAAACGAGTAGACGGGGTTTGATGTCAATGACAGATGGTCATTGATAAAAATGAGAAAAAGTGTTGGAGACATTACCGAACCCTGCGGAACTCCAGCATTAATGGAGTGCTCTTCGGAAGCAAAGCCGTCTATCACAACCCGAATAGAACGGCCGCTGAGGAAACTCGATATCCATCGAGTGAATGTGTTACCGACACCATAAGCAGCCAGTTTAGACGCGAGTGCTTTATGCCACACCCGGTCAAATGCCTTGGAGATATCCAAAACAACAACCTTACTCTCACCGAATTGGTGAACACAACTGTTCCAGCGCTCAGTGAGGAACGCCATCAAATCACCTGTGGAGCGATGAGCACGGAAACCGTAGTGGCGATCGCTGACCAATTGGTTGCTCTCCAGATACCTCATCAGGTTAAAATTTATAACGTTCTCCATAACTTTGGAGAGCATTGAACAGATTGCTATGGGCCGGTAATTGGCAGGATTCGTAGCCTCACCTTTTTTGGGAACTGGCTCCACATTGGCAATCTTCCAGGAAGTAGGAAAAACTCCTGAAGTGAACGATAAGTTAAACAGATTGCGCAAAGGGCGAGCCAGTGTTGAGGCGCACTTTCTCAACACGTGGGCTGAAATGCCATCCGGTCCCGAGGATTTGTTGACATTGACGTCTGCAAGCACTCTTTTAACAGCTCGTGTTCGAAAATGCATCTCAGGCATAGCATGAGATACATAAGCATGAGATACATAGTGGTTGGCTGCTCTCAGGAATAGAGCAGTTTTCAGCAAACATTTTGGCTAATAAGCTTGCCTTATCAACCGAGTGAGTGAAGATCTGATCATCCTTGAGGAGAGTTGGAATGGACGATCGCGTCTGATTCTTCACTCTCCCCACGAACGACCAAAAGTTCTTGCTACCCTTATGGTATTCAAGAACTCTGCGTCTAAGGCGCTGTTCGTAGAGAACTTTTTCGCGCTTTAGAGTGGCATTGCACCTATTTCTGGCCTGATTGCGCAGCAGTTTAGTATCAGCAGTTTTATTTAAACGCCAATTCCTAAATGCTTCCTCTTTAGACCTCTGCAAGTCGCATTAAACCAGGAATGGTCTTTTGGTTTAATGGAAATTCTTTTATTAGGTATGAAAGACCTCATCATACTTGCTGTGATGCGAAGTTAAAAAAAGGTCCAGAATATTTTGGTTTTGCCCATCAACGCAGGGAAAGTGCGTTGGTTCCTTCACTAATTGAGTCAAATTATTAGACTCAGCAAATAACTCAACATACAAACCCTCAGGTGTTGTGTGACTCGAATGACGTAGCCAATTGGAATTATGAACATTGAAATCACCAGCAACAACAATTTCACTGTTCGGATACGATTCCAGGATTTTAGAAATTGAATCAGAGAGACTGTCAAGTTTATCAAAAGTTGGCAGCCTCTCTAGACCCGGGCTTCTATAAATGAAGCAGAAGTGCAGGATGTGCGACTGGATTTTGAACTTAACCCACATGGAGCTAAATTCGGCATCCGTCGTGCAAAGGTGTTGCTGACACTGTGTTGCATCACTGCGAATATATAAGGCGAGGCCTCTGTGTGATGAAAATAATGGCAGTAAGTGGTACCCAGGTAAGTGAAAATACAGTGGATCTGCACCCTCAGACACCGTATGTAGAAACATACGCATAGACCGCGAAGAAATTCGCCCTCAAGTCACGCACATTTGTGGAGTCTATACGAAATTTTGTCATCGCCACCCACTGTAAAGAGGTATAAAGTCAGCTGCACAAGCGGCCAAGGCCACACCGCAGGCAAAACAAAACGCGACAGACAAGTGTAATGCCTTTATCTTGCCACGCTTCAGCCCACGGTGCACTCACAGCCTCATGCACAACTAACGGGTCCAGGAAGAAGGAGGAGGAGGGAAAATCAACGAAATGCTGAGCTTTACTGCGGAGAGCATAAACAAGCCCCTCGCATGGTTCGCTGCATTCCGTTAAATTGACTATTGAATTATTAAATTTTGTTCTTAGTGCACATTATTGATTTTTTTGTTTATTGAATTTTTGTTTATTAATGTTTCACTGCATTTCAGTGTTTTATTGTGATAATTTAGGATGGGGTAGGTTTTGTTTTGACTATTTTTCCGCGCGAGCACTCGTCACGAACACTAATTTGTGGGAGGTGACGTCCACCCTCGCCCGCGGTCACGACACATCATTGAAAGGCTCCGCCGTTGAAGTTTTGTTTCAACGGTTTCTGAAATTGAACGACGATATGGCAGCGACCATAGAAAACAAGTGTTCCAAATGTACCTGCTGAATCGTTACCAAAAAGCTGACGAGTCGTTACAAGAAGTTGCAACGGAGATAGAGCGGCTCCCGCATTTGTCCAACGCAGATGCACCAGCGGAAGTAACTGAATTACTTGAAATTCAGGCGTTTATGAGTGGTATACGAGATGCGGATACCAAACGTGCAGTCTATTCAATGCCAAAGAATACGTTTGCCGAAACAGTGTCACTTGTTTTGACGCAGAAAACAGCATGCTTTTTAAGTAATCAAGCACATAAAGTTCATAAAGCACATAAAGGTCATTATCATTATTCAGACTATTTCTCAGAGTTCAAGGGCTCTGAACTAAAGTGTTACATCAGGACATCCGGCACGGAATTGTAATGCGTCTGGTAGGAAAAACAAAAACACAAGGAAGAGAAGCAACGAAGATGCAAATGGTGCTTCTGGAGAGAAATGATTGTTAAACTAAAACACACAAAGGGCCGTGAGCTATTTCCAGAGCTGTCTCCGTTTCAAAAATACATCGTAAAGACAGTAATTTAACTGTAAACGGGGCTGTAAACGGACGTTCGCTGGTTTTAACCCTGGAGACGGACGCAACACATTCCATCAATCGATCAGATCTAGCAAGGGATAACATTGAGCCGCTGATTGATTGCAAACTACGTACAGCTACAGGGGAGGAAGCTGCGATTTCTGGAAAACTGGTATGCAAGGTTCAGATTGGAACGCTAGAAGTGATTCACACCTTCTTACTGGCTGGAATAATGGACGAGGTAATAATCGGCGTGGATTTTATGCTAGTCCATGGTCTTACTGTGGATCTGAAGAAAAGAATGCTGACGTGCCAGAACATGGAGATACCCCTAAGCACTGGGTATGAACGGCCTCAGATCAGGAATGTAAGTGTAAGTCACCGTCAGCAGATTCCACCAAAGTCTGAAGCAGTACTGTGGGCATGTGTGGAGGGAGACTGTGAAGCGGGAAATAATAAGCGGATCCCAATACGAGTGATGAATGAGTTCAGGTCATCGATCACTTTGAAGAAAGGAGAGTTAGTAGGACAATGCCAAGCTGTGGAAGCCGTGGTTAATTGTGACAATTAAGGTGGAGTTAATGCAAATTGTGACAAAAAGGTGGAGTTATTGAACCATCAACTAGTCCATGGTGTTCATCGGTCGTGTTAGTTAAAAAGAGAGATGGAAGCACCCGGTTTTGCGTTGACTATCGGAAGCTGAACGATGTCACTAAAAAGGACAGCTACGCACTGCCACGAATACATGATACCTTGGACACATTATCCGGTGCGAAATGGGTTTCAGCGCCGGATTTGCAAAGTGATTATTGGCAAGTGGATCGTGGAATCCGACTACTTTTAGCATCGTGGCAATTCTCCGTGATGCCATTTAGATTATGCAACGCTCCGGCAACTTTTAATGGAATACGTACTAAAAGGGATTCACTGGAAAACATGTTTGGTGTATCTTGATGACATTATCGTCATGGGCCAGAGTTTTGACGACCCTCAAATGTTTAGAAGATGTTTTTCGACGAATTGCTTCTGCTGTATTACGGTTGAATCCAAAGAAATGCAATTTATTTAAAACCGAAGTAACTTATTTGGGCCACAAAATCTCTACACTGATGAAGACAAAATAAAATCGGTAAGAGATTGGCCTAGACCCAGGAATGTTCATGAAGTGCGAAGCTTCCTTGAACTCTGTACATATTACCGACCCTTTGTATTTGCCAATGTTGCAAGAAGTTTACCTAATTTGACAAAGAAAAACTGCAAATTCGTGTAGAAAGAGTAGATAATGAAGATTATGCCTTTCAGCAGTGGAGGGAATTGCTTTATACAGCTTCAATGTTGGCTTATCAGTTCCTGGCGGAAAGTTCGTCCTAGACACAGATGCTAGTGCACATGGAATAGGAGGTGTGCTCTCACAGATTATCGATGGTCAGGAAAAAGCAATTGAGTACTCAGATAGTTACTCAAGTTTAAAAATCCGGAAGGACAGATTGCGCGATGGATAGAAAGGTTGCAGAATTATGACTGTAAAATACAGCATGGAAAAGGTGGGCAAGATGGAAACGCCGATGCACAATCTCGACGCCATGTGCATTGGAGTGTAAGCATTGTTCCAAGGTTAAAGAAAAAGCAAAGGTATAGTCGACATCCGATTAACAAATCTGCAACCTGATGATGAATGGGAATACAGCGCGGAAAAGTCAACTGAAGGATGCGGACTTGGTTAAGATCATGAAATCTGTAAAACTCTGGAAAAGATTAAACAACGGTTTTACTGGGTCAATTGTCAGTAATCAGTTGCTAAATAGATGAATAACTGCGCGCATAGCATGGCAGCTAAGGTACCGAAAGTTACAAGCAGAGGAAGGTTGCAATGCGGGAGCGCCATTTAAACGCGTTGCTATTGACGTAAATTTTTAAGAAAAAAACTAAAAATTGGGTCGGTCAAAAAAATAGCAGTTAATCATAAGTCAAGAATAATAGGCATAATTTTCCTTACAAAAGTAAAAAGTATATAAAGAATTTATCAAGAGGAAATAAATAGTTTGATTTTAGTATTGTGTGGAGTAATCTTTCTGTGCTATAAGCTCAGCACAACGACGATGCATCGAATTAAAAAGGTTTTGGAACCTTTCAATTGATATCGCGTACCATGCTCCCTTCACTACCATCCAAAGCTCTCATTGATGTTGCTTGGTTTTACATCCCACACTGCCTTTTTTATATCGCATCACATGTTTTCAATGGGGTTGAGGTCTACAGATTGTGCAGGCCAATCCATCCAATCCTTATCCCGAAACCACTGTTTTGCAAGTTTACTGATGTGTTTCGGGTCATTGTCCTGTTGGAAGATCCATTCCACTGGCATATCTTCATCGCCAAAGAGTAGCATTGTGTTTTGTAGGATATATATATAGGAAAAACAGCTGTTTACATAATGGTATCGTCTTTTGGTAATCCAAGAGGCAATATCGTTCACTACGTAGTTTTTTATCGTCTTGTGGCAATCTGAGAAACGATATCCTTAGGTTTCTGTAATAAATACTTTTCACGTAAAGGTAGAACAGATTTACTGCGGTATTTCAAGAGTCATCTCGTTTGCAATCGTTTGGAAAAACAGCTGTTTACATAATGGTATCGTCTTTTGGTAATTCAAGAGGCAATATCGTTCAGTACGTAGTTTTTTATCGTCTTGTGGCAATCTGAGAAACGATATCCTTAGGTTTCTGTACTCAAAAAAAGGCGATTGCAATTTAGTAGTCTTCTTATAAAAATGCAGGATTTCAATTCAAAACCTTGTTATAAAGTGTGATGATGAATATAGTTAAATTTCAACTTTTATGATGATAAATATAGTTAAATTTATTTGCTTGGTCAATATTGAAATATATCTAAAATGAGTGTGCGCTGAGTGTTCTTGATCCAATGATGAGTTGTCGACGGCTGCTAAATCAGACTGAACCCCAATCACAATTCAGCAAGCTATCCCTTGCCTACCGCCACTGCGTAATTCCAAAAACCGGTAGTGCAGACCTAATGCGCAGTATACTATAAAAAAACGATGTTCGTGGCGCGACCGCAACAACAACGAGCAAAGAAAGCGACGTCAGCTGCAATCTGCGTTGCGGAATAATACCGCACAGAATATAACAAATGAGGTGACCAAGCGTACAAAATCTACACGTGAGGTGACCAGGCGTTCATGATCAAAGTGCATTTTATTTCTCTTATAGTTATTAGTTATTAATTATTTTATTTATTTTTATTTAATTTCATTTTCATTTAATAATTTATTGCGCACCATTGCGACAAGATGCAACTTATAATATATGCAAGGTTATACGTTACTTAATACTATTGATAATATTTTGTCATATGAAAGGTCTCCGCAGTTTTTGGTACATTTTTTAACCAGATACACATTTTTGCTTGACCTATGTGATTCTAGATCATATACATATACAGTAGTCTGCCCATTGTAAATTAAAACTTAATATTTGAAGGGAAACAAATAAACTTATTGAATACATGAAACAACATTTGGTGCCGAAATCTCGATCGATCGCTGCATGAAGGTCTGAGAGTTGAGTGCATTTTGACATATCTGGGTTAGGGAGGAAAGGAACGATGTCGGATGAAGAGGCAGGTGCCACCGCTGAACCACATTTGCTTGTAAACGAGCAGGCGGCGCTCCTTCAATCACTAAGAAGAGTTCTAAGTAATTTTAAGAAGGATTCAGTAGCACGTAAAACACAGGACTATTTCCTACAGGACCACACTTCATGCAGAGTGCAGCAAGCGATTACTTAACCACAAAAGCTTGATGAAGGTGGCTACAGATCCAAAGGTAAAGAGCTCATACATTGATCAGGAACTGGCAGACAATTTTGAAGAGCAATACATCGAAGTAGTATCTGCCATTCGTTCATCGTATACGGTCATTTTTCCTCCAAAGGAGCCCGAAGTGAATGTTAGCAAAGTGAAAACACAATCACCGGACTTTCATGCAACGGCCGAGGTTCCGATCAAGGAAGTACCGTTGCCAGAGATAAGACTTCCCACCTTTGCTGGGAATTTTGTTGAATGGCCAACTTTCAAAGAAGCTTTTACATCATTAATCCACGAAAACACACGTTTACTATAAATGATTTTCAACGTTTTCACTATTTAAAAGGTGTATTATCAGAAGCTGCTGCCCAGGATATTGAACACATTAGTCTTGTTGGAGAAAACTACAAACATGCTTGGGAAATACTCACTACGTTCTACGACAACGAAGGAGTTATATTTTCACACTACATGGATGCTTTTGAACATCAACCACCAATAGCCATGGATGGATGCTTTTGAACACCATGGATGCTTTTGAACATCAACCACCAGTAATTTTTTTGGGACTTAAAATCGAAGAAAGAAGGGCAGCAGTGACCAAATACAATCTTTGCTCAAATTGCCTGAATTGCAATCATGTTGCAGCAAAGTGTAACAGTCTGAAACGCTGTTTTAAATGCGGGGTAATCATCACACACTTATCCATTTGGACTCCCCTCTGAAAAATACGGAACGTGCTGGCGATAGCTCCGCTATCCACACGTTCCAAACGAAAACACAAAATGCATATATCGAGCAACAGGTGGCCTCGACCGAGTCTTCGGCAGCAACCCAACCCACAGAGATATATCTTCAAGAACCCGATTACATGCGCTCTACATTCAATGGGCCAGAAATGATAACTCGGGCTTATCCAGGCAAACAGCGAGCAAACGCGGTCCAGTCTCCGACTGAATACAATCCAATGAGCGCCTACTCAAAATTCCATGACGTCGTTCCTCCAACAGCCATGGTTTTGGTCGATACCTCTGATGGCTCACCGATTCCCATGCGCGCATTTTTAGATCAAGGTTCGCAAGCGTCATTTATTTCAGAATACGCAGCTCAATTGCTTCGTTTACAACGAACAAGATTACACGTGAATGTCAGTGGCCTATCTGACAAACGAATCCCAAATATTCGTTTCTGCGTAGATGTTTCCGTATCCTCGCGCCTTGATCCTAATTCAAAATACAACGTGAGAGCATACAATCTTCCAAAAATCAGCCGTTTAATGCCAGAGGAGCTCCTACCGCAAAAATGTTGGTCTCATTTGCATGATTTATCGCTGGCAGACCCAATGTACTTTAAACCACAGAGTGTGGATTTATTACTAGGCAGTGACATATATTATGAAATTGTGTTAAGCGATACTCGCCGAGATGCCAGTGGAATGCCAATTGCTCAACAAACCACCTTTGGTTATATTATTTCTGGAGACACTGGGTCATCACCGTGCTCATCGATAAGGATATCCTCTGCGTCCACTCTGATTGAATGTGAAAATTTATTACGTAAATTTTGGGAGTTAGATGATTATTTGCGGCTCGACCATTTGAAGTCAGCTGTCTCTCCAGAGTACTGCAATATCAGCAAGTTGGATTCAAGAGAAATGCATTCCTCTTGCTGCTATTTGCCACACCACCCTGTAGTCAAGGAATCGTCATCCACCACGAAGGTTCGAATCGTTTTCGACGCGTCTGCGAAAACCAGTAATGGTAAATCATTAAACGACATACTTGCGGTCGGACCCGTGATTCACAACGATCTGGCAGTCGTATTAATGAACTGGCGCTGTTTAAGGTTTGTTTTTACTGCCGATATTAAGCAAATGTATCGAAGCATTAACGTGCATAAAGCCGATACCGATTACCAACGTATTCTTTGGCGAGCTAACCCTGAAGAGGACTTCAGGGAACTATGCTGCACCACGGTCATGTTCGGGACTGCATCCGCACCATACACCGCAATTCGAACGTTGCACCAACTAGCAGACGATGGGGCGAATAATTATCCAAAGGCCGTGAACGTTATCAAGAGGCACGCTTATGTAGATGACATTCCGGAGCAAATAGCATTCAAGAGGCTATCGAAATACAACGACAAGTTAAGGCCATGCTATTGAGCGGCACGTTCGAGTTGCGGAAGTGGACGAGTAACTGCCCAGAATTACTGTCAGAGATCCCTGTCGAACAAAGACAGCAATTGGAACCACGAAAAATTGTTGCAGAAAAAGGCATTAAAACTCTAGGCACATTCTGGAACCCTGAACTCGATGAATTCTGTTTTAGGTTCTATATTTCATTACAGGGCGATCATTTCACAAAGAGATCAGTTTTATCAGCAATCGCGAGACTCTTCGACCCACTAGGCTGGTTGAACCCGGTAATTGTTACAGCTAAAATAATAATTCAAGACTTATGGGAGCACAAACTCGGATGGGACAATGAAGTTCCGACTATCATAAGAAAAGCATGGGAGCAGTACGTGAAGGAGTTGCAGGCTATTGATCAAATTCGGATTCCTCGCTGGCTTAAAACCGGAAGCAATGACTCCACACGCGAATTACACATATTTTGTGACGCCTCCATGCACGCTTATTCAGCAGCAGCGTATCTTCGAGTTCGCGACACAAGAGGGAATTATAGTTCGAATTTAATCATAGCTAAATGCAAGGTAGCTTCACTCAAACCAAAACTGACCATACCAAGGGCAGAACTTTGCGGTGGTGTACTAGCTACTAAATTGTTAACATTTATTCGCAGGTCTTTGTCTCCTAACATTGAAGCATCTTTAAAATCTTTATAGACAGACTCCATGATCGTTTTAGGTAGGATTCGAGGAGATCCTAATAGATGGAAGATTTTCGTCGGGAATCGACTAAACATAATACTACAAGCTAGCAACATTTCCCAATGGCGACATGTTGAATCAGCCGGCAACCCCGCCGATTGTTCCAGCCGAGGGATGAATCCTACAAAACTGTCAAAATGTCAAATATGGTGGCATGCTCCAAGCATGGCTTCTGTTGCCATCTAACAATTGGCCAACAGAGGTTGAGAAATCGGCATTGCTGAATTCAACGTCAGAAGAAATTATAAAAATAAGAGTCAACATGGTCCACGTGCAACCAAATCCTATCAATTGAATTGCGCTGATTGAAAAGATTTCATCATTTGCAAAACTAGTCCGTGTTGTCGCTTATTGTCATCGGTTCATAACCAATGCGCGTCGAATTCAAGAACAACGGTTAACGGACTACCTGTCCGTCCATGAGTGGAATCGCAGCCTCGTTACCATTATTCGGAATGTACAAACCGCTGCCTTCCCGGAAGAATGGGCAACACTTAATTCAAATGCAACATGACCTAAAAGAAGCGCATTATTGTCTCTCTGTCCGTTTTTTGATGCCAGTCAAGTTTGTGTGCTTAGCCACCAAGGCTATACACTTGGAGGCAGTAGGAAACTTGTCAGCAGATGCCTTCATCGAAGCGTTAAACCGATTTATAGGAAGAAGAGGCTTGTGTAGTGACATTTACAGCGATTGTGGTACTAATTACATCGGTGCAAACAGCAAGTTACAAGCAGACTATAAGTCATATAAGGCATTCATTAATTCTAAAATAGCGCCTTTCTTGATTGAAAAACAAATACAGTGGCATTTCATCCCACCATCGGCTCCAACTTTGGCGGATTATGGGAGGCGGGTGTAAAATCGATGAAAACTCATCTAAAACGCCCCATCGGAGATCGCATCCTAACATACGAGGAGCTGAGCACTGTCCTAGTTCAGGTCGAAGCATGCCTTAATTCTAGACCTTTATGCCCACTTACAAACGATCCTTCGGATTTCATGGTCCTAACACCAGGACGGACATTTCATAACTGGAGATTCATTACTTTCACCGCCGAGTCCAGAGCTCGACTTGCACAAATCATTTCCAAATCGTTGGAAAAACTGTCAATATCTAGCGCAACAATTTTAGCGTCGTTGGAGTAGCGAATACTTGTCTCGACTTCAAAGCCGACCTAAGTGGTTAAAACGCCAACCTAATCTGCAAATTCACGATGTTGTTTTAATAAAGGATGAAAGACTTCCATGTCTTCAATGGCCTTTGGCACGTATAATGGAATTGCATCCGGGCGCAGACAACCTAGTACGTGTTGTCACAGTTCGAACGAAGAATGGATTACTTAAACGTGCTATAACAAAGATCTGTCCACTGCCTATCCAAGATAGTTTTCAAACATCCAAACCCGACCTGATCCACTAATGTCATTTGCACTTAACCTTTCTTTCAGGACTAATGGTATCCTGGTGATACCATCCGTGAGCAGGATGTTGCGGCTACTGGCAACCCTGAAATTATAAAAACCTTCTGGCAACTCGTTTTTGACGCTAGCTAACCTCGTGTTTTTTACAACGTTAACCAGATACACATTTTTGCTTGATCTATGTGGTTCTAGGTCATATACATATACAGTAGCCTATCCATTGTAAATTAAAACTTAATATTTAAAGGGAAACAAATAAACTTATTGAAAACACGAAACAACAAACCCCCATGGAGCTAAATTCGGCATCCGTCGTGCAAAGGTGTTGCTGACACTGGTACGCAATATCACTGCGAATGTATAAGGCGATGCCTCTGTGTGGTAAAAACAATGGCAATAAATTGTACCCAGGCATGTGAAAATCCAGTGGATCTGCACCCTCAGATACCTGTGTCTCACTTAGTGCCATTACATGCGGGTGGTGGGTACAAATATGCGCATAGACCGCGAAGAAATTCGACCTAAAGCCACGCATATTTGTGGAATCTATGCGAAATTTTGTCATCGCCTCCCACTGTAAGGAAGTAGTTTTGACCACTTCCGCATACCTCACTTGTTGGAAAGTTGCAAAAAAAATTCATATTCATGAACCTAATGATAAATAAAGACCCATTGCCAATTTACCTTTCATTTCTAAAGGACTTGAAGTGATCATGTATAAACAAATTTACGATTTCTGCAGTAAGTAACGGATAAACACTCTGAAATTTCGGTTTCGAACGAAAAACGACACTGAAGACGGCACAACGCCGAAACCGGTTTGTCAACAGAACAAATTTGACGAGGGATGACGGAAATTCGTTCCAAAATACATCATCTTCCTACCCTGTCGGAAAAACTATCGAACACCAAGAAATATTATTTCAATATAAATAGCCACCAGCGTGCTTAACTCTATATGCACGAAAAATTTTATAATTTTGAACATGTACCAATTCATCAAGCAGTGTGGAGTGAAACTATGTTTCCGAGATGCATATTACATGTATGTCTGAGGTCTGAAATAAGTGCTGAAAATCATCAATTTTTACACTAAGGCTTTGGGCATTAATATGGCATACCTATAGTTGTTTGTTTGCTTAGAATACGTATCATTGCATGCGTATTTGCTTTGGAACCAGAACGATATCTGTTAAGATAGAGTGACATCTATCTTATTATTCAGAGATATGGAGATTAATAATAGCACCAACAACCTTTTCACTGCGCAAATAATATGCAAACAAGAATAAACAAATAAACACAAACTCTTCCATTTAGGACTTCTATTGATTAGTATATTACTCAATAACATAAAAAAATTTATACTGAACGATACCAAAACCAGCAGTAATATTTTATAGTTTAAGACGAGAAAGAAAGAAAAGCTAAGAGTTAGATAACATAATGGATTAAGAAAGAGAATTAAAGATTGTGGCATAACCATCTAATACGTTACAACTACTTTGAACACTTTCAAATTAAAATACAATGAAATCAACAAATTGCAAACAACATTTAACCATTAACATTTAGAGACTTCACGGCAATAGCAATTAGAATGCCTACATCCTGCACAATGACCAAACTTCCACCTTGATGTTCCTTGACGACCCACGCCTCGTGAACGCTTGACTAACCGTAGATCGAGCCTTATATCAAAAATGATACATTTGATTTTTGTTTTGGCCAGGAAATATTTTTCGCTTTTGATCTCACGACTATATTTTGTGACTTTGTTTTATTTTGTGCATTATATGTGTTTTAAGTAGTAGTTAAAAAAATAACAATAAGGTAAAAAATTAAAACTGCATAATTTTGTCCTTTGTATAATTTTTGATACAAAACAATACACCTTTAAAAATGTCGACCTAACTTCTAACCGGTTGCCTTGCTAAGTTCACTACATCCGTATCTGTTTGAACTTTCAAAGAAATTTCTGCGAAAGTTGTTTTGTATGCAATCAGTTCTTTTTTAATTCGTACTACCTAAAACTGAGTCAACACATCCGTACATGTTTGAATTTGCAAGACAGAAATTTTGCGCGTAGCTAATGTGTAAAAACTTTTGCAAATGCAATTAATTCTATTTGATCTTGAACTAGTTGCAAGTTTTTTATTGAGTGGTAATTTGAATTATGCGAAGTTTCGATAAGTATGGCGTTGCGACACTACGTAACGGAAGAGGAAATTGGACTTGTAATGCAGGAAAGTGAAGAAGACTTTTCAAGCAATAATAGTGGAGATTTTCGTATACAAACCGAAGAGTGAACATCCGAAAGTGAAAGTGATAATGTAGATATTGCTGTTGGTTAATTTGAAAGGATCAGATAATTTGGAAACCCACACCATTGCCTGGTGGTCAACATCCAATATTATTACGAACATCCAATGTTATTACCTTGAAACCAGGTTTGGTAAAGAATTGCATATAGCCAAAATAACAACTAAAAATGTGTTACAGGTGTTACAATATACGCAAGTTCTCGTGTTCGAAACATTTTAGACGCGTTTTTATTATTCCTTCCACCAGCAATAGAAAAAATAATTACAGAGAGCTCAAACAATTATGGAAAAACTTTATCTGGAGATCAAATTGAAATTGATGTAAATTTGTTCCGTGCATATCTTGCACTTTTGCTTCTAGCTGGAGTATACAAGTATGTGTAACAAGTGATAACTAGAATAATTATTTATATATGTATGCTACCATAATATATTTTCAGATCAAAAAGTGAGACTACACGATTTGTTTCTACATACCAATATTTTTTACTATAATTTCCGAAAAAAATATTTCTTTGCGTCCACAAAATTATTCGTTTTGATGATGTTCTTAGCCGACGCAGGCAGCCAAAAAATGACAAAATAGAGAAGCTTGTCATTCTGGAGCATCGGCGGAAGCAGTCCCGAATTTTAAGCCGAATAACCGTCACCAAAAACGCGAGCAAGATATCAGCAGTGTTACGCGTCAGGTGACAAAAATAAGCAAAGAACTCTATATTGCTGTATGTGGTAAAAGCCAATTTGTAAGGATAAGCATGCAAAAAATATTTGCATTGATTGTTTAAAAAATAAAGAATGAGCAAAGATTTTATTATAATAATTAATATGTACTATTTTTGCAATAATATAACACATAATTTCAATACTGTTATCTTATGTATCAAAAATGATACAAGGGTAGGATTCTCAATTTTTTCTAAGGCTCGATATACGGCTAAGTTGTTTGCATCTTTTCATTTTTAACAGCACGCTGATAAATCGATCGATTTCGTAGGGTCAGACTTTCCTTGATGAAGATCATTCTATCTGAAGACAGCCCAACGTCACTCAAGAAATACATACATTGTTTCTATGCTGCGCTGAACTAAATTTCAGTATAATTGGTGGGTCGTCAGAACCGTTATGATGACTACGGCGAAATGATGGTACACCAAGTAAGAGCGCATCAGCAGCAACTCCTTGCCTCTCCATTGCATCAAGCCGCTTATTGAAATTTTCCATTTCAGCAACAAATGTTGACTCCAGTCCTTTAGCCTCGATCTGTTTCATCCGAGAACCAAAGTCATCAAACTTATTGGAGGACTGCGTTTCCATATTACTGGCACGCTGCTCAAGATTATTTAGTGATTTTTCGTAGTTTTCAAAGCGCGTCTTCAGGTTCTCTTCGACGAGTGAAATATGTTGCATCACCTCCCCTCGCAGGATGTTCAGCTCAAATGTGAAGCGATTGACAATCAGTTCTGTCTCCTTGCTTAGCATCTCTTCAAAATCTGCAGTTGTAAGAGATTTCGGCAAAGAGCTCAGATAATTATTATCACGCAATGGAGTCGATTGTTTAACCACCTTAACGTTTTAGCATCAAGAAAGACTGGAACTAATGTCTTTTTGGAGCGGGGAGTTATTTTGGTCTCCGGTGTAGCAACAACGTTTGACATTTCCCGTGCAAATTAAGACACAACGGACAATACAAATATGTAAATTTGTTTTTTTTTTGCGCAATGATGGATTTAGTTTTAGTTCTCTCAATTTTTGCCCCAATAAGCTATGAATTCATTAGCCTTTAGTAGGAAAAATTGTTTTTATGAAAACCACGACTTTAATAATTATAGCCGAAACACCAATTTAAATAGTAATTATGTGCAGGAACGCCAGTGTTCGAGAAGAACTATTGCCGCAGAAGTACGAAACGTCCGTTCACACTGACACAATTCCGTTCACAATTTTCTATTCATATTTACAAAAGAGATGAATCAATAAATGTTATAAATAATAATTTTAATTTTGAAATTTATTCCTTTTTTAAAGGTAAATGTGTAGATAGGCATAAATAAGTTAGTATGGTTGATATCTCTTTGATATCAAAAATGTTTGATGCATCCCGTAGTTGGCAATTTCGAACGCGAATAAATTGCTCCTCAACGTCTTCCTCAACTAGAAACTGCACTAAAGGATCCATAATTCAAATGAGTTTTTTCAAAACCACGAAATTTCTTCACTTCTTTTCATTTGGAATATTCGATTGTTTACAATTTGCTATAGTGTTGGAAAGTTTCAAACAGAAAAAGCTATGGCAAATATTTTTTTCTGCAATCTAAGTGAAATAATATAGAATATTTTAGCTACGTTTATAAACCTAAAAAAAAATTTATAAGGTTTTCATTTATTCACCACAATCAAAATAAAAATTTTTATCTACTAACACTGAAAATTTTATCTTGTGCACAAACCTTGCAATGAAAATCTCTCCACATAAAAACTTCCTTAACAACAATCTCGGTTCTCGGTGGCTCGGTGGTGTAGTGTGTGGCACACTAGCCATCGGTTTCCGGGGACGCGGGTTCGAGTCCCGCCTTGCGCATGGTTGTCAACTTTCCTTATCGTGACGTCTCAAATTATAATGCGTACTTAAGGCCTCGCCTAGCGCTAATTGTGAAAAATAAGGACCATTCGTTGACTCCGGCCGTGTTAGCAATAATACAATAAGCAAAAATAGCAGTTCTTTAGGAAGCTTTGCTTCGCAACACTTGCCGGAGTATGTAGAATGCGAAAAGTTCCCTTTCCCTTCCGCTCCCTCTGTCAACCCTTCCATCAGTAGCCAATCATGGAAAAAGAGATTGATCTCTTAAGGGCTACTGCTATATTCTGATATTAAAAAAAAAAAAAAAAAAATCTAATGTCAAGACGATACAATCTAGGTGACTCTTGGACAGAGCTGGGCAAAATCAATTCCATTCCAATTCTAAGTAAATTCCTCTGGAATTAGGAATTTGGAATTGAGGCTCACTCAGACAAAGGAATGGAGTTGAGAAAGCCTCAATTCTTTTTGAAGGAATTGGAATTTGGAATTGAGGCTCACCGAAACAAAGGAATGGAATTGAGAAAGCCTCAATTCTTTTTGAAGGAATTGGAATTTGGAATTGAGACTCACCGAAACAAAGGAATGGATTTGAGGGAGCCTCAATTCCTTTTGAAGGAATTGGAATTTGGATTAAGCACATCAATTCCTTCAGAGGATTGGAATTGTAAGACGGCAATTCCAAGGAATTGGAATTGGAAATTTTATGTTTTTTAGGAATATAAATGGAAGGAATTCAAATACTTTGCTAGTGAAAGGGACCTTAGTGTGTGAGCGGTTTGGCGTAGTATGTGAGCAGAGGTTTAAAAGGGCTGATTTTGGCAAAAAATTTTTACTGTTGGAATGGGTAGAGAACGCCTCGAAACGGATTTTGGACATAGTCGTAGGGGGTGGACACCCCCGAGGGGGTGAAAAAGGGGAATTTTGGCAAAAAAATTTTACTGTTGGAATCGATAGAATATGCTTGGTAATCTATAGATGATGTGATACCGAGATAAATTTGAAATGCTGATAAATTATTTCAAGTGCACATTATTGATTGACAAATACTCCTATTTTTTATATCAAATGTACGAGCATATAATTTCAAGAAATGTTTAGTGTTTTTTGTATACAGTACGATATATTAAGATGACATTCAGACAGATGCAACGGTGTTTTATACGTTGAAATGTATATGCTTCGGATTGAAGGTAACTGACTGGGTTATTGGCCTTGGCTACATAATTTTTCTTGAAGCGGCTTCTTGAAGCTTGCTTCTTAAAGAATGCGTGGCTACACGTAGTTTCTTCTTTGATGTTAAAAGTCATATACGTGTTATACCTCAATGTGTGTGAGTGAAATTCACGTTCGGCAAACGGCGTTGGAAAACCGGTTCGTGCGGCCAACTGTTTAATTGTGTGTGTAAGAAGAACCGAGAATCCAACAGAATTCGGGCTTCAAAAAATCTCTAAATTTGAAGAATGTGTGGTGACTTTTCTCTCCTGTCATCCCCTCTCTTTCATAAAAACTTTAGAAGAATGAAGAAAAGAAGAATCGTGTAGACAGGCGGATTAGGGGATTTTTGTTATTAGGAATTTTAAAACTAACATTTTTCACGAATTTCCACTGAACCGCAATGAGCGACCGTAAACGTTTTATGGTGGGTAATCGAGGCGTTCTCTATCGATTCCAACAGTAAAAATTTTTTGCCAAAATTCCTCTTTTTGACCCCCTTAGGGGTGACCTACCCCCCCACCACCCACTACGTCCAAAATCCGTTTCGTGGCGTTCTCTACCGATTCCAACAGTTAAAATTTTTTGCCAAAATCGGCCCTTTTAAACCTCTGCTCACATACTACGCAAAACCGCTCACACACTAAGGTCCTTTTCACTAGCAAAGTATTTGAATTCCTTCCATTTATATTCCTAAAAAACATAAAATTTCCAATTCCAATTCCTTGGAATTGCCGTCTTACAATTCCAATCCTCTGAAGGAATTGATGTGCTTAATCCAAATTCCAATTCCTTGAAAAGGAATTGAGGCTCCCTCAATTCCATTCCTTTGTTTCGGTGAGTCTCAATTCCAATTCCTTCAAAAAGAATTGAGGCTTTCTCAATTCCATTCCTTTGTTTCGGCGAGCCTCAATTCCAAATTCCAATTCCTTCAAAAAGAATTGAGGCTTTATCAATTCGATTCCTTTATCTGAGTGAGCCTCAATTCCAAATTCGTGATTCCTTGGAATTGGAATTGAGTGGAATTTAATTCCGAAAGGACTGATTACGTCCCAGTTCTGCTCTTGGATTGCCACGTTTGCGACGTAGTGAATTTTTTGAGATGATCGTTTTAAGATTCACCGTGACTCTTGGAATACCGCTGTTAGCCATATCAGTTCGTGTGTCTGTCTGTTGAAATCACGATTACGGGAGAACGAAAAAAGTTATCGCAATAAATTTTGGCACAAATATTCTTTGCTGTGTAGGGTATAATAGTTTGGGATTGAAATGTGCGAAATCAGTTAGTAAGTATGCCTACTTTACATACGTAATGTAAAGGACTTTTAAAAAATGTTATAAGGTAAATATCTCATAAACCGCGTGAGATATTGAAGCATAATTCTATTCCGGAGGCATAATTATATTTCAGCGCCATTACTAATTTTTTTGCAAATGGGTGTGGTCCGCTCACTCATACAAAAGTTGGCAATATCTTATGAAAGGTGCATAATATTGTTACATGATTTTATCCTGGAGTATCCAAAATGCTTGCCAAAAAGAGGGTGTGGTCCGCTAATTTATACAAAAGTTGTCAACGGGCAAAATTATTAGTTTCCTATCAACTCGGGTGTAGGGTATTTATACTTCGGCCTGGCCGAGACAATACTTGTTTAAACTCATCATCATCATTAAATTCATAAATATCAGTTAGAGGCCGAACCTTTGCAAAACTAACCGATCCGTAGTGTTAATATCATTGCTTTTCGTCAAATGGAAAATCTTTTTTATATTTTGGAACATGTTATGAGACATTGACTGCTTTACAATAAGAACCTAAGAAGCCAAAAATTTGGTTCTGCAGACCAATACAATTGATACTAAGGAACTATAACATTTTTTACAATATAATGTCCAAAATTTTAAATTTTAATATAATGACCAATATTTGGCATATAATTACAATATTTATATAATATTTTCTCCATAGACCATATAAATAAATTATCTTTTTTAGACATTTTTTCATTTAGTGTTATTGAAGATAAAGATATGAACAAAACACACAGAGTTAGGATAATTATCATCACAAGAGTCGAGATTATCTTTACAAAGAATAAATATAATAAAAGTCATGGTTTTTAATTTCGTTATGCGATTTAAAGTTGCCGTTGCGAAAACGAAATGGGTCTTAAGCCATTTTGGCACCATTAACCCAAGTTTGGCACTGATCGCTTTCTATTATAAGTCAGTCAGCCAGCCATTCCCAGAACTTTCGAAACTCTTTAAGCGACAAAGTCAACAAAAAAGCAAATTAGATCTTTTGTTTTGAATCTGTTATTTTGACAGATTAGAGTAAAGAAAATAAAAATTTAATACGAGGTATCATACCTCTTGCACCTGCATTCACTATGTATTAGGCATGACATTAGAAAAAGGAAGGTGAGATGTATAAATATATACTTCCTCGCCATATCACTTGGCGGCTAGAATCGAAATCGATTTACACAACAGTAATTTTAAATGATTTTCTTTTAACGTAGGTACACAGATATGTGCTCGTATGCACGGAAAATTTTGAATTTTTATATTAATTGTAATTATTTTAAGAAGGAATAAAAAGGGCGTTTTTCACCACTCATTAAGTGTTTTTCAGTAACGCTCAAATTGGGTTTAGTCATAATTTCTTCTTTTTATACCCTACACCCGAAGGGATGAGAATATAACTTTGTTCTTCCGTTTGTAACGCATTAAAGCAGGTGTGGTAGATATAGAAAAGTATGTATATTCTTGGAATCACCTCCTGAGTTGATTTAGCCATGTCCGTCTGTCTGTGGAAATTACGATTACAATAGAACGAATAGAGGTGTCGTCATGAAATTTGGCAGGAATATTCTCATCATTATAGGCTGTTTGCAATTGAAAATGGGCGAAATCGGTTAACAACCATGCCTACTTTGCATAAGGAATGTAAAGGCACCACGTTTTTAAAAAAGTTTTAAGGTAAATATCTAATAAAATGTGCGAGATATTCAGGTATAATTTTATTCCGGAACATATAGCTCCATTACTAAAATGTTTGAAAAACTTGTGAGTGCCACGCCTACTCAAAACAAAGTTGGCAATATCTAATGAACGGTGTAAGATATTCAGACGTAATTTTATCACGATGTATCACGCCCACACATACAAAAACTATCAATGTATTATAAACGGTATAAGATATTAACACGTAATTTCATCACGATGTGTCCACAGGTATTACCAATTTGTACAATATATCAGAAATGGGCGTGGTTCGCCCACTTATATAAAAGTTGTTAATATACCATAAACAGTTTAAAATATTAAAACGTTATTATATAGGATTTTTTAGAAAGGTTATGTTTGCTGGTCGAAAATGTCTTAATGCTACAACAGAACTATCGCCAAGACATTATGACGGCATAAATGATAAAAGCCTTATATAAAATACTATAGTTACTATTGTTATTTTTAGATGAAATTGTAGTTAGTTGAACACACAAAGTTAAATAAATACATTGTTGATAAACGTACAAATGTATTATATTTAATATTTTTAGGTAATGCCAGCTGTTGTTATTCGTCAGAGGAAACCATTTAGAAGGAGGGACGGAATTTTTATATACTTCGAGGACAATGCAGGCGTCATTGTAAACAATAAAGGTGAAATGAAAGGTTCTGCTATTACCGGACCTGTAGCCAAGGAATGTGCAGACTTATGGCCACGTATTGCTTCAAATGCGAGTTCCATCGCTTAAACTAAAATACAAATTTAAATATTAAATCTAATTTTATATTTAAAGAGCAATAAAGCAAAATTTAAAAATAAATTTTAATAATTTTTTCAGGGAAATATCTGTTAATATGAAAGATATGAATGAAGAGCAATGTTTAGTAATGAAATGAAATGATTCCATTTATTTAACTTATCAAGGACACATTTATAAAATTATCTTAATATCTGAAGAAAAAATATCAGTGTTGAAATCAGTATATTTATGGTGGTTGAAGTAAAGCAAGGTAGATTCACTTTCACCTCTACCGCAGATTAGGACAAATACCGTACTACGCAGAATATTACAACGACGTCCAAGAAAAGTATTTTCTGATCCCAGCCAGTACCAACAACTACGACGATGATTGATAACGATGCGAGAACCACACAATTTTTGAAGAGATATATTTATGTAAGCCTGGGGATCCCGCAATTTTTTGTTTTCTAAAATATATTTTTCTGATGTCTCCGGAGACTAGGATTTTATATTTAATTTTCATATTATTGTTCCTTAACCCTTCTGTACAATTTGCGAACATACATAGCTGGGACGTAATCATTCCTTACGGAATTAAATTCCACTTCAATTCCAATTCCAAGGAATTTGGAATTGAGGCTCACTGAAACAAAGGAATGGAATTGAGGGAGCCTCAATTCCTTTTGAAGGAATGTGAATTATGAATTGATCACTAAAACAAAGGAATGGAATTGAGGGAGCCTCAATTCCTTTTGAGGCAATTGGAATTTGGAATTAAGCATCAATTTCTTTAGAGGATTGGAATAGTAAAACGGCAATTCTAAGGAATAGGAACTGAAAATTTTAATTTTTTTTAGGAATTTAAGTGGATGGAATTCAAATACTTTGCTAGTGATAGGGGCCTTAGTGTGTGAGCGGTTTGGCATAGGATGTGGGCAAAGTGTCCAAAAGAAGCGGCTTTCGGCAACATACTTTTATTGTTGGAATCGGTAGAGGACGCCTCGAAATGGATTTTGGACATGGTCGTAGGGGGCTTGGTCACCCCCAAGGGCGTCAAAAAGGGTGATTTTGACAAAAATTTTTATTGTTGGAATCGATAGAATATGCTTGGTAAACGATAGATGATGTGATACCGAGATAAATTTGAAATGTTAATAAATTATTTAAATTTATAACACTAACCTATCACTAACAAAGTGATTGAATTCCTTCCACTTAAATCCTAAAAAAGAGTTAAAATTTTCAATTCCAATTCCTTAGAATTGCCGTTTTACAATTCCAATCCTCTGAAGAATTTGATGTGCTTAATTCCAAATTGCTTAATTCCAATTGCTTCAAAAGGAATCTTGCTTCGCAAGATGTGGATTATTTATTCGGATTTATGCTATGTGGACAAAAAAAGCGCTGTGTTTTGTTTCGTATAATTCTTGACGAATCAGAGGTGTCTTGTCCTACCCTAAACAAAGAATCACAGTTCGAGCACTCCAAGTTTCTGCTTCCCGAATACTATAAAGATCCGTTTGTGCCAATAAACTACAGTGTAGGCTTTTTCTTCGTCCAATATGTGGGTTTACCATTTGATTGGGTAATTCTACAAATAAAACTGCCTGAATGTTTTATTTTGGTTCCAAATCGGGTTTTTTCGTCCAAATAACGTATGAGTTATAAGCAGAAATATCTAGCATATAGAAAACAATGTTACTGGCCATCACAAAGCCAGCTTTTGCCTTGGTACAATGTGCAGTGATTTCAGAAATAGTTCAAAAATGTTGGTTTTTGTATAGATGTTAGTTTTTTGGTTTCCATCGTGGTTGGTGTCGCTGTGTTTGAACCGTGAAGGAGCAAATTTTAGCAAAATTTTGTTTTGTAGCAATTGATAGACGACTTGGAATTCCTTCCTCGTCCTAAATACACTTCCATATTCCAAGCATATTTGATTGACGAAACACATAGTGACCATATCTTTATACCAAACTTCGTCGACTTTGCTCGCATGTACTGCCTAAAACTGCAGCGTCCACGAAACGGCACCAGTCGTTGATCAACCATTACGTGTTCATGGGGATTATAACACAGCCACAGACGATTATTCCACTTGTTCTCTCCTTTCTATTTTCAGAGCTATGAAATCGAAGACTTCGCGAATAGATAAAAAAATATAAAAATTGTAATAAATCGTTCGATGTTCATTGTAGCGCGAAAAATTGGTCTATCGTTGCAGTCGTCCCATAAATTTCGCAAATTTTCACCGTGCGATCTAAAAACTCTTGCCATTTCAACAATAACTTTTTTATGTTGAACGACATCGACAAATCAAGTCATGACGATCAACGACAAATCAAGTGACGATTTGATGTTTGTAACCTTGAAAATTGTACACTCTGTACAGCTAGGTTTCGTTCGGAAAATTTGCATTTCGGGAGGTTTTTTTTTTGCAGGTCGAGAGTTTTTTTTGCGGAGGTTCTCGTTGCTGCCATAGAACACAACTGTCTTTTGCTGAATAAGTCCCATTGCTTAGTTCAGTAAGGTTTTATTATACCCTACACCCGAAGGTAGTAGGGTATATTCACTTTGTTCTTCCGTTTATAACGCGGAGAAGGAGACGAGATAGATATAGAAAAGTATATATATTTTTGCTCAGCGTCACCTCCTGAATCGATTTAGCCCTGTCCGTCCGTCTGTCTGCTGAAATCACGATTACGAGAGAACGAAAAGAGATATCGCGATGAAATTTGGCACAAATATTCTTTGTTATGTAGGGCTGTTTAGGATTGAAAATAGGCGAGATCGGTAAACAGCCACGCCTACTTTACGTACGGAATGTAAAGGCACCTCGTTTCAAAAAATGTTAAAATCTGAATATTTCATAAATCGTGTGAGATATTAAGGTATAATTTTATTCCGGAACGTGTAGCGTCAGTGCTAAAATGCTTGAAAAAAAATGGGCGTGCCACGCCCACTGATAACAAAGTTGGAAATATCTAATAAACGGTATAAGATATGGACTCGTCATTTCATCAGGATATATAGGGAAGCATTACCAATAAGCTTGCCAAAAATGGTCGTACCACGCTCACTCATACAAAAGTTATCAATATCTTGTAAACGGTTTAAGATATTAGTACGAAATGTTACCACGAAGTATCCACGTATACCAATCTATATACAAAAAATGGGCGTGGTCCGCCCACTTATACAAAAGTCAATATCCCATGAACGGTTCAAAATATTGATACGTAATTATATCTACCAGTATCTAGAGACATTACAAAAACATTTTCCCGAAATGGACGTGGTCCGCCTACTTATACAAAAAGTGTTAAGTGGCGAAATTATAATTTTTTCAGTTACTCGGGTGTAGGGTATTTAGATTTCGGCCAGGCCGAAGACAACACTTTTACTTGTTTTCTAATAAAATACTTTCAACATATTCATTTGAATCAGAGTGCGAATCTGATTGAGAATCAGATTGATCCAGAGCCTGAAAATAACTTACTCGAATGAATTTTTAAGTAAAAGGCAACTTTTAACCTTTATTTCTAAAACTAAAAGTTTTCGGTCAACTTTTACTTTTAAAAATAAAAGTTAAAAGTCTTCAAAGACTTATTTTTAAAAGTCATCGATAAAAGTCTTTTAAGGACACTTATTTTTAAAAGTCTTTCATAAGAGTTATATTGAGACTTTTATTTTTAAGTCATTTAAAAAATTCTTTGAAGACTTTTATATTTAAAAGTTATTTAAGAGTTATTTGAGACTTTTATTTTTTTTTACTTTTGTAAAAATTCATTTTAAAAGTAATTTTTTGATGAAGGGCTGCCCTAGAACTGTGAAGAAATATACGCATTATGACCACAAGCTGGTTTTTAGAGTTTGTCTAAAAAATGTTGGAAGCCTTACTTTTGTGATAAGTAGCAATGGATGTTAAATAATAACTATATATTAATTGCAATTATATTTAAAAATTTTTTGTAATTAAATATTAAGTAATTATTGTATACATGTTTTATGAATATAAGTTTATTTTTATATATACACTTCTTCAACAACACCACACAAACCTACATAAGCGCAAACAAATTAGTTGTTGTTGTAATGCAAAGTCGCTACCTGCCGCTGACAAAAGGTACGGTAAAGCCACTGCACACACCAAACGTTTGCTGGGTGAACTGTTCATGGCGTTCCTCACTGACCGGTGGAACAGTTGTGTTCACCAATTCGGTGAGAGTAAGGTTGTTGCTTTGGATATCTCCAAGGCATTTGACCGGGCATAAAGCACTCGTGTCTAAACTGGCTGCTTATGGTGTCGGTAACACATTCACTCGATGGATATCGAGTTTCCTCAGCGGCCGTTCTATTCTAGATAGATGCTGGAGTTCCGCAGGGCTCGGTCCTATCTCCAACACTTTTTCTCATTTTTATCAATGACCTTCTGTCATTGAAATCAAACCCCGTCTACTCGTTTGCTGATGATAGCAGCATTTGTCATTCATATTCATTCTCCAGGCGTCCTTCTATTCTGGAGATCAAAGGAAAACGCAGAATTATGAATGACACACTCCAATCTGACCTCAACAAAATCCAGGAGTGGGGTCAAGCGAATCGGGTCGATTTTAATGCGCGGAAGACCCAATGCTGTTTGTTGACCCACAAGCGTCTGGCGGCCGACAACTTTCCACTTTTAAATATGGGTTGTGTGGATATTAATGAGTCGGAGGCTCTTGATGTTCTGGGCATGTCAATACAATGCGATCTTCGTTAGAACGATCACATTTTTGATGTGTCGAAAGAAGCAGCCAAGTGCTTAGGCTTTTTAAAGCGGTGCAAGAAATACTTCACTTCCCGACCTTCGTTGTATCTACACCACTTATATCCGGCCGAAAATGGAGTACAACTCGCATATTTGGTCGGGAGCTTCGAAAGCATATCTTCAGCTTCTGGACCGTATACAAGGTCGTGCGATAAAACTTATAGGGGACAGTAGGGTATCCAGCTCTATTGAAACCTTGTGATGTCGTCGGGATGTGGGGTGTGTAACCTTATTTTACCGTTACTTTAATGGTAATTGTTCTTCTGAAGTAGCCAGCCTGATTCCTTCGGTTCAGGTATTCAACAGATCTACTCGGCTTTCCAGAGCGGTGCACCCCTTTTACGTCTCGATCCCGTTCCAACGCACTACCCACTACCGCGAGAATTCGTTTTTCGGTCGCGCAGTTAAGTTGTGGAATATTCTACCTGCGCATGTTTTCCCACCCACTTATAACGTCGATGCTTTTAAAAGAGGTGTAAATCGACACTACTCCCACTTTTCCCTTCCCACTAATCTTTTCCCTTCTAAACCAACGAATGCTTTGCATGAATAGGGGACATCCCCTGAGTTTGGTTCTATCTGCCATAAAAAAAACAAAAACAAAACAAATTTCTTCGCATATGTGAAAAGGTTCATAGCAATACTGCGAAAGACTCAATCCATACCAGCAGGTCCAATAAAAGCTGAAGAATTAACAGAGACGTTGCACACAATCTGTGCCGTCATACAAACAGTCATTCGCTCAGGAATACAAAGATTTGAGGCAACATCACACACTATCTGCCCAATTAAAGCTATCACCATTATTACACAACGATCTTATTAAAGGGGAAGGGGTGGAATCACTCATTCTGTGCTATAATTTCAGGCGAGACATCCAATTCTGCTGCCAAAGTCGCACACATTCGTGCACACGCTCATCAGCCATCATCATCGGGCCCACCTTCACCCTGCGGGGCCAACGTTATTAGCCATTCTTCGAAACAATTTTTGGATTATAAGCGCGCGGACAGTCATAAGAAAAGTGCTTCGCGGTTGCATTAGATGTTATCGTTGTCGGCCAATCATTGCTGAGCAAGTTATGGGAACCTTGCCTGACCAAGTCACCCAATCACCACCATTCGAAATCACAGGTATTGACTATTGCGATCCGTTATTAATTACCCACCGAATTCGAGGAAGGGCTCCGAAAAAGGTGCATCTGTCCATTTTTATATGCTTCGTTACCAATGCGGTTCACATCGAGGTTGTAACCGATTTGACAACAAACGCATTTATAGCAGCTCTCAAGCGATTTGTATCACGACGAGGAAAGTGCCGTATAATTTGCTCTGACAACGCGACAAATTTTGTAGGAGCCATTCGGGAGTTAAGAGAACTCCTCACCACGTTCATGACAGATCACCACTATGCTTCGGTTTGTCGATCATGTCGAGATGACGGAATTATGTGGAAATTCATACCACCTCGGTCACCACTTCTCGGTGTCTTGTGGGAGAGTGCAGTTAAACAGGCAAAGCAGTACCTTAGGCGAGCATTGGGCACCCATCTACTAACACTGGACGAGTTGCAAACGGTGTGTTGTGAAATAGAAGCTGTTTTAATTTAAAGACGCAGGCTGAACCAACGTCTCTGTTGGTTGCTGGTGATTGATAAGAACAGCTGGCTCTTAAACCAGATGCACTGTACTAGACTTTGTAATAAAAAAAAGGTTCCTTGTATCAGGCACTTTAACTAGATACAAAGTGCTACAGAAAGATGGACGTTAGGTGCGGCACTTGAACCGAACTCAGTTGTAATGTCGATTTATTGAATAATTTTGTCTTGTTTATATACAACAGAAGGAATATATTTGCAATAACAAAAGTGCATAATACATACATTTGGTGCAAGAAATTACTTTATTTTTAATCAATGTTCAAATTCAAAAATTCAACTCAGCTTTTGGCTTATCGTGCAGTTCATTGCACAGGAAACAGTTGCCGCCTTGACAATAGCGTCATGTTACCATGATGAGTGTCGGAAACCTGAGGTTAATAAATGCTTAACTAGTAGCAAAACCAAGTGCAAAAAATTGGCCAATGAACTTAACAAATTGACTGCAAGGAAACGGCAGCCGCATCGGCTAACGGCTTCATGTTACTATTTTGGGTGTGATGAGCCTTGAAAGCAATAAGTCAATGAACGCAACACAAAGAAGATTAGCCAATATTAAATGTTGAATTAAATTTATTTTTAATTTCTGAATTTGAACATTCTGCCCCCGTTGAGTTTGCTCAATAATTCGATTAATATGATTTATTATATAATGATATAGTTATGATTAAATGTTAATATATATGTAGTTAAATGTTAATATATATGTTATACTGAATACTGTCCGGCTGTTGACGTGGTGCTGGAAGAGGTTTGGGCGTGATTTCGAAGGTTTGTGTTCTCTTCTTCTTCCTATGATGGTTGATAGCTGCAGCAAGACCAAGTGACATAATGAAGACCAGACATGCGTATCCTGCGTAGCGTCTATCGGACAAGAGAAATCTCATTTCTGAGTGATTCTATTTCCTTATAATGTGTATTGGCTAATTTATGATCGGTAATGGTCGTCGTTGTTGAAATGCCTTCAGTTGAAGATATCATGTTGCTCATATTAGTTGCTGGCAAGAATGAGGCATACCGTCTAGTTTCCAAGGTTCGGTGTCCTTGAATTGTCAAGTAAGGAAGTTTGACAGCACGTTCTTCTCCTATTTTTAAAATTCCTGATTTTCGTGCTGTGATATGTGTTAGATTTGATTTGCAAACTGCGTTCAGACGAATTTCCTCATCGAGAGCGAATATCCATACGTTTGGGCCATGTAATTGAACCCAATGTGGTCCTGGGCCTGCGTCGGTAGCAAAGCATGAGGATGAATCTTCCTGTTGATTGAGTATATTTATCTCGCATACACCTATTTTAGATCCCTTCTTGTATAATGGGTGGTGTTGTCGACATAAATGATTTTGTAGTTCGACTTTGATGCAAGTTTTTAATTCTGCTTCTGTTAATGGATAATACAGATCTCGATGCAAATTGAAGCTGTTGATTTTGAAGCTGTTGTTTGTCTTCCAAGGAACTGCGGTGAGTTTAAACATTTCAAATTCTTCGGTGGAGATTAGTGGTATGTTTATTTTGAAAATTACATATTTGGCGGTGATTCTTCCTTCTATTGATATGAAGGAGTAAAGTTTTAATAGGCCATTTAACGAAACTGGTAATCGGAGTGTTGCAGGAAGATTGATTTTTATTTTTAGTAATTCGAATTTTAGTTGAACAGGTGAGATCAGCATAGGATTTATGATTCCGTGTTGAGTATCAGCTAATATATCAATTAGTGAGTCTTGAATGTTTTTAAGATTCATCATTGCTAATGTTGCTTGAATCGTAAAGTCGAGGAAGGTTAGTGATACCTTTTCTGCGTCGAGCTGCTGGTTTATATTTTCAAATTGGTTTTTTGTAATTTTAAGAGCAGTTGCTATTTTATCAAACTGCATTTCACTTTCCTTTTGGTTTCATTAAGTAGAGTGTGCTAATTAGGAACGATGTCTGATTTTCTATAGCAGATAGCAAATAGTCATCATTTTGCTCTAGCTTTTGGATGGTTGCTGTTGCTTTTTCTGCATACTCTTCGTCAAGAACTACAAATAGGGAGCGAGCGATTGATCCCACCACATTTAAGGCGCCTCTCTTTACTCGCATGGTGGGATTAATTTCTAATAATTCGTTATTTGAGTTAATTCTGTCAGTAAGTTGATTGAATTGTGCTAGGATTATTGAGCATGTTCTAGTATTATGGATCCTTTCGCACAATGGCGTTAGTGTATTTTTGTAGATTCACCTCCTTCCAATATGGTTCCAAATTAAAATATGTTACTAGATTCCATTCACTGCTAATGATCCCATCCGAGCCCATATTTTCAAAGTATACTACAGGATTTGATTCAAAGAGATGAATTTCTACTGAAACAGAGTAAACGATTGGTATGAATAGACAAGCTAATAGTAATGTTGTTAGTTTTGAGGCTCTTTGGCGTTTTTATGGAAGTGGGGCTTCATTATCAGTATCGAAAGAAGGTTGCGTGTCTCTCTTTGATGTCACAGGCATATCCTTATTGGCATCACGCAATTCCTCCTCTGAACTACTGATGTCTATTGGTGATTTAATGGCTGATGATGGTTTGTTGTCTACTGGAAGTGGTGCCAATCTGTTTATAGCTCGTTTGAATATTCCATTCTTAGTTTTAACGTCTACTACTCGGACTGCATTATCTGGTCCGCTATAAACTTTGATAATTCTTCCTAGATGCCATGAGAGGGTTGGTACGTCATCTTCCTTGAGGATGACCATTGTTCCTATTTGAATATTTGGTGATCGTTCTCTCCATTTACGGCGATATTGCAGCTCGTTTAGGTACTCGAGTGACTAGCGTTTCCAAAATTCGTGTTTAAGATGTGAGACTAATTTCTATCGTTTCAAAAATGAAGGATTCATGACAGTCGCTCTGGAGTCCACTTGAGCTGTTAATGGCTCTCCAATCAAAAAATGGCCGGCGGTTAATGCTGTGAAATCATTTGGATCATTAGACATTAGTGTCAAAGGTCTTGAATTTAGAATTACTTCTATTTTGACGACTGCTGTCTCTAGCTCCTCGTATGTTAAATTAGCTCTCGAAACACTGCGAACTAAAAGATGCTTTGCAAATTTGATGGCCTCCCACAATCCCCCAAAGTTAGGGGCCCTTGGTGGGATAAAGTGAAATTGGATTGCTTTGTCAGCACATGTTCGGATTATAGCTTGTTCTGCAGCAGAGGAGTAGAGTGATTCCTTTAGTTCGGCAAGTTGGTTTTTGGCACCTACGAAATTGGTTGCGTTGTCGCAGTACAAATTCTGGCAGTGTCCTCTACGACTTATGAAGCGCCTTATTGACCCAATGAATGCCTCTGTTGTTAGGTCGCTGACTACCTCCATGTGGACGCTTTCGTTGCAAAACAGCAGAACAGTGAGATATACACCTTGTGTGGTTTCTTGCCGCGGATTTTATAGTGAACCCAGAATGGTCCACAATAATCCACACCTGAGTTGACGAATGGTCTTGCGGGTTGGAGTCTGAGTGCAGGTAAACTTCCCATGAGCTGACTGTATAGCTTTGGGCATACTCTTGTGCATTTCACACAGCGTTCCCCTTGCCATAAATTTTCCTTTTAAAGGCCAGAAGCGTTGACGTGTGTTAGTCAAGAGAGCTTGTGCACCACAATGGAGATGCTCCTCGTTTATCATTTTCAACAAGAGTTTTACCATAATGTCATTATATAGTAAAAGCATTGGATGTTTGGCATCGTAAGGCAACTGGGCTGCTTCCAGTCTTCCTCTTACGCGGAGGATGCCTAATTCGTCAAGAAAGGGTGACAGAGTACTTATAGATTCTGTTCGCTTGAGCCCTTGTTTATTTTTTAATTGTTATATGACTTCCTTGAAGTCGGAGTTCTGTATTGCTCTGATTATTGTGAATAAAGCATCATTCATTTCTTGAGGTGTCAATGTCAAGGTATTGTCTTGTAGTTGATGATGTTGGTTTTTCATACGCTTGATTCCAGGCCTTTTTTTGAGAGATGGAGCTGTCAGCAGTGCCTTAGTGATTTCCCTCGGCCAAATGGATTCTGGTCCATGTAGGTAGAGTGGCCCATATATCCATAGATTGCTTGTTGTCAGCTTTTTTGGAGATAGGCCTCTGGACAGAATATCGGCTGGATTATCCTTTGTGCAGACGTGCGCCGCCACTGTTCAGGAAGAGTTAATTCTTGAATTTTTGCAATCCTGTTTGCAACAAAGATTTGGTAGGAAGCTGCTAAGGAGTTGATCCATGTTAACACACTTTGTGAATCAGACCAATAGAAGGTGGGCTTAGATTCGTAACGAAGATCTTTCTTCACCCTCGCGGCTAATTGTGCTCCCAACAATGCAGCGCTGAGCTCGAGCCTGGGTACTATTTGTGTTTTAATAGGCGCTACTCTGGTTTTCGCGCATAATAATCTGTCTATGATTCTGTCCCTTTCTAGAATTGATCGTATGTAGATGGCAGCACCGTATGCCTTTTCTGAGGCGTCTACGTGCATTTGAAATCGATACAAATACGTGCATTTGAATCGATGCAGGATGCAGTCTGTTTAGAAAATATATGTCGAGAAATCCTTAAATCGTTTAATTGTCGTAGGTTTTCTCTGTTATTGGTCCACGTGGTGTGATATTCTCCCGGGAGCCGATCATTGCATGAAATCTTTAATTCCCATAATTTTTGTAGGAATATTTTGGTTGTTACAGTTACAGGCGACATAAGACCCAATGGATCAAGGACTCTTGCCAATTCTGCTGCAACTATGCGTTTTGTGATTTTGTTGCTTGTATTTGTGTTGGATTTTATGCAAAGCAAATCTTGTTTTGGGATCCAGGTTAGTCCTAATGTTTTGACTGTTGCTTCCTTTCCTTCGTCGAGATTGAGATTGATCTCCTGATCTTCCATCGGAATTCCTTGTAATAGCTGTGAATCATTGGCGCACCATTTTCGTAATTTGAACCCAGCGGAATTCAGAATTTTGCGGAGTTGTTCCTGAATTAATTTGGCTGTTGTGAGATTATCGCTACCTGTAATGCCATCATCGACGTAAAAATCTCGCTCTAATGCTTCTGCTCCATGTGGATACTTATGGGCAGCTTGCCTTGACAACTCTTGCAGGTACTTCGTGGCAAGGTATGGCGCTGCTATCGTTCCATAAGTGACCGTATTGAGTTTATAGCATTTTAAATGTGAATATGGGTTTTCTCTCCAAAGAGTTAATTGTAGCACTTGATTGGCTGGATGAACTAAAATTTGACTGTAAATTTTTTCGATGTCTGTGGTGAATACAAATCGTGGCAAGCGATACCGTAGCAAAATGGAAAATAGCTCGCTTTGTACCCATGGGCATGTGTACATAATGTCATTTAAGGCTACACCTGATGAAGTTTTGCGTGATGCATCGAAGACTACCCTTGATTTGGTAGAGCTACTCTCCGGTCTGAGCACACAATGATGCGGTATGAAGTAAAGTGGTTGAGCTATGTCACTTGGCTTGATTTCTGTCATGTGTCCAAGATCGTTGTATTCTCTCATAAATTGGACATACCTTTCCTTTAAATCATTGTTTTTTGTGAGTTTCCTTTCGAGAACTGCGAACCGGTGATTGAAGTTAGCCCCAAATTTGCAGCAGCCGGCGAAAATCGGTTTAACAGAGCTGCTGTTAATTAGCATACTGCGGTGTATTACGATTTCACATTCGAATTTGCCGCGATTAGGTTCATGTCAGGAAGAGTAAGGATCGTGTCTTATCTAATTTATGGCCTCTTTTTATAAAAAAAAATTAAATATTGAGGTGGATTTTATTTTATATTTGAATTTGCCGCGATAAGGTTCGTGTCAGAAAGAATACGTTTCGTGTCCTCTACATTAAAAAAAACAAACCCTTTTACGAAAATTTCACTGCACTGTTTTAGGCGACTGTGTTAGCCACAAAATTAAGGAAGATTATGAGAAAATTTTCAACCTTAAATGACCGAATAAAATTTTTAAACTTTATGTGGCTGAGGAGGTACCCGGGTACCTCCTCAGCCATAAACATAGTGATATGAACTTTTCTGACATCTCTAAACACACAAAACATATTATAATATAATATTTGTGTCTTTTTCTTTCAAAGTTTTGTTTACGTAATCCGTTAATATATTTCCGACACCCTATCATGGCTGACGAGGTACGCGGGTACCAAAAACTAGTTAATGTATTTTTCTAAATTTTTTTTTCCAAGAAAACTGCTATAAGGATGCCAACATATAAAGCTTATAATTTATTGAATTATTGATAATTTACATTATTTACATTTATATTATTGATCGCATGTGTTGCAAATAGGGTTGGTAATGGAGTGCTCATCACACACTGGCATCGAGCTTATACCAGAGGATTTTCTGGTTTTTCGTTGCTTATATTTCAAGGACCGGCTAATATTACAACTGCCTACGACAGGTTTTCGGCCAGCCACTCGGGGAAGTCAGCTATGGTGCGGTGTGGTTTTCGATATGGTGCGTCCTAGAACAAGCTCCATGCAGTTGCGTATTAGTCGATTTCCAATGACTGTTGCATTAGTAGAGCGTATTTCAATATTTGGTTTGCATAAATCTATCGCGAGGTCCTTGAGAAACTTGCGTCGCCGATCTGTGCCTTTGAATTGTGGATTATTTTCCATAAAAATAATGTATGCCGCAAAAGCAGCGATATCAATTATATTGTAGAACATTGCTAGCGGCCAGCGATTAGTTTTGCGTTTAACTGTGTATTCACCTAGCATTTTATCCATTGTATCAACGCCTCCTTTTGTTTTGTTATAATACTGTGACGAATTTACAATGAAACTTTCGCGAAACCACTGGAAACCATTCAAATCCCGACATCTACATGCATCTAGCGTAAGATAGAAAGAGATAAATAGCTAGTTTCAAAACCTTCCACAACTTTGTACGGCGACATCTAGCGCGAGATAGAACAAATAGATAGATAGACAATTTGCTAGATAATTCCAGAACCTTCAAGACATCTAGCGCAGGATAGATCAAATAGATAGATCGACAATTTGCTAAGCAGTTGTAGAACCTTTTGCAGCAGTATGAGCTGCCCTATAAATGCCTACAGGAAAACTCAGAGAATTAATTCGAGTTTGGCTCTTGAACAGAACACATCGGCACCTTGTGAGCATAGCGTCAAGTAATGGCGATGGCGAGATCTGTCTTCTTGAAGCGGCTTCTTGAAGCCGGCTTCGAGAAGAACGCGTGGCGAGACTTACTTTCTTCTTTCATGATAAAATTCATATACGTGTCATTTCTAAATGTGTGTGAGTGAAATTTACTGAATTTCCGAATGTTCGCCAGAGTTGCCATAATTATATTGCATGATGATTTATTGAATTAAAAAATAAGGAATTTCTATGTGTGTATAATTTCTTTTAAATTAAAATGTATCGCATAGTTGCAAAATACGGCCGTATTCGTGGCCAAAATAGGATAAGTAAACTAAATTTCTAAAAAAATAGAATTTTTACAAAGAACTTCGGCATGGCAATCATACAATTTTATTATGGCGGACACTCCGTTTGTTGTTCTTTTGTTCTTCAGTTTTATACATACTTGTTTTTATTTTATATCAACACTTTATGATTTTAAATATATTTATTTTATTTTATTTATTGTTTTTTAATCATATTTTTCAATTTTCACTTTATTTAACACTTTATTTTCACTTCCAAAGCGCAGTATAAAAATGTAAACAAATCTTCGGGAAACCTCTTCGGAACTCGTTCGGGCGACAGCTGTTTAATTGTGTGCGTAAGAAGAACCGAGAATCCAACAGAATTTGGGCTTCAAAAAAACTCTCCACTTGAAGAATGTGTGGAGACTTTCCTCTCCTCACATCCCCTCTCTTTCCGATAAACTTTTGAAGAAAGAAGAAAGAAGAAAGAAGCCTAGATCTCGCCAGGCGGAATAAGTGTTAATAAGTGCAATAAGAAAAGAATAAATTTGTGAAATTAAGAACAGCAACACTTTTGAGTTTTATTGGATTATTCACAATCCAGAGATCGAACCTAAGAGAGAGTCGTATCCGTAAATCTAAATTTACGTAACAATTGGTGTCAGAAGTGGGATTGCTGAATAATCCTAAAATCATGGTGAAGTTTGTTGAACTGAGAATACCCCAGCTGAGGGAAGAGCTGGAGGCTAGAGGTTTGCCTGTGACAGGGCATAAGGCAGACTACAAGCACGGTTGCGTAAAGAAATGGAGAGTGAGGGCATCGATGTTGAAGAACGTGAGTTCTGTCATGATGCTTCAGGAGCTTCATCTAAAGTCGAGGAGCAGGTGATAGAGCCGCAGCCAGCTCCAGCATTTGACATGAATGTGCTTTTAGCAGCAATGGAGCAACTGTCACGTATGGAGGGGCAGCTGGCACAAAGCACTTCACAACTGCAAGAGCAACTATCGCGCATAGAGGGGAATTCTTCTATATTGCAGGCGAGGCAGGACAAAGTGGAGAATGAATTACACAGACTAGAATCAGAAATACAGCGGCTGGATGGTCATGTGCGAGAAATACAGTCCAGTGGACCAGTTACAGCTGTTAGCGCAACGAAATTGCGAGCGCCAACGTTCGACGGGACTGTACCGTTTAAAATTTTTAAACTACAGTTCGAGACCACAGCACAAGCCAATCACTGGACTACGACAGACAAAGTGGCAGCTTTGGTGGTATCATTGAAAGGCTCAGCCGTTGAAGTTCTGCAAACAGTTCCTGGAATTGAACCTGGTAATTATAACGCGTTAATGGCAGCGATTGAACGACTATATGGTAGCGACCATAGAAAACAAGTGTTTCAAATGGAGCTGATGAATCGTTACCAAAAAGCAAGAATATGCAACGGATATTACAAGAATATGCAAATTTGTTACAAGAATATGCAACGGATATAGAGTGACTCGCGCATTTGGCCAACGCAGATGCACCAGTGGAAGTAACTGAATTACTTAAAATTCAGGCGTTTATGAGTGGTATACGAGATGCGGATACAAAACGTGCAGTCTACTCCATGCCAAAGAAGACGTTTGCCGAAACAGTGTCATTTGCCTTGACGCAGGAAACAGCATGCCTTTTAAGCAATAAAGCAAATAGAGTTCATCGGCTGGAAGTTGAGCCAAGTGAATCCCTAGAGAAAACCATAAGGAATTTCATCAAGACTATTTCTCAGAGGATGCCAATCTTACGTAAGGGCTCTGTACTAAAGTGTTACAGCTGTGGAACATCAGGACACCTGGCACGGAATTGTAATGCGTCTGGTAAGGAAAACGAAAACGCAAGGAAAAGAAGCACCTAAGATGCAAGTGGCGCTTCTGGAGAGAAACGATCGTTAAACTAAAGGGCGTGAGCTGATTCCCGCAACTGATTGCCCCACTGTCTCCGTTTCACAAATACACCGTACAAACAATAATTTAACCGTAAACGGGACTGTAAACGGACCATCGCTGGTCTTAATTCTGGACACTGGCGCATCACATTCAATCATTCGATCAGACCTAGCAGGGGATAACATGGAGCCGCTGATTGGTTGCAAGCTACGAACAGCTACAGGGAAGGAAGCTGCGATTTTTGGAAAACTGGTGTGCAAGGTTCAGATTGGAACATTAGAAGTGGTTCACATCTTCTTAGTGGCTGGAATAATGGACGAGGTAATAATCGGCGTGGATTTTATGCTAGTCCATAGTCTTACTCTGGATCTGAAGAAAAGAATGCTGACGTGCCAGAACATGGAGATACCCCTAAGCACTGGGTATGAACGGCCTCAGATCAGGAATGTAAGTGTAAGTCACCGTCAGCAGATTCCACCAAAGTCTGAAGCAGTACTGTGGGCATATGTGGAGGGAGACTGTGGAGCAAGCAGGCTTTGGGAGGTAGAGGCATCCGAAAGGACAGCAAATATATTGGTTGGACGAACCTTGGTACAAACGGGAAATAATAAGCGGATCCCAATTCGAGTGATGAATGAGTTCAGGCCACCGATCACTTTGTAGAAAGGAGAGTTAGTAGGACAATGCCAAGCTGTGGAAGCCGTGGTTAATTGTGACAATCCTCACCCGGAATGCAAAAACGAGGTTCTCAAAGATGGCATAAAAATTCCTAACATCGTGGGTACCTGGTTGAATTAGGTGAGCGGTCCAGAAAAGATGAAAGCAAAACGGCTACTAGAGAACTATACTTCCATATTTGCCAACGATGGCAATAAATTAGGAAGAACTGCCATTGTGCAACATCGGATAGATACTGGCGATGCAAGACCGATTCGGCAAGCTCCACGCAGAGTCCCACTAGTAAAACGAGAAGAAGCGGGACAGATAATAGACGAAATGCAAAAATGTGGAGTTATTGAATCATCAACTAGCCTATTGTGTTCACCGGTCGTGTTAGTTAAAAAGAAAGACGGAAGCACCCGGTTTTGCGTTGACTGCTGGAAGCTAAACGATGTCACTAAAAAGGACAGCTACCCACTGCCGCGAATAGACGACACCTTGGACACGTTATCCGGTGCGAAATGGTTTTCAACGCTGGATTTACAAAGTGGTTATTGGCAAGTGGAGATCGAGGAATCCGATTGCGAAAAAACTGCTTTTAGCATCGGGGATGGATTGTGGCAATTCTCCGTGATGCCATTTGGATTATGCAACGCTCCGGTAACTTTTGAGCGTTTAATGGAACACGTACTAAAAGGGCTTCACTGGAAAACATGTTTGGTGTATCTTGATGACATTATCGTCATGGGCCAGAGTTTTGATGACCACCTCAAAAATTTTGAAGATGTCTTTCGACGAATTGCTTCTGCTGGATTGCGGTTGAATCCAAAGAAATGCAATCTATTTAAAACCGAAGTCACTTATTTGGGCCACAAAATCACCACTAGAGGAATCCACACTGATGAAAACAAAATAAAATCGGTAAGAGATTGGCCTCGACCAACGAATGTTCATGAAGTGCGAAGCTTCCTTGGACTCTGTACATATTACCGACGCTTTGTACCCAGATTTGCCAACGTTGCGAAAAGTTTGCATAATATGACGAAGAAAAACTGCAAATTTGTGTGGAAAGAGGAGGAAGAGAATGCCTTTCAGCAGTTAAATGAATTGCTTTGTACAGCTCCAATGTTGTCTTATCCAGTTCCTGGCGGAAAGTTCGTCCTGGATACAGATGCTAGTGCACATGGAATAGGAGGTGTACTCTCACAGGTTATCGATGGTCAGGAAGAAGTAATTGGGCACTATAGCAAAGTCCGTGGAAAACCGAAAAGGAACTATTGCGTTACGAGGCGGGAACTTTTGGCAGTGGTCGAATGCGTGAAACATTTTCACAAATACCTGTATGGACAGCATTTCCATCTAAGAACAGATCATGCAGCACTCAGATGGTTACTCCAGTTTAAAAGTCCGGAAGGACAGATTGCGCGATGGATAGAAAGGTTGCAGAATTATGACTGTGAAATACAGCATCAAAAAGCTGGGCAACATGGAAACGCCGATGCACTATCTCGACGCCCATGTGCATTGGAGTGTAAGCATTGCTCCAAGGCTGAAAGAAGCGAAGGTATAGTCGACATCCGATTAACAAATCTGCAACCTGACGATGAATGGGAATCCAGCTCTGTAAGGAAAAGCCAACTGAAGGATGCGGACTTGATTAAGGTCATGAAAGCGAAAGAAACAGATCAAAGACCAACCAAGGAAGAAATGGCATCAGAAAGTCCGTTGACCAAGGCGTATTGGGCGCAATGGAATAGCTTGAAGTTAATAAACGGAGTTCTGCATCGTTCATAGGAAAGTGAAGATGGTAAACACACTCGCGATTTAGTTATCCTACCAAAGTCTAGAATATCAACTGTATTAGAAGAGTTCCACAATGGACCAAGTGGAGAGCATTTTGGCATCACGAAAACTCTGGAAAAGACTAAACAACGGTTTTACTGGGTGAATTGCCAAGAATCAGCTGAATGGATTAAAAACTGCGCGCAATGCATGGCAGCTAAGGGTCCGAAAGTTAGAAGCAGAGGAAGGTTGCAGCAGTACAATGCGGGAGCACCATTTGAACGCGTTGCGATGGATGTAGCCGGTCCATTCCCTACTAGCGACTCTGGGAACAAATATGTGTTTGTGATTATGGACTATTTCAGTAAGTGGACAGAAGTATACGCTATACCAAATCAGAAGGCTAAACTGTGGCCGAAGCTTTTGTGCAGAATTGGGTCACGCGGTTTGGAATACCATTCGAGTTGCATTCAGATCAAGGGAGGAACTTTGTGTCTGCTATATTTCAAGAAATGTGCTCATTGTTGGGTATCAAGAAAACTCGAACGACAGCGCTACATCCACAATCGGATGGCATAGTGGAAAGGTTTAACCGTACATTAGAAGAACATTTACGGAAAGTACTGGGCAAATGTCAGCGCAATTGGGACAAGCATATTCAAATGTTTTTATTGGCTTACCGATCCATGATACTACCGGCCATCCACCTGCGAGGATTATTTTTGGTACAGATTTGAGACTCCCGTCAGATTTGAAATTTGGAAAGAGCAATCAACTTACTGAAACTGGAGGCAACTATTGGGAATTGCTTCAGTCCGAAATGGATAAAATACATCAACATGTGAGGCAGCGGACACAGCTAATGAGCAATAAAATGAAGGATCGTTACGACCGAGCTATGAATTCAGAAGGATTTCAAGAAGGCGACTTGGTGCTGCTGTACAATCCGCAACGGAAAAAGGGTATGTCTCCAAAGTTGCAAACATCGTGGGAAGGGCCATATAAAGTCATAAAGCGACTGAAGGATGTTGTGTATCGCATACAATCCCACACGCAGAGACGAGGTAAAATTAAAGTCGTTCACTTGGAGAGACTAGCCCCATATGGATCAAGGAATTTGGTGTCTGATCGGGTGGATCAGACTTAAGTGGGGGGCAGTGTGACGAATTTACAATGAAACTTTCGCGAAACCACTGCAAACCATTCAAATCGCGACATCTAAATGCATCTAGTGTAAGATAGAAAGAGATAGATAGCTAGTTTCACAACCTTCCACAACTTTGTACGGCGACATCTAGCGCGAGATAGATCAAATGGATAGATCGACAATTTGCTAGATAATTCCATAGCGTCAAGTAGTAAGTGTTAATAATTGCAATAAGAAAAGAATAACTTTGTGAAATTAAGAACGGCAACACTTTTGAGTTTTATTGGATTATTCAAAATCCAGAGATCGAACCTAAGAGAGAGTCGTAGCCGTAAATCTAAATTTACGTAACAATTGGTGTCAGAAGTGGGATTGCTGAATAATCCTAAAATCATGGTGAAGTTTGTTGAACTGAGAATACCCCAGCTGAGGGAAGAGCTGGAGGCTAGAGGTTTGCCTGTGACAGGGCATAAGGCAGACTACAAGCACGGTTGCGTAAAGAAATGGAGAGTGAGGGCATCGATGTTGAAGAACGTGAGTTCTGTCATGATGCTTCAGGAGCTTCATCTAAAGTCGAGGAGCAGGTGATAGAGCCGCAGCCAGCTCCAGCATTTGACATGAATGTGCTTTTAGCAGCAATGGAGCAACTGTCACGTATGGAGGGGCAGCTGGCACAAAGCACTTCACAACTGCAAGAGCAACTATCGCGCATAGAGGGGAATTCTTCTATATTGCAGGCGAGGCAGGACAAAGTGGAGAATGAATTACACAGACTAGAATCAGAAATACAGCGGCTGGATGGTCATGTGCGAGAAATACAGTCCAGTGGACCAGTTACAGCTGTTAGCGCAACGAAATTGCGAGCGCCAACGTTCGACGGGACTGTACCGTTTAAAATTTTTAAACTACAGTTCGAGACCACAGCACAAGCCAATCACTGGACTACGACAGACAAAGTGGCAGCTTTGGTGGTATCATTGAAAGGCTCAGCCGTTGAAGTTCTGCAAACAGTTCCTGGAATTGAACCTGGTAATTATAACGCGTTAATGGCAGCGATTGAACGACTATATGGTAGCGACCATAGAAAACAAGTGTTTCAAATGGAGCTGATGAATCGTTACCAAAAAGCAAGAATATGCAACGGATATTACAAGAATATGCAAATTTGTTACAAGAATATGCAACGGATATAGAGTGACTCGCGCATTTGGCCAACGCAGATGCACCAGTGGAAGTAACTGAATTACTTAAAATTCAGGCGTTTATGAGTGGTATACGAGATGCGGATACAAAACGTGCAGTCTACTCCATGCCAAAGAAGACGTTTGCCGAAACAGTGTCATTTGCCTTGACGCAGGAAACAGCATGCCTTTTAAGCAATAAAGCAAATAGAGTTCATCGGCTGGAAGTTGAGCCAAGTGAATCCCTAGAGAAAACCATAAGGAATTTCATCAAGACTATTTCTCAGAGGATGCCAATCTTACGTAAGGGCTCTGTACTAAAGTGTTACAGCTGTGGAACATCAGGACACCGTTCTGGCACGGAATTGTAATGCGTCTGGTAAGGAAAACGAAAACGCAAGGAAAAGAAGCACCTAAGATGCAAGTGGCGCTTCTGGAGAGAAACGATCGTTAAACTAAAGGGCGTGAGCTGGTTCCCGCAACTGATTGCCCCACTGTCTCCGTTTCACAAATACACCGTACAAACAATAATTTAACCGTAAACGGGACTGTAAACGGACCATCGCTGGTCTTAATTCTGGACACTGGCGCAACACATTCAATCATTCGATCAGACCTAGCAGGGGATAACATGGAGCCGCTGATTGGTTGCAAGCTACGAACAGCTACAGGGAAGGAAGCTGCGATTTTTGGAAAACTGGTGTGCAAGGTTCAGATTGGAACATTAGAAGTGGTTCACATCTTCTTAGTGGCTGGAATAATGGACGAGGTAATAATCGGCGTGGATTTTATGCTAGTCCATACTCTTACTCTGGATCTGAAGAAAAGAATGCTGACGTGCCAGAACATGGAGATACCCCTAAGCACTGGGTATGAACGGCCTCAGAACAGGAATGTAGGTGTAAGTCACCGTCAGCAGATTCCACCAAAGTCTGAAGCAGTACTGTGGGCATGTGTGGAGGGAGACTGTGGAGCAAGCAGGCTTTGGGAGGTAGAGGCATCCGAAAGGACAGCAAATATATTGGTTGGACGAACCTTGGTACAAACGGGAAATAATAAGCGGATCCCAATTCGAGTGATGAATGAGTTCAGGCCACCGATCACTTTGTAGAAAGGAGAGTTAGTAGGACAATGCCAAGCTGTAGAAGCCGTGGTTAATTGTGACAATCCTCCCCCGGAATGCAAAAACGAGGTTCTCAAAGATGGCATAAAAATTCCTAACATCGTGGGTACCTGGTTGAATTAGGTGAGCGGTCCAGAAAAGATGAAAGCAAAACGGCTACTAGAGAACTATACTTCCATATTTGCCAACGATGGCAATAAATTAGGAAGAACTGCCATTGTGCAACATCGGATAGATACTGGCGATGCAAGACCGATTCGGCAAGCTCCACGCAGAGTCCCACTAGTAAAACGAGAAGAAGCGGGACAGATAATAGACGAAATGCAAAAATGTGGAGTTATTGAATCATCAACTAGCCTATTGTGTTCACCGGTCGTGTTAGTTAAAAAGAAAGACGGAAGCACCCGGTTTTGCGTTGACTGCCGGAAGCTAAACGATGTCACTAAAAAGGACAGCTACCCACTGCCGCGAATAGACGACACCTTGGACACGTTATCCGGTGCGAAATGGTTTTCAACGCTGGATTTACAAAGTGGTTATTGGCAAGTGGAGATCGAGGAATCCGATTGCGAAAAAACTGCTTTTAGCATCGGGGATGGATTGTGGCAATTCTCCGTGATGCCATTTGGATTATGCAACGCTCCGGTAACTTTTGAGCGTTTAATGGAACACGTACTAAAAGGGCTTCACTGGAAAACATGTTTGGTGTATCTTGATGACATTATCGTCATGGGCCAGAGTTTTGATGACCACCTCAAAAATTTTGAAGATGTCTTTCGACGAATTGCTTCTGCTGGATTGCGGTTGAATCCAAAGAAATGCAATCTATTTAAAACCGAAGTCACTTATTTGGGCCACAAAATCACCACTAGAGGAATCCACACTGATGAAAACAAAATAAAATCGGTAAGAGATTGGCCTCGACCAACGAATGTTCATGAAGTGCGAAGCTTCCTTGGACTCTGTACATATTACCGACGCTTTGTACCCAGATTTGCCAACGTTGCGAAAAGTTTGCATAATATGACGAAGAAAAACTGCAAATTTGTGTGGAAAGAGGAGGAAGAGAATGCCTTTCAGCAGTTAAATGAATTGCTTTGTACAGCTCCAATGTTGTCTTATCCAGTTCCTGGCGGAAAGTTCGTCCTGGATACAGATGCTAGTGCACATGGAATAGGAGGTGTACTCTCACAGGTTATCGATGGTCAGGAAGAAGTAATTGGGCACTATAGCAAAGTCCGTGGAAAACCGAAAAGGAACTATTGCGTTACGAGGCGGGAACTTTTGGCAGTGGTCGAATGCGTGAAACATTTTCACAAATACCTGTATGGACAGCATTTCCATCTAAGAACAGATCATGCAGCACTCAGATGGTTACTCCAGTTTAAAAGTCCGGAAGGACAGATTGCGCGATGGATAGAAAGGTTGCAGAATTATGACTGTGAAATACAGCATCAAAAAGCTGGGCAACATGGAAACGCCGATGCACTATCTCGACGCCCATGTGCATTGGAGTGTAAGCATTGCTCCAAGGCTGAAAGAAGCGAAGGTATAGTCGACATCCGATTAACAAATCTGCAACCTGACGATGAATGGGAATCCAGCTCTGTAAGGAAAAGCCAACTGAAGGATGCGGACTTGATTAAGGTCATGAAAGCGAAAGAAACAGATCAAAGACCAACCAAGGAAGAAATGGCATCAGAAAGTCCGTTGACCAAGGCGTATTGGGCGCAATGGAATAGCTTGAAGTTAATAAACGGAGTTCTGCATCGTTCATAGGAAAGTGAAGATGGTAAACACACTCGCGATTTAGTTATCCTACCAAAGTCTAGAATATCAACTGTATTAGAAGAGTTCCACAATGGACCAAGTGGAGAGCATTTTGGCATCACGAAAACTCTGGAAAAGACTAAACAACGGTTTTACTGGGTGAATTGCCAAGAATCAGCTGAATGGATTAAAAACTGCGCGCAATGCATGGCAGCTAAGGGTCCGAAAGTTAGAAGCAGAGGAAGGTTGCAGCAGTACAATGCGGGAGCACCATTTGAACGCGTTGCGATGGATGTAGCCGGTCCATTCCCTACTAGCGACTCTGGGAACAAATATGTGTTTGTGATTATGGACTATTTCAGTAAGTGGACAGAAGTATACGCTATACCAAATCAGAAGGCTAAACTGTGGCCGAAGCTTTTGTGCAGAATTGGGTCACGCGGTTTGGAATACCATTCGAGTTGCATTCAGATCAAGGGAGGAACTTTGTGTCTGCTATATTTCAAGAAATGTGCTCATTGTTGGGTATCAAGAAAACTCGAACGACAGCGCTACATCCACAATCGGATGGCATAGTGGAAAGGTTTAACCGTACATTAGAAGAACATTTACGGAAAGTACTGGGCAAATGTCAGCGCAATTGGGACAAGCATATTCAAATGTTTTTATTGGCTTACCGATCCATGATACTACCGGCCATCCACCTGCGAGGATTATTTTTGGTACAGATTTGAGACTCCCGTCAGATTTGAAATTTGGAAAGAGCAATCAACTTACTGAAACTGGAGGCAACTATTGGGAATTGCTTCAGTCCGAAATGGATAAAATACATCAACATGTGAGGCAGCGGACACAGCTAATGAGCAATAAAATGAAGGATCGTTACGACCGAGCTATGAATTCAGAAGGATTTCAAGAAGGCGACTTGGTGCTGCTGTACAATCCGCAACGGAAAAAGGGTATGTCTCCAAAGTTGCAAACATCGTGGGAAGGGCCATATAAAGTCATAAAGCGACTGAAGGATGTTGTGTATCGCTTACAATCCCACACGCAGAGACGAGGTAAAATTAAAGTCGTTCACTTGGAGAGACTAGCCCCATATGGATCAAGGAATTTGGTGTCTGATCGGGTGGATCAGACTTAAGTGGGGGGCAGTGTGACGAATTTACAATGAAACTTTCGCGAAACCACTGCAAACCATTCAAATCGCGACATCTAAATGCATCTAGTGTAAGATAGAAAGAGATAGATAGCTAGTTTCACAACCTTCCACAACTTTGTACGGCGACATCTAGCGCGAGATAGATCAAATGGATAGATCGACAATTTGCTAGATAATTCCATAGCGTCAAGTAGTAAGTGTTAATAATTGCAATAAGAAAAGAATAACTTTGTGAAATTAAGAACGGCAACACTTTTGAGTTTTATTGGATTATTCAAAATCCAGAGATCGAACCTAAGAGAGAGTCGTAGCCGTAAATCTAAATTTACGTAACAATTGGTGTCAGAAGTGGGATTGCTGAATAATCCTAAAATCATGGTGAAGTTTGTTGAACTGAGAATACCCCAGCTGAGGGAAGAGCTGGAGGCTAGAGGTTTGCCTGTGACAGGGCATAAGGCAGACTATAAGCACGGTTGCGTAAAGAAATGGAGAGTGACGGCATCGATGTTGAAGAACGTGAGTTCTGTCATGATGCTTCAGGAGCTTCATCTAAAGTCGAGGAGCAGGTGATAGAGCCGCAGCCAGCTCCAGCATTTGACATGAATGTGCTTTTAGCAGCAATGGAGCAACTGTCACGTATGGAGGGGCAGCTGGCACAAAGCACTTCACAACTGCAAGAGCAACTATCGCGCATAGAGGGGAATTCTTCTATATTGCAGGCGAGGCAGGACAAAGTGGAGAATGAATTACACAGACTAGAATCAGAAATACAGCGGCTGGATGGTCATGTGCGAGAAATACAGTCCAGTGGACCAGTTACAGCTGTTAGCGCAACGAAATTGCGAGCGCCAACGTTCGACGGGACTGTACCGTTTAAAATTTTTAAACTACAGTTCGAGACCACAGCACAAGCCAATCACTGGACTACGACAGACAAAGTGGCAGCTTTGGTGGTATCATTGAAAGGCTCAGCCGTTGAAGTTCTGCAAACAGTTCCTGGAATTGAACCTGGTAATTATAACGCGTTAATGGCAGCGATTGAACGACTATATGGTAGCGACCATAGAAAACAAGTGTTTCAAATGGAGCTGATGAATCGTTACCAAAAAGCAAGAATATGCAACGGATATTACAAGAATATGCAAATTTGTTACAAGAATATGCAACGGATATAGAGTGACTCGCGCATTTGGCCAACGCAGATGCACCAGTGGAAGTAACTGAATTACTTAAAATTCAGGCGTTTATGAGTGGTATACGAGATGCGGATACAAAACGTGCAGTCTACTCCATGCCAAAGAAGACGTTTGCCGAAACAGTGTCATTTGCCTTGACGCAGGAAACAGCATGCCTTTTAAGCAATAAAGCAAATAGAGTTCATCGGCTGGAAGTTGAGCCAAGTGAATCCCTAGAGAAAACCATAAGGAATTTCATCAAGACTATTTCTCAGAGGATGCCAATCTTACGTAAGGGCTCTGTACTAAAGTGTTACAGCTGTGGAACATCAGGACACCGTTCTGGCACGGAATTGTAATGCGTCTGGTAAGGAAAACGAAAACGCAAGGAAAAGAAGCACCTAAGATGCAAGTGGCGCTTCTGGAGAGAAACGATCGTTAAACTAAAGGGCGTGAGCTGGTTCCCGCAACTGATTGCCCCACTGTCTCCGTTTCACAAATACACCGTACAAACAATAATTTAACCGTAAACGGGACTGTAAACGGACCATCGCTGGTCTTAATTCTGGACACTGGCGCAACACATTCAATCATTCGATCAGACCTAGCAGGGGATAACATGGAGCCGCTGATTGGTTGCAAGCTACGAACAGCTACAGGGAAGGAAGCTGCGATTTTTGGAAAACTGGTGTGCAAGGTTCAGATTGGAATATTAGAAGTGGTTCACATCTTCTTAGTGGCTGGAATAATGGACGAGGTAATAATCGGCGTGGATTTTATGCTAGTCCATAGTCTTACTCTGGATCTGAAGAAAAGAATGCTGACGTGCCAGAACATGGAGATACCCCTAAGCACTGGGTATGAACGGCCTCAGATCAGGAATGTAGGTGTAAGTCACCGTCAGCAGATTCCACCAAAGTCTGAAGCAGTACTGTGGGCATGTGTGGAGGGAGACTGTGGAGCAAGCAGGCTTTGGGAGGTAGAGGCATCCGAAAGGACAGCAAATATATTGGTTGGACGAACCTTGGTACAAACGGGAAATAATAAGCGGATCCCAATTCGAGTGATGAATGAGTTCAGGCCACCGATCACTTTGTAGAAAGGAGAGTTAGTAGGACAATGCCAAGCTGTAGAAGCCGTGGTTAATTGTGACAATCCTCCCCCGGAATGCAAAAACGAGGTTCTCAAAGATGGCATAAAAATTCCTAACATCGTGGGTACCTGGTTGAATTAGGTGAGCGGTCCAGAAAAGATGAAAGCAAAACGGCTACTAGAGAACTATACTTCCATATTTGCCAACGATGGCAATAAATTAGGAAGAACTGCCATTGTGCAACATCGGATAGATACTGGCGATGCAAGACCGATTCGGCAAGCTCCACGCAGAGTCCCACTAGTAAAACGAGAAGAAGCGGGACAGATAATAGACGAAATGCAAAAATGTGGAGTTATTGAATCATCAACTAGCCTATTGTGTTCACCGGTCGTGTTAGTTAAAAAGAAAGACGGAAGCACCCGGTTTTGCGTTGACTGCCGGAAGCTAAACGATGTCACTAAAAAGGACAGCTACCCACTGCCGCGAATAGACGACACCTTGGACACGTTATCCGGTGCGAAATGGTTTTCAACGCTGGATTTACAAAGTGGTTATTGGCAAGTGGAGATCGAGGAATCCGATTGCGAAAAAACTGCTTTTAGCATCGGGGATGGATTGTGGCAATTCTCCGTGATGCCATTTGGATTATGCAACGCTCCGGTAACTTTTGAGCGTTTAATGGAACACGTACTAAAAGGGCTTCACTGGAAAACATGTTTGGTGTATCTTGATGACATTATCGTCATGGGCCAGAGTTTTGATGACCACCTCAAAAATTTTGAAGATGTCTTTCGACGAATTGCTTCTGCTGGATTGCGGTTGAATCCAAAGAAATGCAATCTATTTAAAACAGAAGTCACTTATTTGGGCCACAAAATCACCACTAGAGGAATCCACACTGATGAAAACAAAATAAAATCGGTAAGAGATTGGCCTCGACCAACGAATGTTCATGAAGTGCGAAGCTTCCTTGGACTCTGTACATATTACCGACGCTTTGTACCCAGATTTGCCAACGTTGCGAAAAGTTTGCATAATATGACGAAGAAAAACTGCAAATTTGTGTGGAAAGAGGAGGAAGAGAATGCCTTTCAGCAGTTAAATGAATTGCTTTGTACAGCTCCAATGTTGTCTTATCCAGTTCCTGGCGGAAAGTTCGTCCTGGATACAGATGCTAGTGCACATGGAATAGGAGGTGTACTCTCACAGGTTATCGATGGTCAGGAAGAAGTAATTGGGCACTATAGCAAAGTCCGTGGAAAACCGAAAAGGAACTATTGCGTTACGAGGCGGGAACTTTTGGCAGTGGTCGAATGCGTGAAACATTTTCACAAATACCTGTATGGACAGCATTTCCATCTAAGAACAGATCATGCAGCACTCAGATGGTTACTCCAGTTTAAAAGTCCGGAAGGACAGATTGCGCGATGGATAGAAAGGTTGCAGAATTATGACTGTGAAATACAGCATCAAAAAGCTGGGCAACATGGAAACGCCGATGCACTATCTCGACGCCCATGTGCATTGGAGTGTAAGCATTGCTCCAAAGCTGAAAGAAGCGAAGGTATAGTCGACATCCGATTAACAAATCTGCAACCTGATGATGAATGGGAATCCAGCTCTGTAAGGAAAAGCCAACTGAAGGATGCGGACTTGATTAAGGTCATGAAAGCGAAAGAAACAGATCAAAGACCAACCAAGGAAGAAATGGCATCAGAAAGTCCGTTGACCAAGGCGTATTGGGCGCAATGGAATAGCTTGAAGTTAATAAACGGAGTTCTGCATCGTTCATAGGAAAGTGAAGATGGTAAACACACTCGCGATTTAGTTATCCTACCAAAGTCTAGAATATCAACTGTATTAGAAGAGTTCCACAATGGACCAAGTGGAGAGCATTTTGGCATCACGAAAACTCTGGAAAAGACTAAACAACGGTTTTACTGGGTGAATTGCCAAGAATCAGCTGAATGGATTAAAAACTGCGCGCAATGCATGGCAGCTAAGGGTCCGAAAGTTAGAAGCAGAGGAAGGTTGCAGCAGTACAATGCGGGAGCACCATTTGAACGCGTTGCGATGGATGTAGCCGGTCCATTCCCTACTAGCGACTCTGGGAACAAATATGTGTTTGTGATTATGGACTATTTCAGTAAGTGGACAGAAGTATACGCTATACCAAATCAGAAGGCTAAACTGTGGCCGAAGCTTTTGTGCAGAATTGGGTCACGCGGTTTGGAATACCATTCGAGTTGCATTCAGATCAAGGGAGGAACTTTGTGTCTGCTATATTTCAAGAAATGTGCTCATTGTTGGGTATCAAGAAAACTCGAACGACAGCGCTACATCCACAATCGGATGGCATAGTGGAAAGGTTTAACCGTACATTAGAAGAACATTTACGGAAAGTACTGGGCAAATGTCAGCGCAATTGGGACAAGCATATTCAAATGTTTTTATTGGCTTACCGATCCATGATACTACCGGCCATCCACCTGCGAGGATTATTTTTGGTACAGATTTGAGACTCCCGTCAGATTTGAAATTTGGAAAGAGCAATCAACTTACTGAAACTGGAGGCAACTATTGGGAATTGCTTCAGTCCGAAATGGATAAAATACATCAACATGTGAGGCAGCGGACACAGCTAATGAGCAATAAAATGAAGGATCGTTACGACCGAGCTATGAATTCAGAAGGATTTCAAGAAGGCGACTTGGTGCTGCTGTACAATCCGCAACGGAAAAAGGGTATGTCTCCAAAGTTGCAAACATCGTGGGAAGGGCCATATAAAGTCATAAAGCGACTGAAGGATGTTGTGTATCGCATACAATCCCACACGCAGAGACGAGGTAAAATTAAAGTCGTTCACTTGGAGAGACTAGCCCCATATGGATCAAGGAATTAGGTGTCTGATCGGGTGGATCAGACTTAAGTGGGGGGCAGTGTGACGAATTTACAATGAAACTTTCGCGAAACCACTGCAAACCATTCAAATCGCGACATCTAAATGCATCTAGTGTAAGATAGAAAGAGATAGATAGCTAGTTTCACAACCTTCCACAACTTTGTACGGCGACATCTAGCGCGAGATAGATCAAATGGATAGATCGACAATTTGCTAGATAATTCCATAGCGTCAAGTAGTAAGTGTTAATAATTGCAATAAGAAAAGAATAACTTTGTGAAATTAAGAACGGCAACACTTTTGAGTTTTATTGGATTATTCAAAATCCAGAGATCGAACCTAAGAAAGAGTCGTAGCCGTAAATCTAAATTTACGTAACAATACGAAATTATTTCTGGTTTTGCGGTTGTTTTGTCTTCTACAGTAGCAGCATTATGCATCGATGATAACAGTATTACCACTAACCACATAACATATAGACCGCTAAAAGTCCCTTTTTTCTGGTCCGCAGAGCTTTCAGTAGCCTGGGTCCCACAAAATTTCTTACTCTCGTTTTCTCTTTACACGAGCCGTTTTTGCTTAACGGCTGGTAGGAATCGTCGGTTTTCTCGTTCTCTCACATGTTTAAAATATGTTCCTACTCATTTCCACAGCTACTGAGATCTAGATTCTAGATCATGCTCGTTATTTGCGTTCGTCATCGCATACTCATATTTTGTGTATTTGTTTTTTTCGGTAAGCAGAACATTTCTGTTTGCACTTTTCTCAAGATTTAAGATTTTAGAATTTGTATTTTTCTTATTTTTTTTTTTTTTGGTTTTCACTTTTACTGCACAATTTCTCGGATAACCAGGATGTGTTATTTCTAATTAAAACAAACAAAAAATAGTTTAAAATGTATTTTCTGTGCTCATAGCAACTGTTTGTTTCAGAAAACCAATTTTTGAAATTTTCTGAATTATTGGTTTCCTCGATACACAAATCAAAAATGTTTTTTTATGCTTAGGAAGTGGGAATTTTAATACAAAAAGTGAAAAATATTTCTTTATGAAATTTTATTATTCTATAAAATTCATCGGATGGAGCTCTTAATTTCAATTCACTGTTAAAATAATTGAAGTTTTTATTAAATATGAAAACTTCAGAATCCTTGAGCTCATCTTTAGTAAGATTTTTGCAGTTATTACATTCAAACTTCTTCAAAAACTTGAACATTACAAAGCCACCGAAATAGCGAAATGAATTGTCAAGAGAACTGTTGGTTGAAAGAGTAACAGATATTACCTCATAAGGGTCTTCGTCTTCGAAAGCATTCTACAGCATCTTCGAAAATGCCTGCCTGTTGGTTTATCACGTCATTACTAACTAATAATTCATTTTCATTAGCAACATTTAAAAGAATATCATTATCAGGTTCGCAATTACCACACGATTTGAGTGTTACAAATATTACTTAATATTACTATTTTCTATTTGTTTTAATTTGAAAGAACACTTGGCTATCCGAGAAATTGTGCAGTAAAAGTGAAAACAAAAAAAAAATAAGAAAAATACAAATTCTAAAATCTTAAATTATCCGTTATCCGATATCGGTTATCGGAGAAATTGTGCAGTAAAAGTGAAAACCAAAAAAAAAAAAAAAAAGAAAAATACAAAATCTAAAATCTTAAATCTTAAGAAAAATGCAAACAGAAATGTTCTGCTTACCGAAAAAAACAAATACACAAAATATGAGTATGCAATGACGAACGGAAATAACGAGCATAATCTAGATCTCAGTAGCTGTGGAAATGAGTAGGAACACATTTTAAACATGTGAGAGAACGAGAAAACCGACGATGCCTAGCAGCCGTTAAGCAAAAACAATTGCTCGTGTAAAGAGAAAACGAGAGTAAGAAATTTTGTGGGACCCAGGCTACTGAAAGCTCTGCGGACCAGAAAAAAGGGACTTTTAACGGTCTATATGTTATGTGGTTAGTGGCTGAACACAATCTATAATAGACAAAACCGTGAAATTTAGGAAGAAAACAACTGCTTCAGTACCTGAATCTTTTTGGTCTTTTTTCCAAATGACTTGAATCACTTTCATTATTATTATCCATATTAACGAAAACGCTATATATCCACAACTTTTAATTTTTAAAAAATGCACAGCACACTAAAGAATAATAATCACAAATGAAACAGGTGCCACGTTTTCGCCGGAACTTAAATAACCGTAAAGTTCTGAGCAACGATGTACGGAAAGTACAAAAAGTACACTTAACACTACGTTAATAAGTTATAAGTTACTGAATTTCAATTACCAAATGAGAAATCTAACTTATAAATTATAAAAATTTATAATTTGTTAATATTTATGAATATTTCAGAATGTTTTCATTCAAGGTACCTTATCAGCCATAATATGTTGTTTTTTTCTTCAGTCACATAAAGGTTAAGAATGGCTCCTTCAACCCTTGTCATATGTTTCTTTTTACCAAATGAGGCACTGTACATTTTACGGAATCTGTAATTATACAGAAAAGTACTGTAAGGTACTTAAAAAATTTTTGAATTCAAAAGTAATTTAAACTGAGAAAGAAATGGAAATGCGTTGCGTCGTTCGAGGACCGAACCCAGAACAGCATGAAGGCTGATCAAAGTCTTCCCGTTGATCTGCCTAAACGGAAAAGCTGTCATATTGAGGGGAAACGTTGAGAGTTTATAATTGCTGTTAAAAAAAATCCCCTAAGGTAGATTTTTAATTCTTTGTTAGAATTTCTTTCCCATGCCATTAGTTACTATTTTTATTTTTATTTAATTTTTTGTTTAAGTTTAGTTTTTGTTTAAGTGGCATGTTTTAGAAATGAAAGAAAATCGCATATAGTGATGAATGCTTTAACATTTTATTAAGGACTTTGAAGAATACTGTGATAATATTATTTATAATGAGAAAAATATAATTTTTGACAGGATTTGATCTTGTAGCTTTGTTACAAGTATTATTAAGAATTAATGAAATTACGATTACACGCTATTTTAACGAGGTGTGGGATTTTTAACGCTGGAGGTGTTTTTCGAATTTTATTTTTTTTAGTTGCTGAGGGATCTGAAAAAAATCAGATTCCCACGAGGATTTTTCAAACTTGTAACTTCTTCCTTCGGAAACACATGGCAGCCTTTAATACGAGAAGTTATAAAATATATGTATGTATTGTGTTTCTCATATTCAAGTACCGTTACTTAAAAACTGGAATAACTTGTCTCCCTCATCTCATGATTATGCCATATTTATGGATCTTCTAAAGTGAAAGGAAGTGTTTGCAATATAAATATTTTAATTCCGTTTGTGTTAAAACGTTTTTAATTGCAGCAAACATTGTGATTGAGAGCTACAATTTCCAATGGCAAGTGATTATTATTATTATTATTATTATTATTATTATTATTATTATTATTATTATTATTATTATTATTATTATTATTACAGCCTCCCTCAGTAGATTTATGGCAAATGTAGGCGGCCCAAAACAAAGTAAGAGAAACCTCCTAATGGCAACCACGAACTCAATTTTGCTACACGGTTGTGAGCTATGGGCAGACGCACTAAATGCGGAATGTCGTAGAAAGTTGCTGTCTTCAGTACAAAGGACAGCATCACTTAGGGTAACCTCAGCGTATCGGACAGTCTCCGAGGCAGCAGTATCCGTTATTAGCGGAAATATTCCTATCGATCTCCTAGCAGAAGAGCGAAAGGAACGATGGCACGCAAGTGGGATAAGTAATCAAAAAGAACTTAGAAAACAGACATATCAGAAATGGCAACACAGGTGGAATGCCGAGTATCGAGGCAGATGGACTAGAAAGCTGATTCCACAGATCGAAGCATACACGAATAGAAGCTTTGGGGAAGTGAACTATTATCTCACCCAAATGCTATCAGGGCACGGGTATTTCAGCAGATACCTCTATGTAATCGGCAAGTCGGCGGAGCCCCACTGTATTTACGGAGATGCAGACGAAGATGATGCAGAACACACCATGTTTAAGTGCACAAGATGGCATGCAGAACGTGCTAGAATCGAACAAAGCATCGGCTCCATATCACCGGAGAACATTGTGGAAAAAATGCTAAGAAGCGAAGAAACTTGGCAAGTCATAGCTATAAGTGGGCGGACCACTCCCGTTTTTTGTATGCAAATTGGTAATACGCGAAGATACCTCGTGATTTCGTATTAATATCTTGTACCGTTTACAAGATATTGACACTTTTTGTATGAGTGCGCGTGGAACGCCCACCATTTTTGGCAAGCGTATTCGTAATGCTTCCCTATATATCCTGATAAAATTACATATCAATATCTTATACCGTTCATTAGATATTGCCAACTTCGTTATCAGTCGGTTTGGCACGCCCATTTTGTTCAAACATTTTAATAATGACGCTATATGTTCCGGAGTAAAATTATACCTTAATATCTCACACGGTTTATGAAATATTCAGATTTTAACATTTTTTGAAACGAGGTGCCTTTAAATTCCGTATGTAAAGTAGGCGTGGCTGTTTACCGATCTCGCCCATTTTCAATCTCAAACAGCCCTACATAACAAAGAATATTTGTGCCAAATTTCATCGCGATATCTCTTTTCGTTTCTCGTAATCGTGATTTCAACAGACAGACAGACAGACAGACAGACGGACGGACAGGGCTAAATCGATTCAGGAGGTGACGTTGAACAAGAATATATATACTTTTCTATATCTATCTCGCCTCCTTCTCTACGTTACAAACGGAAGAACAAAGTGAATATACCCTACTCCCTTCGGGTGTAGGGTATAAAAAGGAAGTGGTCCGACCACTTATACAAAAGTTGGCGGAAGACAGCACTTTCACTTGTTTCTTATTGAATTTGTTGTTTTGCTCAATGTCTCGCCTCTTTTTTTGCCTTTATTTCGAATCAGTTTCAGTTTATTTAATATTGCTTTAATTTGCTTCTGTTTCTTGTCATGCTTGTGTTTTCTCGCACATATGATCGAATGTTAAGTTTCGCGGCAGTTCGTCGTGTTCTTTCGATGAGTGTGGACCTGCCGTTCTTCTTGGCTGCAAAGTTTTCTAACGTGTTTTTTCTAACTCGCTCGTTTTGAATTTGGTTCGATTCCATCCGAAATTTAACAGGAACTTTTTTGAAAAAAAAGTTCAAAGTATTGTGACAAATTGTGAAACAATATTAACAAATATTTGTGTTGTGGTGGTCTTGGAGGCAAAATGAGCTCCTCGGACGACGGGCAATTCAGGCCTCCCAAACGAAAAAAATCTTCTGTTATCTACTCTGATGCACGCTCTTAAAACCGGTTTGAGATACTCACCGTGGAAGATGATGATGTTGTAGACACGACTTTCAATACAGATGCAGCTACTGATACAGTCATAAACACTACTGCGATTAAAACAAATTCAACTGTAAAACCGGTTTCAAATAAAATGCGTATTCCGCCTAACGCGAACATTAATGGAAACAAGTAAAAGTGTTGTCTTCGGCCTGGCCGAAATCTAAATACCCTACACCCGAGTAACTGAAAGAATTATAATTTCGCCACTTAAAACTTTTTGTATAAGTAGGCGGACCACGCCCATTTCGGCAAAATTTTTTTGTAATGTCTCTAGAGACTGGTAGATAGAATTACGTATCAATATTTTTAACCGTTTATGGGATATTGACAACTTTTGTATAAGTGAGCGGACCACGCCCATTTTTTTATATAGATTGGTAATACGTGTAGATACTTCGTGATAACATTTCGTATCAATATCTTACGCCGTTTACAAGATATTGACAACTTTTGTACGAGTGGACGTGGCACGCCCATTTTTGGCAGGCTCATTGGTAATGCTTCCCTATATATTCTGATGAAATTACATGTCCATATCTTATAAAGTAGGCGTGGCTGTTTACCGATCTCGCCAATTTTCAATCCCAAACAGCCCTACATAACAAAGAATATTTGTGCCAAATTTCATCGCGATATCTCTTTTCGTTCTCTCGTAATCGTGATTTCAACAGACAGACAGATAGACAGACAAGCAGACAGACAGACAGACAGACAAACGGACGGACAGGGCTAAATCGATTCAGGAGGTAACGCTGAGCAAGAATATATATACTTTTCTATATCTATCTCGTCTCCTTCTCTGCGTTACAAACGGAAGAACAAAGTGAATATACCCCTTCGGGTGTAGGGTATACAAATTTAATCAAAGCCATAAATACATACGCAGTGCCCGTCCTCTCATACAGTTTCAGCATTATAAAATAGACAGAAACTGAAATTCAATCACTACAACGGACAATCAGAACTATACTGACACATTATAAATTACATCATCCCAAATCGTGCTGTCAGAGAATGGTAGCATCAAGGAAAGATGGTGGAAGAGGGCTGATTGATCTCCAAACGCTACATGATAATCAAATAGAGTCCCTCCGTGGCTACTTCCAACAAAAGTCAAATAAATCTCGACTTATAAAAATAATAACTGAAGCTGATATAAACTTAACACCGCTCAATCTGAATGGAAGCTTCAACCGACAAGCAGTAGACAAGACTACAAGGGAATAGAACTGGTCAATAAAACCTATTCACGGTCGACACTATAGAGCCATCAATGCTGAGAATGTTGATAAATGTACGTCAAACAAATGGCTATTGAATGGCAATGGTAATGGCAATGGTAATGGCAAATGGTAATTCGGACCACGCTACAATTTCTGCTACCTTCCCATATTCTACTCTTCAATCCGCTCACCAGCCAGCTCCGAAGCGGAAAGTGTGGCTTTAAGAGAAGGCTAATTGGGATGCGCTGAACTCCTTTTTCAGCTGTTTCAATTGGCAATTGTGTTTCAGGGATAGAAACATAAATGCTGCAGCAAAATTGGTAGAAAATATAATTTTAGTTGGTATGAGGTCTTTCATACCCCATAAAAGAATTTCCATTAAACCAAAAGACCATTCCTGGTTTAATGCGACTTGCAGACAAGCAGTCAGGTCTAAAGAGGAAGAATTTAGTAATTGGCGTTTAAACAAAACTGCTGATACTAAATTGCTGCGCAATCAGGCCAGAAATAGGTGCAATGCCACTCTAGAGCGCGAAAAAGTTCTCTACGAACAGCACGTTACACGCAGAGTTCTTGAATACCATAAGGGTAGCAAGAACTTTTGGTCGTTCGTGGGGAGAGTGAAGAATCAGATGCGATCGTCTATTCCAACTCTCCTGAAGTATGATCAGATCTTCACTCGCTCGGTTGATAAGGCAAACTTATTAGCCAAAATGTTTGCTGAAAACTTCTCTCCTTCTGAGAGTAGCCAACCACTACCCGTGATCGATGGTGTGTCTCATATTATGCCTGCGATGCACTTTCGCACGCGGGCTGTTAAAAGAGTGCTTGTAAACCTCAACGTAAATAAATCCTTGGGACCGGATGGCATTTCAACCCACGTGTTGAGAAAGTGCGCCTCAACACTGGCTCGCAATCTCTTTAATTTATCGTTTACTTCAGAAGTTTTTCCTAATACCTGGAAGATTGCCAGTGTGCAGCCAGTTCCCAAAAAAGGTGAGGCTACGAATCCTGCCAATTATCGACCCATAGCAATCTGTTCAATGCTTTCCAAAGTTATGTAGAGCATTATAAATTTTAACTTGATGAGGTATCTAGAGAGCAAACAATTGGTCAGTGATCCGTGCTCACCGCTCCACAGGCGATTTGATGGCGTTCCTCACTGACCGGTGGAACAGCTGTGTTCACCAATTCGGTGAGAGTAAGGTTGTTGCTTTGGATATCTCCAAGGCATTTGACCGAGTGTGGCATAAAGCACTCGTGTCTAAACTGGCTGCTTATGGTGTCGGTAATACATTCACTCGATGGATATCGAGTTTCCTCAGCGGCCGTTCTATTCGGGTTGTGATAGACGGCTCTGCTTCCGAAGAGCACTCCATCAATGCTGGAGTTCCGCAGGGTTCGGTCCTGTCTCCGACACTTTTTCTTATTTTCATCAATGACCTTCTGTCATTGACATAAACCCCGTCTACTCGTTTGCTGTTGACAGTAGCATCTGTCATTCATATTCAGTCCTTCTAATCTGGAGGTCATTGAAAAACGCAGAATTATGAATGACACACTCCAATCTGACCTCAATAAAATCCAAGAGTTGGGTCGAGCGAATCGGGTCGATTTTAATGCGCGTAAAACCCAATGCTGTCTGTTGACACACAAGCGTTTAGCAGGTGACAATTTTCCACCTCTAAATGTGGGTGGTGTGGATATTAATGAGTCGGAGGCTCTTGATGTTCTGGGCATGTCAATCCAATGCGATCTTCGTTGGAACGATCACATTTTTAACGTGTCGATAGGAGCAGCCAAGTGCTTAGGCTTTCTTAAGCGGTGTAAGAAATACTTCACTCCAACCGATCTTCGTTGTATCTAAACCAGCTATATCCGTCCGAAAATGGAGTACAATTCGCATATTTGGTCGGGAGCTTCGAAAACATATCTTCAGCTTCTGAACCGTATACAAGGTCGTGCGATAAAACTTATAGGCGACAGTAGGGTATCCAGCTCTATTGAAACCTTGGAGCGTCGTCGTGATGTGGGGTGTGTATCACTATTTTACCGTTACTTTCATGGTAAATGTTCCTCTGAAGTAGCCGGCCTGATTCCTCCGCTTCAGGTATTTAGCAGAACTACTCGGCTTTCCAGAGCGGTGCAACCCTTTTATGTCGCGATTCCGTTCCAACGAACCGAGCATTACCGTGGGAATTCGTTTTTCGGTCGCGTCATTAGATTGTGGAATTGTCCCTGCGAATGTCTTCCCGCCCATTTACAGCGTCGAAACCTTTAAGCGAGGTGTAAACCGTCACTACTCCCTCTTTCCCCCTTCCCTGCAACCTGTCATCCCTTCGGAACCAACAAATGCTGTGCATAGATAGGGGGCATCCCCTGAGTGTGGTTTCATCTGCCATAAAAAAAATATTAATTTTGATATTGCAGATAATAACACAGTGCAACAATTTAACTCACACAGTCGAACAAACTGTGTTAAGAAATAATTTAAAGTTTTGGAGTATTTTCAATCTTCATTTTACTCTTATCAGGTTTTTCTGTATATAGAATAACTTTGAAAAAAATACAACTATAGAAAAACGGGGTATATGGTCTTGTAGAGGGGATATGGGACTACACCCTGTATAACTTTGGTGAAATTGTGTTTTCTTGTTTTGAAGAAACTCTCGTTACAATTCTGACTTTCGTACTGAACTCCGGCTTCTGATAGAATAACTTTGAAAAAATACAACTAAGGAAAAACGGGGTATGTGGTCTTGTAGAGGGGACTTAGGACTACACCCTGTATAAATTTGGATAAATTTGGAAATAGTTTTTTCTTGTTTTGAAGAAAAATGCGTTTGAGTTTTTACTTGCGTACTAAGTTACTTGAATTGAGTATAAAAACGCAGCTTGGAAAGAGCGCAGAAATTTCGTCATTGCCTTTTTTGGTGTCGTCTTCGAAGCTGTTTTCTTATCCGTAATAATTATTAAGTTGGATTTTACTGATCATTACCATAATTTCTGTTCACTTAATGAATGAAATTAAAACTTTATAAACATTAAAGAATCAAAAAATACTAGTAAGTGTAGTAATAATAAAAGAAGTTAAGGCTTGGTTTCAGGAAAATTTTCACCTCAGATAAAGGTAGGTTTATAACATTTCACCTCTTTTAAAGATGGGTTTTAACATATTTGCTTCTGTTCAATGAATGTTATTAGCGTGTTCTCCTCTGTTAAAGCTTTGTTAATTGACAGATAAAGTTTAACAGAAATTTTGGGGAATTTGCCGGGTGCCAACTTAACGCTAGTTTCTTTTAAATTTTGTGCACCATACAGAACTGCTTTTTTTATCTTCAAATCGCGATTGTCGCCGTCGTCATCGTTTTCTACTATTTCGTCAATACCACATTCGCTTTCGTTGTTGTTGTTCTCGTCATCTTCAGCAGCGGCGCACAGCACTGTCGCTTCCTGCAAGTTTCGAAAAATGTGTAGCTTCACGTCAGCTACATTATAGCTTAAACCTTGCTTTGTGTCTGTGTCTGTGTCTGTCCGTCTGTCTGTCTGTCTAGAGATTACAAAAATATTCGCCAAAAAGGTCCTTATACAAAAGTTGTTAAGTGGCGAAATTATAATTTTTTTAGTAACTCGGGTGTAGGGTGTGTTGTGCGTCCTCCTACAACGAGGTTCCTCCTAAAGAAAAGTCCAAGGTGCCTTCAATGATCTTTATTGTTACTTTCAAGCGGCAGTCTGCGCACTGCGGGCTCACAAACCAAACTTAACTTTAAAACATTTTCTCATTTCTATTTAAGTTCGGTCGACTCATTTCCAGTTAAGCTCCGTCGGCGGAACTAAAGTGGACCGGTATGTCGCAATTCCACTTATTTTGCTTAATAAATTTTTAATATTAATATTTGCCAATATTAACGTCGACAGAATCAAATTGGGAACGATTTAATTCTTCCGCGTTTGCTCTTTACTTTTTGTTTTGGCTAATTTTATTTACTCTGAAAGCTGTTTGGTTCGAACTCCAGAAAAGCTATTTGGCGGCAGTTAGCTTCCACACTTGCTACCATGCAGACTGTGCTGATTGCTATCTTGGCTTTCGAGAGCCTTGCCCGGAGCTTATAATTAGCTTCCACACTTGCTACCATGCAGAGTGCGATGGTTGCTAGCTTGGCTTTCGAGCTTCCCAAACAAAATTCTTGGCTTGCACTTGACCTTGACTCACTAATTGAGTTATTGATAAGTGCCAATGTTCTTGCCTTGACGGTGTGAATGCGACATACAACATCCCTCCACCCCTAGGGAAAGAACAAATTAATATCGTGAAGCGATATTAATTTTTTCTGTACATAATGGTACTTGGGTGGCTTCAAATTAAGTCTCTATAATTGTTTACCTTAAATCTACCTTGAATCCCATTCTACTGCATATGTTGATCGTAGTATTCTCAACTCTGTTGCTCACGTGGACCGTTGAATGTGTTCTATTGTCGTGGATGTTGTGTGTGTAGTCACGCGGCTCCTGGACTTGTTTCTATGCAATCTCTGTACCACCGCTGTACTTATCGTAGTTGTAGACCTTGATTCCTGGACGTTGCCGTTCCACTTGGCGAACCAACAGCACCATGGAGTCTGACCCTGAAAGTATTCCGGTATTCCACAACCACCGGTTTGTACTCCCAACATGCATTCCAAGCAAAGAAACGCAAAGCATCGCTTACCTCGATGACATCGTGTTGGTCAGCAGATCTAAGGAAGAACACATGCAACATCTGAGTAATGTTTTCAGCCGTCTTCTCCGGGAGAATCTGCGGATCAACAAGGACAAATGCCACTTCTTCAAAAACAAACTGAGGTACTTAGGTCATCTGGTCACATCTTCTGGAATAAGAACAGATCCTGATAAGGTCGCAATCATCAAGTAGTTGAAGCCACCTACGAACATCAAAAAGCTGCAAAGGTGCCTAGGCACGGTGTCCTGGTACAGGAGGTTTGTACCAGATTTCACCAAGATTGTTTTCCCATTAACGAGCATGCTGATTGGTAACGTATCCACAATCTCTTCAGATGTTGGACTTACTGTTACTATTTTATTTCTTGAGTTTGCTAACGTATCCACAATCTCTTCAGATGTTGGACTTACTGTTACTACTTCATTTATTGAGGTTGGTAATGTATCCACAATATTTTTAGATGTTGGACTTACTATTACTACCTCATTTGGCCTTGAAGTTACTGTTTGTGTAGGATTCCCAGACTATTGGCCTTGTCTGGACCCTCTGAGGTTTCCCTGAAACCTGTCCCAATTATTCTTCGCCTCACAATCTCTTACAATATGTCCCGGTCTGTTACACAAATGACACACTGTTCGGTTCGCTCTGTCCGGTATGTTCTTTGCACACTGACTTTGCAAACCGGTTGATGCATTCGAATTTGGGTTTTCAAACCTTCTCTGAGTCTGCAGCTAATTTTGTTGCATCGGATTTGGTTGCCAATTCCGCTGTGGTTGGTTTCTTTGTGGCACTTCCACTCTCCGGTTCGACTGACCTCGGTAACCATTAAATGGCTCTCTCGTGGTATTATTTGCTCCGTGGTCCTGTGTCCGTTGATTGCCGCACATCCAGTCTGTCTCATGCCAAAACGAGCGTCGAATTTCTTGACTCTTGAGTTTGGCTTCACGTTCAAATTGTACAATTTTCCCAACAACAAATATCCATTTATTTTCATTTCATTTCATAAAATGAATAAGCGGCCTGCTTCTTATGAGTTAGCTTTCGACTATATTAAAAAAAACGCATTCTTCATTCATAATTTTTCTGCATCTTGGAAGTCTTTATTCCTTTTGTCGCGCTCTCCCTTTCGATATACGTTGTTCCAATCGTTCTTCTTGGCTTCCTATTACTTGCCATGTTCTGCGTGATGCCTCCCATGGAACTGGATTAGTGGCCTCTCGTACCAGTGCCCTCAGGTATGCTAGGAGTTTCCTGTCCTGCGCTAGTTTACCGCCACAACGCTTCTTCGGTTGCAGTGTTTTCGGTGTCGCCGTTGCCACTCGCTCTCTTTGCTCCAGCTGTTGCTTACGATATTCCTCTATCGTTAATTTTGCTGGTCCCTGCTTCTTTATTTCCGTCGGGATGTCCTTCGGTGCTTGTGCCGTACTCTCCGTTGCGTACTGTGGCACGTATTCCATGGATTCTTCTCTGTCCTGGATATGTTCCGTATCTGTTTTCGTATTTTTTAAAACCAATTTTATTCGGCAAACGACTTAAAAACCGTAGATTTCAGCTCCCGATTTTAATTACTTCGCTCTGACCCCACTTCGCGTTGGCCGCCAACAATTCACTTTAAATAAACTTTAATTTCACTTAAAATTAATTTTAAAACTACCCAAAAACTTTCCAAATAACTTCCCATAGTGAAAGGGACGACCTCAGCAAAGGTTTCGTCCGGCGTGGAACGCCATTGGACAGACAAAGGTGCAGTGCTTGACGCTGGCACTCCTTTTAATTATTCCACAATTTTCACAAAATCACTTACTTACCTGCAATTCCCTTCGAGCGATCCTCGGCTTGTAAATACGGCTGGGCCAAAATGTTGTGGGTCCTACTAAAACGCGGTTCCTCCCAAATAAAAGTCACAGGTGCCTTCAACGATCTTTATTGTTACTTTCAACTACGTAGCGGCAGTCTGCGCGCTGTGGGCTCACAAACCAAGCTTAACTTTAAAACATTTTCTCATTTCCACTTAAGCTCGGTCGACGTAGCTGTCGGCGGAACTAAAGTGGACCGGTATGTCGCAATTCCACTTATTTTGTAATAGTAAATTCTTAATATTAATATTTGCCAATATTAACGTTGGCAGAATTAAATTGGGAACGATTTACTTCTTCCGCGTTTCCTCTTTATTTTTTGTTTTGGCTAATTTTATTTACTCCGAAAGCTGTTTGGTTCGAGCTCGAGAAAAGCTACTTGGCGGCGGTTAGCTTCCACACTTGCTATCATGACAACTGTGCTGGTTGCTAACTTGGCTTTCTAGCTTCCCAAACAAAATGCTTGGCTTGCACTAAACGCTGAACTTGACCTTGACTCACTAACTCAGTTATTAATAAGTGCCAATGAGTCTTATGCATAAAATGGAGCAAAAGCGTTTTTCTCAAATTTTGAAGTATTTGCTCCACCCTGTATGCAAAAAAGCCTTTAGCTCGCGAGGTGGATCTCATGCTCTCAGCTTGATCTATTCACCTAAGCATTTACTAACTGTAAAAGTTCTCATTAAACTTAATCATAAATTCGTATGCATAAACATGAGTTTGTGCTCTGTTTTTGAGTTTTTGCTTTGGAATTGTTGAGTCTGCTGTTTGGTGATTGCAAGTTTTTTGATTTGTGAAGCATGGCGGAATATATTATAAAAACCTACAAGCCAAGGCGATGCATTGAAAAAGAGAATAGTAAGGGAATTTACCGATTTTCTGTTGAAAATGTAGAGTGGATAACTGCCAATTTTTTGGGGCCCACAATGAAGACCAGGGGTGGCGCCTTAAGCAATATTCAAAAAATGCAAATATTTCTACGATATTTAGCAAGTGTTGATGCTACCTGGCGAGGATCGGTGCACGACTCACGAATTTTAAGAAATAGCAGTATCTTTCGAGCCATGCAAAATAATGAACTGGAAGTATTGCTTTTGGGAGACGAGGGATCTGGAATTTCGCCATGGTTGATGACACCTTATAAGAGCCCATCAACACCGGCAGAAATCAGATACGGTGCATAATCGAACGTTGTTTTGGCCAGTTAAAACAAAAATTTTCTGTTCTTCAATATAAAATTAGGTTAAATACGGAAGATGCTCCTGCAGTTATTGCAAGTTGCTTCATTCTGCACAATATTGCAAAATATCTAAATGATGAAGTTAACCTTGACGAAAGTGTACCAATTTCTGACGCAGAAAACGATATTGTAGTAACAGTAAACCCTTCCAGTTCTCGCATACGTGAAGCTGGACAACGCAAAAGAAATATGATCGCCAATCTACTTTTAAATAAAAATTAAAATACAGTAATCCTTCGTTTCGTTTATCTACAATAAGGCCGAGAAATTCAGGTTGTTTTAGTTTCTTTTTCTCTTTATTTGAATTTAAAAAACTGGAAAAATGAAAAGTCCAATTGTTCTGTTAACTTTTTCTGCTAATAAAACTGAAAATAAATTAATTCTGTTCTAACATATGTACACAGATAAGATTCGGAGAAGGAACACTGCAACTAACAGTGAAGATAAGTTATTCGACTTTCCCACGCAACGTCTTATCTTTGTGTATTCCGTATCGTCGCTTCGAGCATCCCTTCTTATCATCCAAAGGGTCTTTCTTTTTTGTTGTATCACGTTTCACTCATTTATATTTACTACTTAGCATATAAGAACCTTAGATAAGAAAATTTGTATATAAACCCAAAAATAAAGAGAATAAAATCAGTATCTTACAAATACTCAACTATTTGTTTTATTACTATTTTATTATTTTATTCTATTTTATTATTTTTACTTTTATTCTATTTTATTACTATATTACTATTTTATTCTAAATCAGTATCTTACTGATGTTTCTATTAACATTTTTTAATCCTTCGAAGCTACGCTCAGATTTTTCCCCCACCAGAGGTAAGAATTTCTGAGTTTTGAATCGGCCTAATAAATTATTAGGAAAACATAAAAAATTTTAATTTAATTCTCAACTCTTATAGAGGAGAATTATAAACAAAAATTTTTTTCGAACTTTCCCCACCAGTGGTAAGAGGTTCGAAAATTTAAAAAAAATCTCTTCTGTGTTTTCTTTTACCAGTAGTAAGAAACTCAGAAGTTGTTTTGAAAATATAGCGTTTCCGGGGCTAAGACACCGGAAAGTGAGAAGTGTTTTATTAACATATAGGCGTAAATCACGGCCAAACAGTGGTTTAAGCGTACCGAAGCTTAGATATCGGGACAGTGAAAAAAAAAAAAAAAAAAAAAAGAGGAAAGACAATAAACGTCAACCAAAGTCAAGCAGCGAGTATGGCTAAACGGCAATCTTTATATGAACGCCAAAAGGATTTGGGTGACGAGATTGTAACAATTCACACGAAGCTGACTCAGAAGGAGGTCCGTTCTGCAGTCAGAGTAGAATTAGAAAAGCGGTTGCTGAAAGCATTTGAGGAGTTCAACAGCAAAAACTCAGCACTGCTAGCGCTGGGAATTACCACAGATGACTATTACCAAAAAAATTATTATGACGGAATTTGTAACGTGGTCAAAGAAGTGAAACAACTGTTAGCGATAATCGCCGACGAAACATCAACATCAACAAATGCTCAAACTGGAAAACAGATTATTTTCCAAGAAGCTAAAGTTACGAAACAAACCAAACCACCAAGTAAGGTAGAAGAATTACTCCAACAATTTGATTTAAAAGCACTAAACATGAAAAATTGGTTAATTAAAGTCAATGAAGAAATTGATGAACAGCCAATTGCCGTTTTGGAAGTAAGAAAACAAATAATCGAAGAGCGGTGTTGTGAGTCACTGGTTCCGCTAGGCATACTTTCGGGCGATACTTAAAATTATGACTTCGCACTGAACATTTTTTGCACGTTGTGCTTGTTGGTTTAATTCCGCATTGCCGTTTCTAGAGCAATTCGTCGAATGATCGCAGGTCGCTGAGGCCGCGGTTTCGTTTTCATTAAATATTGTTGGCCATGGAACTAGTGACCCACTTTCTTGCGCTCAGGTGTTGAAGCGGCGCTTTTCTGCTACAGTCAGCGTATTATTGTTATTTCCGTGTTTAAGTTTCCGCATGCATGAATATAAATAAGACTGGTATGGAGAGTTAGTAGTGGAGTTGAGTTGCGTAAGTCAATCAGTGAGTAGTGATTAGTGAAGCAGGGCTTGCAAAACGTGTGCAGCTCCAGCGTATACAATAAAGTGTCTAAAACGGAATTAAAGTGTTTTTATTCGGACGGACTGTGGACTTTGGAGGAGCCCACAGCGACGACTTCCAGGAGAACCACAACATATTTGGCGCAGCCGGTTATTAAGTACCGAAAATCGTTCGCTCAGGTGAGTTTGTGTTAAAAGAAAAAATTTAAAAGTTGTATAAATTATTTGTAGCAGACATATATAAATACTAACACACATAAATAATCCTGGGCAAGACTCCCTTACCCGTAATCCTGTGGCTGAATCTGGCTATAGAGGGATTATTATAATAATTTGTCGAGCAAATTTAAAAGTTATCAGAAGAATCGAAAAACGAGTAATTTCTGATAATTTTTTAACAATAGATTTAGCAATTTTACGACTGCTACGGGAAAGAGAAATAAAAAAAAATATTTTTTGTAAGAAAATACGCGAAGTGTAGCTAAATATAATTAAAAAGTGACACTTGAGAGTGGCGGTGGCGCTTACGCTTGAGGTTGGATTTCAGCGCAAAACGTTGCTGAGGTTTTAATTGTTTGCTCGCTTGCTCGTCAGACCCAAAGTGTTGGCAGAATTGCAAGCGTTGTCTTTTTGTTTTTCTACTTGATGGATATTTCATTCGATTTGGAGGCACGATTAAGGGATTTAGGAAGGGATTATAAAGATTTGGTTGGACAGTTAGATAGGTTCATTGAAAGAATTTGGGATAATCTTTCGCCCACTGTTAACAATAAAGAGAATTTGGTTTTAATAAAGGAAAAAATTAAAGATCTAGGTAATCTCTCTAAGGTAGAGAAGGCGGATGCAATTTTAGAAGAATTGCTCAATTTTGTATCAAATAAAAATAAAAGTGCGCTCTAAAGGAATTAGAAAGATGGAAAGCTGAATTTCACGCCTTAAAGAAAGAATCCTGAGCAAGACTCCCTTACCCGTAATCCTGTGGCTGAATCTGGCTATAGGGGGATTATTATAATAATTTGTCGAGCAAATTTAAAAATTATCAGAAGAATCGAAAAACGAGTAATTTCTGATAATTTTTGAACAATAGATTTAGCAATTTTACGACTGCTACGGGAAAGAGAAATAAAAAAAAAAAAAAATATTTTTTGTAAGAAAATACGCGAAGTGTAGCTAAATATAATTAAAAAGTGACACGAAACTTGAGAGTGGCGGTGGCGCTTACGCTTGAGGTTGGATTTCAGCGCAAAACGTTGCTGAGGTTTTAATTGTTTGCTCGCTTGCTCGTCAGACCCAAAGTGTTGGCAGAATTGCAAGCGTTGTCTTTTTGTTTTTCTACTTGATGGATATTTCATTCACAAAGATCCGACTGGCCGTCCTTCACTACCTGCAACAGGTTTAAAAAGCATCAGGAGTAACACAGGGTTAAAAATGAGTATAGAAGCAATTGCAAAGAATGTAAACAGATTAGTACCTTTTTTCTCAGGTACCCGTTCACCAGATTTGAGAAATGAAGTGTGTAAATTTATTGAGGGATGTGAACTTGCGAGAAGAGGTATATCGGATGCCGAAATAGGTGATTTCATAGCGTGCGTAAAACAAAGGTTTCTTGGGAACGCTTACGGGTTAATTAGGGGAAAGAAAATAGCGAGCGTAGAAGAGCTATACAGTACCTTAAAGCTATCCTATCTGAAGTGTAGATCTTTAGACACAATAATATTGGAAATACAGACATTGTCCCAACTCCCAGGTGAAGAAATAGTGGAGTTCGGAGAAAGGTTAATAAATCTAAGGACACAGGCTGAAGACATAACGAAATCACAATATACTGAGGCCCAGAATCATGGTCTGCGACTTGAAATTAACAAATCCTTAGCAAGGACATTCGTGTTGGGGTTAAGAGACCCAACAGTAAGAATGAAGATGTTGGGCACCAACGTGATCGACATGGAAAGACTGATCGAAAAAGCAATACAGCTAAACGAGATCATCAGCTGATCTCTCGGAGCCCAACCAAACCTTTTAGCAAGCATATATCCGGTCTGGGCAGCAGAAATGAACGAAAGGACTGCAAGCCATACACCCATGGATGCCCTAGGGAAATTAAATACACAGCATGGCGATAACTTCATGCAAAACCAGAGTATCACGCGGGACGGCAAAAGGATGGAACGTCCACAAGGTGGGGAAGCCAGTGCGAAAGCGCGAATAGTATGTAGCTTCTGCGGAAGGAAAGGCCATACTAGGGACGAGTGTCTCGTAAGGAAAAATAGTCCATTCTGTGAGAAATGCATGATGTATGGGCATGAACTAAATTGGAGATGTCAGTCACGGGGGCAGCCGACGAGAGGAAATTTAGCCGAACGTCAGGTAGGTAATCAGAGAGGAAATAGTAACGACCCTATGAGTAGTGGTGGACATCAGCCACAATCTAATGAGGGTAGATGGAATACGAGTAATAGGGGAAACAGAAGCAGGGGAGATGATATTAAGTGTTTCCGTTGTGAAAAAACAGGACACATAGCAATAAATTGCCCCACCAAGAGATATCAAGGAACAGCGCAGGGAAACTATCGAGGGCCCAGCCAAGGCCACTAAGCTGGGAACCCGAAAAGAAAAGTAACTCGAGGCCACACATCATGGGAGTGACGAGTCATACATCGAAAACGATTGTTGAACCGTCCTCATCTGATCGTTGCGAGAAAGTCGATCAAGGGCGGGTCGATAGTGCAGACGGGAGCATTGAAAGTGTTAAATCAGTCCCAGAAGAAGTTTACAGTTGTGAGGAGGTAAGCGAAATTGGAGTTAAGCAAGCAGTTAATAACAAACAAACAGTAAAGCCGACGGTCGTTGAGTCAGTGGAGACGTTTGGAGTTTTGACTTCATGCTTAAGTGCAAGCATTGCACAAATTTTCGTTTTAATTATATTGTCTCTGGGTATAATAAAAGAAGTAGTAAAAGAAACAAAAATTAAAGTTGTTAATTATGCTGAGCAATTTTTAAATAGCAAGAATACAAACTTAAATCATGGCAAAGGAACGCAACAAAAATGTTAGAAAATTGTTTCTCAAGGGTAGAAAATGGTATAAGTATAAAACGGAATACAACGGAAAGAAGGGGGCAAATTAATTCAGGATTAAACTGGCAGAAGGGTCGCCCAGACACTATAGATGACGTGTTCATTGAAATATCTTATGAAGGTGCAAAAAATGAAAAACTCATCCTATTAGTAGATACTGGAGCAGACACGAGCCTGGTAAAGGAGAACGCGTTGAGGGGATCATTGCCGGTAAATATGAAAGACGTAAGAACCCTTAATGGAGCTTTTGGTGGATGTGTAACAACGAAGGGTTCCATACTGATCACACCTAACGATATGAATCACCTTTGTTTAAAGCTACAAGTGGTGCCACTTGGACAGGGAGTGTCAGCGGATGGCATAATTGGTAGGGACAATTTGTGGAATCGGTCAATTTTAAACTCAATTAAAAAATGAGTAACGTTTATGGATGCGAATAAGAAACATATTAAGACGCTGGTTATGCGTTCAATGGGAGAAATAGATTGAGTTTTACATAGTGAAGATTCAAGAGTAATGGCGAGAACTATTAGAGTAGTTCCAGTTAGGGTTAAAACCAATATTCCGGAAATAGTAGTTCACAAACAGGAAATTGTCCAGGAGTGTATATGGGGGAAACTTTAGCAAAAGTAAAGAGGGGCGTAATTTACGTTCCGGTACTAAATTCAACGGAAAAGGATATAGAGATGGACAGTAATTTTAGTCCAGGGTTTTCTAATTTTAATGAGTTTGAAACACCCCGTCCTAGTATGATAAATAGAGTGGGAGAGATGAAAGGTATAAATGTGGAGGAAAGGTTAGAGACCTTGAGGACAGAAATAATACTAGACCCCACCCTGAATCCGGAGGAAATGGAATCTATGGAAAGAATAATTTCCACGTTTCATGATGTATTTCTGCTAGAAGGTGACAGTTTAACGTGCACAGCGGTGTTGAAACATACAATTCCAACGGGGGCTGAACAGGCTCCTATAAATCAGAGGCAGTATAGACTCCCACAGGCTCATAGGGAGGAAGTGAACAGACAGAAGCTTTTACATGACGGAATAGTGAGACCAAGTACTTCTCCGTGGAACTCTCCATTGTTGATAGTTCCCAAGAAAGCTGGTGAAGACGGAGAAAAGAAGTGGAGACTAGTAGTGGACTACAGGAAACTAAATGAAGTCACAATCAGACAAGTTTTTCCAATTCCTAGAATTGATGAGATTCTAGATCAGTTAGGTAATAGTAGATATTTCACGACCTTAGATTTAGCAAGTGGGTATCATCAGGTGTTAGTAGATAAGAGTGATAGAGGAAAAACTGCGTTTAGTACAGGATTGGGACATTTTGAGTTTAAGAGAATGCCGTTTGGGTTAACGGGCGCGCCTGCTACCTTTCAGAGGATCATGAATCACATCCTCACAGGTCTCAAAGGAATAGATTGTTTTGTATATTTAGATGATATTGTAGTTTATGGTAGTAATTTAGAGCAGCACGAGGTTAGATTAGCGAAAGTGTTAGAAGCCTTAAGAATCAATAATCTTAAGTTAAATATTAGGAAATGCCAGTTTTTGCGGCGCGAAGTCGTGTACTTAGGTCATAAGTGCTCGGAAAATGGTGCACTTCCGGACCCACAGAAGGTAGAATGTGTCAAGAATATTTTGCCACCTACGAATAAGAAGGAGGTGCAAGCATTTTTGGGTTTAGTAAATTATTATAGGAAATTCATAGACAATATGGCAAAGATAGCTTTACCTATTAATAAGCTGTTGAGGAAGAATGTAGTTTTTAAATGGTCCGAGGATTGCCAAAAGGTTTTCGAGACGTTGAAGCAAGCAATAATTTCACCACCGGTATTGACATATCCAGATTTTAGCAGAGAATTTCTCTTGACCACCGATGCTAGCAATGAAGCTCTGGGAGCAGTATTGTCCCAAGGGGAAGAAGACAAGTACAGGCCAATAGCTTTCGCCAGTAGGGCGTTGAGTGGAGCCGAGAAACGGTACTCCACAATCGAAAAGGAATTCTTGGCCATAGTGTGGGCAACGAAGAATTTTAGAGCATATCTTTTGGGGAGGCCGTTCAAAGTATTTACAGACCACCAGCCCTTAAAGGGTATAGCAAATTTAAGGGATCAGACCTCTCGTCTAACCAGGTTTAGACATAAACTATAAACTATAACCAGGTTTAAACATAAACTATATATTAACAGACACGCCAGTGCGGCCCTTCGATAAGGTTTATATGGACATTGTAGGTATTTTACCGGAGACTGTATCTGGTAATAAATACATCCTCACATTCCAAGACGATTTTTCAAAATTTATGGCTTGCACAGCTATTCCCGACGCAGAGGCGAGTACCGTAGCCAGAGCCTTCTACGACAAAGTGGTAACGCGATACGGAATTCCACGAATTCTAGTAACAGAAAACGGTACCAACTTCACTTCAAAATTATTCAGTGACACATGTAAGTTGTTAGGAATTAAAAAATTACACACAACACCGTACCACCCACAGGCCAATGGTTCCTTAGAACGAAGCCATAGACCGTTGGCAGAATATTTGCGTAGTTTTGCGAAAGAGGATGGATCCAATTGGGACCAGTGGTTATCAGCGGCAATGCACGTGCATAATCACACTCCGCATACAACCACCAAACAAACCCCTTTTCGCACACTCTATGGATTCGACGCGCAGATGCCAACAAATTTGAAGAAAAAATGTGGCCCACTCTATAACGCCAACGATCCCATCAAGGTCCAGAAATTCCAAATACAAAGGGCCCATGAGATGGTTAGGCAAAATCAGGAACGTGCAAAAGAAGCGGCCAAAAGGCAGTACGATGACAGGCTGAACCCAGTAGTTTTTAAAACTGGAGATATGGTAATGCTAAAAAATCAAACAAGGAAAAATAAATTTTCACCAATATGGTTAGGCCCATATGAGGTGATAGACATTAGAAGCCCAGTCACGACGGTAATAAAAATTAAGAACAGGGATAGGCCATTCCATAACAATTTGATTAAACATTACAACAATTCAATAAAAATAGGAACAGCTACGGATGCAGTAAATCGGAACTGGAAAACCACGCTCAACACATACGGTTCAACAAAAAATTTAGTGAATAGGGAAAGATAACGAACGTAAATTATATATATATATATATTTGTATATTTCAAGGCAGTCGTAGGCGGTGCAAGGGGAAATTCCATGTTTACCAGGACGACGGAAAAGAGAGGGCTGGATCCCATTAACTGCGACGCCGCAAATTGATAAGTAAGTACGCCCGAGCAACTTCCATATAAAACCGTTTTGGCTAATATATTTTTAAGGGGAATTTTCTATAGCTAACCGGACACTTACTAATTTTGCTTACTAACAAAATGTATTAATTAATTATAGAATTTGTTTAAACCATATATCTAGGTTTGGTTAAAGCAATATATTATTTATGTTGTTTATTTTGCTTTTTATGTTGTTTTATTGCCTTATTATGTTGTTTACATTGTTTCCAAGTGCATGTATATGGTTGAAACAATATAAACTTACTTTTAATTCAATTCTTGCTTGGACCTAATTCTATTTATCAGAAGTCAAAGTTGAAATAATTTTGTGAGAAATAATTCGTAGACGGCTTTGTCACATGGTGTCAGGGCGCCATGACATTATGTGGCATCGTGAATTGGTTTACCGTTACTTGTATATAGATATGTTTTATGCGCACGGAAGCGTCTTAGTAAGGAGGAAGCAACTAGAAGAGTATTTAAAATTTGCTTCAACTTGACTAAGTATTTAATTAAAATTAAACTAAATTATAATAATTAAGTAATTACAAGGAAGTCCGAATGAATAAGAGCAATAAATATTGGTTGAAATAGAAAACTGTAAATACGAAAGATTGAAAAATACTCGGTAAATTATAAGAATAAAAATATTGAAAAAAAAGGGGAAATAATTTTTACATAAGGAATAAAAGTAATACCCTGAATGGGTTAATAAATATTAAAGTTCATAAAAAGATGTTAATAGGCAAATAAGCACACATCTTAGGTATACATGTAAATAAGTATGTTCACACTTACTGCAACACAAACAGTGAGGAATAAAATGCTTTACGGACTTTAAGACTTAATATATTAAATACAATCAAACGAAATAGAATATAAGATTTGACTAAATGAAAGTAGAACACAGATAGAAAGGTGTAAGGACATAATTTTGATACTCTGCAATACGAGAAGTGTCAGAAATTTTACCTAAAATTTGATGGTTTCACTGGATAAATGTATTGATTGATTTTAGTCATAACAATGATTCACATTGATTTTATTCATAAGTATCTCTATACTTGCATTTATGGAGCGTAAATATTAAGGAGCCTAGGGTAGTCAAAATATTATAAATTATAGTATAAGTATTAGAGAATAAGTAGGATAAGCCAGCACCTATGGAAGCTTCAGTTTGATCGTGGATTTCAAGATACGAACGGTACATCGAAGTTGTTTCTCCGAACCATCACCAAGATACGAGCGGTACATCCGAGTTGCTTCTCCGAATCATCACGTTGTACGGCACCATCACAGAAGTGAAAGACAGCATTGTTCGACAAAGACGGCCATGGCGATGTTTTCTCGCTTATACTAGTCAACAGGGTGGACGTGCTAAAACGTTTTTCTTTTGGGCACTCCCCGCAAATTAACATCTTACTATAGTCGCAAATTAGAGCTAACGTCCCGAAGTGAGACAAGGAAATCGTGAAGCCACAGTCAGAGCTTCTTCGATCAATTAGCGTCAAGTAAGGTGGGAGGTCCACCAGGCAGTCAACAACGTAGCACACAACTCCAGCAGTCCAAGAAAACGAGAAAGAAACACCGAAGGCCACATCACTTCGTTCAAGGTAGATCAGTACTACGAAGAGCATGTCCAATCGATGCAGTCACATAGTTACACACCGTTTCTTCAAATGTGGGTGCCCTGCAACGCGTCATACAAGAAAACATCACCCAAAGACGAGATGACAGTTCGTAGCAGCAAAAGCATAATTCGGCAGAACCATCATCATCTTCTTCTCCAATCAGCAGGTCCGAGGGAGGCCAGACAAGAACCGATTATCGTATTTACTTAAGAAATTTGTAATAGCATTAAGGCTAACATCAAACAATTGACCACCCAGTAGAAACATTGTAATAAAAGGAAAAATTAACATCGCTTCACGATATTAATTTTTCCTTTCCCTAGGGGTGGAGGGATGTTGTGAGTCACTGGTTCCGCTAGGCATACTTTCGGGCGATACTTAAAATTATGACTTCGCACTGAATATTTTTTGCACGTTGTGCTTGTTGGTTTAATTCCGCATTGCCGTTTCTAGAGCAATTCGTCGAATGATCGCATTGTTGGCCATGGAACTAGTGACCCACTTTCTTGCGCTCAGGTGTTGAAGCGGCGCTTTTCCGCTACAGTCAGCGTATTATTGTTATTTCCGTGTTTAAGTTTCCGCATGCATGAATATAAATAAGACTGGTATGGAGAGTTAGTAGTGGAGTTGAGTTGCGTAAGTCAATCAGTGAGTAGTGATTAGTGAAGCAGGGCTTGCAAAACGTGTGCAGCTCCAGCGTATACAATAAAGTGTCTAAAACGGAATTAAAGTGTTTTTATTCGGACGGACTGTGGACTTTGGAGGAGCCCACAGCGAGGACTTACAGGAGAACCACAACATATTCATATAGATCTTTAAAAGAGGTATATGATAAAATACGTGAAACTGGTGCATCTCTAAATGATGTAACAATAGAGATGGAGAATATATTTGGAATTATATTACAATGTGCTTCAAACACTTGCCTTTCAATCGACAAGGCCCATTTCTGATTCCAATCAACAGAAAACAAGAAACATTAGATTAGAAGATATAAAAGTTCCTGCCTTTTTCGGCAAAATCAAAGAATGGGTCTCATTATATGACCTTTTCGTAAATTTAGTCCATAACTGCAATGAATTTTTGGATGTCGAGAAAATGTATCGGCTCAAGTCTTTATTAAAAGGAGATGCTGCGAGGTTGATTCAGCATCTTAGGGGAACTGAAGCCAACTATAAAGCAGCGTTTGAATACTTAAACAACGGTATGATAATAAACGCCTTCTCTTCACATCACAAGTCGACAGATTGCTTGATCAACCAATGGTTAATAGTGAATCAGCACCAAGCATCAAAAAACTGCTTGATACGATAAACGAGTGTATTCATGCTATCAAGGGTTTGAATATTGAAATTCATGACGTAGAACCTTTTATTGCACGACTAATCGTCAGGAAATTGGACAAAGATGGGTTCCGATTCTACGAACAGAGTGTTAAAAAGCCAAAAGAAATTCAAGGTTTACAGGATGTGTTAAATTTTCTGGAGCAACAATATCAGGCCTTAGAAGCAGCAACAAGGCTACAGAATACCAGCAAAAAAATTCAGCGAATTACTACTACTTTATACTCTGCTCCGCAACAATGCAATTACTGTCAAAAACCTGGGCATACCATAACAATGTGTAACAGAATTCTGGAGTTGCCTGTCGAGAACCGAAGATCGTTTATATATAAGAAGTTGTGCTTCGCGTGTATGAATCATACAATAGACAAAAAGTGCCCAAATCCGCTTTTTAAGTGTAGGTAATGCAATAAAAGGCATCATCATCTGTTACATATCGACGAACAAAAAAAGTATAACAGAACGTCGGAAGATGTTAAACCTAATACATCTTGCTCAATGACTACTGGTGAAGCCTCTACACAAGTAATTTTAGCAACGGCACAAATAAAGGTCCGTTCGTCAAACGGAGAAGAAGTGATCCTACGAGCGCTTGTTGACCAAGGATCACAGATAATAACAATATCCGAGGAAGCGGTACAAATACTAGCCTTGCAGCGGCAGAAAGCTAAAACAGAGATTCATGGTCTTGGTAATATAGATCGCTTTTGGGAGCTGGAGAAAGTTTCTTCAGACGAACCAACAGGAGAAAGGAAGGAAGAGTGTGTAAGAATCTACGAAGAAACTACACGAATTGATTTGGATGGTAGATTTGTGGTCAAATTACCACTACGTGAAGATAAGCAATTGGGAGATTCACGTAAACAAGCTGTAGCTAGGTTTTTATCTTTTGAACGAAAGTTAAAAAGTGACAGAAATCTAAAGGCCGGCTACATAAACTTCATGCAGGAGTATTTAGATCACAAACATATGGAACCCGTCAGTGTAAAGGGCAGCGGCAAGTATTATTTGCTTCATCAAGCTATTATCAGAGAAGGGAGTTTAACGACAAAGTTACGCGTAGTTTTTGATGCCTCCGCAAAAACTACAAATAAGAAGAGCCTCAATGACCTTATGTACACCGGTCCCAGACTACAAAGGGATATATTTGACATCATTCTCAAATGGCGGTTATGGAAATACGTCGTAACTGCAGACGAAGAGAAGATGTATAGGCAAATAAAAATAGCAGAAGATGATGAAGCCTATCAACATATTTTATGGCGCGATGACGAAAAGGACACCTTAAAGGAATACAAATTAACCACAGTCACTTATGGAACAGCGTCGGCACCATTTCTAGCGATAAAAACACTTTTCGAGATTGCAGATCGCTGTCCAGATATGGATATAAGTGGTATAATCACAACTGACTTTTACATGGATGGCTTGATGACCGGTGGTGACTCAATTGAAACTTGTAAAAGCGTTCAGAACAGGATTTCTTTTCACTTAGCAAAGTTTGGTTTCCATCTTCGGAAATGGCTATCTAATAATTCTGAAGTAACCAAAGGGGTGACAAGAACAGTTATTAATGAAATAATTGAAATTAAAGATAACGAATCCGTAAAAACGTTGGGACTGAAGTGGGACCCAGTGAATGATGAGTTCAGCTTTACAATGAAGTTCTCACAAGGCAAGGCAATTACCAAAAGAGAGGCGTTGTCAGAAGTGGCCAGAATATTTGATCCTTTGGGTTGGTTGACTCCGGTAACTTTAACAGCGAAATTGTTTATCCAAAAATTATGGATTCATCAGTCGGAATGGGATGAAGTGGTAACTAAAGATCTAGAGGAAGAATGGAACGAGTTCATCAAGCACATGCCTTTGATTGAAGAAATTAGGATTCCTCGCTGGATAAATATTAAGAGCGACGAAGAATTTGAAATTAATGGATTTGCAGATGCATACGAAAAAGCTTATGCTGCAGTAGTGTATGCAAAATCTAATAATTCAGTAGCGCTAGTAACAGCAAAAAGCAAAGTCAACCCGATTAAGAATAAGAAAACTTTGCCGAAGCTAGAGTTATGTGCAGCTCATCTTTTAGCCAAACTATTGAAAAAAGTCGCAGATTCCTTTACTCGAAAACACAAAGAATTCGCGTGGAGCGATTCAACGATAGTTCTGGGATGGATTCACGATTGTAAAAGTAAAGACAAATTTATTCGTAAGAGGATAGGCGAAATTAAAACCTTGGTTCCAGATGCAACATGGAAGCATGTTAGCACAAAGGATAATCCAGCGGATGTCGCATCTCGTGGAATACATGCCGATAAATTCAAAAAACATCCATTGTGGTGGAAAGGTCCATCATGGCTAGCGCAATCAGACTTTTTTTGGCCAAAACAGGAAGCATGTAACTATGCGATTCCTGTTGTGAATATAACTACAACATTATCAAAAGCACACTTTCTGGATGATATGATAAATAAATTCTCCAAATGGACAAAGTTACGAAGGGTGACAGCTACTGTACTACGTTTTCTAGACAAGGTGAGAGGGAAACAGGATTTCATAGAACATCTAAGTGTAGCTGAATTAATGAAAGCTGAAAAACTTATACTTCAGTATCATCAAAAAAACTGAATTTTTTAATGAGATCGAAGCCTTGCAACAGAATCGGCCAATTGACAGAAATAGTAAAATTTTGAGCTTGTATCCGTTTTTGGATGATGCCGGAATTCTTCGTGTCGGCGGAAGATTGCAACACGCAAATATTTGTTATGGTCAGAAACATCCGATAATTATAAACAAGTCGAAAATAGCATCTTTATTAGTTCAAAGGACACACTTCGAAACTCTTCATGGCGGTAACCGGCTAATGGAATCAATGATAAAAAGAAATTTCTGGATACTAGGATTGAAAAATGAAGTCAAGAAGTGCATAAGATATTGTGCTAAGTGTGCGGGACCCATATCAATGAGGTGTTCCAAAGGAAGAGGACAGAAGTCTTTCAAAGGCTATGTGGCCGTCATTATATGCATGTCCACGAAAGCTATTCATCTAGAAGCAGTAAGCGATCTGACGAATGATGCATTCCTGGCAGCTCTTCGACGGTTTTTTGCCAGAAGAGGGAAAAGTGCTCACATATACTCAGATAATGGCACTAATTTTGTTGGAGCGGAAAGAAAGCTAGATGCAGAATTTAAAGCAGCGATTAGAAATAATACGTCAATTAGTCCAATTCTTGCAGAAGAGAAAATTGAGTGGCATTTCAATCCCCCTGGAGCTCCGCATTTTGGACGATTATGGGAGGCAGGAGTTAAGTCAGCGAAGTATCATTTGAAGCGCATTGTAGGAGATGCCAAATTAACTTACGAGGAATTTAGTACAGTTTTGGCACAAATTGAGGCGGCACTGAACTCTCGTCCGTTATGTGCAGTAGATAGTAGCAACAGTGAGGATATAGATGTACTTACACCGTGTCACTTCATTGTGGGGAAATCATTACTTGAATATCCCCAGCCTATGGAAAGCACTCAAATATCTTCGTTTGACAGATGGAAGCTAACCCAAAAAATGCGGCAAGATTTCTGGAATCGTTGGAAGGATGAATATTTACAAACATTACAGCAAAGAAATAAGTTGAGATATTCTCAAACAAATTTAAAGGAGGGAGCAGTAGTTCTCATAAAAGATGAAACAACACCCCCTTCAAGGTGGCCGCTTGCTAGAGTTTTGGAAATTCATCCAGGCAAGGACAAGGAAGTAAGAGTGGTAACATTGAAACATCAGAACGGGATTATTAAACGGCCGGTGCATAAAGTTTGTCCTCTGTATACAGAATCTCCACCGGTTGAAAGTTGTGCTGATAAGGTGAATGCTAATTTGATGACAAAAATCAGGAAAAGTACAACTATAACTACTGGAAAACAACAGACGGGAGCGCTATTTATGCTATTTTTTGTAATGCTTGTAAGCCAAATTAAAGCAATGCCACGGAAAGTACAAGGAACATTTGGGGCCATCGCTACCGAAATAACTAACGATACGGTAATTTACATGGACATCGTCGGCACAATGGAAACGGCGAATTCGTATTGGAACTTAGTTATATATTATGACTTGGATCCATACTTTGACGAAATGGGTAGGATTCCACCATTTATCGACAGTTTGCAGAAGTACTGCCACAAGTTGAATCAGTATAGGATTATTTGCGAACTAATGACTTCAGCCATGAGTCGTCAATATTACACGTTGAAGCAAAATAATGACTTGCTCATAAGGAAAGAGCGAAAGAAGAGAGCACCGTTCGAATTTGTGGGATCTTTATATCACATCCTTTTCGGAATAATGGATGCAGACGACAGAACGGAGATGGAAGTAAACATGCGAAATATCTTTGAGAACGAGTTAAACCTAGAGCATTTGATAAAGCAACAAACTTCAGTTCTGGATTCAACGTTCAACATATTAAAAAAAACAACAAGCGAAGTTAACACGAATTTTCAAAAGATGTCCGATCACCTTAAGATGTTTTATTATTTTTTATTTTGTTTTATGCTGCGTTATTATTTCAAGTGATGTCATCACAAATAAGCGTGATGATTTATGAGTGTGACAAGATACAAACATCAGTGATCAACCTTCTTATTGGCATCAACCATGGGCACATAAATCCGCAGCTTCTAACTCCAGGACAGTTACAAAATGCCATCCTGGATATTAAAAAGAGTATTCCTGAGGATCTGGTGCTCCCCGGTGCACTGATCGGGTACTGATCTAAAGAGTGTTTACAGCTCAATGAAGGCGAAAGGTATTGTGATGAGATACCGTTATTGAATAAGGGATCAGCAGAGATCTACAGGATGATACCGCTACCAATTGAGAAAGAAGGCCGGATCGTCATGCCAATAATACGCACTGAATATATCGCTTTCAAGACCGAAAGCAGCTTATACACGCTGATGACAGAATATCAGTTAAACGAATGTGAAAGGACAGCAGAGGATCGATTCGTCTGCAACATTAATTGGCCTTGGAAGCCGGCAATAGGGCGAGCTTGCGAGATTGCTGCGCTGAAACAATTGAAACATGCAGATTCAAGGAGGTGAATCGGGCAAGTCTCAAAGCTTAAAGATATTATTAATTATAAAATTTTACTAGAAAAATCGCAATTACCTTTAGTAAAAATAAAAAAAAAACAACCACTTAAAGAAATAATAGAGAAGTGGGAGAAGCAAGGCGGTGAAAAATTAGAAGAGAAGAAAATAATAAAAAATATTGCTAACATGAAGTGTAGAACAAAACAAAAAGCAGATATAAAGAAAACGGGAAATAATAAAACTTTACTAAGAGAATGGGAACAAGACTTTTTAGTTGATTAACGAAATAAATAATCCTAGCATTAATAGAGTTAATGGTAAGTCCATTTGTGTTTACATTCATGTGGAAGTGATGAAGAAGTGTTTTTTTTAAATTTTTTAATAAAGGTGGCCTGTCAATAATAGAACTAGAATATCACATAACCACATCCATTGGTGAAGCACCTTCCCCGAAGAAACGGCAGCATTCTGATGAGATGCAACACATACCCCAAAAGATACAAAAAGTACTACTTAAATCTAATTCTCATTCTTGTGCATTGATGACTGAACATTATGATTTTTATTTTTTAGACTGCGAATTCTTCCTTCATCAGCTATATTTTAAATACATATGAAACTGATGAGACCTTGCACTTAAACTTCACTCAATTGCAAACGAAACGAAGGATTATTGTATTTTAATTTTTATTTAAAAGTAAATTGGCGATCATATTTCTTTTGCGCTGTCCAGCTTCACGTATGCGAGTACTGGAAGGGTTTACTGTTACTACAATATCGTTTTCTGCGTCAGAAATTGGTACACTTTCGACAAGGTTAACTTCATCATTTAGTTATTTTGCAATATTGTGCAGAATGAAGCAACTTGCAATAACTGCAGAAGCATCTTCCGTATTTAACCTAATTTTATATTGAAGAACAGAAAATTTTTGTTTTAACTGGCCAAAACAACGTTCGATTATGCACCGTGTCTGATTTCTGCCGGTGTTGATGGGCTCTTATAAGGTGTCATCAACCATGGCGAAATTCCATATCCCTCGTCTCCCAAAAGCAATACTTCCAGTTCATTATTTTGCATGGCTCGAAAGATACTGCTATTTCTTAAAATTCGTGAGTCGTGCACCGATCCTGGCCAGGTAGCATCAACACTTGCTAAATATCGTAGAAATATTTGCATTTTTCTAATATTGCTTAAGGCGCCACCCCTGGTCTTCATTGTGGGCCCCAAAAAATTGGCAGTTATCCACTCTACATTTTCAACAGAAAATCGGTAAATTCCCTTACTATTCTCTTTTTCAATGCATCGCCTTGGCTTGTGGGTTTTTATAATATATTCCGCCATGCTTCACAAATCAAAAAACTTGCAATCACCAAACAGCAGACTCAACAATTCCAAAGCAAAAACTCAAAAACAGAGCACAAACTCATGTTTATGCATACGAATTTATGATTAAGTTTAATGAGAACTTTTACAGTTAGTAAATGCTTAGGTGAATAGATCAAGCTGAGAGCACCACCTCGCGAGCTAAAGGCTTTTTTGCATACAGGGTGGAGCAAATGCTTCAAAATTTGAGAAAAACGCTTTTGCTCCATTTTATGCATAAGACTCATTAGCTTATTTTGTAAGATGTAAATGTATGTATGCAATGTAAAATAGTATATAAGCCAAATCGAAATTTATAATAAACCAGTATCTTATAAATACCCCGTCTGTAACTGTACGTGAAAATAGCAACACATTCTTTTCGATAAAGCGAAATAACTTTGAGAATATTGCACGTTTTTTAATAGCAATTTAAAAAAAAAATAACTGGCAGCCCACAGATTAACTCTTTTTGAAAATAATTTTCCAATATATCCCGGCATTTTTCCAATGTAAAAATCAATTTACGTATCAATTTCCTAAGCGTGTTCGTGTTGACGGTATCAAAAACCAAGCAGTTGGAAAACCAAAATAGATAGATTAGATAGAAAACGAACACAATATATAGAATATATATATTGTGATAAATTTGTCGTTGAGTTCCTACATTATATATGACTATATCGATAGAGAATTGGTTAGTAGACGGTGAATTTGTAACCTATATTCTGAAACTCAGAATATGACTTCAAGCAAAAAGGATTAATAAAATAAATAATTTAAAAATTTAATATTAGCACTAGAGAACATTTCAAATGAGAGTTTATTGTTGCAAATTAATCTATCTTGAGTTTAAGGTAAGTATGTATAATGCACATTGTCAATACATGACAACGAAATATTATTAATTATTTGCTGTTTGAAATAAACACATGTGTGCCACTATTTTGATATTTGTTACTATATTCGTTTGGTTTTTGTGACAAAATTCTGATGCGTTTTAACAAATTAGTTTCAAATTACAACTGCTTTAGACAGTTTATAAAGTAAATCTGAATCAACAATCAACATATACAGTTATGCAGGAATATATACATAAAAGAGGTGCTTAGTTTATTTTCAAATAATAAAAATTGTATACTACGGATAAGTATT